>OZ057404.1:40417223-40649762 GCA_964056735.1 Allodiplogaster pararmata | reverse complement strand
CTTTCGAGTCAATGACTGCCTGACATCTACGAGGCATAGAATCAATCAAAGAGTCAATGGTTGCCTGCGAAATCGCCTTCCATTCCTCCTCTAGCTGCTTAAACTTTTCATCAGCATTTCTGCATGTTCTTCCCGTCAATTTTCGTTGCAAATGTTCCCATAAATTTTCGATGATGTTCAAATCGGGAGACTGGCTCGGCCAGTCCAAAACATCCACATGCCGACGGCGAAACCTGTTCTGAACGTGCTGAGATCGATGTTTCGGGTCGTTATCTTGTTGAAAGGTGAACCCACGGCCGAATTTGGAGAGGGCCCAAGGGCGCATAGTGCTTTCCATTATGTTCTCATAGTCGTAACGATCGAGATTTCCGACAATACGTCTAATTGGACCCATGCCGCTGGCGGAAAAACAGCCCCAGACCATCACAGAACCACCGCCATGTTTGACTGTGAGCGACTGGTATTGCGGCAGGAAACGCTTGCCCGCTGGACGTCTTACCCCCCTCAGACCGTCACTGCAGAACATATTAAACTTGGATTCATCGCTCCAAACAATCTGAGACCACTCACGGCGTGTCCAACTAAGGTGATCCTTAGCCCACTGAACTCGAACTTTACGATTTTTTTCGCTGATGAAAGGCTTCTTTGCAGGCCGCCTTCCATTCAGTCCAGCGGCTTGCAAACGGCGTTTGATGGTAGTTATTGAAGGAGCAGGAGTCGCGGGCGTTGATATGACAGCTTGAATGTCTGTAGCAGTGCGTTTCGGGTCTTCGCGAGATGCGCGCAGGATGCTTCGGTCCATGTACCTCGAAGTTACGCGGGGTCTCCCCGAACTTGTCTTCACAATGACTCGTCCCTGCAATTTTTTTGTGTTCCAAAGTTATTCAGTTGTAGAAAATTTGTTTACCTGGGTTCGAAAACGCCGGAGGATATGGGAGATAGCGCTCTGAGTTACCACGAACTGCTGAGCGAGCTCGCTCTGTGACCGGCCCTGTTTCGCCCCAGCAACAACAGCTTCTTGCATTTTTTTTACTTGTATTTCGATGTCCAACAGTTCGAACCATGACTTGAAACAAAATTTTTATGAATGAAGTTCGGTAAACAAAACAAAAAATCAACTAAAAAAAATCATGGAGAAAAACTGAAAAATGGAAGATATACCAATTTCGGTGTATTTCCTGGAGATAAATAATAAATCACTCAAAACGACGTCCGGTACGGTACAGACACCCAAAAAAACTTCTGTGAAAATTTGAGCTTTGAATTTTATCTTTGAAAAAAGTTATTTTCAATAACCCTATATATTATAACATTTTGGGCGGTACTGTACATGTGTTGCATAAAAATAATTAAAAATGCATTACTTTGTATTCTTTTCTACCCGTATTGCCTTTTCCTTTATATTTTCAACTGTTTCAGTTTCCGGGTTTTCCTAATGTTTCTTCATGCGATTTAAAAAATTCTTTTTTGAATGATCTAAAACGTTAGTAATATTTGAGCATATTAATTAACAAAACTCTTGATGAAAGTTTATTGTAGGAGCTCGTATAATAAAATAAGTTTTTTATTTAGTTTTTCTTTGTCATAAAAATTGATCCTCCACGAACTTTATCAAACGTTTTGAGTTTATTAAGCATGGAAAATACGTGGTAAGGTTTAAGGAAGGGGGTCTTCCATGTGAGGGGAAACATGAGGTCAAAAAAGTTGGTAACATATGAGGTCGAAATAGATTTTGGAAAAAACTTTCGAGTGATCGGTCGGTCCTACTCCAGAGGAAGCATCGTGTGGGAGGGCAGTAAGGAACTAGGACGATACAGCTTCAAGGTGTCCAATTCCTCGTTGAAGCCGGATTGCATCATGTTCACTAGACGAAATGAATAAAGTAGAGAGCGGATGGAAAGTCGACCACTCCAGTCAAGGCGAATAAGATATAATGATATTCACCATTATTTGTTAACAGATGTCAACGCAAAGCATACTGCATACATATGTACTATGTGCATCTGCAATTACAAATGAGCGCATGTCCAAGTTCGTAGAATTTCTCTAGTCCCATGAACGGAATCGGGGCGAGGCACAATCAAGTATGAGTTCAACAAACCGTTCATTACCATTCATACTTTATTCATTGTCATTCATACTTTATTTGCATGCCCAGTCACAGTTTCAAGTTTTTAAATAACATGTTTATTGTGGAGCATTGCGTGTCTGTTAATATTGTTAAATATTTAGTAAGTAAAGTATGTGAAAATGTAAAGTAAAGTGTGTGAAATTTACAAATTTAGAGTAAAGTTTGTGAGAAAAAAATCAGCAATAGAGCGAAAAAAGTTGAAACTTTTGTTAATACATTAAAGAATTCTTAGCGTGGCGTTGCAAAAAAATTGTGCTGAGAAGATACGGAAGTCTGATAAGGAAACCTTCGATTCTTATTGTGACATCAGCTCGACTACGCCTTTTCAATTCCCATTGTATACCAAACGCTTTTCAGAAGATCCAACTGTTCCTTCGCTAACTGCGTAGCACTTTTGCACTCAATTGAATTATGTGGGATGAATTTGCGAAACTCTCAGCACCGTAATCATAGCCCATTGAATCGTACTCAATTCTTCATTTTGATTTAAATTTTAATGAGAGTTAGCTGAAAACTCTCAAGCGAAATGCTTCTGTCCTTGGAACCCGCCGTTTACCGGTTTTCTCAGCGAAAAAAACGTCGCCATCGGAGCCGTGGACGTTTTTCATTGGAATGCATTTGGAGTCTGCCGGCGCTCTCTGTCTCTTCCTTTACTCTTCAGTTCGTTCACAAGACGAATGGAGGAAGTTTGAATTTGCGACAAACATTGCTAGCAGCTCACCCACTTACTGTTTTCAGAGAAAACAATAAGAGAGAAAGAAAGAGAGAAAAAAGATAGAAAGATAGAGAGAGAAAGAGAGAGAGAGAGGGAGAGAGAGAGAGATGGAGGACAGCAAGAATATATGTCCATAATGGCAAGATGAAGTGAATCATTCAAGCCTTCTCAAGCATGTAATGCCTTCCTTCCGGCCATCCAGCTACTTCTTTGAAATAACTTGCGGTGGTTACACTACTTCACTTCCGACTCGGGCTTACGTGCTTGATTGTGAGCTACCACCCATCTCAAACTAACGCTGAACCACTTCGCTGTTCTTTTCACCAGAATTACTGTATATTAGGTTACTGTATATTAGGTTCCTGGTCGTCCGTGACATTTGTCTGAGTAGCAGGATAACAAAGGACTCCAGCTATTCTGTCAATTGTCTTTTTCCAAAGAACTTTTTTTGACTTAACAGTTATAATAGAGAGAAAAATGGAGATTGGAGCAAATTAAGCTATGGGTACGAAAAAACAGTGGAAAAATTTACATTTCTGCAAAGAAAAAGGTTTTTAATATCAAAGTTGCATACTTTCTCTAAGAACAAGTAGGAATATAAAGTTGAAGGACTCATCAAAGAAGAAATGAATATTGTATGGGGTCTCTGTTTTTTATGCATATCAAAATTAATTGCTATTGTTGTAAGGCTGTATGATGTTGAACTCTTCGCCCTAGCCCAACTGCCAGAGCAATTAATTTGTTGCTGCAAATGATAGCTCAGCACGGTTTGGTCGGCTTTTCTTATTCATGAAACTTCTACCACTCTCTCTCTCTTCATCTCTCTTTCTATCCAACTTTATTTCTCTTGCTTTCTCTCTATCTATTTTTTTTCTTTTTCTGTCTTTTCCTCTGTCTTTCTCTTTCTATCTCTATCCTTTACTGTTGTCCTTCTGTGTACCTCTTTATCTCCTTATCTCTGAGCTTATCTGATTTTCTCTGACAGCATCTTCTCGCCTTTTACACTTTTTTCAGATCCCCTAGCAACTCTCTCTCTCACTCCCTCTCTCTCTTTCTCTCTCTCGATTTTCACATACCCTCAGCCCATGTGGACCCCATCAGATAATTCCGTTTAATTTGTAGACTATTCAACCCAATTTTTTTAAAGAGACTCTATTGCAAGAAGAAGTAGCGATAGAGAAGTTATATTGAGGAATCCAGCAAGAGAGAAAGAATAGAAGCCATCTGAAAGCATCACATCATACTTCAGAGAATGAAGAACAACTCAATTCTACTCATAAGTACAATAATTTAGGGATCATCTATTCATATCTGAATAATTGCAAAAGATTAGAAGACAGTTCATATCATGACTCCTGTTCATACATATTTTCTAGAAAAAACTGGAAGAGATGTGTGAATTATGCTAATTGCAAAGTTATATGTCTACCGCAGATTTGCATTTTAACCTTCTTTCTTCTGCAAATTACCAATTTGATTCTTGTATTGCTATAAATGTTGTGTTTTTTCTCCAGTTCCTTTGATTTTCTTCTTCTCTTTTCCTTTCTCTCTCCTGGGCTCTCAACTTCTCATTTCTCTAACTTTTCTTCTTTTACTTCCTCTTTCTGCCTGCGTTTTCTCTTTTCATTTTTTCTTCTCTCTCTGTATCTCTCTCACTCTCTTGCTTTCTCTCTTTATCTCTCTTCCACTCTCTCTTTCTCTCTTCTCTCTCTCTCTCTCTCTCTCTCTCTCTCTCTCTCTCTCTCTCTCTCTCTCTCTCTCTAACTTTCTCTTCACCTCGTAATCTATCTTTTCCGTTTCCTCGTCGGATCTCCCTCCACCAATCACCCCCTTCTCTTATTTTCTCCTCCCCCTCAAACGAGAGTATAAAGTATATCTACAGCAACTCCATCTCAATTGGGGTTCTTGCCGCACGTCGTTATGAAACTGAGTACCTTGAGTCATCAACGACATACTCTTCTTTTGATGTTCAAATACTTTCGCAAAGAGAGCTTCTAGATATTAAATTGCCATTTGCAACAAAGACTGGATATTCTGTATACTTCGTAAACAGAATACTGCCTGAGAAGAAGAATAGTCGGAGTAGCGGAGAGGGGAGCTATGGAAGCGTTCCATTCCAACAATTATTATTCATTCGTTTCATTCGAGAATTAATTATGTATATTCAAACTTAGTATATATTGCGTGAATATATACTAAGTCTGTGAATATTTTATTGTTCTTGTAGCAAAAACTCTTTAGTTTTCTTGAGCTCATATAATATCGTTCATGCGTTGAATAAAAATTCAGCTGTCTTTTGAATTGCATTCTATTATCTTCTAGATATTTCTCATAATGTATAAATTTAAAACTCGCTGAGAAAGTGTGTGCTGAACTGAAAATTGTTTGTTGCTACAGTGACTTCTTCTTCTAATAAAAACGAATCTTATTGGCGATGTTGACGGTATCTACAGAGCACCAATCCAACCAAGGTAAGAGAGTGTTTTATCAACTTTGAGTGTCTTTGAGGATGAACATTTTTGCTGCCAGAAAATATTTTTTCTATGTTTTTGAAGAACTTTTGTAGTTATTTGGGGTTGGGAAACTTGAGACTTGAAAATTGAAATGATTAACAAAAGTTTTGGAATCTTGATGAACCGCTAAGAGTTTGAGCCTCATATCCAGAGAGTCCGATAATTAGTAGTTCTGTGCTGAATTTTTAATTGGGTATTAAGAATGAAGAGCAAAAAGCAAAAAATCCAAAATTAAAATTGGCAAAATAAGGTAATTAATTGTTTGTCAATTTGATTTTTTAAACTTATTTTGTTTTGATATCATTAATTCGGATATTCAATTCTTCTCTGGATACTTATCATCCACAAACTGCTTCTAGTATCTGAACTTCTCAGAACTCCGTTTAAACTCGATTTGAAAAAAGCATAGCCAAGTTCCTAAACAAAATAAAATTTTCCATCCAGAGTAGTATTTGAAAATTTCGCACGTTTCCAAAATTTTAATTAATATTTCTACAAAAAACAACTTCTCAGACTTTTGTAAAAAGTTACTTCAGACATTTATTTCACGGTGATGATAGTTCATTTTTGAACATTTGAACAGCAATACCTGTTAAAAGAACGAGTTCCGGTATATTTTTTGGAAATTTCTCTGAATATTATGCAGTTTTCCAACGACTGTGTCAACAGCAGAAAATAATTTAGTTGCATCAGTGTCATTAGTTTCTCTTATATTATCCATTGGTTGAAGACTTACGAATTAAACAGAAAAGAAAAGAGAGGAAGAGAGGAATAAATTTTTAAACCAGAATAAAGGATAGAAAGTGAAGGGGATGAAACAGGAAGAGCGAGCCAGAGAGAGAGAGAGAGAGAGAGAGAGAGAGAGAGAGAGAGAGAGAGAGAGAGAGAGAGAGAGAGAGAGAGAGAGAGAGAGAGAGAGAGAGAAAGAGAGAGAGCGAGAGAGAGAAAGAGAGAGAAATAGAGAGAGAGAGAAAGAGAGCGAGAGAGTGAAAAGGATAGAGAAAGAGAGGGAGAGGGGAGAGAGTCCAGTTAGCATGAGAACTTTGGTGCTTGCTCGGAAGGGATTGATGATTGTGGGGTGTACTCTTTCATAAGTACTCCCCTGTGAGAGTTCCCAAGACCCATATTGTATTGCTAATTTAATGTTTTGCTTGAGAATAACTTGTATGTATTTCTAAAAATTTCTACTCCCCCGCGTCTTCTCTCGCTTTTGCTAACCAATTTCTAACCAATCTTGTGAACCGCTTTTGCTGACTTCTCTTGTTAACCGCTTTTGCTGACCCCTCTTGTTAACCGCTTTTGTTGAGCCCTCTTGTTAACCGCTTTTGCTGACTCCTCTTGTTAACCGCTTTTTCTGACCCCTCTTGTTAAACACTTTTGTTGAGCCCTCTTGTTAACCGCTTTTGCTGACCCCTCCTATTAAACACTTTTGTTGAGCCCTTTTGTTAACCGTTTTTGCTGACCCCTCTTGTTAACCGCTTCTGCTGACCCCTCTTGTTAACCGCTTTTGCTGACCCCTCTTGTTAAACACTTTTGTTGAGCCCTCTTGTTAACCGCTTTTGCTGACCCCTCTTGTTAAACACTTTTGTTGAGCCCTCTTGTTAACCGCTTTTGCTGACCCCTCTTGTTAACCACTTTTGCTGACCCCTCTTGTTAACCGCTTTTGCTGACCCCTCTTGCTAAACACTTTTGTTGAACCCTCTTGTTTACCGCTTTTGCTGACCTCTCTTGTTAACCGCTTCTGCTGACCCCTCTTGTTAACCGCTTTTGCTTGAAAATGGGGTATGGCTTG
The DNA here is from genome assembly GCA_964056735.1 of Allodiplogaster pararmata. Classification (NCBI taxonomy): domain Eukaryota; kingdom Metazoa; phylum Nematoda; class Chromadorea; order Rhabditida; family Diplogasteridae; genus Allodiplogaster; species Allodiplogaster pararmata. Next base: position 40,642,611 of record OZ057404.1, on the reverse strand, counting down.
CGGGTTTCAGCTATGAGAGCAGCGGTAATGACCATATTAAGCGGACAATTCATTTAATTCATTTTTTGTGTCAAAACACTTCTCACATACATATTTGTTCAGCTCCTTTTTCAGAATAGAAATTTTTCTTTAGATAATTTAACTTATCATATAAAGTTCACTTACTTATTATCTTCTGATGTTCGATGCTTATTCTTCAGTCCTTTTACATAAATTTCAAATTTTCCTCTTGATTGCATAAAATCTGCCGACTCTTGAACAGAATAGTTTCAAAATATCACTAGTTTTTTTTACTCGTTCACTGTCTATCCTTTGTCTCTTGATCCGCCTTTTAATCTCTCTTTCTCTTTTTTTCACATTCTCTTTTTTTCCCTTTTTCCTCCTCTTTCTCTTTCTCCTCTCTCCTTGACTTTTCTCTGACTCCTTTTTCTCCTTTTTCTTTTTAACATTATGAAAGTCTGTTTCTCTTCCACTCTTTCTCCCAAAACTTCCACATAGAATTAAGAAAGCAAAAAATGACTCTGTGAAGTGGACATTGCAACATGAAACTTTTGTGACTATGTGAACTGAACTTTCCGGAAATTTTTTCTTTAGATGTCTGGAAGCGTTTTTAAAATTAACAAAAAGTTAGAAAGAACAGTAAATGAAGAAAAAATTCCCGAATAGGATAGAGAAGAAAGAGAATGCTGCTCAAAAATAGTTGGAGTTTTCTCCAGATAAGTTCCCAATTTTCTATTGCGACATTCTTTTCTAGTGTCCTTCGAGGAGTGTGACTAGCCTCATAACCACAACCAGAGAGTTAGCTCAGAAAGGAGTAACAATTAGTTGATTAATTTTAAGAAGAGGGGGAGCATTACTTGTTAGGAGGAAACTACCTTTTTTCTGCCTTTTCTCTTCTCTACTCTTACTCATTTTCTATCTCTCTTTTCCCATTCTTTTGAAGCTTCTCTTTCTCTTTTTCCTCTTTAAATCGCCTTATCTTGATTTAAGTTGATACTCATAAGAACAAAGGAGCAGCTGTGGAAATAATGTTCATTTATGTCCCTTCTTCAGATTAGAAATTGTGTTTAACGCATAAACGAACTAGGTATTTTTAATTCTTGGAGTTTTCCCTCCCAGACAGCTTTTCGCTTTAACTCTTTTCTCAAAATGGGTTTGCAGAACCAAAAATTTTTTTGTTCTTAGTCCTATTAAATTTGAAACGTTATAGAGTATGATTATTTAATACATTATTTTATTGATCAAAATTTTCCCGGGTTTTCTGTATTTATGTCCTCAAATTTCTCAATTCGAGAGTGCAGTCGGGTTTGTTTATCCCCCTTGAGTAGCCAATCTTTGTAATTTGGCCAATCCAACTCACAAAGAGCATACGAAAAAAGCATTCAGTTGAGAAATAGTAATTTGACGATTTACGGAAAAAAAATTTGAGTTCATTTATTTTCATGTATTACACAAAGCTTGTGGACTTCGTGATAACATATTACATATTTCCCTCCTTGTATTCTACGTCATTTCAAAACTTTCACTTTTCATTTTATAACAGCTACCAAAAATCATCAAATATTCATCACTGAAAAATTCGACCACTAAAGTTTTAAGAACGAAAATTAAACGCAAAACTTTTGATGCAATCCAATTCTTCCTAGATCTGACTACATATATGCATGCGTGTTCGAATAGAAAAAACACGCTACAGGGGTATGCAGATTTATTGTAATTTGGTTATTAACCGATTTGTCTAACGGAAAAGACTATTTTCAAATCATTTCAATAAATTTTTCTTCATCACATTAACAAGCACATTCGCTCAAAATGTAATTCAAAACGGGCTCCTTGTTCACGAATTACGGTCTTCAGAAGTTGTGGGTATTTGGCTATCACGGCAGAAAGGTATTCTGAGGAAAGATTGGCCAAAAATCTGCATATCCCTGTATGTGTTACTAAAGCAGAAAGTTGTAGAAATTTACGTGTGTGAGAGAAATGCGTTTTTCTCTTCGAATTCCACGCCCCAGCTTCTGCTGCTCGCATTGTTGATTGTGTTACAAATGCTGCAATAGGCCCCGTAGACTGTGATTGTTTACAAGAACTAGGTTTAATGGACGTGGTATAGAGAAAGAAGTCGGAACTTCTTTATGCACCGGAGATCGACGTGCTCTTATAGCCAGAAGTCGATTCAATTTCCTCTTCCCCTCCGAAATTCGTGATCTTGAGAGATTCTTTTGCGAAAAAAAACTCCGGCTCAACACAGCACAATCGCACTAAACAAAAACAACGATGTTTTTATTCATAATGTGGATTAGGGCTGGGCTTTTTTTGTTGTCGGTTTTTTAAATTTTTTGGTTTTTTTTTTCTATTAATTTCAAAAAAAATTTTGAGTCAAAAAATCAACAAAAAAAGTCGAAAAAACCAAAAAAATTCAAAAATTTCCAAAAATTGGTTAGTGTGTTTTTAACCAATTTTGGTTAACTTTTATCCTCAATAACTAGAAAACCATACAATTCATGTATTTTTTGAATATTCAATAGTCAAACGACAATATTTATAACTTTTGAAAGTTGCTTTTCTTGAATCAGAACTTACAACTAATCGGCCTAGATGAATAAGAATTTTCGAATATGAAATTAGTGATAAGTTCATAATAGAAAAGAAGGCTCTAGTTAATTAAATGAAGTTTTTCTCGATTTTCAGTATAGCAAAATCAAAATCAAGATAATATTTTTCTTTTTCTGTTTCTATTCCTGCAAAGATGTTCACTTGAAATTTTAAAACTTACAGTTGGAATAATAAAAACTTTGATTCTGAAAAAATACTCTAATTTATTGGTTTTATGATAATTTGTTAAAATTGTAATAAATTTTGTTCAAAAATAGAACGGTCGTGCTTTTCAATTTCTCTTTCAGCACTTGAAGCTTTCTTTGTGAAAATTCTTCAAAGCTTTTATCTCACTTGCTTAAAACACTCGCTAAAATGACAAACAACGTTTTCCTAACAATTAAAGACCGTTGAAATGATTAATAATGTTGTTGACATTGTTTAAATTAAAGATTTATGTAGACAATATGATACCCTAATTTTATTTTGAATATGCGTATCATCAAATTTATGTTATTGATCTACTGAAAGGGCCTACCTAATGTTGGATCTTTTGAAATTTACAGGGTTCATTTTCGGTTTTTTGAGATTCTTCTTGCTGTTATTTCATCAAAACTCATATTTCTCCTAAAAATGTCAGTGAACATTTTCTTCAGGTTTTAACAGAAAAACATAACAAAATGGATCAATAAAAAGTTGTTAAAAATTTTATTTGAAGAAAACAACTTTTTTGTTGATTTTTTTTACTTTAGCTAAAAAGAATTTTTTTTGATTTTTTTTGCCCAGCCTTTTTTTGATTTTTTTGATGCCGGTCTCGCTACCTCTTTTATCCCCTTCGGTCGGAAGCATTGTGGACATTGAGTTCAGTGACGAATAAAATATCCATTCGTCTTCCTTTACTTTAGAACTTTAAAAGTAGTAATCTTCTTGTTTCTTGGCAGTGCTGTGATTGAGTTGACAGAACTACAAGTTTGCAAAAATTAAAGATTCATTTTTTAAATTTTTTTCAGAACTGAGAGCAAACGTTAAAGACTTCCTTATGACAAGAGTTTTAAAATGGAGAGAATAGTTTGAGATGATAAGTCCCACTTATTCATTTATTTTATTCCTTTGCACATGGTTGATATACAATGGATAACTGTCACAGGGTGATTCAGTTCGAGGCAATAAGATAATACATATGTACATTAACCGTAATTTTTGCATTTAAATTACAATTTATCGAGAAGTTCAAGGTGTGAGTTCATAATTAATATTTGGTGAGAACTACTCAAATACTATTATTAGCTTTAACCTGGCAATCAGACTATGTACATGAAAATGTTGAGTTAAGTTATCTATGTACAGTTTCCTTTAGATTATTAAAAAGTTTATAGTCAGAGTTAATTAAATGTAATGTAATATTTATTTAATTAATTTCTTATGCTTTTTCATCATATAAATGACTATTTTCACAATCCTCACAAATTCCCTCTGACTAACTTCAGAACTTGTTCCTCTAATCGTATCGTAGCTCTCTCTTTCTCTCTATCTTTCTCTCTCTCCTTCTCCTCTTTCTCTGTTATTTTCTCTGTCTCTAATTGTCACTTTGTTATTTCTCTTCCTATCTTTCTCTTTCAGTTTTTCACTTTCTGTATCTCTCTCTCTCTCTCTTTCTCTCTCTCTCTCTCTTTCTCTGAGTCTCTCTCTCTTCTCACCTATTCTTTCTACTTCGTTCCCAGTTCCACTCCTTAGTGCTCAATCAGTCAGCTAATACCCGTTTGAAATTACTGCTAGGGTGCATTTGTTAAAATCATGAAGAGTATTAAAATTGAGGTCTTAAAAGTTTTTCAGGTCTGGAGGAATATCAACAAAAAAATTAAGGTCTGAAAATGTTTTCAGGTGTGGAAAAAAACTTGAAAAAAGAAACTCTAGTGTAGTAACGAGATAACCGAAACCAGAGAAAATTGGACCAAGCAAGATGAAATTGAGGAAAAAATAAGATGAAGAGAGAATGAAAGAAACAAAGAGAGAGAGAGAAAGAGAGATAGCGAGAGAGGGAAAAAAATTTGAGGAATAGAGAAACAGAAGGAAAACGGGAGCTCTTGATAGCAGATACAATAGCCAAGCGAAGCGTTAAATTGGGCTTCTCTGGAAGTACTGATTCCATCCTTTCCCAACTGTTTCTTTTCTCCGAAGTATAATGACATCTACTCTACTTTTTCTTTTTTTCTTTCTGTTTAACTTTGCTTGGAGCCCTTTGTTTGTAGTCTATCTCTACCATAAATGTTGAGAACATGTTTATACAACTTTGAGTCCATCTGGTCAGGTTTGCATTTAACATCAGGTTGAGTTTCACTTTGTTTTCTCAACAAATCCGACTAAAAAAGAACAAAACAATTTTTCTCCTTACTTTTAAAGAACAAGTTGGACGTTTTTTTAAGTGACTGGTTCACGACCGTTCACCTAATAATCTCTGTTCAAACTAGGTGACTGGTTCACGACCGTTCACCTAGTAATCTCTGTTCAAACTAGGTGACTGGTTCACGACCGTTCACCTAATAATCTCTGTTCAAACTAGGTGACTGGTTCACGACCGTTCACCTAGTAATCTCTGTTCAAACTAGGTGACTGGTTCACGACCGTTCACCTAATAATCTCTGTTCAAACTAGGTGACTGGTTCACGACCGTTTACCTAGTAATCTCTGTTCAAACTAGGTGACTGGTTCACGACCGTTCACCTAGTAAAAACAGAGATTGAACGGGCGGCAGAATTTTTTTAGTCTGAAAAGTTTTACAGCATCAGTTTTACAGCTTAATAAGAAATTTAATGGTTTTCAAGATTTTATCAACGCTCAATGAGAACATTAATCCTGAGTTTCATCCTATGTTCGATCTTCGCTTGGAGTTGCGGGATAACCGAGCGTCGTTCAAAAAGCCATGAACATCTGAAATAATCTGTTCATTTATTCAGTGAAATATGTCACGCAAACAGCAGTGAGGAAATCTTTCTTATCGCTGCTCGAGTCTGTATCTTGCTTAGCTTAGCACTACTAACTCTCGCTTCCAAGTAGCCAAGTAGCATGAAAAATTGCGAGCATGGAAACTTTCATGCATTCGGATGCATGCGCTTGCGTGAACCATTCTTCAGTTCTCTTTTTCTGAGAACTTTACAAGCTCGCAAAATTCTTTCCTCAGTCGTTTTTTTTTCATTGAATTCAAAAACTAAGAGCTTTTACCATAATTTAAAATTTCAAATAATTATTTCAATTCAAAATAAGCTCATTACTCGTCTTAATTTCGAGAAACAAAAACTCAGTTCTTTCAAAAGCAGGTAATAATCGTCATTAACTCTTCTCTCTAACAACTCGGTGCTCTTTTTCACGGGGTTTTTGATCAGTTGGTTGTGTAGCAACGTAAAAAGTCTTTAAATGTACTATTCAAAATGGAATGTTCTCAGCGAAGTATCTACTTTTTTCACAGAGTATGTGAAAACATGCACAGATAGCACAAAGGAGTACATAAATGTATTATGCTATTTAATGAGTCATATTTTTCTGAGTTAATGACTTTGAAATAATTTCAGATTCTTTATTCTTGTGAATCTCTGCTCTATTTAAAGAAAAATATGAACGTATCGATACTTCACTACTTAGCATAAACTCCTTGGTTCATCTGTAGCTTTTTAACAATAGAACATTTGTTTCCATCTTTCTTTTTTATAACTATATTGTCTCCTGCATCAGTGTTTAGATGATGTTCCTTTCTGTTCGATTATACATCATAGTCCATGCTCTAATTTGTTTTATTGACTTTCTGATATTGATTATAATGTTGCATGGAAAAATAAATGAAATGAAATGAAATATAATTTTAATTTTTATTTTTTTTTCATAATTTGTAGACCTCATAAGTCAATCATCGTTTTTTTTTTAAACTTGTTTTTTAAACAAAAAATTTATAAACTTTTTTGTTATTTATGTGAAGGAGGAGATAGACATTGAAATTTATATTTGGCAACTGTCACGAAGAAGTGAGTGACACATCAAGCAGCTTCTCCAATGAAAGAATCGTTTCCACTCAAATCCTGTCGCGTAGAAACAGTGGTCGACTTTTCGAGAATGGTTTTTTAGAGAAAAGTATGAAATAGCCCATTCAAAACATTCAAAAATAGAGAAAAGTATGAAATAGCCCATTCAAAACATTCAAAAATAGAGAAAGGTATGAAATAGCCCATTTAACATTCTAATATAGTGCGAATTTTTTGAGAATTAATCTCATGTCTTCGGTTGTTCATATAAAGTCTCTTATAAAAAATTATGATCAATGCTTATAATACAAAATGAAATGAGATTTTTGAGAGAATTAAGTTTTTTGGGAGAATTATAATTTTTGTAGATTGAAAGTCTTTATACAAAAACAGTCTAAATGTTTATACAAAAACAGTCTAAATGTAATGCTAAAAGCTGTGCTCGATGTTAAATTCATTTGTGATTGAAAATATTGATGGGCTTGAAAAGTTTATTTATTTCTTACGTTTTCTGTTTTCTTTCCCATACCCTTTCATATTATATCTTTATCCTTACTTATTTTCTTACTATTTTTCCTTTCTATCTCTATCGCTCTCGGTTTCTTATATGTATAATACCCTCTATTTCATTGTTTTTCGGGTTCTCTTCTCTCATTCTCTCTTATTTTTTTAAAATTTAAAGTTACTTTATCCAGCAAAGGATGAGTTTTCAATACTCATCTACCGACATGGGAAGTATCACAGCAAGATAAATAATATTCAATTCGAAAAGAAAACACTGCGTAGCATTTTGTCGAGACTTGTTTAGTAGAGCAAGTAATAGGCGATTATAAGACGAGTCTCTATCTCTCTTTTTCTCTCTCTCTCTCTCTCTCTCTCTCTCTCTCTCTCTCTCTCTCTCTCTCTCTCTCTCTCTCTCTCTGGCTTATTATACTTCTTGTCTGACGCTCACTCTGACTTTTTTACGCATAGCTCAATTTTTGCGCTCATGCTGTATTCAACATCTCATTCTAATCATCTTCCCATCTCGTCAACACAAAAGCTTTTTGCAATTGCTTCAACTTTCTGAGAGGATGTCTTTCAATCTCAGTATTCCTCGTTATTTTCTCAATGTCGACGAAGAATAATTTATTGGCTATTTTTTCTGAACCTTCAAACCAAATTTTCATGTACAAATTGAGCAGGAGAACATATTTTCTATAATGAACTGAGCTAGAATACCTCAGCTATAGATATTATACATAGCATTTGGTAAGCCTTAATCTAATCGTAAGTATTGAGATAACAGAGAAATTATCATTTCATGTTAGGTCAGTTAGGTTGAACCAGTTAGGTATTTTCAAACAGGATCAAACTTTTCAAAAATTCACAATTTGTATTTGTGAAGTTCTCGGATTTTGTAAAGTACTGAAACAGAAGTTAAAAAAGGAGACGTTTCCACTTATGTTTACCATCGTAATGAAGTATTTTAGAAATAGCTCATGTTTTAGAGAAAAAAAAGAAATGATGTTAATCGTTCCCGTAAAGTGATCACGTCATTCAAGATGATGCATAGATAAATTTTCGAAAAAAAAACAAATAATTGTGATTTTATAGAAATGGAGGACGGTTCGTACAACTTTCGGCGGACACAATCTTGCAGAGCACCGAAAGGTCAGTCGATCATTTTAGAGCATTCAAAAAAAGTTCGTATTTCTCAACAAGAACCACGGAAGGACCTTGTTTTCTTACATTTTTTTGAATGTCTAAGTTATTTTTTTTTGTTTCTTCAATCTCGTCATTAATGTTTTACAAAATGAACTCTGCTGAAAATCATTGGGAAAGCGAGAGGTTGTTTGCATAGTAGAGTTCCAATGGAAAACCATGATGAACCTGTGACCTCAACAACCTCATTCTAAAGATTTAATGAGATGATAGCTTCGATAGGTTGAGCGATAGCAAAACCGAGTAATGGAGAAGAGTGAAGAATCTTCGTTTTTTGTGTCAATAAAGAAAACAAATCTTTGAAGTAACTCATTACTTCATGGTGAAAACCAAAAAATAAATAAGACCTATTACCACCGCCTATTATCAATCAAATCACTCGTAAAGCGTAGTGGCAACTCCTAAACATTCACAATCATTGTTACCATTCTAACCGATCCCATCGTCTTTTATCACAACCTCTTTCTAAAAAATGCTGCTTCCTCAAACCATTCAAAGCCGATTACTTATTCAGTCAAACACAACCGCCACCATTGAATCGAACCACCCCTATGAAAAAAATGGAAACCTCTTTGAACTATCACAAACGCTCCTAACCAATTACATTTACTTCTAATGAATTTCCGGTACCAACTGAAATCAATCTTGAAATTTTCAGTCAGTTTTAAGCAATTGAAAACTACCTATCGCTATTACACTTGACCAATTAAAACGACCTTCAGTTGATAAAACACTTTTTTTACTAATTGTTTAATTCATGACATACAAGTACCCAATACATTCATTCCCATCAATGGGGTAAATTTTACTTTAGCCTCCCACATCAAAAAGATCTGGGTATGTATTTTAACTCCCAATTTTGTATGGGTAATTTTTTTCCAAAGGTAAATTTTAAAGGAACTAATCTACACATTTTACTTCAGACCCCTCCATTTCTGCTCTTCACCTTTAGCTCCCCTCCATTTGGGTGTGTTTTACAATGGAATGGGGGGGGTTCTTGTATCACAGAGGGTGCTAAATTAAGTGGGGGGCTAAACTTTTTTACAAACGCTCCTGTTCAATCACAATAATTTTGAGTCACTATTAAACTTTTTCAACAATCCCAAGCTTTCCTTGTACCTATCGCATTAACACCTGGAATTTTCCCTAATTTTTTGGAATTGGTAATTTGAACTCCATAAAACCTCTTTTTTCTTCTAAATGTTTTCAACCAATCGAAACCACCGTATTCTGAACAAAGCTTTTACAACCAAATGAAATAAACACAAATTAGCGCAATCTATTTTCAGCAAATTCCAGCTACTCCTAAAATATATACCCTGAATAACTTCAATACATACTTTTGAAAAATGATTCGAATTGCCCAGTTTCAAAACAATTCAATCGTAGTTTAAAAAATGAAAATGAGATTGTCAACAAAAAAGTCTCACAAGAAATTTAACATTTTCTTAACTGAACAAAAAAAGTTGATTTTTCCACAAATAAACATTTAATCTAAGTTCTCTAAGTGTATTTTCAGGGTACTTCTCTAAGTGTATTTTCAGGGTACTTCTCTAAGTGTATTTTCAGGGTACTTCTCAAAATGATTGGTTCAGAAGTGATCGAAAACGATGGTCATTTTAAATAGGCTGAGGTTCCTAGCTTTATATTCGATTGCTAAGATGACAAATTTGAAGAAATTTGATAGAATACATGACGTACTTGTGAAATTGAAACTTACTTCTTTTAACTTTCATGCTAAGAGACGAAAGCGCGTTCAACCATAAGTTTTGTTTCTGAAGAGTTATAAACAGAAAGAGAGAGGTTGCGAGAGAGATAAAGAAAGAGAGAAAAGAGAGAGAGACAGAGAGACGAAAAAAGAGAGAGATACATAGACAGAGAGACGAAAAAAGAGAGAGATACAGAGAGAGAGAAAGGGAAAACAATATAGAGAATGAGAGAGAAAGAGTGAGAACGAGAGAGAGAGAGAGAGAGAGATAGAGAGAGAAAGAGAGAGAGAAAGAAAGAGTGAGAACGGGAGAGAGAGAGAGAGAGAGAGAGAGAGAGAGAGAGCGAGAGTATGGCATCCGTTTAACATTCATTATGTACGCCCTAATGAATTGGGGCATCGGTATTATTGTACATATAGCTTATTTACATATCTAACAGTAATTTTTTCGAAAACAAACATCCCTTGACCTTTAGTGAGACCTTACTTCAGTATCCTCAGCTTCTGCCTCATCTACCGTAGTTTCAGAGTTATACTACTATTCAGCTGGGTACCCTACCTATGTTGTGTACCCAGGGTTTCCTGGATACCTCGTCAACCAATCTGTATTCATACATATTCGCGGGTGGGGTGTCCGGGTACCCTACCCGTACTCAGTGAATACGAATATGGCCCAAGGTGAAAGACAGAGCTTTAGGATTCTCCTTTTCCCGTTTAAAAAAAATTGTATTGACGAATAACTGTCAAGAAGATCCTGTTTGATTATTTGTAACTGTTCAATCCCGCCTTGTTTACATTTATTTTCAGTGTGATCTTTAATAATGTCAACTGGTCATATGCTAATTAATTTGGTGTTTTTCAATCCCTTCTCAACACATGCGTTGGTTTTCTGATCCCAGATAAACAAGCTTGTTGGTTCTTTTTAAGCGATTCCCCGGCATTTTTTCTTATGTACTTTTTAGGAAAAAAATAATGTAGTTATCCTAAATAATATAACCTAGTATTGCTACCGGAAACGAAGTGTTGTAATTTCAAAATATTTCAAACATTGCTTGGAAAAAATTTGAAATTATAAAAGTTTCTTTCGGAATTACAACATTCACAATTTTCCAGAGACGGAGTACAATTAAAAATTTAAATTTTACCTTTTTTTTTAATCCAAGCTGAAAATTAATTCTCACACGATTCTGCTCTCTGCGGCTTGTACAAATAATAAAAGTATCGTTGGTTTATGAAGAATTTATAAAATTTTGTATACATATGTCTCATAGGGTACAAGAATGTCTCATAGGGTACAAGAATGTCTCATAGGGTACAAGAATGTCTCATAGGGTACAAGAATGTCTCATAGGGTACAAGAATGTCTCATAGGGTACAAGAATGTCTCATAGGGTACAAGAATGTCTCATAGGGTACAAGAATGTCTCATAGGGTACAAGAATGTCTCATAGGGTACAAGAATGTCTCATAGGGTACAAGAATGTCTCATAGGGTACAAGAATGTCTCATAGGGTACAAGAATGTCTCATAGGGTACAAGAATTTTTCAAATGCAAAACTTCAAAGTGGACTGCTCATTACATTAGTTTTTCTCAGTTTCAACGAGGTTCAATTAATTTTTGAGAAATTTCGGAACTTTAATTTTTTCTCGATTTTGGAATAGTACGTATAAATTTTCTCACAATAAATTTCACACAGACTGATTTGTTCTCAACATCATTTAGAAAGCAGGATAGGTTAATTGGCCAACAGAGCTAGTAGAAGTTATGGAATCGGTAAAAAAATAGTCTGAACTACAATATTTTTGTTGGATATTTTCAAAGTATCGGAGCTCTATCAAACATTATATATATTTATATTTTATCTACATCATACGATGCAAAAGCAAACACATATTACAATTAAAATTCGAGCACAAACATTGAATAAGAATACATATAAGATTATCAGCAATCAAGTGAGCGAAACATTTCTCCTATATATTTTTATCGACATTTTACAATTCAAGATTATGGTGAGACACATTATACATACTACATACAAAATGATACATACAAAGTATGGGGACAGGTAAGGGAAACTTTCTAAATGCTGCTGATTATTCGCCAATTCACTGACCACATTCTCGTTACGGAGACGACTTATGAACTGCTCTACTGTTCCTGAAGTTTATATTTCACTCGAGATTCTTGAAACCCGTAAACCGAAACAATTGAATCTAGGAGCCGAAGAAGTACATTCAATTGCAATACCATTAATATTTGTACGAGTGGGGGAGGTGCGCTTGAAAATGCGACATTTTTCAATAATAGACTTATCATTGAAGATCTTCCAACCCATTTTAAGGTCTGCAATCACCCTTCTTTCAGCTAAAGTACTCAGGCCAACTAGATTCAGACGATCTCTATAACATGGAAGGCTAAGAGGGTAATCCGGCTGTGGTAAACATCGATAAAAGATAATTCTAGTAAACGATTTCTGTACTTTCTCTAACAATTCAGATTCTTTCTTGTAGATAGGGTTCCAGAAGCAAGAGGCAAACTCCAAATGAGGTAGAACCTATGTCATGAAACTAGCACTTTTGGATCATTGATAGAAACAGCGCGAAGCATAGCATACATGGCTCTGGTAGCCTTTACAGTTCGATCAACAATGTCATCATGTCTTCGGGCATAAAATATTGTCAATGGCATCAAACATTGTCTCTGTTGAATGATTTAACTATTTGGGTGCGATCCCGCGCAGTGGAATAGCTTTTTTTTGTGCGATTGTTCAATCATTGGTCATCTTAACCAGGCGTCACTGCCTTTAAACTGAATTTGAAGACTGTCTCTGTTTTTTAGCAGTTTTTTTTGTCTACTTTACGCAGATTTGATTTTTTTTTAACCGTGCAAACATTAATTCGCTTTGAAGCTTTATCTTGTAATTTTCCGACTTTTGGTTGTTCAAAAGCTGTCTGTAAGCACAATTTTCCTGAATGAATAGCTGTTTGGCATACTCGTCTGACAGCTTAGTTTGTTTTTTCCACTAATTTTCTTACAGGATATTTTTTGTGGAAGAACAAAGCATAGTTTTTTTAGGAGAAGCTCTTGAGTTTTGAAAATTTATACAATAAGAGAGAAAGCTTTTTTTGAATCCTGGCCTCATCTTAAATCGTAATTTGACACTTTCTTATAGACTTTTAATGCACATATTTTTTTATTGTTTATTACGTGCAGTGTACATCGAAACATTCAGAGAGCACGTGGAGAGCACGTGGTAATGAAGCAAGCACTGGATCGTAATTTAAAGCAAATAAAAGTAATAAAAGCAAACTACACGCGGTAATAAAAGCAAATAAAAGCAAACACGTGATAATAAAAACAATTACTGAAGGCATTGCAAATCTATTGAAAAGAATGAAGTTATTATTCACAGAAGTTTTACATTTGAGAAAAGTTATGGAAGATTCGAATTTTGAATGATCTCCGTTCTCTATGAGTGGTGACCCTTCCCGAGCTCTGCCAATTGATGGCAAATCTCCTCCTAATCTTTGCAACCTCCCCATTCCCACAGTCTCTCTTCCGTTCATCGATAGTCTTGTCCGAGAAACGCTGACAAAAGTTATGCAGCCGCTTCAACAGATGATACTTGCTCAGTCCCAACAGATTTCTGACATGAACAAAGTAATTCTGGATCAGTCACAGCAACTTCTACGGATTAGTGAAGAAATGCAATCCATAAAGTCATCTGTCTCTCCGGCCACACTTAGACCCCACTTGTATTCAGCTATCGTCGAATCCACTTATCGAGACAAGGATATGCTCATAGGAAAAGGTAAACGAGCTGTTATTATCGGACTTCCAGAAGGCAAGTCAGAGGATGATACGTGTTGCAAAGACAAAGATCTTATCTCACGTCTTATCATCAGACTCAATTCAGCGGACCTTATTGACGACCTAGAGAAGGGTAATATCAATCATCATCGTCACCCAATTGATCGCCCACGTCTCTCTGCTCCTCATGGCCGTCCCATGAAAATTGAGTTTTCTTCGCTTGGAAAGCGTAACCTTTTTCTGGAACTTTGCAGAAAGGCGAAACACCCTTTTCCTAAAGGATGTTACTCCCGAGCTGACCTCTCGCCGGCAGAGCTTCAAGCCGAGAGAGACTGCATCCGAATATCCACTAACCCATCTTTTCCCCCTGCCAAAGTGGTCGATGCTCACCTAATCCCTGCCTTTCCTCGTTTTGCCCAGTCTTACAAACGAGTACCCTATCGACCAATTTCCCCTCCTCCCGCCTCTTCGTCACTATCCCCCTTAGCCAGTTCAACTCAACACCAAATGCCATCGTCTTCGCTGGTGAACTCTGGGGCCCGGTCGACATCTACATTCGAGGCTTCTTCAACTGACTTTCCTTCTCTGGCGGAAAGCTCCGTGAAGCCGCTACAAGTCAGAAGCAGACGCAATACCAGAAACGCCGAAGAATCTGCCTCATGCCCCAGAAAGTCAGACGAATTTGTTTCCAGAAGAAGAAATGTTAGGAAAACCTCTCGTTATTCACCATAGGATAAGTCGGATAAAAGAGCTAGAAAAGAAGTAATCAAATGCTTGTATTTCAACTGTAGATCAGTGATGAATAAGCTATATGATCTTTATTTTCTTCTTCGTTGCTGTAAATATCACATTCTCTTACTATCTGAGACATGGATGCACAGTGAGCTTCCGGACTCCATTCTAACCGATAGTTTACCCTTCACGGTATTCAGAGGTGACAGATTGGCACAAAGAGGAGGAGGCGTAGCCATTCTAGTAGATAATGCCATCTCCTCATCTTTAGTTGTTCAATATAGCAAGGCTCAGTGCGAGGGGTTAGTAATAGACATTTATCCTAACACATCTTTCTCGTTTGCTTTCTCGGCCATTAGACTGATTAATATATATCGATCTCCTAGCTGTGGAGTAGAAAATACAAAGGATCTCTGCTCGTTTATCACCTCTCATGTTACTGAAGTATTTCCCACCATTCTGTGCGGAGACATGAACCTCCCCAAGATAGACTGGGCAAATCTCACCGCTCCCAATACATGTAGTATATCTCTTGCATTCTTAAACATGACATGCGACAACAATCTTAAACAACTCGTACTTTCTCCCACTAGACTTCAAAATACACTCGATTGCCTGCTCTGTAATTCAAATATCATAAAAGACTGTATTGTCAGGCCTCCCTTCTCCACCAGCGATCATGCCTCAATATACTTTGAAATCAGAGATAGAGCCAAGCGTATTATCACAAGCACCAGCTCATCGTTAGACTGGAAAAAGGCAGATTGGGAAATAATCAACTCAGACCTCTTTAGCATCGACTGGACTTACATGCTCTCAAACCTAACTATTGACGAAAGTGTCGATAAATTAACCAACATCATCCAATTCATAATGGATAATAGGATTCCAAAAAATAAGAATGTCAAAACACATTTGAAATATCCCCCCAAGATAAGAAGATTATACAGCTTCCTACAGAGAAGTAACAAACGAAACCCTCTCTCCATTACGTCATTACGCACATCCAAGAAACTTCACAAAGAACTAGTCAAATTCGAGGTTCTTAGGGAAGACAAGCTTAAGTTCCCGAGAAACTATAAGGTATTCTTCAGAACTATATCCAACCGCGTTAAAAGCAACACATCTATTCCTGCTCTCATAGTGAACAATAAACCAACTACTATCCCCTTCGAACAAGCAACTCACTTCGCCGAGTATTTTGATAAGTTACAACCCTTACCAATCAGTGGACCCCTTCAGATCTCTCGCCCGAATTTTCACCTCGACCACATTAATGACATCTCCCCTTTTGAGGTGAACTCCATTCTGAAACGAATAGCTCCGAAACTGAACTCTTCCCCTGACTTTATT
Organism: Allodiplogaster pararmata; assembly: GCA_964056735.1. Lineage (NCBI taxonomy): Eukaryota > Metazoa > Nematoda > Chromadorea > Rhabditida > Diplogasteridae > Allodiplogaster > Allodiplogaster pararmata. The sequence continues at coordinate 40,626,698 of OZ057404.1, read as the reverse complement.
CCAAGTAGACTACTCAAAAATTGTCTGGACTCACTGGCCATACCTCTCTCCATCATTTTCACCAACTCACTAACCTTAGGGCACTACCCTCTGGCCTGGAAAAAAGGAATAATCAAACCAGTTCATAAAAAAGGGCCCCGCTCTCAGATCGAAAATTATCGTCCTATCACTATGGTGTGCTCTATGTCAAAGGTATTCGAGAGACTGATCTTCAATATAACTTATCAATATCTGGAAACCAATGGCATACTACATCCCAAACAACATGGTTTCCGTCGGAGACGGTCCACGGTAACATCCCTGGTAGAGGCTCATTCCATTTACCTCACGCTTCAGAATAAAAAAATAGACTTTGACATCTGTCTAGTCGACTTTTCACGGGCTTTCGACTCTGTAAACATAAGATTTCTTGTTCACAAACTTGAAAAAGTGGGAATAACGGGCAACCTCCTCTATCTTATCCGTTCTTTTCTCACGAGCAGGTCCTCGAAAGTCTCAATCGGAGATACATTATCAGGCCCTAAAGTATACAACAGTGGTGTTCCCCAGGGGAGTTGCCTTGGACCCCTCCTCTTTTCAATATTTATAAATGATATCATGGAGCACATAGAGCCAGATGTCCATGGTTTTCTATATGCCGATGACCTCAAAATTTTTTCCAAAAACAGAGACTCTCTTCAGAAAAGTCTGGATTCCATTTCCGATTACTCACTGACCTGGGGACTTGTGATATCAACTCAAAAATGCTTTATCATGCACTGTGGTCCTAGGAATCCAAAAGTAACATATAACCTAGAAGACAATATCATACCAACTACTTCATTAGTGAAAGATCTTGGCATTACATTTCAGGAAGATATCACATTCTCTAAACATATTGAACTAACCTCCCTAAAGTCCCAAAAATGTATAAAAAAAAAAAAAAAAAACTAACCTCCCTAAAGTCCCAAAAATGTATAAACATGATCTTCAGAGCCTTTAAAACCAAATCAATTAAAGTTCTGCTCAGAATATACACCACATACATAAGACCCCTTATTGAATATGGGAGTGAGGTATGGTCCCCAGTAACTATCGGTCTCGTTAACTGCATAGAAAAAGTGCAAAGATCATTTACACGAAGGTTACTACAAAGGGCCGGATTACCCAAAATGAGTTATGTTGCTAGACTGAATTTTCTTTCCATCTCCTCGCTTGAATATAGAAGAAATGTGGCCGATCTTGTGTTCATCCATAAATGTCTGCACGGAAATATTCAAGTAGATTACTCAAATATGTTTAAACTTTGCCCATCGCCTTATTCGCTGAGAGAATCGAATAACTACAGAATATGCTTGCCGTGTAAATATCAAAGCAGAACAAGCACTTGTGCCTCAAGAATGATTAATGTCTGGAATAAGTTACCTTGTTCTTTGGTTTCCACAAGCTCTTCTAGCATTTTTAGAAATGAACTTATTAAGCTTGATTGTGAGACCATTGTCACCAACTCTAGAATACATTTTTAATTCAAGTGCTTTGTTTCTTCAAATGTTTTGTTTCTGTTTCTCCTCTTTTTTCCATTATATTTGTGTTCTCGGTTAGCTCTCGAATGATAAAGAGTGAGTTGAATTTTTGGAATTTCAAGTTATTATTGCGGATGAATAGTTCTTAATTGCTGATGAATAGTTCACAACTGAAGATACAAGCTTTGCTTTCTTTGCTTTTTTGTGTGCTTTCCTATTTTCCTAAAATGAAATGTTCCTCATTGTTCTTGTCATATTTAGATCTCACTTTTCATAACCTTCACTGAATTCACTTTTCTTGTGACAGTGTCATCTGTTTCGTCACTTAACATTATGTTTTGTTTCAAGCGGAATAAAGAATTGAATTTCTCTGGGTAAAAATACGAGCTGAACGAATAAAAAAGAATTGAGTCTAGCAATAGATCTTCAAATTCTAAGTTACACAGTTTGAAGGCAATGACGCCTGGTTAAGATGACAAATGATTGAACTATCGCACAGAAAAAAGCTAGTCCTCCGGGCGGGATCGAACCCAGACCATCTCGACTCAAACCGGGATTGAGTCGAGATGGTCTGGGTTCGATCCCGCCCGGAGGACTAGCTTTTTTCTGTGCAATAGTTCAATCATTTGTCATCTAGCAATAGAATGAGGGGTATGATAAAACAATTTAAAAGTGGAGCCTCTAGTGGTGGATGGTCTAAGGTTGTTAAAATGGTGATCTTGATTTGAGAGAATAGTTCTACCTTGAACCAATCTAAGAAGTAGCTTCAAGTCTCTAGACTCTCTGATAGATTTTAGGGAAGGTAACCCGAGGTTGTCGTTCCTAACTCTACTCCTAGGCATGTCTCTGTAATCCTTACCGAAACATCGATGGAAAACGCGTCTGGTGAGAAAGTTCTGAACTTTCTCGAGCGCTTTGATGTCTTTCTCGAAGTGTGGGGAATAAAATGTCGTGCAATGTTGGAGAAGGGATTTAACATAGATATTATACGCATTAATAAGTGTCTTGGGGTTCTTACTTTTCAGAACTTTAAGAATAAAATGGCACTTACGTTTTGCTTTCAATGCAATTGCTGAACAATGGGAAGAAAATCTGAGGCGATTGTCTAATATGAATCCTAAATCTCTAATTTTATCTTAATATTTAAGGGGTTGCCCATTTACGGAATAAGGTAAAGGGAAAGGTGTCTGAGTACCTATACGCAGGACTTCACATTTGGGTAGGGATAAAGGGATTGGCCAAGCGTTTGACCATTTAAAAACTGAGTCAATAATTTCTTGTAATACTATATGATCGGAGGGTTTGAAAGACTTATAAAGCTTCATATCGTCAGCATAAATTTTTATTTTACAACCGGTATTCGCTATTTCATGAACTATATCAGCTGTGAATGTTATAAAAAGAAGAGGGTCTAGTACGCTACCCTGAGGGACACCGCTATTGATGTGTAAGCTTCTGGAAAGAGAGTCCCTGATGCGTACTTGGATTTTTCTGTCTCAGAGATACTCTTCTATCCAACATATAATTTTCGTAGGGAAATGTAGCTCTTTCAGTTTAAAGAAAACTTTGACATGAGACACTTTGTCAAACGCCTTTTCATAGTCAAAATAAATAACTTCAGTGAATTTCTTATTGTCTATTTCCGCGGAACAGTCTTCTAAGAATAACAACATTAATTGCTCGATAGACCTCTTATGTCTGAAACAAAATTGGTCGTCCGGTAGAATATTATTCCTATTACAATGCATTTCCATTTCTCTAGCTAAAATTTTTTCGAAAATACGGCAAAACAGAGAAGTGATACTGATAGGGCGATAATTTGCAGGGTTACTGAAAGGGGGCTTCTTGTTTACTGGGGTTACAATGGAGTGTCTCCATCTCTCTGGTATTTGGGAGCCTGTGAAAGAACTATTAAAGATAATCTCAGGGGGAATCGAAATAGGAACTGCGATTTGCTTTATAAAGAACATGTTGATATGGTCTGGAGTACTACAAGAAGATATAGGATACTTTTCTATAATATCGCATATCTCATGCCGTTTGAACAACGGTGTTTATATATAAGAAGGACTCAAAATAGGAGTCGGAATGAAATGAGGTAAATTATGATTGTCCACAATGAAACACTTCTGAAATGTTTTTGCAAGTAGGTTTGCTTTGTCATCATCTCTAGAAACAGAATTACCTAGGGAGTCAAGCAGCAAATCAACACCGATCTGCTTCTGATTTGTGTTCGTACGAATATATTTGAAAAACAAGTTTTTGTTCTTACTCTCTACAATATTTCTCTACACTAATATTAAATTTGTCTACGACTTTTTTTAACATTTCTTACTAGCTGAAACATACGCGTCATATTCACTGATAAGTCCACTGGAGACGTATTGGTTCCAGAGGAGTGCTGTCATATGTGTGCTGTTAAACCATTACAATACCAGGAAATGGGAAGGCTCATATGTTGTACTGACACGTGTTGTTTCTGTCATCATTCTAATCTTTAGGCGCTCAGAGACTTCTTTGTCGGTCTCTATAACTTTAAGGCCATATTTCTGTCGTTTTAACTTTCTCTTTCTTCTCCACCTTTTTTTTAATTTTCCCTAGTTTTGCTCCATGCATTTTAAAACTTTGTGATGTGCTTCGAAAGAAAAAAAAGACAAAATCATAAAAGGAATATGTATGTATTGAAAAAGAAACATTTAGAGCAGAAAATACAGAGAAAAAAGGTAGATTAGAAAATTGAATAAAGACAAAAGTGTGAGCGAGTGTGAGCGAGAAGAGAGTACAGCAAAGCGATGACTTGAGTAGACACATGGAGAATTGCAAATGGAAGAGAGGAAAGGCATAAAAACAAGAGAAAAAAATGAAGTGAAAACTGGAGCACTTTTATAAAACAGAAAAATAAAGAGAAAGACAGAGAGAGAGAGAAAGAGAGAGAGAGAAAGAGAGAAAGAGAAAGAGAGAGAGAGAAAGAGAGAGAACTGACAAAAAGAGAAATGAGAACGTCTAAATTACAGGGAAGAGCATTGCCACAGGAAACAAGGGAAAAGGGACTGGAAGAATCAAAAAGTATAAGTTGAAAGGAAGATCGGATTGATATATAGTAGAAGGGGTCTACGAGAAAAAGATCAAACAAAAGACATTTTCAACGCGAGAGGGGATTGAGAATGGAAAGGTAAGGGGGGACAGTTTAAGGGACAACGGAATAACTAGCCGGATATGTTTTGAGAAGAGAGGGGACAAGAAATGAATTTGAATGAGCACGCAAGTCAAAGAAAAAAGAAGGGGAAAGAAAAAGAAAAAAGAGTTAGAAAGCAAGAGAATAATATATGGAGAGTAATGTGAAACTAAATATGGGAGAAAGAAATAGGGAGGGTTTGAGAGCACGCGAGAGATAAATACCAATGGAGAGAAACAGACAAGAAAATTTAATAGGAGAGAGGGTGTGTCAGAATGGAGAACCACGCCTTATCCACTTTTTGTCGCTGTAGGAGGTTTTTTAGTTTGTTTTCAATTTACAGTCAATTCGGAATTTTATCCGGAGGGTTGTTAGTGAGAATCGGATGAGTGGGCCGCCAGAATGTCCCCCTCCCTCAACCCATTCGGGGGTGAGGGCCTTTCGACGGGCACAATCCGTGCAGGATGAGAGGGCAATCCGTCAGTTTTATGTAGTTTCCGAAAGTTAGTATATGAAGAGAGAATTATGGTTAAGTTTTCCAAGGAAACCATGTTGAAAATGGGAGGCGGATTTTTATGGTGATTCTCCTACCAATGCCTTTCAGCTCTAAACCTTTCGATATTATCAGAACTTGCCACGAAGATAAGATAGAAATAGTCTAACAGTCATTAAATACCAACTTGTAGTGGTTTTCTATAGTGACTTGTTTCAGAGTCCTCGCATGTTTTTCTTGACAAAAAACATTCTTCATCGCTCTTCTTTTTTTTAAAATTAAAAACATTCATTTTAATTTAGCAACAGTTATTTTGAGTAAAATTCTCAGTGAGTTGAGTGATGAAGTTTTTTCTCAGGTTTCCACTTCAGTCAGTTGCCTTTCATTTCAAATCGAAACTCCGGATCGAGAAGTTATGAGAAATTTCAAATGTAAAAAAGCATATGCAACCTTCTTCATCAATAATTTAGCGTTTTTTTTCACATTGAACATACTTGGAATCTCTTTCTTTAATTTTATAACATCGGCTGTGAAAGGCTTATGAAAATAGAAAGTTGCTGTAAATTTGAAAATTTATATGCGGAGATTCATATAGAATCGTTGTTTTCACCTTTTTTCGTTTTTTTTTACATTAAAAAACTAAGCTTTGACAAAGCTATTCATACTGTTCGGTGGATGTAATCATCCTACCAAAGCTTTTTTTCCTCACTTGTTGTTTCATTTGGGATTAAGGTTTCCTAAATGTATATATAAATATATATATACTTAACTTATCCGTTACCTTTCACCTTAAATACATACATTTATCTTAGGAAATCGTTGTTAAAAGTCCTCAAGGTAAGGTGAAGACACAATCAGTGAGAAAGTTTAACATTCATCAGCTCAGAATACCCCCATCACTTATCCATAATCGTTTATGTAGTATCCTCAGAAAAAAAAGCATTGCTTTAAAAGCACGCAGAAGAATACACACTCCGGATGTGCACAAAAGCAAAAAAGCTTGTAGTTCTTTGATATATTCTACATAATTTTCTTTGTTCGCTGTTCTCCACAAACTTTTTGTTCCTCTTTTTTCTTTTTTTCTCTCTTTTTTTTATCTTTCTCTCTCTCTTTCTTTACACTTTCCTTCCTGCTCTCTCTCTCTCTCTCTCTGCCTTTCTGTCTTTGTTCTCTGTTTCTCTTCCTATCTCACTTTTTTGCTTTCTATCTTTTCTCTCTATTACTCTTTTATTTATTTATTTATTTCTCTCTCTACCCCTTTCTTCCAGCCTTGCATTTTTTTACCCTTTTCAAATCAACATTCTAGAAGCTTGTATATTTCCTTTGAAACCAAATAAAGAAAGCGTCATTATAAGCATGATTTGATGCTGTTTGGAAGGAGGGAAGAAAGAGACTTGAGTATTGAAAGTCTCCGTTCATTCACTCACCTCTCTGACTCTTACACACTCTTCTTTCTCACTCTCTCCCTTTTTATCTTGGTAACCGTACAATCTTACTTTTTCCAGAAAAAAGACTTTTGAAGGGAGAATTGGTGTAAACTTACTAGTTTAAAGAGTCTGAGATCTTTAGATAAGGAATAACTTTTAATTGTCTATTCAATTATATAATTGTTACAAAACAGAGAACCATTAAAGAATAACTTCATGAAAAGAAGGGAATCATATTTATATGTATAACAAAAGTGAATAGTAAAAACTCACGCTTATGTTTTTAAAAATAAGCCAAATCAGGTTGTATCCTGGCTCAACTAACCTCGTTTCAATCTCACGTTTCTTGATAATTTCTTGAATGAGAGAAGAAGTGATCCATTATAATCTCTCAGATAGTTGTCAGAACAGCTATCTAAACTGACTGAACCCTCTTTTTAAAAAATATATATGTATATATGTTTTATATGTATATATGTATCCAGGCGCCCATTTCGTGTAGCGCGCATGTAGGGATTCCCTCATTATCTATTTGTCTCATTTGTCTTAAATTTTGGCGCAAATCGGTTCATTTTCAAGGTAGTTATCAAAGCGAATCCCCACCGTCAGTTGATCATCAACATGAAACTCCGCGGATTAAGTGTGAACGACATTGCAAGAGTCCTTGGCGTCGCACGGAACACTGTCTATCGAACCCTCCGAAGGTTCAAGGAGAAAAAAAGGACTATTGGATCACCCAAGGAGAAGACGAAAGTTCACGGTGTTCACTCCCACAAACATCAGAAACGTCCAGAAGAAGATCAGCCGGAACCCCCACCGCAGCATGAGGAAGATGGCCAGAGAGAGCGGGATCAACAGAGAATCGTTAAGGAGAATCGTGAAGACCAAGCTAGGACTCACCCCCTATCGTATGCAAAGGCGGCGATTCTCAGTCAGCGCATCATTGATCAACGGCTGAAAGGTGCCGAGGTCTGCTTGCTCGTACACGACAAGGAGAGCATCTGACCACCCTCTTCTCTGACGAAAAGCTCTTCACCATAGAGCAGGCATACAATCCCCAGAACAATCGTGTACTTTCTATGGACTATGGAGATGCTCGGGACAAGGGAAAGGTGATTAACAAATCAGCCCACCCGGCCCAGATCATGGTGTGGGGTGGAATCTGCAGCACCGGAAAGACCCCTCTGGTGTTCTACCTCAAGCATATCCTGGAAGATATGATTCTTCCGTGGTTCCACTGGACCCTCCAGCAGGATGAAGCACCCGCACACACCGCAAAAGTTATCCAGGAGAGGGGCAAGAGCAATCTTCCCATGTTCAAGACCCGATATGAATAGCCTGCCAGCAGCACCGACCTCAATCCTCTCGACTACTCCATCTGGGCTGTTTTGGAGGCCAAGGCCTGTGCTACTCCCCATGGCAATTTGGAGTCTCTGAAAAAAGCCCTCGTCAAGGAATGGGATAATATGGATGCTGACTACCTGCGGACAAGAGACTCAAGAAGTCCATCAAGAAAAACGCGTACAAACCCTAGCGGCATTTTTGTAGAAAGTACGAAAAACGCGGCTCGTTTCCATTCTTTCACTCTTAGAGTTCCATGTATGTTCGCTCAATTACCTAGAGAAGTTTTGCTGAATACATCTTTCGCTGCCTTTAGAAGTTTTCTGGAGAAATCATCATTTTTAGAAAGTATGGCTGAGTTATTCAATATTCATATTGTTGATTAAAAGAAAATGTTCTTTCTTTTGAGAACTTCATTCTCCGCTGTTTACATGATGTTCATCATGTCACGCTTTATGAGTTGTTAATTAATTCTCTGGAAACTGTTTTTGCATAGAAAAATGTAGATAAAATATATATATATATATATATATAAGAAGCGTGGTGGACAATTCGAGATTTGAGTATGCAGTTATGATTGTTAATTTTCGAAGATTATTTGGTAAAATTTCTATGATAATCTGTTGAGTTTCTGAGCTGTTATTCCGTTTTACGGTGCACCAATAATTGTGTTTCACCTTGTAAAAAATGCGTGTAACTGCGAATTTAGCTCATGTCATGAACATCTCTCTGCTTTCAAAAACGTGTTTGAGATTACCATGGCGATTTCTCTCCTTTCCTGTATTATTGTCTGCCTAATCAGAAAACTGACTATGAATGTAGAGAGTGAATCATTAAATATGTGTTTTTGAGGAGATAATTAATTCAGCCATGCGACTCGGGACTTCTTGAAAAAATATGATTTTTTGACTGATTTCGCTTAGTTCCTATTTACTAATGGTTTTTCTTGTTGTAATAGCTACATATATACATGATGAAAATTTAAAATAGGTTAGTTAATAAATTTATATTATAGGTTTTTTAACGTTGAATATCTAGGTAATATAATACAAATGAATCACTTAACACCACGGGGACAAATTGCTATTCCGTGCGATAATGCTCAATGGCTGAGTTAAATTCCGCCCGGTAGGCTAGCTTCTCCTGTGTGATTCTTCAGCTAATTGCCATCTTAATCAGTCATCACGGTTTTAAACTCTGTTATCGAAAATTTGAAGAATCGGCATGAAATAAGTTCAAAATATTCAAAAACTGTTTTGCTAATTTTAGATGAAAATATTTCTGTTTCAGTACCGAATGGATCTCTGAGAAAATTGAGTCGTCAAAGCACTCGCTCCAGGTCTTCTAAGAAAACTTCAGGTGCGTTTCAAAACATTTAAAACGTAAATATTTAAACATTTAAAACATAAATATTCGTATGCAAAATTGGCTAGGGGTTCATTGCTCGTCACCGAAGTTAGAAGGGTCGCTGGTTCAAACAGTGTGCCGCGAAATCTGCGAAATTGCTTTCTTATCAATTTTTCTGGTTTCCGCTTCTCACTTGGAGAATATTAGAGAAATATCCATATGAAGCTATGCTAGTAATTTACAGCTTTCAAACTCTCCTTCCAAGTTTTTTTTCATACCAACACTCCGTTCTTCTACTTTCGGTATCGATTCCCTTGGAGTAAAGTTCTAGAAAGAACCTTTCGGCGAAGAGCTCTCTCATGACCGTTGAGCCTGACACATGAAGGATTCTGCTGTTAGAGAGGGCAACACTCAACTCTCACTCAATCATGAATGAGTAACACTGCTGGGCTACCAATCAAGATATCTTGAAGGGATGAATTGAGCATGGAGAAGTGATAGATAACTCGGACTAGAAAGGTATGGCACGAGATGTCTAGAAGGGGATAGGGAAAGATACAAATACATTCATACATAGGAATAAATATTTAAAGCAGTTTTTATGGCAATAGAGAGAGAGATGTATAGAAAGAAGAGAGATAATAATAGAGAAGGAGAAAAAAGTTAGAGAAAGAACAGAAGAGATAGAAAGAGAGAGAGAGAAAGAAAAAGAGAGAGTAGAATGGATGGAGAGAGAAAGAGAGGGGAGGGGGAGGAAACAGAAGGAAGTGGAAGATAGTGAAATAAAATAAATCGGAAGCATGGAGCAGGAATAAAAGCTCTTCTATGTGCATTTCCTGCTCGAAAGACATATTGGAGTCTTAAGATGGACGCCCTTCAGAATCGACGATGCAATTACATTTCGATGACTAATGAATTTAACACCAAAAGAAACGTTCGATCTTTTTATTGCTTATTCATATGGAGAAGTCTGAATAACAAATCGATAAATGAATTTACACTATTCACAATATATTAACGGAAGATACAGACAAAAGAGAGACAGAGAAGGGAGAAAAGCGGAATAGATTGAGAATGAAAGAGAAAAGAAAAGAAGAGAGAGAAAGAGGGAGATTTGCAGGTGGATATACAGTATTATCACCGAAATTAGCGCTTGAAAATTTTAGGTTAAACCATAAGAAATACTAAATATCACAATAGTACAATGTAGGTAGAACACAAAGGATGCTTAGCAACATGCCAGAAGGATTGAAAGAGAAACCCGATATGATGCTCGAGCCACACTGCTACTATGTACACAAAACAAGATTTTTTAACCTAAAAAGATAAGAAGCTGAATTACGGCGTTCACTGGTAAACGGAAGAATGTCTACAACAAGTTGTTAAATCCAGCGGAAAAGGCAAGAGTAGATACTGAGAAGCATAACTATTTAAAAATCACCTTCATTTCGTGTAGACGACAATTAATGAATCTTGTAAATCCTCAAGGTCACCAACAGAAGAAAATTACATATACTACACTTTGAAGGAGAGAAAAAATCTCAAAAAGCAAGTTTGTTAGGAAAAATTAGAGCTGAAGAGAGAGAGAGAGAGAGAGATAGAGAGAGAGATAGAGAGAGATAGAGAGAGAGAGATAGAGAGAGATAGAGAGAGAGAGATAGAGAGAGATAGAGAGAGATAGAGAGAGAGAGATAGAGAGAGAGATAGAGAGAGAGATAGAGAGAGATAGAGAGAGAAAGAGAGAGAGAGATAGAGAGAGATAGAGAGAGATAGAGAGAGAGAGATAGAGATATAGAGAGATAGAGAGATATAGAGAGATAGAGAGAGAGATAGAGAGAGATAGAGAGAGATAGAGAGAGAGATAGAGAGAGAGAGAGAGAGAGAGAGAGAGAGAGAGAGTCGAGATGAAGCGTAGACACAAAGTCAAAGAGATATGTATTTAGATTGTGCGCAGACAAGAGAAAACAATAAACAGATAGCGATACAGCTGATAAAGGATAAAGAAGTTTGATTACTTCGAAGATGACGATATTAGAAACAGAATAACATAACTAAATTCGCATTTTCAACAAGGAAGAGTGTTAAAAATAAGAGAAAAAATAAGAGAAAAAAGAAGAGAAAGAAAAAAAAAGAAAAAAATTTCAGCATAACCAAAAAATTTGAGAATTAGCACGAGGAAGATAACAGAAAGGGTAATTGATAAGAAAACAGGGAGAAACAGCGAGTTGAAAGACCGAGGAAAAACGTACAGTTAAATCTTTTGAAGAAAAAAAAATGCAAAAAGGAAATGATGGTGAGGCCTTAGGAGGAATTTCCATTTACCCCTGAAAATCGGATAAATTTAGTTTTTTGTTTACTCTTCTTCTCTCTTTTCACACATTTCATATTATGTTTCTTTCCTGGTCTCCATCTAAGAATGGTTGGCTCCTGGCACTTAGTGAACAGAAAATTGAAAGAAGCAAATTAGACATTTGTGTTCGTAGAAATCTAAATTCTGCTTATGTCCAAAACACAAACAAGTTGGTTGCCACCGTTGTCTTTCGAAATAATCACCAAATAATCATCATAGTTTTTTCTCCGAAGTTATCATTTACTTTCAATTTTTTTTTATAGCAGTTTTAATTTCAAAGTAACAATCAAGTAAACTTCAAAGTTTTGAAGAACAAAAAATTAATTTTTTAAAATTCTAACTATGATGTTTGAAAAAGTAATTATGATATAAGAATTGTTATAGCCCAAGAATCAACTTGATTATAAGCGAATAAGTCGAAATTAAAGTTCTAATTCCAAGATTAAATCTCAACTTCCCTTTCAAGGTTATGACAATAATATGTATGATGAATCGCACGAAGATCATGGAGATTTAAAATCATTTTTGATTTTTAAGTGATATTCTTTTCAGGAAACAAGAGTTTAACGGGATTGTTAGATCAGTTCTACAAGTAGGCAAATAATCAATACTGCAAAATAACTTTGTTCATAAGCTCCGGCAAAGTTAACCCAAGAATCTTCAAGCACTTACGTAGGCTTCATATATGTCCTTTCGGGCTTATGTCTGGTGGGCGAGTCACAAATATTCATCTCTGTTTCAATATCTCATTTTTAACTTGTCAGGAAGCTCGCTTTCTGGGCTCTCCAATTCGCAGAGGCAAGGTCTCCTCGCTTCCTGGAGAATCATTCGTCCCCAGGCATCCGCTATCTTCCGAAAAGTTCTTCTGGAGCTTCAAATTGCATCGCCAAAAGTGAAACAGGTTGGATAATGACACATGAAATCTTGATCAAATGCTGACAGTAAAGCTTGTAAACAAACAAAGAAACAGTAAAATTTAAGAAAAAACTCGAAAGTTTAAATATTGGAGAGGAAATTTTCTTCAAAATGCTCTCGCTACGTGAATTAAAGTTTTAACCGAGTTGTGCTATCTCAAACAAAACCAAAAAACTAGGAAGCTTATATTCAATATTTCAAACACACACGAGTTATATTTGATATATATTGTAGTAAGCACAAAGCTCGAAGCTTTCTACCTAAAACCTCGAACCTCGAACGAAAAACCTTCCCTTTTTTCGTCCTCCTGAGCGGTTGCCATGTAATGAATAACTCGCCACTCTTCACTTCCCCCTTCGAATTTCTCTTCCCATTAGAAACCGTCTAGTAACTCCCATTGGAAACCGTCAATGGCCTCTACAGTTCTCTTCTCGCTTTTGCCCCTTCATTCGCTCTGTCATCTACTCTCCTTTTTACCATTTCAACGTGATGTTTTGAAAGACTCAGCGTAATAAAAACTCAAACTAAAACAAATAAACTTCATGTGAGATGAGCAATAATTGGTGAAATGTTTCTATAAAAATGTTGATTAATTTTTTGTAAGTAAGAAGGTTATAAGTAAAGATAGAGTTATAAGTAAAGACATGCAAGGTATCACTAAACATGAAGTATTTTCAATTAAGAAAAAATTAATATCTTACAAACAAATTCACTAATAGAGCGCTAAAACTCAACAAAAAAAATCAAATTTACATAAACTAACTTTACCTTTGTACATACAGGGTAATCAGTATTTTTGATGACAAACTTTAGGTACGTGTCGAGCGCGAGCTGAGTCGATCTGCAGATTTTGAATGACGCCATTAATTTCGTTAACTTTTGATCTACCTATAAGCAAAAATTTCGTTCTCTATATTTGTTACTCGCGAAATGGTGCGTTCTCATCCTAGTCGGGGGGCAATATTGTCGCTGAGTAGTGTTAGACACCCTCTTTCGGAAATCTCTCGTCGGCTGAAAGTCGCCCGTTAGACTGTGCATCAAACTCTCAAACGAGGTACACTCACTGAGCGTTCACGCTGTGGTCGTCTCACATCCGCTACCACCTCCCGTATCACAAAAATCGTCAAACAACGCCTGAATCGCAACAAAGGCAGAAGCATCAGAAAAATGGCTGACCAACTGGATACGTCATACGGTACGATGAGGAAAAAGAAGCTTGGTATGAAGTCGTATTGGGTGCGCAATAATCTCGGTTTAAAAAAAAGTCAATTATTTTTCCGAAGTTTTTCTAAAACTTTCTTTAGTAAAGGTATATGAAGTTCTCACTTTCATGTTTATTTCTCAGTCATCTCATTCTATTAGCTTTTCAAATGGCTGAACGGTGCGAGCTCGAAAAAAATTATACTACGGGCCTCTCTTCTCTTCTGCTTCAAGCTGGGGGAGAGCGCTGCCGCAGCACATCGAAAATTATGTCAGGCATACGGGCAATGATGCCTTAGGTAACGACTGTGCCAGGCTTGGTTCATTCGGTTTAAGCAAGGCGACCACACGCTGGAAGAGATGGACCGTCCAGGACGGCCTCGCCAGCTCGATCTTGAGGATCTTCGATCCTTTGTCGAAGCCGATCCCAAACGAACTTGTTACGAGATTGCAGTGCACATGGCGGTCTCTCACATTACGATCGAGAACGGGCTTCACGAGCTCGGTAAAGTACACAAGCTCGGGCAATGGGTGCCACACGACCTGAGGCCACTCGACAGGAACCAACGAGTCGCGGCCGCCTCACAACTTCTCTCCTACAAAAGAAGAGACGAGTGGCTGGACACATTGATAACTGGAGACGAGAAGTGGGTGACCTACTGCATTGTTACACGCAAGCGCCAGTGGCTCAGCAAGGGCGATCCGTCTGAAGCGATTCCGAAACCCGGACTGCACCCGATGAAGGTGATGCTGTGTGTTTGGTGGAACTCACGCGGTGTCGTCTACTGGGAGCTACTACCTAACGGCATGACTGTTACAGCACATGTCTACTGTGCACAACTCGACCGGCTGCAGCAAGCTGTATGGTGGCTCGAGGCGAAGAGAGCGCCAAGATTCGATTCCTACATGACAACGCACGACAACACAGTGCGACAAAAAACGGTTCAGAAGCTGTTGGAGCTGGGATGGGAGTTGATGTCTCATCCACCGTACTCGTCCGACATGGCACCTTCTGACTACCACCTATTCCGCTCCATGCAGAACCACCTCGCAGAGAAAAGAAATGAGAGAACGAAGCTGAGGTAAAATCATGGTTCCACGACGGGCATTCACGATCTGCCCACGCGATGGCAACACATACTCAACCATGATGGATCATACTTTGTTGATTGAGGTTCTTGTTTGACTTAATAAATAATTAATAAAAAGAAGATTATAAACCGAGGTTATTTTCTTGCGCACCCAATAGTAGTACCAGAAGCGTCATGGTCTCACTCCTAAGCAGCAGGAAGCACGGCGCGATAAATGCCCTGCTCTCCTTGCTCGATTCGCGACTGGAGAGCATCTCATGACCCTTTTTACCGATGAGAAGAATATCACCGTGGAGAGGAGCTACAACAAACAAAATGATATGGCGCTTGCTCAGTTTTCTGAAGAACCTGATACTGCCGGCCGAACAGTCTCACGTGCTTCCCATCCGAAATCTATCTTGGTTTTCGCTGGCATCTGCTCCACGGGTCGAACTCCCCTCTTTTTCGTCAGAAAAGAGACCAAAATAAATACGCAAGTTTACATCTCGGAGATCTTCGAACATCATGTGAAGCCTTGGACCCAGAGGCACTTTGGGACACGGAACTGGACGTTCCAGCAGGACGGCGCTCCTGCTCATACCAGCAATAAGACACAGGAGTGGATATCACAAAACTTCTCCTCTTTCATCGCCGCCAAAGAATGGCCTGCTAAAATTCCAGATTTGAATCTAATGGACGTTCTGGTCCATCCTTGCGCTAAAACCCACAACTCGTTGTGCTGTCTCAAGACTTCGCTTAAGCGAGCATGGGACGAATTCCCCAGGAGCTTTTGCGGTCCGCGGTGTCTGCCTACCCCCGTCGTCTGGAGGCTGTCTTTTGCAAAAGAGGAGGTCATTTCGAGTGAAAGTTATAGAATATCATCATATAAGACGATGCTGGGAATAATTTTCGCCAAAATGCTCAAAATGTTGTTCCTCGGTCAGATTTCGCTTGAAAAACCAAGATTTTCCATGGCAAAAAACGGAAAAAAGCGCCATGATAAATGTCAGCAAATAACATGCGTTTTGACGAGCCTGTCAAGAAAAACCGTAAAAAAAAGCTTTCTACTTCGTACTCGTTTTGTCACTGCCAGAATAAGGTTTTTGTTTGTCCTTGTTTTGTCACTGCCAAAATAGGGTTTTCTTTTGTCCTTGTTTTGTCACTGCCAAAATCGGGTTTTTTTGTCCTTGTTATGTCACTGCCAGAACCGGGTTTTTTGTCCTTGTTTTGTCACTGCCAAAATCGGGCTTTTTTTGTAGCCCCTGCAACTCCTTAGCCTAACTTCTGGGATGATGGAGGATCGCTCTCAGGAACTCTTTGGGGAGTGCCAATACTAGGCTTTGATCTCATCCAAAAGGCCGAGTTGCAATACCAGCAGCTACAACGACCACTTATTAAACATTTCTAGCGACGTACCTCAACCGAGTTTACTAAACTCGGTTGGGGTACGTCGCTAGAAGTGGTTAATATGTGGTCGTTGCGGAGCTGTTTTCAACGGACAAAAAGTGTTCAAAAAAGAGCCGAGTTTGGCAGTGCCAAAACATGTCACAAAGGAAAAACAAAATTGTCCGGCAGGAACAAAACTTGGCCACAGAGTCATTCATCATTTGGCACTGCGAAACAGTGGCCGATTCTTCGTCCCTATTTTGGCAGCTAAAAAAATACTAATATCGGAATTTCCTTCTCCCAAGTTCGCGTACTCGAAATCTTGGCAAAATAAAGTTTTTGGCTGAGGAACAACATTTTGAGCATTTTGGCGAAAAATATTCCCAGCATCGTCTTATATGACAGATATTAAAAGTTGTTGAGAAGAAAGTTAATTTCGCTCGCATTAAAGGAAAATATGCGGTAAAATCCGTGTCATCAAATATATTGATCACCCTGTATGTCAGCGTGATTCTTCGGATTCTAATGTCCAATTAGTTAATATCGCATTCCAACAAGAACTTGTTTCTATTCATTATTTCCATATTATTTAAACATGCTCTTTATAAAAAAGATTGCCGTACCTTTATCCATCCCTCTTGAAATCATATATAACTACTCCTATCAGAAGTCTCAGATCCCCCAAAGATGGAAACACTCTATAGTGACTCCAGTCAAAAAGAAGCCCTCTTTCAACAACCCATCTAATTATCGCCCAATTAGTATAACTTATCTCTTCTGTCGTATATTCGAAAAAGTTTTATCTAAAGAAATTGATAATCACTGTAAAAGAAATGATATTCATAATGATGACCAGTACGGCTTCCGTCGCAAGAGATCCATAGAACAACATCATAGATTGATAAGAAGAAATTTACAGATTTAATTTACTTCGATTTTGAAAAGGCTTTTGATAAAGTTTCTCATATTAAACTTATCCATAAACTCAAAGAATATCAATTTCCAATTAAGATAGTTTCTTGGATAGAAGATTACTTAAGTAACAGAACCTATCAAGTTAGGGTTAGAGACGCTCTTTCCGATAGCTTCACTGTGAGCAGTGGAGTCCCCCAGGGCAGTGTTCTCGGCCCATTACTTTTCATCATTTTCACTTCAGATATTGTTTCTAAAACTTCCTCTTCTTCTTGTAAAATAAAGGTCTTTGCCGACGATATGAAAGTATATAAGCACTTGTCTTCTAATGACTCTCATACTCCTTTGCAAAACGCTATAGATTCTGTTCTTGATTGGTCAAAAGCTTGGCAATTACCGTTATCTCTTCCCAAATGTAAAGTTTTAAGAATAGGTCCACAACAACCCCCTCGTTATCCTTACTCATTGAACGGCTCCAACCTTGAATATTGTCATGAGATCCGTGATTTAGGTTTCATTGTAGATAATAGATTAACATTCTCTTCTCATTGCTCTATAATCGCATCGAAAGCCAAACGTAAATGCTATCTCATTCTAAAAGTTCTCAAAAGTAAGAGCACGAAAGTGCTCATTGATGCCTATAACATTTATGTTAAATCTATTCTTCAACATTGTACCACTGTCTATTCCCCCCATTTCGTTAAAGATATTAGAAAATTGGAAAACGTCCAAAACTTTTTCACTCGCCGAGTTTTCTATCGCTGCTTTGGTACTGATTACATAAACATGCCAAACAGTCAAATTAGAACAAAAAATTAGGCCTTCTTTCATTGGAAAGCATAAGAGAATCGAACGATTTGAGTTTACTTTTAAAACTAATAGGGGGAAAAACAACTCTTTCAGACAGAAAACCCCATTTCTATAATTTAAGACAATCCGCGACACGTGGATCTAACTTCAAATTACATTTTCGTGCCTCGAAAACAATTTGTCGTATAAATTCATTCGCAATAAGATCTGCTCGTCTGTTTACTGAATTAAATTCAAGTGTTTAGTATTTATAATATTGTTCCGCTCAATGTGTTCATGTGTTCAGTTGTAATGTTTATGATCTAATGTTTGGTTTGTTCCTTTAATGCTTATTATCTTCCAACTTGTTGGAATCACTATAACCCACATGATGTTTGTGTACTATCATTGTATATTATATGAACAACATGTAATAATAAATAAATATTAGCTCATGGTTCTCTCTTAATTATTCATTAGTATATTGTAAAATGAAATACTCAGTTATTATATTTTTTCACATTGAATAGTAAGCTTTCTTCGGTAGTGTTAATAGTGAAGCGCTTGCACTCGTACTCATTACAAAAAAAGATAAAGTTTCTCGTCAACTTGTGAACTATATTTTTATCCGTGTAGTAGTTCAAACAGAATTTGATAGTTGTGAGAGATACAGACAGAACAATGTAAGAGTTATTGAAACTTTGATCAAAAATGTAAAAACATATCTATACTAGATATTCTACAAAGCCGCTCTAGTCGACGCTTTCAACAAAGAAGGAGACAACTTCGCCACATTCGATGAACATATTCGCCTGGTCATCAAGTCTGTTGTGACATTCTCTAGCCATTTTCAGCCGAGCACTTGAGTAATCCTTCGTTCAAAAATTATTCATTTCTCAACTGTCGATTTTTAAAACTTCTGGTTCTTTATTTATTCCCTTATTCATAATATACTGTCCCAAAACGGGGCAAACCACTACTTTTTGGCAAAAAGGACCCACTATGACTCTAATGAGATTTCGTCTTCATTAAGCGTGATCAACAAAGCGTTTTTAATTTTTAGCTTAACACGAAAAGTAGGACAAATGATACGTATGAATCTAAAAGTTTAAATATCATACTTGACATGTATGAATTTTCATACTCCAATGCTTTATAAGTATAGATAGTCGTACTTTTCAAATGTAAACGTGCCATTTACATGAACTTTGGTTGTGTGTGCTAGAGAAACTCCGAGGTTTTTAATACTTTCCTGTGATGAAATTGAACGCGTTCCAGGGAAAATATGAAGTACGAAAGCAAACATTCGTTTTTCAGAGGTTCACTACACAATAGTTAGACTATTTTTGAAAATTACACTTCATCAGCGATCTGAGAAAATGGATTGGAGAAGAGAAGTTTGATGAAAAACACATGTATTCGGGTCGAGAAAAAACTTAAAGTATAGCTTTAAAAATAAAATTAATTTATTTTAAAAGTTTGCAAGTAAATCCTCAAATACTTTTTTCCAGGTTTTTTGATGACCTCTTCGCTAATATTGACAATGAAGAAGAAGTTAGTTTCAATAACACCGGGATTTATTGTATTTAAATTTTGCTAGGCTTCAATTTGAAAATTAGAAGCATAGTATTATCAAGAAAAGTCAAAACATAAATCTTATTGTTAACATTTAATGAATTTTCTCAGATCTTTCCAGAAATCAAAAACTTGAATGAGAATTCAAAGAAGTAGTATGAAACTCTAAATCTAATGTTATGAAGACCAAATAGGACCGAATTCTATGTTTACAAATGCGGAAAGAAAAAGGATTCCACTTGAGAGAAATTTGTCTTGAATATTCAGGCTTTTCAAAAAGGCTTCCGAGAATTTTCCTCCAAGTAAAGGAGAACGTGAACTTTAAAATGTGAACTTGAAACTATGAAC
Source organism: Allodiplogaster pararmata (assembly GCA_964056735.1). Taxonomy (NCBI): domain Eukaryota; kingdom Metazoa; phylum Nematoda; class Chromadorea; order Rhabditida; family Diplogasteridae; genus Allodiplogaster; species Allodiplogaster pararmata. The sequence continues at coordinate 40,606,868 of OZ057404.1, read as the reverse complement.
TTGTTTCAATTGTCAGCAGTACAGAGATTTTCTCGCCATTCTCATGAGCTCAGGCTAAAAACACCTCATAATATTAGCAAATGTTCTATTTCTACATGTGTTTCTCGCCAGCTATCAGTATGGAATTCATTACCTTTTGAGATCGTCAGTACACCTAATACTGCTAGTTTCAAAAAACAATTATTATCTCTGCCTACTGAAAAGATATTACCTAAACCTTTCGTTCATGACTAATATAATTGTCGATTTGAAGTATATCACCCTTTTTCATCTATACCGCAACCCCTAAACACCGCCACTTAGAAGAAAGTCCATGCATTTAACTTTGTTTTTGTTTGTGTTTTTCATGATATCTCATGTGCTTGGAATAAAGAAAATGAAAAACTTTCGCTTTCTAAAAAAGTTTCTTAAATTCTTAAATTCTAGGGCTTCTAAATCTTCAGGTGCACAACCAAATCCGCGCCGTCGGGGCCGCACACGCAGTCCTGGCGCGTTCGTGCTCATTCGGCGCGGAAATTTGGGAGCGGTTAGGAGAGATAACCATGGAGAGAGTGTGCGGCCTCGAGAGTGTTCAGGTAATCATTTCCACCGATTGTACATCAGAAATGGTCACAAATAAGTATTATAGATAAAATATGGTCATATTTTTCGAGTATAGATTAAAGGTCATCCGAATAGATATCAGAAATGGTTATAGTTATTGTTTGTAGATCAATGTGTTTATATTTCTTGTTGTGAATCAAAAAGCATTTAGATATTCATCGAATTTAGATTAGGAGCGATCACAATTATTGTTTGTATATCCGACATCGTCATACTTTTCGATTAAAGATCAGAAACTATCACAGTTATTGAAGGTAGATCAGTGTGATCATTGTTGTCGACTGTGATACGGAGGTGATTATTTACATCGATTGTAGATCAGACGAGTCTTAGTGACAACTTCGGGATGGAGTTGTTGACATTCAGATGAGAGATTTTCATACCCACCCTATATGTAACCATTATTATTGTGAAGTTTTTTGAAAGCAGCTAAACCTAAAATCAGAAAACTCGGGAAGCTGGGCGAGGTTGGCGTTGCCTTCTGGCTTGTGTCGTCGATGAACTGCGTTCTGGATTCGAAGAGGTTAACCTTTCTTTCTCGACTAAACAAAAGAAAAAATTACCATTATAAATACATCTGTCTCCCGCAGTGTCTGTGGGCCTCTAAAAGGACTTGGTCATCTTGAGGCCGTACTGTGCGAACCAGATTTTACGTTCTCGCTAGTACTTAATGAGGAACATTAGCGTTGAATTATGTCCATTATAGTGCTTGATGCCTATGAAATCGCGTTAAAAGCGAATATTTGAAAAAATAATAATATTTAATCCATGTGAGAGTTTAACACCGTGCAGAAGAAACGCAATTAGCACGACAAAATCGGAATAACAAATAAAGAAAAGTTAGACAACTCTCGATTTGTGTCTCTCAATTTGTCGAGAGAGTAACTCGATGCACGGTTCTAAATAAAGAGCGGCGATTTCTGATTTCTTTGTTGAAAAACTTTAAATTGATAAAATTACCGGCACTACTGCAGTTTAATTGGCAGCGGTAATTGGCTTTAAACGCTACGGTTTCGAAAATTTTCTTCATAGGTGAGTATTTTGAGCTTTAGGGAATCTAATATAAAACGAAAGGTTCATCTCTAATTGCTAAAATGGTTTTTTTTTTCAAAAGTGATAATTAACCTGAAATTTTCACTACGAAATTTTGTTGTCGCTATGCCTGAACGTTTACGGTACCTTTGTATAAGTGTGTCATACATATATGACGCTGGCAACTAGGTTTTTCGCCGTTTTCGGAAATCGCAATGACTTTTGTTGTATTTGTGGCTGATTTTGTAACATTTGTAGCAAAACCATAGCAAAGCCATAAAATAAGGCTATTTTGATGGCAGCGCCATAAAATAAGGCTATTTTGATGGCAACGCCATAAATTAAGGCTATTTTGATGGTTTTTCCTGGCTGTGCCATTATCGTGTGCAAAAATCAGTCTTTTTGTGGTTTTGCTACAAATGTTACAAAATCAGCCACAAATACAACAAAAGTCATTGCGATTTCCGAAAATGGCGAAAAACCTAGTTGCCGGCGTCATATATGTCTTTCTTTTTGAATTATCTTTTAAAAAATTCTTTTTTACATAAATTTTTTTGATATTGTCTCGTTAACTTAAGCCGTACGGTTTCGTTAGCGTAAACTTTTACTGAGCCTAAGCGTTTTTTTTTATAAAAAAAATTTTAAATGTAAAAGTTTTTTATGTAAAACCGGAGTCCGGGTGCTTTTTTTCGAGAACCGGAGTCCACGATGCTCAAAATGATCACCTATGAAATAAATTTTTGAAAACGTAGCGTTTGAAGCCAAATTTTTTTTTTTCAATTTAAACGCTTTATCAAGATCAGCAAGCCACATCGGTAATATGTATAACATCATCGATTATGGGATCTGTTGCGACATGTGACGACTCCACTCCTCAGCGTTCTCTGCCTTTCCTAACGGCTTTGACAAAGTCGTCCCTCAATCTCATTCTTCTGTCGCTCATGATGGCGCTACGATCCCGGAGCGCCAAATCTTCTCGGGAAAGGACTCTCACAGACGAGGGAAGAGACGGTGCGAGGAGCAACCGTGCACGGAGGGAGACGAATGAGAGAATGAGAGAATGAAGCCAAATAGAATGAAGCCAAATAGCGCTGCCAATTAAACTGCAGTAGTGCCAAATTACCAATAGTATAAAATAAGGGTCATATGTCTAGTCAATGGAATGGAATTCAAACGCCTCATCTCAATGTCAGAGACATGAAGCGACAAAATTTATTTTTTTAAAAACTTCTAACGATGGGATTTAAACAATAGAAATATGATTTGGACGATTAGGCTTTAGAAAAGCGCAATTACCATTATAAGTTAGTTATTTTGTGTTTATTAGAAGAAATGAGTCAAGGATAGGAGAAACAAAAATTAGACCGCTCTAGGCATTGCAAACAATAAAGAATGTCGCCGCTTACACGCAAACCAGTCGATAACATGCTTGAGGAGCACCGCCTGGTGTCTCGGAGATCTTCTTCAGCCTCTGATCTCCATGATCAGAACTCAACCAATGCCGGAGGGCTTCAGAGCGCTGCAGTCACGGAATACACCGCTTCCTCTGAGCATATTAAGAAAGTCAGTGGGAAAGATAAGAGTCATTTTGTCGTGTCACTGACAATTCGATGGATAACACAATTATCTTTTAACTTTATCAAGACTCTTGTTTAATATCAAACAGCAACAAAAACTATATAAAGACAAATAAATTTGAGATTTCAGAAGAAAAAAAATTGGCTCCTTAAGTTATTCGTAATCATGGAAAGGAGTGTTAAACTTCGAAAAGTACTTTTCTAGTGTAAGAATGCTAAGAAGGAAAATTGTGTGTTTCTTAATCTCACCACGAATTGCCGTGAAATGCAAATGGATAAGGCAATTGATTGCACAAGTTTACTTGGGAGGGCTCCGCTTCACTTGGAGGGGGGCTCTTTTCGGTGCATTCAAAAAATTTAAGTAAAAAAACAAAAATGTGCATTTTCATATGTAGCCTCGTTCACCTAAGCCGTACGGCCTCGTTAGCGTAAACTTTTTCCTAAGCCTAATCGTTTTTGAATGTAAGAATAATCTTTAAAAAAAGTTATCTTTGAAAAGACCCCCCTCAAAGTGAAGCGCGCGCTCTCCCAAGTAAAAAAGAACCCAATTGACAAGTGAATGTGAGTGGACTATAAAATTCAGGCAACTTCATTGAACTTTATGTTTATTGCAATTTAGATCAGTTGTGAAATTTTGCAGTCCGACACTGGTTCCTGCACTCGAATCGTATTTTTACAAGTGTCCAAGTGTGTCATACATTTGTCTTTCTTCTTAAAGTGGCTTGGCATTGGGATCAGGGGTAGGCGAAAAAAAACCAAAAAAAGTTTTCGAATTTTTTTTCGATTTCAAAAACAAAAAAAACAAATTTTTTTATCTGAATGAAACTTTTTTCTCATTTTAAAGTGTTATTTTATGATGCTTCTCAAATTTGTAATATATTTATTCATCTCAGATGATCATTGTCTCTAATTACCAGTTCACAAGAATCATACATCATGAAAATCACCGTTTAAAGCTAAACACTCGTTTAGCAAAAACAACAACAAACAATTTATTAATATCTGATACAATAGCGTATGAAAAAGTTTATAGAACTTCCACGTTCTTCTAAAACCTCCTTTGAATGAAAGGTTCACATCGAAGAAAAACCTAGACATATTTAGGCCGTTATGTTGTTGTTGTTGCCGACAAGCAGCCCGCATCGAAGACTTTTGGTTATGAACACTCTCTTTGAGAGAGGTTCTCGTGTTCTTCGGACGAGATTCGTCAGGAGAACGGTTTTGATGTCCTTTGCAGTCCTGAGACTGTCATGCTGCACCTTGTGAAGGCGGACATCGTTGTAGCAACCTGTTCATGCTATAGGCCTTGTGAGCGGGTGGTCAATCCGGCCTAGCATCGTTGTGGGTGGGAGTAGAGACGTCTCGTCTGTCGTTGACCGGAGATAGGCAAGAGGCTATTTGACTGGCGCCTCGACTCGCCATTGATAAGTATAGCGCGGAGTATCGGCTGATGTTTTGTCCGGTGGCTTGCCAAGGCCGGCCAGTCCGGCATCGCCCTCCTTTGAAGAGCTATTTTACCCAGTTTTGGTCCGCGGTGGGATTTCTCCCGCTACCTCCCAGCACGAATTCTTCGTAGGGAGGCGTCCCTCTATCCGCCACCTGAGGTCGCGCTCGATTCCGAACTGGATGATCCGGCTCCATCCGTGACGGGCTCTTAAGGCTGTAGAGTCACGAATGACCACTGTTGCCAGTGTGTTTCGAGTTTAGGCCATTATCGAAAGTATCTGTGCTTGAAAAAAGGTTTATTATCAAAAACAGAACTCATTCTTCTTACTATAAGTAGTATAGGGCGGCTGAACACTAAAAGTCTACCAAGTACACAAGGATAGCTATTTTATGTATTCAGTCAACTTTGGAGCACGGACCTTAGAATCATTAATCAAGGACGATGAGGGTGAGGTTCTGGTTCAAGAACAACAGCTTAGAAAAGTTGGAAGGGGAAAGACTTCGATAATCCGTCAGAATCCTTTTAGCTCCGCTAAAACATCGCTTACAATCCGTAGAGAATTCGGTTCGATCGGGTCATTTAATTATTAGCACGCAAGCGCTAAAACTCTGTTTGTAAAAAAAACTGAAACATGTGCCAGGCAGGCAACACCGAAACCACCGCAAACACTCTATTTTTGGCCTTTTTTCGTTGTTTTTTTTGGTTTGCTGTCAAAAGTTTTTTTCGACAATTTTTTTTTTCGAATTTTCGAAAAAAGTTTTTTTTCGACTAATTACTTTTTCGACTTTTCGAAAAAAATTTTTTCGAAAATTTTCGAAAAAACCAAAAAAACGAAAAATGAACGGCCCTGATTGGGATCAGGCTTGCTCAAAAAAACTCGAAAAAAACGGGAAACAATTTTTTTAAGCAAAAAAAATTCGAAAAACTGTTTTTTTCGAAAACTTTCAAAAACCGGAAAAACTGAAAAAACGAAAAATGTGCAACACTGATTGGGATATCTTTCATATTTGTTCATCATTTACAACAGGCAGACTAGCAGGCAGCCACTAATTCTACCAGGATAGGTCTGTCCTGCATCTCAGGGGAGCGCGTACCCTGCCGCGAGGCGGGAACAAGCGCGAGGAAGATTATTATTATTCTTATTTCCAACAGGCAGTGTAGTGTAGGGGTGAAGGAGCTAGAGTTTCAATAGTTCGGCAGGGGTTCGGAACCCCAATTTTGATTAGTTTTTCAACATTTCGTATGTTTTTCAATTCATTTTTTCGATTTTTTTCTCGAATTGTTCATAACGCTCACGTACTTCCACTTACTATTTTGACATTAAAAAATTATTTTTACATTAAACGCTTAGGCTCAGTAACAGTTTACGCAAACAAGGCCGTACGGCTTAGGCTAACGAGACCGTATCAAAAAAATAATTTAAAAAAAAAGATAATTCAAAAATAAATACGAAAAGATTAACAATTAAGATAATTCAAAAAGAAATAAAAAGGTATGACACACTTGGGCAGAAAAAAGTACCGTACGATTGTAGGGATCAGTGTCGGACTGCGAAATTTCGCAAGTATTTAGATGGTTCCATGTCATTTTGCAGAGCGACGGTTTGCAGAGCGTCACCTTGCACCGGACATTTTGCAGAGAGACACTTTCCATACAAAGTATTCGAAAAATCCTAGTCTTGCTTATTCACGAAGTGGTGATGGAATTTAGATATTTATTCATTCAATCGGCACAAAACTAAAAATATGAAAAATTTTCTCATCCTGTCTCTTTAGCCTAAGTCTCATGGCCTCATTAGCGTACTTTTTGACTAAGCCTTAGCGAAAAAAGTGAATAATAGCTGAATACAGCTAAGACAATGAACTGCGAATTGCCGGATGCGAAAATTTTTCGTTGCGAAGTTTTGGATGCAAAGTCTCGCTCTGCAAAATGTCCTGTGCAAAGTAACGCTCTGCAAAGTAACATGTTACCATTTAGATTCTTTTTTTTTCGCCCAGACTTAGGTAAAGGTTACGCTGACTTGGCCGTACGGCTTAGGAACGAGATTTATTTATTCTTTATTTTATCTACATTTTTCAATGCAAAAACAGTTTCTAGTGAATTAATTAACAACTCATAAAGCGTGACATGATGAACATCATGTAAACAGCGGAGAATGAAGTTCTCAAAAGAAAGAACATTTTCTTTTAATCAACAATATGAATATTGAATAACTAAGCCATACTTTCTAAAAATGATGATTTCTCCAGAAAACTTCTAAAGGCAGCGAAAGATGTATTCAGCAAAACTTTTCTAGGTAATTGAGCAAACATACGTGAAACTCTAAGAGTGAAAGAATGGAAACGAGCCGCGTTTTTCGTACTTTCTACAAAAATGCCGCTAGGGTTTGTACGTGTTGGTTTAACATGTTTAAAGATTCGGTCTCTTTCGATTATTGACAGGTTATTATAAATTTTCCAACCCATTTTCATGTCAGCTTGAATTCTTCTCAAATAAAGGGGCGAAAGATAGAGGCTAGCTAATCTATCTTTGTATGATGGGAGATAATGTGGGTAATTGGAGTCGGGAAAACAACGATAGAAGACAATGCGTGTAAAGGATTTCAGAACTCTTTCAATCAATTTCATGTCTTTGGCAAAATATGGGTTCCAAAAGCTATATGCAAATTCTAAGTGAGGTAAGACATATGTTTTAAAACATTTGAAAAGTATCTGGGAATCGTCGATAGAAACTGCTCGAAACAGAGAATACATTGCTGCCGTTGCTTTGGAGACCCTGTCAGTTACTGCTTGGCTTCGACGGAGAGACGGTACGATTTGGATTCCGAGATCCCGCACTTCTGAGGAAGGGGTCAGAGGAACATCGTTGATTTTGTAGGCTGGGTGGAGAGTGTGAGAGCCTATGTGCAGATGAGTGCTCTTAGATGAAGAAAGAGTGAGATAGTTAGAATTGCACCAATCATATACAGCATTCAAAGCCAATTGTAATTCATGACAGCGTTCAACGAAGTTTTCTTTCTTGTACGAAACATAAATCTTAACATCGTCAGCGTATGCACCTTTTTGAAGGCCAAATAAATGAGAGAAAAAACTGTAAAATATCGTAATCTAATGGCATTCGTTGCGAGAAAAATTAGCGCACAATTTTTCTTTTCAGTTTTTTTACACTGGACAAGCACTTTTTTGAAATCTGACGCTCCATAAGTGTGTCAATAAATATCTTTTGCCTGACTAAAACAATTTCGTACTAGTAGATGTATTACTTAATGTAGTTGTTGTTTGTCCATAGATCCTGTTGAGAGATTCGTTTGGGATATAAAATCCTTTTGAATTCGGAAAATTGTTCTCCGTCTACACTCGCACCGCAGTCGGCCATCCTCTTCACTAGACCTTTTTTTTAACCGGAGAGGGGCAAGAGGCTATTTTACTTGCGCCTCGACTCGCCGTTACAAAGTATAGGGAAGTATCGGCTGATGTTTTATCCGCTGGCTTGCCTAGGCCAATCGGGCAACGCCCTCTTTTGACGAACTATATACCCAATTTTGGTCCGCGACGGGCAAGCCCGCTATCTCCTATGCACTTGTACTAAGAGACATCCCTCTACTCGTCACCTCAGGACGCGCTCGATACCGGTGACGATGAACCGGTCCCTTACGATGGTGTGAACTTGTGGGATATATCACCATCGAAGGCGAGATTTAATGTAGTTTATCACTGGTACGTCTATACTTATTCCTATCGACCTTTGTCTGACCTATTCCTATCGACCTGAAAGGTTTGTCTGACCTAGTTCTTTTCAGAGGTCTCCCGAAGAAAGAGGGGCGTGTCCGTACAGTCAGAAAGAGACCGATGTTGATGTCCGTTGTTTGCTCCTTTTTTGGTGAAAGAACGAATTAAATCGGATAAGTCTGATATACTTCCGTAATTCAGTTTGTACACTTTAAAAATAAATCTTTTCAGGTCTAATTAAATATGTACATGGTTTCAACCAAAAAATTCTAGAAATACAAACTTTTTAAGAAGAAACTCAGAAAAAGCAAGACTTGCACCAAATGAGTCTCAATGAAAGTCACTCCTTCCTTAATAGTCAAGTTAGAAAAAGAGGAGTTACTGTGGTCGAAAGAGTTTCCCTAACTGTTTTCAGGAGTGTGCTCATTGTAATAGAACAAACACCGGTTGCAAATACTGCTTTTAAGAATCTGCAAAGCAAGCTGCGGGAGCTACGAATGCAGTACACAAACACAGTACCTCTACAGTAATACTTGCTCATCCGATGTTTCATCTTTCCCTCCCTAACATTTTCAGGCGCTTCATTATTTTAGTTCACTGTTTACTGCGCCTATTTTTTGTATCATAAATCTTACGAACAACCATGATTGGTTTTTTTTAATAAGTTTAAAAAATGAGTTTTCCTTCTTTACATTTACTTAACAAAGATCTCGCTTCTTCCGCGAAGGAGACTAAAAATACAGCATTTTTGCGGCTCAAGCATAGGCTTGAAATTCCTAAGCTACGAAAAGAAGTTTCAACAGAAAAAAAACGGTTTACGAGGTAGATGCCATTTTTACCAAGTACAGTATTCAGTAATACAGTACCTTTTCCCGCAAGTCAGATAACAGTGAGAAGTGCCCATATTCACTCCTTCTCTCGCACGTTCCCTTATAAGTAACTAGTTCAATATTCTAGAGACAGTATACGAGTTTCATTTGGCATCAGTTTTTGGTAATTTTCTGGTTGTCTCAAGATATTGGGTCTGACTTAGAAAAGCGGGCTGAGAGTGACATTCACTTCGCAGACTGCTAAGAGCTATATGTATATTTGACACTGCGATTTGTAGAATCTTCCAGTGGACCCTAATATTACTTTCTTACTGGCTAGTCATTCAATCAATAATCTCAATGATAAATTATATCTTACTTCTACAATTACATCATTTTTTAAATAAATAATTTGGATTTTTTTTTACAATTTAGGTGAGGTAAGACTTTGTTTGAGCACCTGCTTTCTCGGTAACTTGCTAAGAAATGTCTTGTTGAAATCCAGAACTACATATCCAACACCTGTTATCCTTGTAGATATCCAACTTTTTTTGGGAAATTATTTGGAACACCGAATGCAATTCTCAATTCAATCTCCCTATAAATTTCAATTTTCGAACAGAAAGGACTAGTAAAATGTTACCACACTTCACGTTTGCGTGTAAACGAGATTTTTTTGTTGTTTATATCATTTACTTACATGTAATGTTTTTATATTGACTTCATCGTGAATTTGTTCAGTTATTCTAGTTAACTAATAAACATCGTTCGATAATTATTTTGACTCAAGTTACAAATTGAATCTTGACAACGAAAAAAATCCTAATGTACTTCAGTTATTCTAGTCAACAAATGTACTTAATTATTTTAAAAAAATCCTAATTAAGCTATAAAATCTAATTATGGAATTCGTATTATTAAAAACTTTTTTCACAGTGAACATCAACACTCTTGACTCAATTCAATCTGAGCGGGACAATAACCAAAACTTACAAATCAAATCAAATCAGACACTTCCGAGTTTAAGTCTAAAATTGCATTGAAAGTCATATTAACTGGAATCGTATACTTTCCGTGAGGCTAAGCAATCTTCCCTCATTTTTATATGCCACCAGAAATGAAAGACTTTCCGGTCCAGTTCTCAGAAAGAAAATTGAAGAAAAAACTTCAATTATCTTTTGGAGAACATTAACCAGGAGAGACGAATGATCATTAAACGATATCTTCAATTCATTATCTATGTATCTTCTAAGTGCATTTATCAAATTGTTCACCCTTACACTCAAATTTTCTTTTCCTATAAAAGCAAGTAACCACTTTCTGTGATTTACTAATTTTTTCTGCGATTCTCTAACAAATGTGGAAGGTTTTCGATTCAAGGTGGCAGGAAAATTAGTAAATCACAGAAAGAGGTTACTTTCGGTGCTTTTATAGGTAAAGGCAATTTTAGAGATATGGGGAAATTGTTAAGGGCCTCTTTTAGGCAACCGAATGCAATTCTCTCCCCCGATTTTTATAATTTTTAGATAAAAAGATTGAATACATCAATATGTTGTTAAACATTATTCGAAATTTGGGTTCAAGTAAGTCACAAAACAGTAAGGAATTCGATCAACCAACACTCAAAATTACAACTGAAAATTATAGAAAACATGGAATAATGGAAGAAAAGTTGCGGATAGTTGCTTAGTTCATCAGTATTCTCATTTCTACTTAACGAAGTTTGACTATTTATACTATAACCAATAGGCTTGAGTTTTTCCCTCCAGAAGCGGCAAATCATGAAATTTAGGGTCGCGGTCTGACACCAGCCTTTCCCAGTTCGGGATTTCCTAAGAGCCGATTAAAGGTCATAATGAGGTCTGCAGCTGGCATCTGTGCTGTCTCAAAGTGCAGGCTTCTACCATCTGCTGCAATTGAGGGTAAAAATGTAACAAAAAATTTTACATCTTGAAGATTCTCTCGCGAAACCCTTTGATACGAGCACTACCAACATCCTAGAAAATGTCGTACAAAAACTTCTTAATGCCTCTTTAGAACAAAAAAACTTCAAAGCTTCAAAAATTTGTAAACAGGACTTGTTCGGACGTTTCATTCGACAATAAAACAACGTTTTTGAAAACTTTGCTTATATAAAAACTTTCAGACATTCTTGAACACTATTAAAATTATTAATACATGCGACCTTGAATTCTTTGGAGATACCCCAAATCCACTCACCCAGAACCGCGGTGAACTTGGGTGGTCTGCGGTCATTGTGGAATGAGGCGCGAACTCTGGCGGCGTGATTGGTGCCTTTGACTCGAGGAGAGAGAACAGCCTCCCAGAAGTATCTCAGGATGCATTTACATACTCCAATTTATTCATCATACTTTTCACACCACCCAATGGAGAGAGGAGGAATTAAGTTTGAACGAATTCTATTATTTCAAACGGTCCAGACTTGGTGTGGCTGGTGTGGCTAAAATGGTGGTGCATTTGAAAATAATCTAAATATAGAAATTCTCCTATATCCAATAGGAATGCATTGAATATAAAATCGAATAGGGGCGTTTTGTTTTTGGTAGTGCGAAAGAAGGAGGAGGAGGGAACGGGAGAGGAGGGAACGGGAGAGGAGGGGAGGGTGTGGCCCGGGCAGGAGGAGGAGGGAACGGGAGAGGAGGGGAGGGTGTGGCGCGGGCAGGAGGAGGAGGGAACGGGAGAGGAGGGGAGGGTGTGGCCCGGGCAGGAGGAGGAGGGAACGGGAGAGGAGGGGAGGGTGTGGCCCGGGCAGGAGGAGGAGGGAACGGGAGAGGAGGGGAGGGTGTGGCCCGGGCAGGAGGAGGAGGGAACGGGAGAGGAGGGGAGGGTGTGGCCCGGGCAGGAGGAGGAGGGAACGGGAGAGGAGGGGAGGGTGTGGCCCGGGCAGGAGGAGGAGGGAACGGGAGAGGAGGGGAGGGTGTGGCGCGGGCAGGAGGAGGAGGGAACGGGAGAGGAGGGGAGGGTGTGGCCCGGGCAGGAGGAGGAGGGAACGGGAGAGGAGGGGAGGGTGTGGCCCGGGCAGGAGGAGGAGGGAACGGGAGAGGAGGGGAGGGTGTGGCCCGGGCAGGAGGAGGAGGGAACGGGAGAGGAGGGGAGGGTGTGGCCCGGGCAGGAGGAGGAGGGAACGGGAGAGGAGGGGAGGGTGTGGCCCGGGCAGGAGGAGGAGGGAACGGGAGAGGAGGGGAGGGTGTGGCCCGGGCAGGAGGAGGAGGGAACGGGAGAGGAGGGGAGGGTGTGGCCCGGGCAGGAGGAGGAGGGAACGGGAGAGGAGGGGAGGGTGTGGCCCGGGCAGGAGGAGGAGGGAACGGGAGAGGAGGGGAGGGTGTGGCCCGGGCAGGAGGAGGAGGGAACGGGAGAGGAGGGGAGGGTGTGGCCCGGGCAGGAGGAGGAGGGAACGGGAGAGGAGGGGAGGGTGTGGCCCGGGCAGGAGGAGGAGGGAACGGGAGAGGAGGGGAGGGTGTGGCCCGGGCAGGAGGAGGAGGGAACGGGAGAGGAGGGGAGGGTGTGGCCCGGGCAGGAGAAGGAGGGAACGGGAGAGGAGGGGAGGGTGTGGCCCGGGCAGGAGGAGGAGGGAACGGGAGAGGAGGGGAGGGTGTGGCCCGGGCAGGAGGAGGAGGGAACGGGAGAGGAGGGGAGGGTGTGGCCCGGGCAGGAGGAGGAGGGAACGGGAGAGGAGGGGAGGGTGTGGCCCGGGCAGGAGGAGGAGGGAACGGGAGAGGAGGGGAGGGTGTGGCCCGGGCAGGAGGAGGAGGGAACGGGAGAGGAGGGGAGGGTGTGGCCCGGGCAGGAGGAGGAGGGAACGGGAGAGGAGGGGAGGGTGTGGCCCGGGCAGGAGGAGGAGGTAATGGGAGAGGAGGGGAGGGTGTGGCCCGGGCAGGAGGAGGAGGGAACGGGAGAGGAGGGGAGGGTGTGGCCCGGGCAGGAGGAGGAGGGAACGGGAGAGGAGGGGAGGGTGTGGCCCGGGCAGGAGGAGGAGGGAACGGGAGAGGAGGGGAGGGTGTGGCCCGGGCAGGAGGAGGAGGGAACGGGAGAGGAGGGGAGGGTGTGGCCCGGGCAGGAGGAGAAGGGAACGGGAGAGGAGGGGAGGGTGTGGCCCGGGCAGGAGGAGGAGGGAACGGGAGAGGAGGGGAGGGTGTGGCCCGGGCAGGAGGAGGAGGGAACGGGAGAGGAGGGGAGGATGTGGCCCGGGCAGGAGGAGGAGGGAACGGGAGAGGAGGGGAGGTTGTGGCCCGGGCAGGAGGAGGAGGGAACGGGAGAGGAGGGGAGGGTGTGGCCCGGGCAGGAGGAGGAGAAAACGGGAGAGGAGGGGAGGGTGTGGCCCGGGCAGGAGGAGGAGGGAACGGGAGAGGAGGGGAGGGTGTGGCCCGGGCAGGAGGAGGAGGGAACGGGAGAGGAGGGGAGGGTGTGGCCCGGGCAGGAGGAGGAGGGAACGGGAGAGGAGGGGAGGATGTGGCCCGGGCAGGAGGAGGAGGGAACGGGAGAGGAGGGGAGGGTGTGGTCCGGGCAGGAGGAGGAGGGAACGGGAGAGGTGGGGAGGGTGTGGCCCGGGCAGGAGGAGGAGGGAACGGGAGAGGAGGGGAGGGTGTGGCCCGGGCAGGAGGAGGAGGGAACGGGAGAGGAGGGGAGGGTGTGGCCCGGGCAGGAGGAGGAGGGAACGGGAGAGGAGGGTGTGGCCCGGGCATGAGGAGGAGGGAACGGGAGAGGAGGGTGTGGCCCGGGCAGGAGGAGGAGGGAACGGGAGAGGAGGGGAGGGTGTGGCCCGGGCAGGAGGAGGAGGGAACGGGAGAGGAGGGGAGGGTGTGGCCCGGGCAGGAGGAGGAGGGAACGGGAGAGGAGGGGAGGGTGTGGCCCGGGCAGGAGGAGGAGGGAACGGGAGAGGAGGGGAGGGTGTGTCCCGGGCTGGAGGAGGAGGGTACGGGAGAGGAGGGGAGGGTGTGGCCCGGGCAGGAGGAGGGAACGGGAGAGGAGGGGAGGGTGTGGCCCGGGCAGTAATGCTCATGTACGTGCATGCGCATCTGTATATATATTGCGGGCCGGCCTTGTCTATCGAATATATATATATATATATATTGCGGGCCGGCCTTGTCTATCGAAAGTGTTCGTCTGACGGGGGGGGGGGTTTAAGTCTATTAATTATAGTCAGGGTGTTTCTTCATCTCTCAAGAAAGAGACAGAGAGTGAGAGCGCTTGTTCGATCTATGTACGTAACAAGAACTGACCCGAAGAATGATATATGCGTTATTTCGGGAGAGCTAATGGTTATTATTAGTTGCTTTCATGACATAATCTATTTTTCATTGCCCGCTCCCGGTCTCTTCAAAGTTCATTGTTCCGTCTCTACACGCTTTTCTTACGGATTTCGAGAGAGCAGAGCAAGAATCTGAGGTTGATGATACTTGACCTCAGAGTTATGAGTCATCAAATAGGCTAAGAGAGTGAAAAATACTCTGAACGATTCATTGAAGCCACCCTTCCAATCAAATTCCGGACAGTTCGAACAACAGGGTTAATTCGGCCGAAAATAAACAATAGGGCTAATTCGGCCGAAACTGAATGCAAAAGAATCGTACAAAAAATCGCAACTCATGAAAACTTCTGCAACAATTGAAACTCAACCATCTACCAAGTATTCGAAATTGTTGAACCTGATGGAATGATTTCCTTCTTTCAGAGGGTCCATCTCAATATCGATCGATTTCACCTTTAATCGAAAGACAATTGTTAGCTACACACTATGCATGCAGCGAAGCTTGCAACAACAAAAAAGATCCTGGACTACTGCGCTCTAAAGAAATATTTATCCTTATTACGCCAAATATGCGCGAGAAAAATCAGATATTCTAGAACAAACGACATTTAAAAGAGTAAAAACACAAAATTGATGAAATGCGGTTTTATCCGCTCAATGTCAATTATATAATATAACTCTTACTAGATGGAAACGAGAGCAAAACATGTGTTTTTGTTCCCCTTTGAGGTTTCCCTCAAACAAAACTAGTTTTCTCAAGAGGCTTCTATAATTGAAACCTCAATTTACGGGTTTTTATTGAACCCGCACTGCGGGTAAAACCTACGTGCAAATCTATCAGCAGTACAAAAACATATAATTACATTATTTAAAATACATCGCAAGATATGGGTCTTTTAAAAGTCTGTCGTTCTCTCATAAAGAGGTTCACTGATCTATGCGCTTCTTTGATAGTTGGTCAAAACAGCCAGGTACTCGCTGCATACTGCAGCCCTTGCAACCTTACCAATAGTAATCACCTTCTGGAGATCCAGGGCCCGTGTGGCCAGCGCCAGTCTTTCCGCGGGATTCCACCGAACTCCATGGCGGATGCGCAGCCACATTTGACACATCTCTGGTCTTCACTGAGGTACACCGAACTCCTCACTTTAATCTTAGAGAATGTGCTCGATGACTGCCTGAATTTCTGTTTCGATGGTATTTTCCGAATTGGTCTTTGTAATGTGATTTGTCCAAGTCCGCTTTGGTTCTGTTCCCTTTTACACTCGATTTGATTTTTAAGCAAGCATGTCTTGAATTGGAACAACTATGCAAAGCTCTTTCTGTCTTCAGGGGCAATTAAAACATTTGGTCGTTCGAATTTTCTCTATAATTTTACTTATTATTCAAATAAATAATGCTAAGCTCTATAGATGAAGCTCTTCTCTCTCAATCTGGTATTGACGAGTAAGAGTAATAGAAACTCTCAAATTTATTACAGATTGACACGACACATATTTTGAAGCAACAGTTTATTCATTTCACAATGAATTACTTACTATAAAAAATATTAACAGGCACCATTGCATGGCTTGAGGTACCTGAGTTTTATTCCGATTGCGAATGAGAAATTTTCAAATTGTTCTTCAATTTTAATTTATGGCAATTTCAACTTCTTTGAGAAAAAAACTCAAATAAACGCCTAACTTTTTTTAAATTAGAAATTAATTTTAAATTGTTTGACTTCATTTTCAAGTAGTTTCCGATAAGCGTGGAAGCATTTGTACTTGAGACAGAATAACTAATACCATTTTGAAATAATAACAAGCATTTTTAGTGAATGTTTAACATGACTAATACAACTAAAGTAGGAATAATATTCATTCCTTCCAATCCTCCACAAGACTCAAAATACGGCCGACATTTGCGTCCATTTGCTCGATAGTTTCAGACGGCAACTCATGAATAATCTCAATCAATTGAATTATACAGCTGTATCGACTATTGAATAAGAATTTTGAAAAGAAACAATAACTCGTAAAACAAGTATTTTCCGTCTTCCCATCTCAGTTTTCCCAAAATCGGAACAATTCAAGGAATTCGAAGTGAAATAGGAAACAGAAAAGCTTCAGAAAAAAGAAATGGACATTTTATAACCCACCACTTCATCATAAGAGTCTCTCGCCTCTTCTAATAGTGTACCGAATATTTCGCACTCGATATTCTCCTGTAAAAAAGGCGAATTGGAGATCAAAATAACTAGTTCGTTTAGAGGTCGAAAAGCGCCTCGAGTCACACGAAGAGCGTCAATTTTTTTCACAGCGACACGCCAGTGACAAAACAAGTAAGTTTTATGTAAATAATGGTTTTCTGTAAATTCTAGCCTCAAATTGCGACAATTATCATCCATAAACACAAAGTTGAAGAAGGATAAACAGTCCTTTCTCGACCTAGTCCTTTCTTTGATTTTGAATTTAATTTTTGAAATTTGCAACTTAAGTAAACTGAAGCTAAAAATTTACATTAATTTTTCCATCTCGATACCCTCGATCTCTCAATCTGTCGTACAGTATTGTATTCGAGCATCGCAGTACGAACACAAAGTCGAACCTCCAAAATCATTTTATAGTCTTAGACACTTTTTTTTAAATAACTGATCAATTCTACTTAATCTTAGAAACTGGAGCCTTTTCATGTTATCTTATTTTGAATCTTTTTTGGTTTTCCATCTCTGATGACACAACTTCATGTTTTGTACTCTGTGCTATCAAAAAAACTGTTGAAAGCGTAATTTTCCAATACGCTCTTCGATGAAATGAACCAAGACATCTGAGACATTTGAATGAATCTTGAGAGTCTTTACCAAGTCACCGAACAGTTTAGACAGAAGAATCTTGAGAGTCTTTACCAAGTCACCGAACAGTTTATACAGAAGAATCTTGAGAGTCTTTACCAAGTCACCGAACAGTTTAGACAGAAGAATCTTGAGAGTCTTTACCAAGTCACCGAACAGTTTAGACAGAAGAATCTTGAGAGTCTTTACCAAGTCACCGAACAGTTTAGACAGAAGAATCTTGAGAGTCTTTACCAAGTCACCGAACAGTTTAGACAGAAGAATCTTGAGAGTCTTTACCAAGTCACCGAACAGTTTAGACAGAAGAATCTTGAGAGTCTTTACCAAGTCACCGAACAGTTTAGACAGAAGATCTTGAGAGTCTTTACCAAGTCACCGAACAGTTTAGACAGAAGATCTTGAGAGTCTTTACCAAGTCACCGAACAGTTTAGACAGAAGAATCTTGAGAGTCTTTACCAAGTCACCGAACAGTTTAGACAGAAGATCTTGAGAGTCTTTACCAAGTCACCGAACAGTTTAGACAGAAGATCTTGAGAGTCTTTACCAAGTCACCGAACAGTTTAGACAGAAGATCTTGAGAGTCTTTACCAAGTCACCGAACAGTTTAGACAGAAGATCTTGAGAGTCTTTACCAAGTCACCGAACAGTTTAGACAGAAGATCTTGAGAGTCTTTACCAAGTCACCGAACAGTTTAGACAGAAGAATCTTGAGAGTCTTTACCAAGTCACCGAACAGTTTAGACAGAAGATCTTGAGAGTCTTTACCAAGTCACCGAACAGTTTAGACAGAAGAATCTTGAGAGTCTTTACCAAGTCACCGAACAGTTTAGACAGAAGAATCTTGAGAGTCTTTACCAAGTCACCGAACAGTTTAGACAGAAGATCTTGAGAGTCTTTACCAAGTCACCGAACAGTTTAGACAGAAGAATCTTGAGAGTCTTTACCAAGTCACCGAACAGTTTAGACAGAAGAATCTTGAGAGTCTTTACCAAGTCACCGAACAGTTTAGACAGAAGATCTTGAGAGTCTTTACCAAGTCACCGAACAGTTTAGACAGAAGATCTTGAGAGTCTTTACCAAGTCACCGAACAGTTTAGACAGAAGATCTTGAGAGTCTTTACCAAGTCACCGAACAGTTTAGACAGAAGATCTTGAGAGTCTTTACCAAGTCACCGAACAGTTTAGACAGAAGAATCTTGAGAGTCTTTACCAAGTCACCGAACAGTTTAGACAGAAGATCTTGAGAGTCTTTACCAAGTCACCGAACAGTTTAGACAGAAGAATCTTGAGAGTCTTTACCAAGTCACCGAACAGTTTAGACAGAAGAATCTTGAGAGTCTTTACCAAGTCACCGAACAGTTTAGACAGAAGAATCTTGAGAGTCTTTACCAAGTCACCGAACAGTTTAGACAGAAGATCTTGAGAGTCTTTACCAAGTCACCGAACAGTTTAGACAGAAGATCTTGAGAGTCTTTACCAAGTCACCGAACAGTTTAGACAGAAGAATCTTGAGAGTCTTTACCAAGTCACCGAACAGTTTAGACAGAAGATCTTGAGAGTCTTTACCAAGTCACCGAACAGTTTAGACAGAAGATCTTGAGAGTCTTTACCAAGTCACCGAACAGTTTAGACAGAAGATCTTGAGAGTCTTTACCAAGTCACCGAACAGTTTAGACAGAAGATCTTGAGAGTCTTTACCAAGTCACCGAACAGTTTAGACAGAAGATCTTGAGAGTCTTTACCAAGTCACCGAACAGTTTAGACAGAAGAATCTTGAGAGTCTTTACCAAGTCACCGAACAGTTTAGACAGAAGAATCTTGAGAGTCTTTACCAAGTCACCGAACAGTTTAGACAGAAGATCTTGAGAGTCTTTACCAAGTCACCGAACAGTTTAGACAGAAGATCTTGAGAGTCTTTACCAAGTCACCGAACAGTTTAGACAGAAGATCTTGAGAGTCTTTACCAAGTCACCGAACAGTTTAGACAGAAGAATCTTGAGAGTCTTTACCAAGTCACCGAACAGTTTAGACAGAAGATCTTGAGAGTCTTTACCAAGTCACCGAACAGTTTAGACAGAAGAATCTTGAGAGTCTTTACCAAGTCACCGAACAGTTTAGACAGAAGAATCTTGAGAGTCTTTACCAAGTCACCGAACAGTTTAGACAGAAGATCTTGAGAGTCTTTACCAAGTCACCGAACAGTTTAGACAGAAGAATCTTGAGAGTCTTTACCAAGTCACCGAACAGTTTAGACAGAAGAATCTTGAGAGTCTTTACCAAGTCACCGAACAGTTTAGACAGAAGATCTTGAGAGTCTTTACCAAGTCACCGAACAGTTTAGACAGAAGATCTTGAGAGTCTTTACCAAGTCACCGAACAGTTTAGACAGAAGATCTTGAGAGTCTTTACCAAGTCACCGAACAGTTTAGACAGAAGATCTTGAGAGTCTTTACCAAGTCACCGAACAGTTTAGACAGAAGATCTTGAGAGTCTTTACCAAGTCACCGAACAGTTTAGACAGAAGAATCTTGAGAGTCTTTACCAAGTCACCGAACAGTTTAGACAGAAGATCTTGAGAGTCTTTACCAAGTCACCGAACAGTTTAGACAGAAGAATCTTGAGAGTCTTTACCAAGTCACCGAACAGTTTAGACAGAAGAATCTTGAGAGTCTTTACCAAGTCACCGAACAGTTTAGACAGAAGATCTTGAGAGTCTTTACCAAGTCACCGAACAGTTTAGACAGAAGATCTTGAGAGTCTTTACCAAGTCACCGAACAGTTTAGACAGAAGATCTTGAGAGTCTTTACCAAGTCACCGAACAGTTTAGACAGAAGATCTTGAGAGTCTTTACCAAGTCACCGAACAGTTTAGACAGAAGATCTTGAGAGTCTTTACCAAGTCACCGAACAGTTTAGACAGAAGAATCTTGAGAGTCTTTACCAAGTCACCGAACAGTTTAGACAGAAGAATCTTGAGAGTCTTTACCAAGTCACCGAACAGTTTAGACAGAAGAATCTTGAGAGTCTTTACCAAGTCACCGAACAGTTTAGACAGAAGAATCTTGAGAGTCTTTACCAAGTCACCGAACAGTTTAGACAGAAGAATCTTGAGAGTCTTTACCAAGTCACCGAACAGTTTAGACAGAAGAATCTTGAGAGTCTTTACCAAGTCACCGAACAGTTTAGACAGAAGAATCTTGAGAGTCTTTACCAAGTCACCGAACAGTTTAGACAGAAGAATCTTGAGAGTCTTTACCAAGTCACCGAACAGTTTAGACAGAAGAATCTTGAGAGTCTTTACCAAGTCACCGAACAGTTTAGACAGAAGATCTTGAGAGTCTTTACCAAGTCACCGAACAGTTTAGACAGAAGATCTTGAGAGTCTTTACCAAGTCACCGAACAGTTTAGACAGAAGAATCTTGAGAGTCTTTACCAAGTCACCGAACAGTTTAGACAGAAGATCTTGAGAGTCTTTACCAAGTCACCGAACAGTTTAGACAGAAGATCTTGAGAGTCTTTACCAAGTCACCGAACAGTTTAGACAGAAGATCTTGAGAGTCTTTACCAAGTCACCGAACAGTTTAGACAGAAGATCTTGAGAGTCTTTACCAAGTCACCGAACAGTTTAGACAGAAGATCTTGAGAGTCTTTACCAAGTCACCGAACAGTTTAGACAGAAGAATCTTGAGAGTCTTTACCAAGTCACCGAACAGTTTAGACAGAAGATCTTGAGAGTCTTTACCAAGTCACCGAACAGTTTAGACAGAAGAATCTTGAGAGTCTTTACCAAGTCACCGAACAGTTTAGACAGAAGATCTTGAGAGTCTTTACCAAGTCACCGAACAGTTTAGACAGAAGAATCTTGAGAGTCTTTACCAAGTCACCGAACAGTTTAGACAGAAGATCTTGAGAGTCTTTACCAAGTCACCGAACAGTTTAGACAGAAGAATCTTGAGAGTCTTTACCAAGTCACCGAACAGTTTAGACAGAAGATCTTGAGAGTCTTTACCAAGTCACCGAACAGTTTAGACAGAAGATCTTGAGAGTCTTTACCAAGTCACCGAACAGTTTAGACAGAAGATCTTGAGAGTCTTTACCAAGTCACCGAACAGTTTAGACAGAAGATCTTGAGAGTCTTTACCAAGTCACCGAACAGTTTAGACAGAAGATCTTGAGAGTCTTTACCAAGTCACCGAACAGTTTAGACAGAAGATCTTGAGAGTCTTTACCAAGTCACCGAACAGTTTAGACAGAAGAATCTTGAGAGTCTTTACCAAGTCACCGAACAGTTTAGACAGAAGATCTTGAGAGTCTTTACCAAGTCACCGAACAGTTTAGACAGAAGAATCTTGAGAGTCTTTACCAAGTCACCGAACAGTTTAGACAGAAGAATCTTGAGAGTCTTTACCAAGTCACCGAACAGTTTAGACAGAAGAATCTTGAGAGATCTTGAGAGTCTTTACCAAGTCACCGAACAGTTTAGACAGAAGATCTTGAGAGTCTTTACCAAGTCACCGAACAGTTTAGACAGAAGATCTTGAGAGTCTTTACCAAGTCACCGAACAGTTTAGACAGAAGATCTTGAGAGTCTTTACCAAGTCACCGAACAGTTTAGACAGAAGATCTTGAGAGTCTTTACCAAGTCACCGAACAGTTTAGACAGAGTCTTTACCAAGTCACCGAACAGTTTAGACAGAGTCTTTACCAAGTCACCGAACAGTTTAGACAGAGTCTTTACCAAGTCACCGAACAGTTTAGACAGAAGATCTTGAGAGTCTTTACCAAGTCACCGAACAGTTTAGACAGAGTCTTTACCAAGTCACCGAACAGTTTAGACAGAGTCTTTACCAAGTCACCGAACAGTTTAGACAGAGTCTTTACCAAGTCACCGAACAGTTTAGACAGAGTCTTTACCAAGTCACCGAACAGTTTAGACAGAGTCTTTACCAAGTCACCGAACAGTTTAGACAGAGTCTTTACCAAGTCATCGAACAGTTTAGACAGAAGATCTTGAGAGTCTTTACCAAGTCACCGAACAGTTTAGACAGAGTCTTTACCAAGTCACCGAACAGTTTAGACAGAGTCTTTACCAAGTCACCGAACAGTTTAGACAGAGTCTTTACCAAGTCACCGAACAGTTTAGACAGAGTCTTTACCAAGTCACCGAACAGTTTAGACAGAGTCTTTACCAAGTCACCGAACAGTTTAGACAGAGTCTTTACCAAGTCACCGAACAGTTTAGACAGAGTCTTTACCAAGTCACCGAACAGTTTAGACAGAGTCTTTACCAAGTCACCGAACAGTTTAGACAGAGTCTTTACCAAGTCACCGAACAGTTTAGACAGAGTCTTTACCAAGTCACCGAACAGTTTAGACAGAGTCTTTACCAAGTCACCGAACAGTTTAGACAGAGTCTTTACCAAGTCACCGAACAGTTTAGACAGAAGATCACTGCATTTTAGAATACACAAGTTTCCTAGGAAGCATAAGAACCCTATCAATTTCTCTGCATATTTCTTTTCTTCTGTCTTCATTCCATTGTATTCCTCTTCACCGCTAGAATACACTAATGTACCATGACCCGATTATCTTTTACAGGGAATTACTGGTCAAAACCAAGTTGGCCTAGTAAGTTGGGTTCGAACCATCTCTTGGGGAAGAAGTCACAGCCATGGAAATCTACGACGAAGCCTCCATCAACACTGTTCAGCTGGTCTTCCATATGATCGAGCAGTTTATCCTCATCGAACACGTGCCTGTTGTTCATTCCATTGAGTATCGACTATTGATTTAATACATATCTATAAGTTGGTTGCCTGCATTGTTGAAGAAACTAGAAGAAACAACCGCTTTTCGAGTGAAAAGCCTCGAAAAAATGAGAAACGAACGAGTATTCCCTTTCTCACATTGCCCTCTCTGCCTTTTCGGCGCGTTACTTAGCTTACTTCTCTTCACTCTTTCCTCACCCCTTATTCAGTGAGTGGTTGTTTTTCTTCAAGTTTTCGACTTTTCCAGGCGACATGGATAAATACTTACTTCACGGAATTAATTAAATAATATTTAAATCTCTGAAAAAGGCGAACGTTTGTAGGTTGCTGTCGAATTCACTGTACAAGTGATGCTGAACGATTTGATTGGAGCACTGCAAGAAAACCGTTCACTCTTTCTACTCTCGTTTTCCATCTCATTTTCATTTCCTTGTTCACCAGTTTATCAGAAAGAATCTGCTGCATCATTTTAGACGTTTTCTGATTCTCAGTTCATTAATTTTACATATAACTGCTACGGCGCAAAAAACCCTTTGCATTACCGTAGTCATCTTTTCGGACACAAAACCTAAGATTTGGATCTTATGAGTTAGAAGGTTATATTTGTATTAGATATATTCGCTTAGTTCTAACCGCTATCTGAATACCATAAAATGCCATGTACCTGGACCTCCTTACCTCAATATGCTCAAAGCCAAGCTTCTCTGCTACCGTGGTCGCAAGCGTCGACTTCCCTGTGCCGGGAGTACCAGTAATCAATATGTTCGGCTTACGTCTACTCATTTTTCGCTCTCACTAGAACGAGCTCGGGAGCCAATCTCTTGATCAGTTGATCTATAATATTATTTTCAAAAAAATATTTTTTTTCCACTTACACAGTTTTAAGACAGTGACGACTTTTATGATGACAATTGATATCACACGCAGGGGTTAAATAGTCATGTAAGATCTTCTGTCGGCGGGCCTCTGTTTTCCAAATCATGAAGGGGGACCCTTATGTGAAAAAAAAAGATAAGGGGGACCCTTATCTGAGAAAAAAATTTCCGCCCCAGGGGGGACCCTTATGTGAAAAAAAATTTCTGCCTTCGGCGGAACTCTGTTTTTCCAAATCATAAGTGGGATCCTAATGTGAAAAAAAATTTTCAAAGGGCCACTCATCCGAGCAAGTGACCTAGACTACTGAGAAGCGAGGTGAGGAGCAAGAAAAGGAGAGAGAGAGAGAGAGAGAGCGAGAGAAAGAGAGAGAGCAATAAACCATGGGGTTACTGTGAATAAAATATGATTTTCCTTATTTGAGGCATCCGCTCAAAAAAACGGTCGTTTTTTTCTCTCAACATTTGCCGCATTGAGATGACCTATGATCAATAGACACATGTATACAAAAATACACATGTCGGGAAAAGGGGGTTAAAACTTTTAAAAACAAACTATACTCGTCTGAAAAGGAGAGGGGGGGGGGGGGTTAAAAATTATCTTGTACTTTTTGGACCCGGAAACAGCATCGCTTCAGTCATCCACTCTACTGTTTTTATGCATGAAGTTATAATAACTTTTTAAAACCTTTTTTCTTACTTACAATTACTTACAATCATTTCATTAACAACCACATTTCCGTTCTTTTTTCTTGATTGTCGTCCAATGGGCAGTCATACAGCGACTCACACGAAGCTTTTCCTTCGACTAAGGGTGTCATGTAAATGGACTGCGCTAGCGGCTGAACGCTTTCTTGTCTAACAGAAAACCCAACAATTCTTGAGAACTTTATGTTTTTTTTTCAAACCAGTAAATCGATAACAAACAAGACTGCATCTCTCTCAAAAAACAAACGTTCGAGTTCTTATAGAACCAAAATTAAAAGACAAAATAACTTAGTCAAGAGAATTGGTAAATAAATAAAAGAGAGAAACTTGGCATAAAATTGTGCTCTTGATCAAATTGTATGGCTGCGCACTGTTTTGCTCACCAACCGTTTTCAACCGTAAAAAAAGTAAAACTAATTTGCTCACATACAGTCAGATACATACAGGTTTTGTTTGAATTTTCCCGCTTGGAAACTTCCTGACTAGCAATAAAATGACCTTTCAAAATGCAACAGTTGCTCCATTAGGACACTCAATACGTCATTTTATTACTTATCAGGAAGTTTCCTGATAGGAGAATTCAAATAAAACCTGTATGTATCTCACTGTATGTGAGTAAATTAGTTTTACTTTTTTACGGATAAAAACGGTTGGTGAGCAAAACAGTGTGCAGCCTATGTCTAACGAGACAAGGGAAGCTCCCAATGAAACGAGTCTAACGAGACAAGGGAAGCTCCCAATGAAACGAGTCTAACGAGACAAGGGAAGCTCCCAATGAAACGAGTCTAACGAGACAAGGGAAGCTCCCAATGAAACGAGTCTAACGAGACAAGGGAAGCTCCCAATGAAACGAGTCTAACGAGACAAGGGAAGCTCCCAATGAAACGAGTCTAACGAGACAAGGGAAGCTCCCAATGAAACGAGTCTAACGAGACAAGGGAAGCTCCCAATGAAACTGTGAACAGGCGAATTATTTTAAAGCTCAAAAACACATTTTCATACACAAACAAAAAATTTTTTAACACTAAATCATATATTTTAGCTTAGTAAAAACTGAAGCAAAGAACAACACTGGATAAAATTTTTTTTTAAAATTTGTTACTCTGTTATCTTAAAAAAATAATTTTTTCATCTAAAAAATTATGAAAACATAATATTTCAGCTATTTAGATATTGATAAAATTTTCAGTCCTTCTTTTCGTGATGGTCGTTCCAAAAACACGTGCTGTACAGCTTTGGTTCTTTAGCGATGGGGCGCACCCAGTGCAATAAGTCATGCTCTTCACTAAAGTAGGGCCGAATTCTTCATATCAGTGGCACGAATCGATGTTTTATTCAGTGCTTCGATCCGACTTTGCCCCCATCAACTCCTCTTTGTTGCTTGCATCTCTGCTATGAGATCTTGTACATGAACGAGTGTTTGATTTACCACAACCTGCAAGTTTCTCCTTAATTAATCAACTTTTTTCTTTATCAAACTCCACTCCTGAATCAAAACTTTATAATCTGAATCTTGATTTACCCAGCTCTGATCATTCTCAGACGAATTACAGTTCACGTGGAATTCGGGGAAGCCAGTTTCCAGCGAGAAATGAAGCCTAATTTGTTCCACTATGCTCAAGTACTGCTTTCTCAATTTGATGCGGGAGGTCAAGAAAATATCCTGTTGATGATAACTAGCTCACGAGAAATAACCAGTTATTGATACAGTAATCAGAGTAATCTATTAATGAAACAAAAACCAGTTTGTGATACAATAACCACTTCGATTCAAGAACCGGTTAATGATAAAATGACCTGTTTATAAATCATAACCATTTTAAAATACTCTCTACCTGCTTCTCCTTCAAGTCCTCCAAGCAGAGCAACCGGAAAATTCTTACAGCCGAATTAACAGCTGGTTCTTTGCTAGAAGGCATCCCGAGAGGGAAGCTGCTTTTTAGCATCAGACGCTGCAATTCCATTCAGTCCTTTCTAACTTGATCCTTATGAGATCCCAATCATTTTGAACATCATTCAAATTCGTCAGCTATCAAGATAATCCTCTGCAAGCAAGCCAGTCTACTATTGTATTCAATGATCTCTCTCGAGCATTACAACAAGCACCAACGCAACTAGCGAAAATTGTTCAACGAACATTTTTGCGCTTCCAATATTTCTGAGATATGAGCAGAAGTTTCGCCTTTATGTTCACGGATAGATCTTATTAGTTCGAACTTTATCTGAACCCGCAAAAAGCTTCAGACATTTTTTCATTTGTTTTAATACTTTTTTGCTAATTTTCGACCAATTCCACAATCTAGTGAGTAGTCTAGTGAGTAGTAACCTGTGAATTTTCTTCCCCTCTCGCCTTCTGGATGGCTTTTTGAGAGAGATTTCCCGTGATGAAAAGAGAAGCTGACTGAAAACTCCAGAAAATCAATTATCAGGGGGGAAAACGGGTTTAAGTTTTTATTATAAAAAAATCTCTTTTGATCTAATCACTTCAAACCGCTTATTTGATAACTTTGAACAAGTTAACTCCGGGGAGTTAACTTGTTCAAAAGAAGAAGGACTGAGTTGAATTCCAGACCAAAGAGTAGCTTTTTTTGTGCTCAATTTTTTTTAGTATTAAATATTCAGTCATATTTAATACTCGAAATGAAGTGACCTGCAATGCAATCCTTGGGTCGGGATGTTGAACGATTCCAAGGAGAACGCACAACTCTTTGATGGTACCCAAGGTGGCGGGGTCGTGTACTGTAATGTTACTTATCATACTTTTCATAGTTTCAAAAACTTCAAAAATTATAAATTTAAAACATCATTTCCTTGTGAATTTCTCAAATTTCTCATTTTTAAATTTAACAAACTTGAATTTAAAAAAATATTTTCTTCACAAGATTAACTGAATGTTATTCAACTAAGGACAAAAACAACGATATTTAGGCCAATCAACTTTTCTATTGACATTATTATAATATTGACATATTTTAATGTTTACACATTTCCTTCCTTCCCCCAAGTTGAAGAGTGGTCGCCTGTCGTCTCGCTCTTCATTTTCCCCATCCATGGAATAGGTCGCCTGTCGTCTCGCTCTTCAATTTCCCCATCCATGGAATAGGAATCCGGCCTCTCGAGGTTCGTAATCGTAAAAGGACGTCAGGCTGATATATCCTTATGGAATTTATCGCGACAAGCCGGTCTGTGAAGAAAACCGTCGTATCCCAAAAGATGCACTACCATCCAACCCCCACCGAAAGTGGGCTTTCGAGGAATCATCGGCCGCGTCCTCGATACAATAATATAGCAGCGCCAACGACTCTCAGGCTAGCAACGCTAAATGTCGGTAGCCTCACTGGTAAATCTATGGAACTCTGTGACATGCTAACGAAGAGAAAAGTTTTAATCGCATGTCTGCAGGAAACTAGATGGAGAGGTTCAAAGGCTCGACTCCTGAGTGAAAATTACAAATTATGGTACTCCGGAAACAACTCTTCCACGCGCAACGGCGTAGGCATCGTAGCTGACACCAAGCTTCTTTCATCGGTTACGGAAGTCTGTCATATTTCAGATCGATTGATGTTCTTATCACTCGACTGGAAAGGCAGAGTTTTTAAAGTGATCAGTGCCTACGCCCCGCAAGCAGGATGTTGTGAGTCTGAAAAGGAAGAATTCTGGGACGCTCTCGATGACATCACAAGGCAGTTTTCATCAGAGGAAACCATACTTATTGGAGGTGACTTGAACGGACACGTGGGAAAAACCGCGGATCAGCATAAGAGAGCTCACGGAGGAAAAGGATATGGCAAAGTCAACGAAGATGGGACGAAAATTATTCACTTCGCGGAGGAACATGATCTTTCAATCTGCAACACATTCTTTCAGAAAAGGGATTCCCATCTCGTCACGTACTGCAGTGGTGGAAGATCATCTCAAATTGATTACTGGCTCACACAGAGGAACAACCTGAAGCTTGTTGTCAACTGCAAAGTGATTCCCAGCGACAACGTCACCTCCCAGCACCTACCGGTTGTCATCGACCTCCGTTACTCTCATAAGCCGTGCAAAGTCGATCCTATAAACGAGATATCCAGGATAAAATGGTGGAAATTCAACGACAATAAACTGCGCTTCATGCACCAAGTCCACTCTAAATTTCTCCCTCACACTCTCGAAAGAACATACCCAGAATCTACTGAAATGCACTGGAAATTCCTACGAGACAATATAAAAGAGATCGGAGAAGCAACCTTGGGCAGGACGAAACCAGGTTGCAAACGCATTGTCGACAAAGAAACCTGGTGGTGGAATGAAATCGTTCAAGCTGCGGTAAAGATGAAGAAATCAGCTCTTAAGCAATGGAAAATTTCCAGATCGGAGGATGATCGAGCCAAATATATCTTTGCAAAAAGAGAATCTCGATCTATCGCTACTATGGAGATTTATAACAAGCTTGACACGCCTCAAGGAGAGAAAGAAATTTTCCGAATTTGCAAAGCCAGAGCTACAGCAGCGAAGGACATCACCCATGTCAGACTCATAAGGGACCAGAACGGAAAACTTCTGCGCTCGAATAGCGACATATGTCAGCGTTGGAAAAAATATTTCGAACACATATCCAACATTGAGTTCGATCATCCACCAATTCCTTTATCTCTCCCAACAGAAGGACCAATTCCCATGATTACGGAAGAAGAGGTGAGAAAAGCGCTGAAAAGAATGAAGCCAGGAAAAGCCTGTGGACCAGACGATGTTTCATCAGTTGCATGGAAACTAGCAGGAGACTGTGGAGTTTACCACCTCGTCGAGCTATTCCAGAAAGCTACGATTCGTCAGGAGTATCCTGAAGATTGGAGCATGTCAACCACCATTCCAATCTATAAAGGCAAGGGAGATGTTACCGATTGCGCCAACTACCGTCCCATCAGACTTATGCCTCACACAACTATACTCCTGGAAAAGATCATCGAAGCACGCTTACGTGAGATCACCAACACAAGTGTGAATCAATGTGGCTTCGTGAAAGGAAAAGGGACGACAGATGCGATCTTTGCCATCCGCTTATATCTAGAAAAACACCGAGAGAAGGCGAAATCTGTCCACTGTGCTTTCTTGGACCTAGAAAAGGCCTTTGACAGGATCCCCCATGATCTCATATGGTTTTCCCTTCGTGATCATTTGGTGCCAGAAGAATACATCAGGTGGATAAAAATGATGTATGCCAACCCCAGGAGCGTCGTTAGGTCACCAGCAGGAAATTCTGAGCCATTCCAAATTTCTGTCGGAGTTCATCAAGGATCCACACTCTCGCCTTTGCTGTTCATCTTAGTCATGAACACAATAACCAGAGACCTCCAGCGAAACCCACCGGAGACACTCATGTACGCCGACGACATCGTCTTATGCTCGGAGACAAGAGAAGATCTCGAACGTCAAGTGGTAAAATGGAATGATCGCTTTGCGGAGTACGGACTACGATTCAATGCATTGAAGACCGAGTATCTTGAAGCTGGAACATCGAGTACAATCCAAGCCCCAAGCTCCAAAAAAGTACACAACACTGAGCTAAGGAAAGTCGAGCACTTCAAGTATTTGGGTTCTCAAATATCCACAGACGGGGACCCAACAGCCGCTTTCAGTGCCAGAATCAACGCAGCATGGCTCAAATGGAGGGAATCGACTGGTATCCTATGCGACAGACGCATGTCTGATCGACTGAAAAGTAAGATCTATAAATCAGTCGTACGACCAGTTGCTCTATATGGACTCGAATGCACTCCTTCAACAGCAAAGACCCAGCAGATGCTCCATGTAATGGAAATGAAAATGTTGAGATGGAGCCTCGGAGTCACCCGGAAAGACATGATTCGCAACGAAACGATAAGAGCTCATTTAGGAGTTGCCCCATTACCTGAAAAACTCAGAGAGTCGAGGCTTAGGTGGTACGGACACATGCTGAGATCCAATCCTGACTCCGTTCCCAAGTCTGCTTGGAACATAGAAATCCAGGGTAGAAGACCAAGAGGTAGACCGAAGCTTAGATTGAGAGACACCATAGAACAAGACATGGCGGCTATCGGGCTGATAGCCGAAGACGCCTCGAATCGTATGATGTGGCGAAGTGCTATCTACACAGCGGACCCCGCTCTTCAGCGGGAATAACGCTAGGAAGAAGAAGAAGAGAAGACACATTCTTCACATTTCGATATTCAAACTTTGTGATAAATGAATAAATTGACGAACAATCAATATTGTTTAAGGGATTTCCTTTGCACTGCTCGTCTTCTTTTGCCTTCAGCAGGGAATGGAACTTCTTCGAACTCAGCTCATGGGCAATCTTGAAACGCGAGAATTACAAAAAATAACTTTCCTTTAAAAGATTTGTGACCCTGCCTGAAAAAAAGAAAATCAGAATAAGAGAGAGAGAAAAAAATCATAAAAATAGATATAAATTTTGAAATAATTTTGTGGAATTAAGAAAAAAAGACTGAGGACACAGTAAGAAAACAACACAAAAAAACTTATCAACAAAACAAATAAACTATTATGTGAATTTTATTAACTTTATCAGATGGTATTTTTGATTGCTCCATAAAGAAAAACTGTCCAATAACTTTTTCATTCTTCCAAGTTTTTTTGCTCATTTAAAAAGGAAAAAAGGAAAAAAGAAAAAAGGAAAAAAAAAAGAAAAAAAAAGGAAAAAAGTATGTCTTCGAATAAACAAAATTTTCAAAACCTTGACTGATTATTGAAATAATTGTATATGACAACGGTCACCTCCATCTGATCGTATTTTACAGAAATTGCATTGTTGAGCAGTCGGTCAATTACGACACTCCGCGTCTCGCCTTCCGAATGGCGAAAACCGTTTTCCGTCACGTACTGAGAAGTAAGGAATCTGCTCCAAGCACCGAAGCCCCTCCCACAACGAAAATTCCCCTACCCCGTTAGTGAGCCTCTCCATCAAATAAAGAACTAACTCGGGCTACGATTCATTTCCCTCGAAAATTTTCTATTGTATATAGGGGACTTTTGCATTCTAATTAACACTCGAAAAAATTGAGTGAAGCAAATGTATAAATGATAGATGAACGTAAAATTTTGGAAAGAAGGGTGTGCAATTGAAAATAAACAACCCTTTATACAGTAACGAAGAGATTTGATGACTTTCCTCTATGAATTAAACATGGACTTTTTCCATGATTGCAAATTAGAGTAACAACTTAGAATTGTGAATGAAACACAAAAAAACCTTCTCCAAGATGACATTCGCTTTCTCTTTGTCTTTTTCATCGAACAGAGCAACGACCCAATCCTTAAGAAAAATTTTTTTCGAGTAGAAGATGTTTTTTTCCTCGCAATTTGGTCTTTATTCTGAAGGCATCGTTCCGCCTTGGCTATTACAGAAGCACACCGTCCACACTGTACACCGTACAAATTCACGCTGCACACTGTATAATTACAAATGCACGCTGAGGCGCGGGAAAATTCTTAACTCAAACACTCTTTCTATCTTTCCCGCGCCTCAGCGTGCATTTGTAATTATACAGTGTGCAGCGTGCATTTGTACGGTGTACAGTGCGCACAGTGTGCACGGTGTGCTTCTGTAATGGCCTTCCACCTCTGACCGTGCTCTGCCTGTCTTGCGCTCTAATCCTTCATTACTTCTTACCAAAACATCTTTTATGTGAATATTTGTTTCTTACGGTCTAGGTATTATGACTTACGGTCTAGTAACTATGACAAAGCCTTAGCTGAGATATTGGCCATTACAAAAGCACACCGTGCACACTGTACAAATGCACGCTGCACACTGTATAATTACAAATGCACGCTGAGGCGCGGGAAAGATAGAAATAGTGTTTGAGTTAAGAATTTTCCCGCGCCTCAGCGTGCATTTGTAATTATACAGTGTGCAGCGTGCATTTGTACAGTGTACAGTACGCACAGTGTGCTTTTGTAATAGCCGAGATATTAAGTTAGAAGAGAGGAGAGGAGTCAGTACGTCAGACGGGCAAGAGCACGGTTAGAGACGTTGATCACTGAACTGCTCTCCAAACCTCGTCGTTATTCTTGATCCACCTCTCTTCCAGAAAGCAAACTAGGAATCGATAGTCGTCATCGTCTCAACAATCGGAATAAATGCTTTATGAGCTAGCATCGCTAACAGATTAAGGCAACTGAGCTTTTGATCATATTTTCACATGTAACACTATTACACGAGCTACCAGTTTTCGGGGGTTTGGTTCAACGAAAACTGGTTCGCTCCAAACCGTGTACTAGTTTTTGTTCGTGAGCAAATTTTATGATAAGAATCTATTTTTATAAATTGTTAACGTATTTTTGAGATATTTTCCCACTGGCCAATGCCATTGTGAGGTGCATGTTAACGATTGCACAACAAAACTAAATTTGAAAAGTGACTTGAATCATTCGAGTAAGTTACGATTGCTCGACAACTGACAGAAAAGGTGACGTTGTCAAGAGATTCAGCTAACTGTCAATAAAATGTGAGGGTGGACACCACACACTCAACACATATGTATCTCGTTCCTAAGCCGTTCGGCCTTGTCAGCCTAACCTTTACCTAAGCAAACGCGAAAAAAAGTTTGAAAAATACCTGAAATCTAGAGAAACAATGAGAAAAGTTAAAAGACTTGAAGTATGTAGTGCAATTTACATTCATCCTCACCTGTTTTGTCAACTGCCTGAGCATTGCAATAACCCCCTTTTTTTGTCAATTGCCCGAGTACTCTGGTTTGTGATTTGAAGGAACTGAGGTTCCAAAAGTGGGTGATTTAATCCCCGTACAAGTCATTCTGACCAACCTTCTGGATCAACCTCTTCTCTCTTGCACTCTAAAACGGAAAGCTTCTTTGATGACATCTTTTCTCAAGGCTTCTCCAAGCAAACAACAATCATTTCAAATAATTGCCTTTCTTGTGTTTTTTTCAGATAACAAACCTTCAAAATATTAATATTGCATACTTTTGAAAGTCAAGGAAGTTCAAAAGGCACTGAATTGACAAGCGTGTAAAGGTTGCAAAAAAAATCTATTTTTTTAAAATCACTACCTCTTTAACCTCATACTCTGAAAATGCTTTAGAAGGCACATAGTAATAATAATTTTTTTAGCGCTTGTTCGCGCCTCAAGGCAGGGTACGGTGGGACATATCCTTGCAGGTAGAACCAGTGGCTGCGCGCTGGGCCACTCCTTGCGGTTGTAGCAGTAATTGGCAGTCAGATATGAGGGAACTTGTTAGTTATATTTCGTAATCAACCCATTCTCCTCTTAGACGATAAATTTTTTAAAGTCTTCGTCTTTCGCTAAACCCTCAAATTTCCCTGACAAATATGTGCGACAAAGGTCATTCGAAACTTATCACAACACTTAAGGGTTATAATTCCACAGATCATGTTTTATTGATTACGTTGCCACAAATCAAAAAAATAGAAATGCAACTGTAGTAATTAAAACAATTTCAACAATATTTCTTATCGAAGTTCTCAAAAACCTTTTCTACAAAAACTTCTGTATAATAAAATATAACGGAATAAAGTGTCATAATCAAATGACGACAATCGAGATAACAAAGATGAAAATAATACTTTTGAAAAATTAACTTTTAATACATTCATTCATTCATTCTTTTACATAGCAAAATCTGATAGCTTAAAGTTTCCAATTAACTTTTCCAGCTCTGAATTCCATTTGTTTTTCACTGTAACTGCTCCACATAATTGTGTTTGATAAGCGGAAAGGCTTTTTTCGGATACTGTAAAACAATCATCCGATTGAGTTCTCGTGTGAATCCTGTAGAGACTTCTTAGACGCAAACTTCTTCCTCTTGTCCTCCAGACCCTCACAACTTGGTCTTTCTTTGAAAGGGACATGTTTGGCGGGGAGGGGTCGACCCTGAAAACCTTTCTTTGAAAGGGACATGTTTGGCGGGGAGGGGTCGACCCTGAAAACCTTACTTTGAAAGGGACATGTTTGGCGGGTAGGGGTCGACCCTGAAAACCTTTCTTTAAAAGGGACATGTTTGGCGGGGAGGGGTCGACCCTGAAAACCTTTCTTTGAAAGGGACATGTTTGGCGGGGAGGGGTCGACCCTGAAAACCTTTCTTTAAAAGGGACATGTTTGGCGGGGAGGGGTCGACCCTGAAAACCTTACTTTGAAAGGGACATGTTTGGCGGGTAGGGTTCGACCCTGAAAACCTTTCTTTAAAAGGGACATGTTTGGCGGGGAGGGGTCGACCCTGAAAACCTTTCTTTGAAAGGGACATGTTAGGCGGGGAGGGGTCGACCCTGAAAACCTTTCTTTGAAAGGGACATGTTTGGCGGGGAGGGGTCGACCCTGAAAACCTTTCTTTGAAAGGGACATGTTTGGCGGGGAGGGGTCGACCCTGAAAACCTTTCTTCAAAAGGGACATGTTTGGCGGGGAGGGGTCGACCCTGAAAACCTTTCTTTGAAAAGGACATGTTTGGCGGGGAGGGGTAGACCCTGAAAACCTTTCTTTGAAAGGGACATGTTTGGCGGGGAGGGGTCGACCCTGAAAACCTTTCTTCAAAAGGGACATGTTTGGCGGGGAGGGGTCGACCCTGAAAACCTTTCTTTGAAAGGGACATGTTTGGCGGGTAGGGGTCGACCCTGAAAACCTTTCTTTAAAAGGGACATGTTTGGTGGGGAGGGGTCGACCCAGAAAACCTTTCTTTGAAAGGGACATGTTTGGCGGGGAGGGGTCGACCCTGAAAACCTTTCTTTGAAAGGGACATGTTTGGCGGGGAGGGGTCGACCCTGAAAACCTTTCTTTGAAAGGGAAATGTTTGGCGGGGAGGGGTCGACTCTGAAAACCTTTCTTTAAAAGGGACATGTTTGGCGGGGAGGGGTCGACCCTGAAAACCTTTCTTTGAAAGGGACATGTTTGGCGGGGAGGGGTCGACCCTGAAAACCTTTCTTTGAAAGGGACATGTTTGGCGGGGAGGGGTCGACCCTGAAAACCTTTCTTTGAAAGGGACATGTTTGGCGGGGAGGGGTCGACCCTGAAAACCTTTCTTTGAAAGGGACATGTTTGGCGGGGAGGGGTCGACCCTGAAAACCTTTCTTTGAAAGGGACATGTTTGGCGGGGAGGGGTCGACCCTGAAAACCTTTCTTTGAAAGGGATAAGTTTGGCGGGGAGGGGTCGACCCTGAAAACCTATCATTGAAAGGGACATTTTGGCGGGGAGGGGTCGACCCTGAAAACCTTTCTTTGAAAGGGATAAGTTTGGCGGGGAGGGGTCGACCCTGAAAACCTATCATTGAAATTCAGAGTGAAGTTACTCCTATTCACGAAGCTCGTTGAGCATACCGATTTAAATGAATGAAATTTATTTGCGCCTTGCAAAGTCTCTATTCAGGCGAGAAAAAAACATACTTAGATTGTATACAAACTTGCCTTCTCATATGAAAATTTCACATTGTATGGACGTTTTTGAGCATTTGAATACTGACTCATTTTCAACAAAAAAAAGACTAATGCGTTGATAATTCAATTACAATCAACTAAAACCCGAACCAGAACAAATTCATGGAGTCCTCTCGCTTCCTTTAATCCTCCTCCGTACTCTTTGGTCAATTCGCCCATCATGTTCTTCAGCATTCGAGCTCTGCAAGCTTGCGACATACGATATATTCACTTTTTCTTGACTTAGTTTCGAAAAATCATCAATCACTTACAAAGTTTTAAAAAAAAGTTAGATTTGCAGCCGAATCAGCGATTATATGTGACTTAGAAGTCACAATGTTTCTCCAGGGACTTAGAAGTCACAATGTTTCTCCAGGGACTTAGAAGTCACAATGTTTCTCCTGGGACTTAGAAGTCACAATGTTTCTCCAGGGACTTAGAAGTCACAATGTTTCTCCAGGGACTTAGAAGTCACAATGTTTCTCCAGGGACTTAGAAGTCACAATGTTTCTCCAGGGACTTAGAAGTCACAATGTTTCTCCTGGGACTTAGAAGTCACAATGTTTCTCCAGGGACTTAGAAGTCACAATGTTTCTCCAGGGACTTAGAAGTCACAATGTTTCTCCTGGGACTTAGAAGTCACAATGTTTCTCCAGGGACTTAGAAGTCACAATGTTTCTCCAGGGACTTAGAAGTCACAATGTTTCTCCAGGGACTTAGAAGTCACAATGTTTCTCCAGGGACTTAGAAGTCACAATGTTTCTCCTGGGACTTAGAAGTCACAATGTTTCTCCAGGGACTTAGAAGTCACAATGTTTCTCCAGGGACTTAGAAGTCACAATGTTTCTCCTGGGACTTAGAAGTCACAATGTTTCTCCAGGGACTTAGAAGTCACAATGTTTCTCCAGGGACTTAGAAGTCACAATGTTTCTCCAGGGACTTAGAAGTCACAATGTTTCTCCAGGGACTTAGAAGTCACAATGTTTCTCCAGGGACTTAGAAGTCACAATGTTTCTCCTGGGACTTAGAAGTCACAATGTTTCTCCAGGGACTTAGAAGTCACAATGTTTCTCCAGGGACTTAGAAGTCACAATGTTTCTCCAGGGACTTAGAAGTCACAATGTTTCTCCAGGGACTTAGAAGTCACAATGTTTCTCCTGGGACTTAGAAGTCACAATGTTTCTCCAGGGACTTAGAAGTCACAATGTTTCTCCAGGGACTTAGAAGTCACAATGTTTCTCCAGGGACTTAGAAGTCACAATGTTTCTCCTGGGACTTAGAAGTCACAATGTTTCTCCTGGGACTTAGAAGTCACAATGTTTCTCCAGGGACTTAGAAGTCACAATGTTTCTCCAGGGACTTAGAAGTCACAATGTTTCTCCTGGGACTTAGAAGTCACAATGTTTCTCCTGGGACTTAGAAGTCACAATGTTTCTCCAGGGACTTAGAAGTCACAATGTTTCTCCAGGGACTTAGAGGTCACAATGTTTCTCCAGGGACTTAGAAGTCACAATGTTTCTCCAGGGACTTAGAAGTCACAATGTTTCTCCAGGGACTTAGAAGTCACAATGTTTCTCCAGGGACTTAGAAGTCACAATGTTTCTCCAGGGACTTAGAAGTCACAATGTTTCTCCTGGGACTTAGAAGTCACAATGTTTCTCCAGGGACTTAGAAGTCACAATGTTTCTCCAGGGACTTAGAAGTCACAATGTTTCTCCTGGGACTTAGAAGTCACAATGTTTCTCCAGGGACTTAGAAGTCACAATGTTTCTCCAGGGACTTAGAAGTCACAATGTTTCTCCAGGGACTTAGAAGTCACAATGTTTCTCCTGGGACTTAGAAGTCACAATGTTTCTCCAGGGACTTAGAAGTCACAATGTTTCTCCAGGGACTTAGAAGTCACAATGTTTCTCCAGGGACTTAGAAGTCACAATGTTTCTCCAGGGACTTAGAAGTCACAATGTTTCTCCTGGGACTTAGAAGTCACAATGTTTCTATGAGGAATATAAAGATCGACCTCCAATGTGAATATGGAGAGACTTGGATGGAGAAAGAGATAGTTGGTTAACTAAACACCAATCGAATACGGAATCTAATGCTGATTGCAGCTCTCGAGTTCGTTCGCCGTATGAGTTCTTATCATAAGAAACATAAATCTTGAGATCGTCTGCGTATGCTTGATAACGAATATTAGGAAAGTTCTCTAGTACCTCATTTATATCGGATATATACAGAGTAAAAAGAAGTGGCCCCAGGACAGACCCTTGGGGCACACCCGATGTGGCATTCATTGGATCAGAAGTGACATCACCCATACGCACAGAGAAAGATCTATTAGTTAAAAAAGACTCAAGCCAAGAAAGGAGTGGGTCAGTAATTCCATAATGTGTGCATTTAGACAAAAGCTTACTTATACTAATGGTGTCAAATGCACGAGAGAAGTCAAGGTAGATGACATCCGTTGAAAGACCTTTGGCTAACGAAGAGGTCCAATCATCTTCACATACTAATAAATTGGTTACTGTGGACGCTCCACGCCTAAACCCATGTTGATTGATAGGTATAATAGAGTGCTCGGATAGATGATTGATTATGAAAGCTCTAACAAGTCGCTCCATCGTTTTAGAACAGGGAGAAAGGATGGAAATCGGACGATAGGAGGACACCAAGTGAGGTTCCTTGCCTGGTTTCAGAATAGGGGTCACCAGTGAATGTTTCCAGTAAGACGGTATTTGACCACAGATAATACTATAGTTGAAAATATGGGAAAGAGGAAGTGCAAGAGACTTAGCACATTTCTTGAGGACAATCTGAGGGATACCATCTGAACCTTTGCTACCCGTTGGTTTAAGCTTCGAGAGGCTTTTAAGAACAGAAGAGGGGAGAAAAATAGGAAAGGGGCTCATAGTAGGGGCCGCTTCAGTTTGCAATGCGATACGTTGGTTATCATCCGTAGTATAATGAGAAGCGAATTCGGTAGAAAGCAGAGAATATTTAAGTTTATTTTTCAATACTATGTCCCCTGTAGTATTCAATAGATATCGAGGAGGCACAGGTTTAGGCCGAGTGAGGGATGAGATATGTCGGAACGAGTCCCGAGAGCGAGACAATTTCTTCTTCTCACAATGCCTAGTCCATTTCATTATCTGCTTCAGTAGATCTTTACTAGCTTTCTCGTAAAGAGAACGGGTATTAGGATCGTCAATATTGTGAAACAGAGAGTTACGATATTTAATTATTCTCTGAATATGGCGAGGATAAGTGGCCGTGAGGGTTCGAGGTCTACGAATTGGAACGAATTCAGAAATAGCGTATTCAATAACGGCGAGGAAACGGCCGTACAGATCGTCAATCGAGAGGAAGTTATCAAATTCAGCTTCCCAGTTAACTGAATTGAAGTATTTATTAAGTTCATCGTAGTCAGTTCTTGAATAGTCGAGAACTGGTTCGGCTAAAAGCGAGTCGGTCACAATTGAAAGGCAGCAAGCGATCCCTAAATGATCAGAAGAGGGGAAGGAGGGAACAATTCTACAATTAGACAATAGCGAGGGCAGAGAAGTTAGTAGCCAATCAATGCAACGATTAAGACGTGTTGGTTCACGGCAGAATTGGGTCAAATCAAAGAGAGTAATCATGTCTACTAACAATCGATCGGACGAAGAACAAGGAGGAGAGAGAGTGTCACAATTGAAATCACCAGTCACAACTACAGGATAGGAAGTGGAAGAAAGAATATCGGATAAAGAATCACAAAAAAGTCTGGTCTCTTCATTGGTGTAGGACGGGGGACGATAGCAAACAACCAGACGTATGTAACCAGTGGTAGAAAGTAAGTCTATATAAACAATTTCCGAAGGAGAGCATAAAGAACTAGGCTTCAAGAACGTTAAGTGATCTCTCAATACAAGGGCAACTCCTCCGCCACGAGAATTACGATCAGCTCGGATTATTACGTAAGGAAGAGGACCAATTATCTCTGAATCAGCTATACGCGAACTCAGCCAAGTCTCAGTGACAGCAACTATATCAGGTTGTTCTTTTTCTAGATAAAGACGAAATGGAACTACAGGGTGGTTCATAAATAGTGTTACAAATGTTTGAGAACATTTCCTGAGGAAGTGACCGCACGTAGCGGTCACTTTTCTTGTTTTTTCCGATTCCCCGTAATTTTTTATACGTGTCAAGTGAGTTTCGATTGAATCCATCGATGTTTAGGGTAATGACAGCGTCGAATCGCTTGCGAACTGCGATCATTCGCCTACACACTCTTGGCCACGCCCCTGCTCGCATTGCTGAAACGCTTCGCCTGCCTCGCATGACAGTGTATCGAGCGATCAAACGATTCGAGGAGCTTGGCACATCTTTGGACCGTCCAAGGCGAGGTCGTCCTCGCACTGCTCGCACGACACAACTCATCGAAACCGTTCGGAGTCGGATCAACCGAAATGCACGACGAAGCATCAGACAGATGGCGCAGCAGCTCCCGATGAGCCGAACTTCATTGGGACGAATAGTCACGGAGGAGCTGGGACTCAGGTCGTATCGTACACGGAAGGCCGCTTTTCTGTCGGCTCGCAACAAGTCGGAAAGAGTCAAAAGATGTCGCGACCTTCTTCGTCGTACGCAACAAGGCGAACATTTCAATATGGTGTTCTCTGACGAAAAGCTGTTCACCGTGGAAGAAGTCCACAACTCCCAAAACGTCAGAGTGCTTGCGAAGGACGCAGAGCAAGCCGATAGCAAGGGTAGAACGGTCCAACGCAGTGCACATCCAACTCAAGTCATGGTCTGGGCGGGGATCTGCGCAACAGGAAAAACACCGCTTGTTTTCGTCGAGAAAGGCGTCAAGATCGACACGGAATACTATCTGAAACATGTTCTGCAAGACGTGCTCCATCCATGGTCTCAATCGCATTTCAATCAGAGGACATGGACCTTTCAACAAGACTCAGCACCAGCCCACAAAGCTAAAAAGGTTCAAACGTGGTGCAAGGAAAATTTTCCCGGCTTCATCACAACAGCAGAATGGCCGGCCTCATCACCCGACCTGAACCCGCTCGATTATTCCGTTTGGGCCTACTTGGAGTCCAAGGTCAACTCTCGCTCCCACCCAAATATTGATTCCCTGAAGAATGCCCTTCAGGCAGAATGGGACAACATCGGAGTCGAATACCTTCGTACAGTGGTGGAGGCGTTCCCAAAGAGACTTCGAGCTGTAGTTCGGGCAAAAGGAGATCGTTTGAGCTGAACTTTTGCGTGAATGTTGACATTTATGTTGTTGATAAAATATGTTAATTTGAGATGATTTTCTCTGTTTTGAAAAAAGGTATAACAATTCCAATTTGTAACACTATTCATGGACCACCCTGTAATTTATTATAGAGAGAACGCATGTTAAAATATGCAAAGCTTAGCTGAATGTCGGGCCGTGACGGTGAAGAAACGGGCGGACCATCATATAGCTAGCGTCTTGAGGTGATGTTTCTGCTGCTGACCTCTGAGAATCTTTGCGGCTGAGAGGAGTTCCGAGGATTCGATGGCGAAGGCGAAGAATTCGTTGCGGATGTATGATCGTTTTGGTGGGGGGACTGGGCATGGAAGGGCTGGGCGTGACGGATTGGAACAAGTGTGGTACCCACAACTCTCCATTTTCTCTCTTCTTGATTCAAATTTCGAGCCAACAACTTGACCTCCTTCTCAAGTTGCAAGCCTTCTCTGGTTAGATCTTCGCGTATGTACGCGTGAGGGAAGGAAGCAAGGCAGCTTGGACGTCGTCTTCGAAGCAAGGCAGCTTGGACGTCGTCTTCGGATGAGCTTTAGAGTCTCAAAACGAAGATCTTCTGAGCCTAGGAAAATCTTCAAGATTCGGCGTCGATTCTCGATTCTCCCTAGGCGCATGAATTGAGCGGTAGAGATTTCGGGAAATCCGAGTTCTTGGGAGAGTGAACGCAAGAACTGCCGGTCCGCTGCATTCGTGGCCGCCTCGGTTTCTTCTTCTGGAAGGCCGACGACGACCAAATTCTCCGCTTTTTCCTTCAGTATGACGCGGTCATCTGTTAGAGCTTTCCTAGCCGCTTCATACGCTAGCATTTGGGGAGGTAGATTTTGAGAAAGAAGGGATTGACGGTTATGAGGATGGGCAGTTGCGATCGATTGAGTGGAAGACATTAACTGAGCTAAAGTCTTCTCAATTCTTTCGAGGCTTCCCTCCAACTTGGTCATTCTTTCCATTAAATTAGTCACATCTGCATTCTTCTGCTGAGACTCACCTTGGACGACCGGAATGCTCATCCTTTCGAATTTTTCCACGGCGGCCTCCAGTTTTTCCATCTTTTCAGCCAGACTTCTCATTTCTTCATTTTTCTTCAGGCAGTCGAAACATCCGGCTGTTTTCTTGACTGTGCGCTTTGGAGTGGGCATAACAGCGGGATATCGATTGGCTTAGAGAGCTTTTAATGGGTCACCTTCCTCTATGAGAACTAAGCGAGGGAATGAGAACTAAGCGAGGGAATGAGAACTAAGCGAGGGAATGGGAACTAAAACTTAGAAGTCACAATGTTTCTCCAGGGACTTAGAAGTCACAATGTTTCTCCAGGGACTTAGAAGTCACAATGTTTCTCCAGGGACTTAGAAGTCACAATGTTTCTCCAGGGACTTAGAAGTCACAATGTTTCTCCAGGGACTTAGAAGTCACAATGTTTCTCCTGGGACTTAGAAGTCACAATGTTTCTCCAGGGACTTAGAAGTCACAATGTTTCTCCAGGGACTTAGAAGTCACAATGTTTCTCCAGGGACTTAGAAGTCACAATGTTTCTCCAGGGACTTAGAAGTCACAATGTTTCTCCAGGGACTTAGAAGTCACAATGTTTCTCCTGGGAGACCGTGAAATTCCTCGTTGGCTTTTCTCTCTCAATAAATCAATCTCCTATGCACTCAAGGTCTCGCTTTCATCTCATTATTCTAGGCATGTCAACTGTGCTCAAAACTCATCCTAGTACCCATTTACATGCTTTGAACTTGAAGTAGCAAAAAAGAAACGACCGCTCCTCGAGCGTGGGACGGTCCAAATTAAAGAAACGCGGAGGTAAAGTTCATAACAATAAGATACTAGGTAAAAAGATGTGAAGGTTTTCGAGACTAGCTCGAATCTTATCAATATATGCCCTTCCGTTCGCATTGCGATCGTTTTCATTCAGTTTTTCCTCAACGCAGGCATAGCTCGCAGCACCTGCGAAATTTCTCCCGGTCGCCCGCGGAATCTCCGATAAAGAAATTTAGTTCATTTAGCTCTAGTCACTAAAAACCGGCTAATTCTCTTCGCGTCTTTGTGTTGCTTATAAGATGCTCTACATATAAACGCTAATTTTTAACTGTGCGTGCATAATTACCGTTTTTTTTTTAATTTAAATTTTCAACAAATTTTATTAATGGCCGGATACTATTGGGTGAAAGTGAAAAAAAATTCTTGTTGGGTCGCCCCCCGGTCGCCTTCCCGGAAATATTTTTGTCCAGCCCATCTTGGTGAGCTATGAACGCAGGTGACTTATGCCTGTGATTTTTCTCTCAACAGGTGAATTTTACACAACTCACTTCGTAACGCATTGGGACCACTCATTCTGTAGAACGGCCAAAGTCTTCTCAGCAATAGAAACCTGTATTTAACCTTCATTAAACTCGAAACTTTATCCGGGTGTGGGATGACGGGTTTTTTTTGCTGGATATTGTACAATCATCTCTTAGTTCGACTACTACCTGAAAAGATTGACCTCAACTAGAAGGGTTTATAAAAACATTGATAGTCCTTGAACGAATCTGAATCTCTCATACTGCGGCTATGCACACTATCCGTGAGCTGCCAGTGGCTCCGATTTTTCATACTTTTGATCAGAAGAGCGCGCACCTCACCAAGAGGCGAGAACAAGCGCGAGGAAGATTATTTTTGACTCGAGTTTGGATAATCTTCAAATTGAGTGACATCTGGTTTAATCCAAACGATGTCATCGAATTGACAGTCGAATAGACAGAGAGGCGTGTCTACTGCCATTTCGTACACTGGCCGCCCTGGAGTCTCTTCCACGTCCAGTAGACGGTTTATCAGCTAAACAGAATTTTTTTCCTTTTCATGTAAGAGCATTGATTGCTTAACCAGCTCCGTTTATCAACTTCTGTTTTTTTTTAAAAATTTGAATCATAAATTAGTATTTTTCTTCAAAAAAACCTTTCAAAAAATATTGCTACCTTTTTCTATTTATTTGCAGTTTGTTATTTTGACCCACACTCCGAATAAATTCCATGTCCAAATTTACGCGTTCTTATACCAAAAAAAATACAAATTCTTGGATCTTATAGCATTGTCTATTCTACGCAAGCATTCATTGTCTCTGTAAAGCCGTTTCTTTACATGAAAAAGTATTTTTCCCATGTTTCTATCCATTCGACATAGC
Source organism: Allodiplogaster pararmata (assembly GCA_964056735.1). Lineage (NCBI taxonomy): Eukaryota > Metazoa > Nematoda > Chromadorea > Rhabditida > Diplogasteridae > Allodiplogaster > Allodiplogaster pararmata. Next base: position 40,562,347 of record OZ057404.1, on the reverse strand, counting down.
CTCACTTCCGGCTCCTCGTTCCCTAAGCCGATTTCATGCAGGACTCCGACGATGAACCTGATCATGTGCCACAGAAAACCGCTGCCTCGAATGCGCAACTCAAACAAGGTGTAGAGAGAATCCGCTTCTTCACCCCTGTAAATCGGCTTTCTGGAAAGTTCAGGAATACTTTAATACTTTGAACATAAAATTCCAATTATTTCGAACGTCTTCTCCTCTTCACTGATTTTACCAACGTCTCAAGAAGAACAAACCTCTCGAAAGGTTGGACATCGATATCGATTATTTCTCTCACGTAGGACATGTTAACCCTGGCCTCATTCATATCGATCTGCAAATCATGAGATTGGTCATGCACAAACAAGATAGAGTTGGTGGTTTAAATACTGATAGCGATTTGTTGAAGCCAGCCACAAATATGTTTTTTTTGCATAAAAACTGATTAATCAGCTACAAATTCACAGAAAACTTCTTGCCCAAAAAAAGTAGAAAAATCCAGATTTTGCCAATCTTCAAATCCAATCAGTCTCAAAAAAGTTTTTAAGTGCATAAATACATAATATTTTCGATTTTTCAATTTACAGCGCTGGTTCTATATAACAAACTATATAAGAAAGATTTTGACCGGAAAACGACAAAGACTTGGCCCTCTTCCCAGACCCCTTCATCAATGAGCAAGACTTGGCCCTCTTCCCAGACCCCTTCATCAATGAGCAAGACTTGGCCCTCTTCCCAGACCCCTTCATCAATGAGCAAGACTTGGCCCTCTTCCCAGACCCCTTCATCAATGAGCAAGACTTGGCCCTCTTCCCAGACCCCTTCATCAATGAGCAAGACTTGGCCCTCTTCCCAGACCCCTTCATCAATGAGCAAGACTTGGCCCTCTTCCCAGACCCCTTCATCAATGAGCAAGACTTGGCCCTCTTCCCAGACCCCTTCATCAATGAGCAAGACTTGGCCCTCTTCCCAGACCCCTTCATCAATGAGCAAGACTTGGCCCTCTTCCCAGACCCCTTCATCAATGAGCAAGACTTGGCCCTCTTCCCAGACCCCTTCATCAATGAGCAAGACTTGGCCCTCTTCCCAGACCCCTTCATCAATGAGCAAGACTTGGCCCTCTTCCCAGACCCCTTCATCAATGAGCAAGACTTGGCCCTCTTCCCAGACCCCTTCATCAATGAGCAAGACTTGGCCCTCTTCCCAGACCCCTTCATCAATGAGCAAGACTTGGCCCTCTTCCCAGACCCCTTCATCAATGAGCAAGACTTGGCCCTCTTCCCAGACCCCTTCATCAATGAGCAAGACTTGGCCCTCTTCCCAGACCCCTTCATCAATGAGCAAGACTTGGCCCTCTTCCCAGACCCCTTCATCAATGAGCAAGACTTGGCCCTCTTCCCAGACCCCTTCATCAATGAGCAAGACTTGGCCCTCTTCCCAGACCCCTTCATCAATGAGCAAGACTTGGCCCTCTTCCCAGACCCCTTCATCAATGAGCAAGACTTGGCCCTCTTCCCAGACCCCTTCATCAATGAGCAAGACTTGGCCCTCTTCCCAGACCCCTTCATCAATGAGCAAGACTTGGCCCTCTTCCCAGACCCCTTCATCAATGAGCAAAAGCTTTATTGAATTTACAATTCGCCAATTATATCTTGACATATCTAAAACCCTTGCGGAGTCAAGGAAAGAACTACCTGTATCGAGCGAAAGTTTGTTATCATAAGAAAAGAGTGAAAGGTGAGAAAGACATAATCGAAATATAAAATGAAGATTATGATAGGAAGACTCGTTCGTTTTTGAATAATTCTATACCGGAAACTCCGATGAAGAGAGGTCGCAACTCCAACTTTTTGACAACTACAAATGTTCCCTACGACAACATAAAATAATCATTTATAACACTTTACCTTGCAAAAGTTCCGGAAATCATGTTGTCCTTTCAAATAGCCACATGCTCTGCGAATTCGCTGAAATTATCATCTAAACGTTTAGATTCATATTCAATTTGATATATACATAAGAGTCTTTACAAAACATGGTTTCTGTACTTGAGAGCAGATTCATATGACAAACAGGGGTTAAATGGAGCCGACCAATTTGGGTTTAACTGTATCCGCCACTCAAAGTTTGGAGGAAAAAAGAAGAGAAGATGAAGAATAGGATAAGTCAATAGTGTGTGTAGATGTATTCTCCGACGGGACCGACCCGGTCACTATTTAACCCCTCTCGAAACACACTGGCAACAGTGGCCATTCGTGACTCTACAGCCTTAAGAGCCTGTCACGGAGGGAGCCGGATTATCCAGTCCAGAATCGAGCGCGACCTCAGGTGGCGGATAGAGGGACGCCTCCCTACGAAGAATTCGTGCTGGGAGGTAGCGGGAGAAATCCCGCCGCGGACCAAAACTGGGTAGTATAGCTCGTCAAAGGAGGGCGATGCCGGACCGGCCTGGGCGTGCCACCGGACAAAACATCAGCCGATACTCCGCTATACTTTTCAATGGCGAGTCGAGGCGCCAGTAAAATAACCTCTTGCCCTTCTCCGGTTAACGAATGGGTCTCGCCAAGAGGATCGCCGACTGCGGTGCGAGTGTAGACGGAGAAACTCTCTCCGGACTCAAAAGGATCCTCACCACCAACCTATCCCAAAAGGACTCCCCTCGACAGGACCTATGGGCAAGACAACAACAACAAATTTAACCCCTGATAACAAAGTATATTCTGACTTGTAGATCATAAGTTCCTCTCGGAAGGGAGTAATGATAAGTTCGCGAAGAACATGCATGTCTTGCTGTGAAATCGCGCTTCACTTTTGCCCAGCTACAACCTGAACAACTCATTATAGATTTCTCATTAAAGTTAACTCAGTTTAGAATTATTACCCTGAATATTAAAATTCTAAAAAAACTTTTTTCACACAAAATGCATCTACATAAAACTTAAAATTAAAACTACACATAATTCTATTTAATTAAACTTATTGATCAGCATTTTCGTGAAAAAAAAGGTTCACTAAGCGATTAAACGAAGTTTTAAGAAGTGGCTGGTTAAAACCATAGCTCACCAGGATGTGTTGAATATACATAATTTTCTCGGGCGGTTAACCGGGCGACCGAAAAGGGTGTCAGGGGTGATTCAAAAAAAAATCTTTGGTCTGTTTTGTGAAGTCAATTGAACTTTTATTTCGTGTAGTCGAGGCCGTATTTTAACCAATGTACAATGAGTTTGTTTCTAAGCATTCAGTTTTTTGATCAACATCTGTTATATTTTCCAAAAAAATAAATATAGGAACCGGACGGGCAAACGAGAGAAATTTCACAAGTTTGGTGAGCTATGGTTGAAACATTCGTCTCCTAGTAACAAAAGGGTTCAAAAATAACTCTGTTATTGGATTCTGAGATGAAAATGGCCAAGAACACAGAAAAGCCTTGCATATTCTCTCAAAAAAAGTAGCTTGACTTTTCCATGGCTATGGAAAAGGGCGGGAGTCTCAGAAAACCAAATCTTGAAGTATTGTGAAAACTATCACTGACGCCGTCACTCTGATAGAAGACGGAAGAACTCCATTTAGCATTTTTATATACGGTAGATCGTCCCTCTTTTCGAGCTCAGTCTCTTTATATCCGCGAATTTCAGAGGGAGCGTCCTCCGGCCAGAAGCTCAGCTCATCTACTGAGCTCGATCTGGAAAACATTTTGTATCATACATCAAATCTGCTCGCAGAAAATTGAAGAACCACCCACCATTCACTCGAGCGGGAGACCTATAATGAACAAGTCTTCTCAACCTCTTCCTCTTACATTGTTTACTCTTTCTTCTTTCTCTGACTTCAGTTTCTCGTTCGCTTCTTATCATTCTAGGCCCCAAGCTCAAATGAGTGGTATATTTACAGGCGGAGAGTACAGGTGACATAGGTGGAAGCAGGGGTTAAACAGTCATGTCAGACCTTCTGTCAGCGGGCTTTTTTCCAAATCATAAAGGGAGACCCTTATGTAAAACAAACCAAAAAATTTTTCGCGGGCTTCTGTTTTTTTATCATGAGGGGGACCTATGTGTGAAATTTTTTCCACCTTCGGCGGGCGTCTGTACCTTTTTCTTGCACACTAAAAAACCCCCTGAGTGGAAGCATAGGTTACCAAAGAGGTTCAACTTGCTCCGGTCGCCCGCCCGTCATATACAAGTTCTCAAAGGGCCCAAGGATAGAGCCGTATATTTACTGATAAGGTAAGCATGGGATATTCAAATTAACAAAAATAAAAATTTTTGTTATATACTTTATGGAAAAACTTATAGAAGAATTGTCTGGCGAATGACCTAGGAAGAATCAGATTAAAAAATTGTACAGGAAAAAAATGGAACTTTCATGAAAATGCTTCTACTATAGCTTGTTTGAAAAAACTGTTGATTTCACCCGGCAGGGGGAGGTCAGAAGAGTTGATTTTCTCGATATGCAGCAGCATTTTCGGGAGACCTATACTTAATTAATGAAGATGGTTTTTTTTAGTCTTGGAAGATGACTGCTCAATGAGTAAATTTAAGTCGAACGCACTAGCGACAACATGCAGTAAGTGTGAGAAAAGGAGGTCGAATTTTGAAAAAAAAATTCGAAGCTAAAGTTGAAGGGAGATAACTTTTGAGAAGAAAATATAGTTTCAAATTATTCATACAATGATGATTTTTTTTAAAAAACGATAGTTAAGATTTAGTCTACATGTTATGTACCTTGCCTTGTAGTCCAAAGATTCCAGAGATGATAAATATATAGTCCGAGTAGTGCAGAGTCCAAATATAAATATAAATATAGTTCAATGCAGCCAATCTAATTCTTAGTCTCGCTCTCTTACGCGATACGCATCGCGCGCGAGAGGCAGATCATTCTTGCACACAACACCTCCCCCTTGAGATAAATATCATTATCTCAAAAGATAGGCATATCATAGCCCACCTTCCCTTGGGAAGTAAAAAATCTTCAAATTTCTCTCGTAACCATGAAGAGAAAACAACAAGTCAAAGCATAAACCATATTGCTATTATTTTACAATATTAGAGCAATATAGTTTGCATTAGAAATTAAACAAACAAACAAACATGGCAACATTTTATCAATTCTATATACATATGTTGCCTAGAATCGATGCTCGAATCTCATAAAACTTCTTGTGAGGATTGACCTCCAGTCGCACCGGCGCCTTTATAGCCCTTTTTGGTCGACTGTGTGAACTGGCACCAGGTTGTGCTTCGTTCGTTTGGGTTGAGACAGGGTCTCTGACAATTCTCGGGAAAGAGGGTTCATCACTTCTGTGGTTTGGCTCCGCTCTTTCTGTTTCTGACTCATTATCTTTTTCTGTAACCAACCCAAAGGCTTCGCTCAGTATGTGCAGAGGCAAGCATGATTTCTTGATTTCCTCTGTCACATTTCCCATACTTAGGGTGAGCTGATTACTATGAGCTTTGATTTTTCTGCCTTGATCTAGCAATACCCAATAAGCAACCTTGCCTTGTTTTGCAACTATTTCTCCAGTTTGCCAGTATACGTCGTTCTTAGGCACGCCGATTTTGTATTTCACTCGATCTCCAACGGAGAACTTTTTCGGCTTCACTCCGTGATGCTTATCGAACTGTGCTTTCATTTTCTGGTCAACTTCCTGAGAATTTTGACAAGGCTTCAGCAAATCAACTCTTCCTCTTATCTGTCTTCCGATGAACAGCTGCGCAGGGCTTTTCCCTTCCTCGCATTGGCCATTCGGGTTCTTTCTGTAGTGAAACAAGAAAGAGTGCAAGATTTCCGCTGTGGGCATTTCTCTTTTCATCTTGATCAAACTTCTTTTGAATGTATCTACGAACCTTTCTGCTTGTCCGTTCGACTGTGGATGATATGGTGGGCTTGTAATATGTCTGACACCATTTCTCACACAATAGTTTTTGAACAACGCCGATGTGAATTGCGTTCCATTGTCTGTCACGACTACTTCAGGAAGCCCATACCGAGCAACACAGGATTCCAACACGCGTACCGTAGCGGTAGCCGTCATGCTGTTCGTTGATAGAATTTCTGGCCATTTGCTAAAAGCATCTACCATTATGAGATAACTTTCTCCATCGATTGGTCCTGCATAATCCAGATGGACTCTTTGCCAGGATCTGGTTGCCTTTGGCCAAGGTTCCAATGGAACTTTAACGGGATTCTTCGAGCTGTTCGCGCATCTTTCGCAACTTTTCACAACTCCCTCAATATCACCGTCGATACCATTCCAATAACAAATGCTTCTTGCCATTGCTTTCATTCTCACCATTCCTGGATGTCCTGCATGCAGCTCTTTCAAAACCAGTTTCTGAAGTGTGACTGGTATCACAACCCTTTCAGCCGACATCAGGCACTCTCCCACTATTGAAAAAGTGTCTCTTCTTCTGTAGAGAGGTAAAATGTCCTTGGAAACTTTCTTGGGCCATGCGTCTTTCTTGTGCCATGTCATGACCTTTGTCAGGGTAAGATCCTTCTGAGTTTCTCGACGTACATCTTCAGCTATCAATGGTAGGGCTCTTATGTCACGCTTGAACAAGCTCATGACGTCTTCATCGACCTGAATGCTCGCGATGACTACGTCTTCATCTGGGGACGGACAATTTGCGATCAATCTCGAAAGCGCATCCGCGTATCCAAAACTGTTCGTGCTCACATACTCAATCCGAAAGTCATACGCGACTAGCATCGTTGCCCATCTCTGAAGCCTATTCGCCGTATGGACGGGTACTCCTGTCTTGGAACCGAAAATTGCCAAGAGTGGCTTATGGTCGGTTTTTTTAGGGTAAATCGCCGTCCATATATGAACCGGTGGAACTTCTTTACGGCAAAGATCAATGCTAGACCTTCCTTGTCAATTTGCCCATAGTTCCGCTCCGCTGGTTTCAATGCTCTTGAAGCATGGAAAATAGCCTTCATTGCTCCATTAGACGCTCTGTGCATCAAAACTGCACCGATTCCTTGACCGCTGGCATCAGCAGCCACGAAAATCTCTTTACTTGGGTCGTAATGGACCAGACTCAAATCTGTTTCTAGCACTTCGAGGATCTTCTTGAACGCGTTCTGACATGTCTCAGACCACGTATACTTCACGTCTTTCCTCAACAAAATGTCTAGTGGTGCTCTCAGTTCATGCAATCCGGCTATGAACTGTCCGTAATACGTCACCATTCCGAGGAACGACCTCAGGGTAGCTACATCTGTAGGTGCGGGCATCAATCGAATCGCATCGATTTTGTTCGGATCCGGTTTCCTGCCATCTTTATCCACAATGAACCCGAGATATTTGATGCTTGTACTGCCGAACTTGCACTTCTCCAGCTTCAGCTTGAATCCGAAATTAGAGATCCGACTTAATACTCCCCTCAAGTTATCATCGTGTTCTTTCTTTGTCTTCCCCATTATTATGAGGTCGTCCAAATAGGCCACGGCACCTTCACTTCCTGCCAACATTGTATCCATCACTTGTTGGAAGATTCCTGGGGCCGACTTCACTCCGAATGGTAACCTTTCGTACCGGTAAAGTCCTTTGTGCGTGTTGATACCGCACATTTCCTTTGCTTTTTCATCAAGCTCAACTTGCAGGTAAGCATCGGCAAAGTCAATCTGACTAAAAAGTTTGCCACCGTTCAGCCCAGCGAATATCGTCTCCGGCAGAGGTAGTGGATGAGCATGAAGCTCTATCGCCTCGTTCAACCCGGTGGAAAAATCGGCACAGAGCCTTGTGCTTCCATTCGCTTTCTCCACCACTATAATGGGGGCAGCCCATTTGGCTGTGTCGACCTTCCTGATGACATTCAATTTTTCTAGCCTGTCCAGTTCCTTTTCCACTTTAGTTATGCTTGCGAGGGGTACCGGTCTTTTATTCCTGAAGACTGGCTGAGCTCCTTCTTTGAGCTTTAACGTTGCCTTTACCTTTGTGCAAAGGCCCAGTCCTTCTTCAACTATTCCCGGATATTCCTTCTTTATCCACTCTTCATACTCTTTAGTAGACTGCGGCTCCTTATTCATGACTTTCCATACATTCGAAGTTGCGTCTCTAGTCCAATTCAACTTCAGAACTTCCAGTTGTGAAATGAAGTCTTTTCCGAGGAGTCTGAGTGGCGCTGTGGTAACGTGAACGTACCCTTGTGCGCATTTTCCATTGACTTCCAAGTTTGCCTTGAACTTTCCTACAATCATTAGTGGCGTTCCATTTGCGCAAATTGGTTTGCAATCCGAAAGTGAACACTCCGGTTCTCCAATGTCCTTCCAGATTTCCTTCGAGATGAATGTCAGATCTGCTCCCGTATCAACCTGTAGTCTAACGGCTTTCCCATTCATCTGCATTTCTATCTCAAAATCTTCTGACTTCACTTTCATCACTCTGATTGAATTCATTGACTGCTTGCTTCTTTTCTCTTTTGGCTTATTCTTACACATCGTGCTCTTGTGGCCCTTTTTTCCACAAGCCAAACATTCTTTGTTTAGGAAGAAACATTCATTGCTGTGTGATACTCCACATCGATTGCATTTCTCTTTCCGTTGCTCATCGAACTGTTTCTTCCTTCCTTTCTCCGATGGATTCCGTTGTTGATTCTTTTTCACATAATTGAGTTGAGATGTTCTACCTTGCGTTTGGACTGTCATTGACTCTTGATGTAATGAATGCAATCGATCACATTCATCCAGCAGTGTTTCCATACTTGTCTCTTCGTTCTTTCTCAAAACACTCAACAGGTGGAAACGCGTTTCTTCAAATTGAGGTAGATCAATAGAAGTAAGGAACATCATTGTCTTGAATTGTTCCACTTTAATGTCTTTCACTTGTGCACTTTCCACTGCTCTGTTTATTGTGCTTGCCATCACTCTCAAATCATCAGTATGTGATTTACTCATTCTCATGTTCAGCATCTTCAATCTTTTCTCAAAGATTGTGCTTTTGTCTCCGAACATTTTCTTGAGTTTCTCAACCGTCTCTTTCAGAGTATAGTTGCTTGCCTTGTGTGGAGCGATTGTATCCAGGTATCGATTTTCCACAGAGAAATTCCCATGCCTCAGCAACATTCTTACTTTGGCATCTTCTTCCAAAGCTTCAGCATCCTTTTCAAACAGATCTTCATATCTGCTGTACCACTTCTCGAAGGTTGCACCTTCTTCTGGCTCATATGCGAAGTCTGTGATGCGTTTCTCAAGCGCATCAATCGATGGTCCTGCAGGTTTAGCCTGACTGCTACCTTCTCTCATTGCAAGTCTTTCTAGCAGGGCATTGACGAGGGCGCTCTGCTCTTGTTGTTGCTTCGCATGTTGCTCTTGTTGCATTTGCATTGCCAGCAAAATCTGTTGGACACCTTTGTCCTCCATTTCTTTACTTTATTGCTCTTTCTCTGGCCTCTTGAGTTCGACTTGTACGATTACAAGTAGAAGAACTTCGAACGAGGGACTGACCACAAAGCAACCTTTAGCTTTGCGCGTTTGCCTCTTTCAATGAGGAACTGACCACAGAGCAACCTTTAGCTCTGCGCGTTTGCCTCTCTTACAACGAGGGACTGACCACAAAGCAACTTTTAGCTTTGCGCGTTTGCCTCTCTCAATGAGGAACTGACCACAGAGCAACCTTTAGCTCTGCGCGTTTGCCTCTCTTTCAAATTTGAAGTCCTCCTCCAAATCCTCTTCGAAGTCCTCCTTCCAGAATCCTGATCGCCACTGTTATGTACCTTGCCTTGTAGTCCAAAGATTCCAGAGATGATAAATATATAGTCCGAGTAGTGTAGAGTCCAAATATAAATATAAATATAGTTCAATGCAGCCAATCTAATTCTTAGTCTCGCTCTCTTACGCGATACGCATCGCGCGCGAGAGGCAGATCATTCTTGCACACAACACTACAAAATACACTAGAATCCTGGTACAAATTCTCCAAAACAGGGGTTTTTTAGTGTGCAAGAAGAAGTTACAGACACCCGCCGGAGGTGGAAAATTTTTTCACATTAGGTTTTTTAAACAGAAGCCCGCGAATTTTTTTGTGTTTTTTATAAGGGTCCCCCCTTACGATTTTTCGAACAGAGACCCGCAAAATATTTTTTCTGTGTTTTACATAAAGATCTGTTTTTTTTGTGTTTTACATTGTACACCTTCTGATTTGGAAATTAACAGAGACCCGCCAACAGAAGGTCTGACATGACTATTTAACCCCTGCTCCAAAACGACTAAAAAGCTATCGGTTTAACGGCAAAATGTAGATCTCTTTATCGTTATCGATTACTGTTTATTACTTGCCATCAAATATTGAACAATTGCAAAGGATGACTGAGCTGGAGTTGAAAAAAACACCTTTTTTTTCCAATTTTTTCGACTTGCTACCGTCGCCGAGGCTCGCCCGGTTACCCACCCGAGAAATTTTTTTTTCAACACATGTAGGTGATTCATTTTTGGAAGCAGGGGTTAAGTAGTAAACAGTTCAGCCATGTTGACGCAGTCAGGGGTTAAATGGTGACCGGACCTGCTATGTTGGCGCATACATGTTCGCGCCAGAAATGATCTACATTCTCTTCTCCTTTCGTCATAGGTAAAATATGTCTTGATTTTTCAATAGGTCGATCGCTGGAGTAAGTTTAAAGTTTCACTTTTAACTTTACAAAACCGGTTGAGGCTGAGTTATGGCTAATGAAAAGTTGTATTAATGTGGAATGAAGATTTTTTTTCTTGTTTAAATTTCAGGCTGTGAAAACTCTGATACATTCATTTTGAGTGAGGGAGAGGGTCGGTAGGTCGGTCGCCTCAGAAAATTATTTTGCCAATTGGCAGTTTACCTATGCCTTCCCTTCTATTTTTACTTTTTCTCTACTATTTCTATAATTATTTTTGCCTTTTCATATCCCTTTTTAAACACGTTCGGCGCGTAAAACCATTCCCTAGACCGGTCTCATATATCACCTGGGCGCAGTCATGTTTGCGCCCAAAAAATGTTTGCCTCAACATTTCGTTCTTCTCGTGTTTTATTTTGCTTTTCCTTACTTCTCTCTCCATTTTTTAAGCTTCACTTAACCCTTTTCCAACTCGCTCCGCGCGTAGAAAAATTTTCCTAGACCGATTTTCTTCAAAATTTTCTTCAACCTCCCTTTCCCTTCCCCTCATACTTAAGCGACCGTTCGCTCATAAACACACCGCCACTAGAAAGATAGTCCATGCATATCCGCAATCATCATTGTTTTGATATCATGTGTGCACGGAATAAAGAATGAATGAATGAATGAACTGCTGCGTGGAATTTATACCCTAGATCAACCTTAGTTTTGATAAAGCATAGAGAAAACGAGAAACTTAATTGCTTCGAGAAGAGAATAAGGCCAGGCCTTTCGTTTCGCCTCTGAAACGAGAGGTTAGCAAGAAGCGGGAATTTCACTTAACCAGAACCCGCAAGTCCTAAGAAAAACGTGTTTTCTCTATTTCTCAAGCCTCTATGGCTGTACCTGACAACTACAGCGGCGACTTGCTTGAAGGCGGACACTCCCTTATCTGTTCGGCCACATCTCGAGAAGTCACAGTCGTCCTCCTTCTCAACCAGCTTCGTTTTCATGAGTGCGTCCATCAAATGCTGCAAAAAATTATTCACGCCTCTTCAAAAATAAGGAACTGTATTATTATTTATGCTATTTTATGCCTCTTTTTCAAGTTAGATAATCATTCATGCCTCTTCTTCAAGTCCTTAAGTTTAAACTTTTCGTTAAACTCGTCTAATCCTACTGCAGTAGCGCCCAAAATATTTATCTCACATACTAATCTCCGGTTATTGCCGTTGAAATTCGGTTTTTTTTTGTTTAACGATTTTTTTGTTTCATGGTTCATACTCGAACGAATCGCACTTTTTCTACTGTATTAGAGGATGTCGTCTGCTGGACAAGACCATCGTATTCCCAGCCCAAGTAAAGAAAACGCAAGGCGATTTTACGTCTCGGATGAAGGGAGAAATCGAATACTCGATGGGTTTTCTTCGACAGCTGTTGCGGCGAAGCCCCGCTGTGCTGACGTTTCATCCTTAAAAATAATGGAATTACAGAAACTTTATCAAAAAATACTTCAAAATGTAAGATTTTTTAGAATTTACACCGCTTAAGTGGGATTAAAAGTAGTATTTTTAGCCTTTAGCAAACCATAACTTTGACCACACCGAAATGGAATCAGTGTTTCTAAAGTTACAGAAGACCTTTAACGACTCAACCGCTTCATCTCTCTGCCTCCCTGCTGCTTTGACCAAACCGAAAATAAGTACTTTCTTAGAAATGCTTAGTTTCTCTGGTACTCCAGCTGTGAAAAATCTGCTCACCAACAAAACCGGAATTCCTTTTTTTATAGCACTGACTGAACAAGTTTTTGCTTTTCACTAATTTCAGAGGCAGAGAAACAGAACGGCTGAGTTTTTTGAGGCCGCAAAATTATTAAAATTTTTGAATCGCGAAAAGTTAATGTTTTCGGTGTGACTAAATTGGCAAACCTATAGAATTGCAGAGTTACATGTTTGCCAAAGGCTACATATTTCAATTCTCGAATAAAACCTCTTGTAGACAATTAAAATTACGAGGTTGTTTGACAAGGTTCTAAAAGTGCAGAAATGCCGCGGCAGCGTCAAGTGATTTCACTCGGAGTGCCGAATCAGAAGAAGCCTGCAGTAAAACAGTCTCCCGCCGCATTCTTGCCTTCCAAGACCATTCTAAGAGGTTTCATTTTCTATCTTCCCGACAAATTTTTTTAGCGCTACTGCAGCTGAAGTGGGCAAGTTCTACGAGAAATACAAGCGGCTCTTATTTCCTGATGAGCATAGCCTGCGTCTCGTGCTTTAAACGCTACGGTTTCGAAATTTTTCTTCATAGGTGATCATTTTGAGCATCAGGGACTCCGGTTCTTGGAAAAATTTTTTTATTACATCAAAAAATTGTTTTCACATCTAAAAAATTATTTTTACATCAAAAAAGTTATTTTTACAAAAAAAGGCTTAGGCCTTGTAAAAGTTGAGCTAACGAAACCGTACCGCTTAGGCTAACGAGACCGTATCCAAAAAATAATGTTAAAAAAAGCATCGTGCCAATGTCTACAAGACAAAACACAGGGTATGCCCATCAGAGAATAAGAGCCGGAACTTTTGCCTAAGAATAAGCAGAAAAAATATGAAAAGTACCTGAAAAATCTCCTAATCCTGTGTTTGTGGATTAATTTTCAAGCGCACTATTACAAAGCTTTGTGAATCATTTATTCAACGAAAATAGCAGGAAGACTAAAGCAGGATAATTCTTAGCACCCGCACAACTTTTTTCGAGCGCATAGATTTTTTTAAATTTCAGAGTTTAACTTTCAATTTTTCCAATGATTCTGACTTTCCCTACCAAAAAACCGATAATTTTTTCCAAAGCGCTTAGATTTCGAGGTTTTTCAGTGTTTTGGAGAGCGCATAGATATTTTTACCCGCTGTGCGGGTCAGAGAAACACCCTGGTCTCAATAGAACATGAGGTGATAGCAGACAAGTAAAGAAGAAGGTGAGTTAGGATATTACGAAGAAACAGCAGAAAATCGTAGGAAACTCTGCTGTCCTACGCTGCACCACATCTTTAATCCGAGCAGACCCGCAAAAGTTTTCAAAGTTCTTGTGTTTCTTTTAGCTATGAGATCAAGGCTTGCGACTTGGCTACTTTTTTCAAAAAAAATCTGTGGAAAAGGGAAAAAAACAAGCTAATTTTTGATTATAATAAAAAGTTAACGGTAAAACCCGTGACAATCGTCTAGAAATATCGCTAAGTTATAAACAAATATTCTGTATATGCTTGAGTTGAATTACTTTTACGAGGCCTTCGGTTTGGGAACAAGACTTAGGTAGGTTCCATTACAGTTCGCACCACCACAACTCGCACCCAGATTTCGCAATACTTTTTCTCCAAAGCTCAATTTATGTGGCTGGTCGTTGTAAACGGGCTCGACCTTAGCGTAATCTTTACCTGCGCCTAAGCGAAAATTCCAATGAAAAATACTTGAAAAATACATATTTTGATTGTGAGTTGTCATAGTGCGAATTGTCGCGATATTCTTGCGTACAATGTCTTATGTATTGATTAGTCACAATATTACTGTTCGAAGTTCGAACTGTTCTAACTGAATAAATTTTCACAACTGTTTTCATGTAATTTTCACTGTTCTTTTCTCTTGGCCGTAGCTCAAGGTCACTCTAACAAGGCCGTACGGCTTAGGAACGGGACCATATAAAACGAGTCACGACATTACTGTCAATTGAATCACGAAAGGTAGCACAGTCCTTGTCTGATTTTAGTAAACCTGGAAGTTCCGAATACGTTCTCGCCCCATTGAGCTTTTTTATGTAGCTGAGGCTCGGACTTCTTGACATAAAATGTTCCGTTGGGAATTTCCCCCCTTCCTCCGGGGAGTGCACTCGCACACCAAAACCCAACATGTGCTTTTTCTTCAAAAAACTCCTCGACAAAAAAGTTACTTCAGTAATATTTTTCACGACCCTTCTTCAGTGAGTCTTTTCTTCCTTTTAGTTTGCAGTCTCATCAATTTTGAACTTCTTTACGTACGCTTTTTTTCTCAAAAAAATTATTTAAAGAAAAGTTGATCAATTAATTTTCAAAAGATTTTTTTGGAAAAAAAGTGGTCTCTCAATATCTAGGAAAAAAACACGAAGTCATCAACTTCTCAAGTGTAACTTTCTCGTAAATCTTGCACGATTCAACTGCAGTAGCGCGAAGTCTTTTTTAAAGAACGAGTTAACCAATTAACACAAATGAGAAATTTTCATTCAAAAATGCTTAAAGGACGCCACGCGTGCAGCTGTCAAGCTAGAGTGCATGGTCTCGTTCGGAACTGCAAGAACTGTGGAAAGGTTCGTAGCAGGTGTTAAATGAGACCGGTCTAAGGCATAGCTCACCAAACTTGTAAAACTTCTTCCGCTCCCCACCCCCCGGAATTCAATTTTTTTGTACTGATGAAAAAAGTATAACTGAATCACGTAGCAGAAGATATATGATGGAGACATGAAAGTTGAAGGTCTAAAACTTGATTGCTGGGAAATGTGTGGTTGGGACGGGTACGATTGGGTAAAAGGGAGAAGAATATAAATTTTTTGTTGACACCCTCCCAGGGTTTTTTAGTGTGCAAGGAAAAGGTACAGACCCCCGTTGAAAAAAATTTTTCACATAAGGGTTCCCTTATCATAAAAAAACAGAGGCTCGCGCAAGTTTTTTGTTTTTGTTTTACATAAGGGTACCCCCTTATGATTTGGAAGAACAGAAGCCCACCGACATAAGGTCTGACATGACTATTTAACACCCCCCCCCATTGTTTGTTAAGAATACTGAAACATTCAAATTCTCTACTAAAAAAACATTTTAAACCGTACCTATCAGGGTGTTTCTCTGACCCACCGCGGGTAAAAAAATCTATGCGCTTTTCAAAAACACTGAAAAACATTGAAATCTAAGCGCATGGAAAAAAATTTTCTCGGGTTTTTTCGTAGGGAAAGTCCAAATAATTGGAAAAAACTGAACGTTATACTCTGAAATTTTAAAAGTCTATGTGCTCGAAAAAAGTTGTGTGGGTGCTAAGAAACACCCTGGACGAGAATGAACATCGATTTCGGCACGAACATGTATTCGCCAACATGAATGGTACTGTAACTATTGAACCCCTGCTTCGTGATAACTTCAAAAAAACATTTTTTTGTTCAGTTTGGTTCAAGTTTTACCCTTTTTTGTTGTTGAAAAATCATTGTTTAAGAGTATAAATATTTCAGTAATTTGTATCAAATTCTGACAAAATTAGATAAGTTTACCATTAGATTTCCTGAAATGTTGTTGTTGTAGATTGCCCGCCGTAGGTCTCCGGCTGGGTAGACGAGGTCTTCTTTGACATGGCTCAGAAAACAATAACCTTACTTACATCATTTATCTAATTACATTATTTCTCTTTCTCTCTCGGGGTTTATTTGGTTTTTTTTCCCTTCATTTTTTATTATTTTTATTTATTTATTTATTTTTTTTGAGAGAGAAAGGAATCACTGGTATAAGAACTTAACAACAGACGTCGGGCTATTCCACAAATCTATACTTCTTAAAAGTGTGTGGTCACAGCGACACGAGAATAAATGACTAGTTGTATGTGGCTCTTCTAAACATTTTGGGCAAAGAGGTGATAGGGCAGCTCCTATTCTGTGTAGGTAGCTGTTAAGGGAACTTGCATAGCCACTACGTAGTTGCGATAATGTTATTTGTTGTTCCCTGGGAAGTTGATTCGTTGATTTATGGATTCTGGGAGGTTTCTTACCTAGAACTGGGTTAGGGGAGCAAGATCTAATGAAATTTCTAACAGTCTCAGTATGTATTCTTTTAAGTGCGGCTTTCTGATCACTGTCTACTAACATAATTTCTAAGTCCTTGGCATGTTTACGAATAGTTCTAGGTGGTTTGGGTTCCATGCATCGACGATGGGAGGGGTCTTTTGGGAGGAGTCTTGCTCTTGCAACGAATTGCTTGGTAAGCATCGTGTTGTGCTCCTTTATGGGTAACATTTCGCTTTCTAGAGCTAAGTGCTCTGTGCCGGCCATTGCTAGGTTTCCTGTTGCTATCCGTATTGCTCTATTTTGGTTTGCCTGTAGTTTTTTCCAGTTCGTCTCGGCCAATTGAGGGGAGTAAATTGGTGCGGCGTAGTTGAGAACGGATCTGGTCATTGTTTTGTAGGTTGCAAGAAGGGTGTTTTTCTGTTGGCCCCATGTTCTTCCTCCGAGGGCACGTAGTATATTCAGTCTTTTGGCCGTTCTCTGTTTAAGGTATTCTGCATGTTGTCGGAAGGTGCCGAGTTGGTCTAAGACGACACCGAGTATTTTGGGTGTTTTAGTTGTCGGCAAAAGGGTTCCATGGATCTCTTCCTTGGGTTCTTTTTTACATTCGCCTGTATGGGTTGTGAAAAGAGTGACCGTAGTCTTTTCCTTGGATATGATCATTTTTCGTTGTTCCAATTCTTCTACGAGTTTCGGTAGGAAGTGGTTGATCTGATCTTCACAGGTTTCAATACAGGGGCTTGAGGAGAGAATTGATATGTCGTCGGCGTAGGCTGTCATCTGCGGGTTTCCTGTGGGTTGCGGGAGGTTGTTTATGTAGAGATTGAATAAGAGGGGGCTGAGCACTGCTCCTTGTGGGACACCAGATCTGCATGTGAGACGTCGACTGCTTTTTCCTTGGAAATCTACCTTGATTGTACGGCCTCTTAGGTAGCTGGACATCCATCGGACGATGGCTCTTGGCATATTCGTTTCAGTGAGTTTCTTGCAGAGAAGGGATATGTTCACTAAGTCATATGCTGCAGTGAGGTCAAGGGCGACCATGAGAGTGCGGTCCGGGGGTGGTTTCCGATTGAAGCCGTTTGTTATTTTCCCGGTTATTTCCAGGAGTGCGGTATTAGTCGAGTGCTCTTTGCGGAATCCATGTTGCCAGTCAGCGATTTGAAAGCCTTCCGCCAGGAATGGTAATAAGACCCGTTCGAATGTTTTGGCTATAGGTGATAGTATTGATATTGGTCTATAGCCGTTCAGGTTGCTGGAGTCCTTTCCTGCCAGGAAAGGACTCCAGCAAGTGATAATGTTACCTAAACCAGGAAATTCCGGGTTTAGGTAACATTATCACTCTTGCATCTTTCCATCTGGACGGGATAATACCTGTTTGCAGCGTGTTATTGAAGAGGATGCAGAGACACTTTCTGAAGTTTTCACCGGCCATTTTGAGTAGTAGAGGGCAGATGCCTTCACTGTCTGGGCATTTGGAACCTTTGGTTTTCTTGATTGCTTCTTCGATCTGTGCCAGGGAAATTTGGGGAGCGTCTGTCCGTTTGAGGCCTTCAATTAGTCGTGTTGTGCTTCTGCTTCTAAATTTCCTGAAATCAATACATCAGCTTATCAAAGCATCTTTCTGACCCCGAAACAATTCATATTAATTTTTTTTGTTTCGTGTGATCATTTTTATTAGCGGCCCAGCTTCTTCAGGACAAATTCGGCCCAAAAATAGAACGAAATTGGAATTTCGAGTGAAAGGAGGGATATCAGTAAGCCGGACAAATGATATTATGGTTGGAGACGCGATTTGCAGCCGTGGAACTAAAAAGCTTGCTTGTTTTTATGTTGGTTATGAAATCATTTACCATTTTCTAGATAAGATCAACTTTTTTCGGTTCCAGCCCAGTGCCAATTTTTGCCCGTGCGAAGGATTTCATTCATTTTCTAGATAGTTTGCGAGCAAGAAGGCAGCGGGCCGTGCTTCTTCTGTGGAAACCTTGTCTGCACCAAAGAAGAGCAAGAGGTTCGCCAACAGGGGTTAAATCGATACCGGATCAGCGATGTTGGCGCATAAAATGATCTACATTCTCTTCTTCCGTTCTATTTTACTTTTCCTCTACTTCTCTTTCCACTCTTTCTGCCTCTCCTCATTCCTTCATCAACTCGCTCATCGCGTACAAACAAGCCTTAACCGGTCTCATTTAACGCATGTTCGCCAACTCTAATTTTATTCTCGTGACATGAATGTAAAGGTTCAGGGAAGATTTAGATAGATCTAGCACATCCAATAACGTTTTTGATGAAGGATGATTCAACGATTCCTGAAGGAGAGAATTACTGTAGCAATGCACTGCCAAGGAATGTTTTTTTTGTGAGGTAGTTGACTTTGGAAAAGTGCTCTCTAAGCCAACGTCGCCAGTGAATACTAAAGTTTTATTCACTGCCCATCAGTCTCTCA
Organism: Allodiplogaster pararmata; assembly: GCA_964056735.1. Taxonomy (NCBI): domain Eukaryota; kingdom Metazoa; phylum Nematoda; class Chromadorea; order Rhabditida; family Diplogasteridae; genus Allodiplogaster; species Allodiplogaster pararmata. Next base: position 40,543,564 of record OZ057404.1, on the reverse strand, counting down.
TTTGACCTACCTCAACCATTTTGCCCTCGCTTAATATTTATATCACTCATACTTTCGAAAGAATGGAAAAGAGATCGAAATTAACCTACAATAGTCTTTTTCAACCATTTATAGTCATTCAAACTGGTGCACTTTAATATAAATACAAGAATAAAAAAGGTCTGGGTTAACTTAGATTTGACAATGCTAATCCTACTTAGATTTGACAAAAAAAAATGATGAGAGTAAATTCATCTCACAGCATGTATAACTCCCTCGAAAGTGTAACTCTTCATCGAAATTTCACAATCAATACGCATTCCAGATAATCGATAAAAACTCAAAAAAGAGTTCGGAGTTGTACAAGCAACTCATGGGGAAAGAAATGCCGAACTCTGGTAAAGCTGGAACGTTGGCAGATATTGCTAGTGAGTTTTCATTGTTGTTGGTTCCAATTTTTCAAGAGTTATAATCACAGAAAACCAAATATGAACGAAAAAAACGGTTGAGAACAAAGAAAGAGCCAGAGGTAGGGAAATTAGTAGAAAAGATTGTAAAAAAAAAACGGGCCATCAAGCAGATGATGGAAGGTATGGTCAAGGGTACGGAGAGTTTTGTTAGCTCCTAGTGAATCTCACAAATTGTGAAAATGCTTTCTCGTTTAATTTTTAATTCATGGGACAAATTTGTTATTTTCGTGTTAGTAAATAAATTTAAGTTTTAAAAAAATATTGAAAAATTTTGGAGAAAGTTTCGATTCGGCTTTGGGCTTCAGAGATACTCTTCTTGCTGCGGACGCTGACTCGTGAGTAATTAGTTATTCTTCTTCCTGTTTCAGATGACTTCATTCTTATTCATGTTCAATTTTTATTTTTGTTTCTTTTATTTATACATACATATCTTTCTCAGACTGACTCTCTCTCTCTCTCTCTCTCTCTCTTTCCTATCTATCTTCATTTCTCTCTGTATTTCCATCTCTTTTTTACCGTTTCTCTTTCTCTCTCTCTTCGGTTTTTAATCTTCGTTCTAGAAAGGTTTCTCTCCAAAAATAATAGTAGTCGGTTTCAAGAGAGCGGCGAACGCGAGTGGTCGATTTGGAAAGTGACTTCACGAATATCGAGAGCAACATATTCCTCACTAAAGAGGTTGTGTTGAAGGAACTAAGCTTCTTTTGGACTTTTTGTTGTCCAACAGTAATATCATTGGAATTGATACTACAGAAAAGTATCAGTGTTTTTTCCACTATTCATAGAAAAGATAAAGATTGGAACTAAATCATTAGAGCCTTGAAATAATTATTCCAAGAAGCTCAACAAAAAATTGTCCTATTTAACCAGGAAAGAGAAGCTATTCTGAAGCGGAGAAGAGAACTCAATGAAATAAGAGAGAAGCGCAAGAAGATGCTGGTTGTCGATATCGACTTGTTGAGTATGACAGCGAATGAGAAGGTAAGCACACCGTACACCTCACATCGCTTTTTGCACCAAAAGTTGACAAATAGTCAATCAGAGCACTTGAAGAAAGCGGAGATGTGGGAGACGGACATGGCTCGCGATCCAATTGTCGCGCATATTATGGAGAAGAGCGAGATGAGAAGAAGGTATTTCTTGAGTCTTGCTTCTTTTTTCGATGCGGGTTCTATTTCTTCAGAGAAGGGGCGGGGCATGAACAGATCACTTTGCCCATAATGCGTGCGGAAGAAAATTCTTTTAGTTCTCTATGAATTTTGGCTTGCGATTACCGATTCAGAGCAAAGTTCACTATTTCTTGAGTAGAGCTTCGCGAAGCTAAACATATTCCAACAAAGTACATTCGCTATTGTGGAAAAATTCAAAAAACGATCGCTTTTAGAGTGGGAATTGAAAAGAGTCTGGAGTAATGATTAGCGATGTAAAGGATAGGGCACAAAAGTAAGAGCTACACTCTTGCGTCAAAGAGTGGTCATTTTGAAAAATTATCCACAGAAATTTTGACCTATGTTGCTAAAATTTTGATATTTTAAAGAGAAGAAACTGAGCAAGCAGCGCACGCCACAAACCCTGATGATCACTGGTGGAAACCCGTCGGTTTTGTGCCCAAAGTAAGAGGGGAAGGGAGTTTTCTATTAGTTGTTTTAAAATTCGAAACATATTCATCTTGGTTTAGTTCTAAAGTTGAATTCAAAAGTTGTCAATTTTTTCCATGATTGACGAAAAGTTAGAGTCAATTTAAGATATTGGTCGAACTGATGATATGGTAGAAGGTGGTCGAACTGATGATATGGTAGAAGGTGGTCGAACTGATGATATGGTAGAAGGTGGTCGAACTGATGATATGGTAGAAGATGGTCGAACTGATGATATGGTAGAAGGTGGTCGAACTGATGATATGGTAGAAGGTGGTCGAACTGATGATATGGTAGAAGGTGGTCGAACTGATGATATGGTAGAAGGTGGTCGAACTGATGATATGGTAGAAGGTGGTCGAACTGATGATATGGTAGAAGGTGGTCGAACTGATATGGTAGAAGGCACAGCATGGAATCTAGAAAATGAAGAAATGGCAAGACGGTGAAGAGCATAGATTTTTAAACTCGACCGCTACTTCGTGAAAAGTTTGAAACTCGACCGCTTATTCGATGGTACGAATAGAATAATAAGGAGCAAGCAAGTCTTTACAGTATTGATGTATAATATCTTCCAAACTCTCCTTTCTTCTGCATTCACCACAGCTCCCACAAGGTCACTTTCATTTGTGGAAGAGTTAAAGAAAAAAACTACTGCTCTTTGAAGGGGTCTGGAAAAATAAGAAGCGAGTAATGGAGCCTTAAAATTCACAAAAAGTACTTTTCTAAAGTAATTTCTAGAATGTGGTAATTTTGCACGTTCATTCCAATGGTGAGACCAAAAAAACACAAAATTACCATTCTTTTCACCTTACACGAGAAAAATCTTCTTTTTTTTCTAATTTTAACGCGCGACGCTTCATTAGAGGCAAAGGATAGAGACGATGGCTTCTCAACATTATAGACTCCCATGCTCATTAGAGGCAAAGGATAGAGACGATGGCTTCTCAACATTATAGACTCCCATGCTCATTAGAGGCAAAGGATAGAGACGATGGCTTCTCAACATTATAGACTCCCATGCTCATTAGAGGCAAAGGATAGAGACGATGGCTTCTCAACATTATAGACTCCCATGCTCATTAGAGGCAAAGGATAGAGACGATGGCTTCTCAACATTATAGACTCCCATGCTCATTAGAGGCAAAGGATAGAGACGATGGCTTCTCAACATTATAGACTCCCATGCTCATTAGAGGCAAAGGATAGAGACGATGGCTTCTCAACATTATAGACTCCCATGCTCATTAGAGGCAAAGGATAGAGACGATGGCTTCTCAACATTATAGACTCCCATGCTCATTAGAGGCAAAGGATAGAGACGATGGCTTCTCAACATTATAGACTCCCATGCTCATTAGAGGCAAAGGATAGAGACGATGGCTTCTCAACATTATAGACTCCCATGCTCATTAGAGGCAAAGGATAGAGACGATGGCTTCTCAACATTATAGACTCCCATGCTCATTAGAGGCAAAGGATAGAGACGATGGCTTCTCAACATTATAGACTCCCATGCTCATTAGAGGCAAAGGATAGAGACGATGGCTTCTCAACATTATAGACTCCCATGCTCATTAGAGGCAAAGGATAGAGACGATGGCTTCTCAACATTATAGACTCCCATGCTCATTAGAGGCAAAGGATAGAGACGATGGCTTCTCAACATTATAGACTCCCATGCTCATTAGAGGCAAAGGATAGAGACGATGGCTTCTCAACATTATAGACTCCCATGCTCATTAGAGGCAAAGGATAGAGACGATGGCTTCTCAACATTATAGACTCCCATGCTCATTAGAGGCAAAGGATAGAGACGATGGCTTCTCAACATTATAGACTCCCATGCTCATTAGAGGCAAAGGATAGAGACGATGGCTTCTCAACATTATAGACTCCCATGCTCATTAGAGGCAAAGGATAGAGACGATGGCTTCTCAACATTATAGACTCCCATGCTCATTAGAGGCAAAGGATAGAGACGATGGCTTCTCAACATTATAGACTCCCATGCTCATTAGAGGCAAATGATAGAGACGATGGCTTCTCAACATTATAGACTCCCATGCTCATTAGAGGCAAATGATAGAGACGATGGCTTCTCAACATTATAGACTCCCATGCTCATTAGAGGCAAATGATAGAGACGATGGCTTCTCAACATTATAGACTCCCATGCTCATTAGAGGCAAATGATAGAGACGATGGCTTCTCAACATTATAGACTCCCATGCTCATTAGAGGCAAAGGATAGAGACGATGGCTTCTCAACATTATAGACTCCCATGCTCATTAGAGGCAAAGGATAGAGACGATGGCTTCTCAACATTATAGACTCCCATGCTCATTAGAGGCAAAGGATAGAGACGATGGCTTCTCAACATTATAGACTCCCATGCTCATTAGAGGCAAAGGATAGAGACGATGGCTTCTCAACATTATAGACTCCCATGCTCATTAGAGGCAAAGGATAGAGACGATGGCTTCTCAACATTATAGACTCCCATGCTCATTAGAGGCAAAGGATAGAGACGATGGCTTCTCAACATTATAGACTCCCATGCTCATTAGAGGCAAAGGATAGAGACGATGGCTTCTCAACATTATAGACTCCCATGCTCATTAGAGGCAAAGGATAGAGACGATGGCTTCTCAACATTATAGACTCCCATGCTCATTAGAGGCAAAGGATAGAGACGATGGCTTCTCAACATTATAGACTCCCATGCTCATTAGAGGCAAAGGATAGAGACGATGGCTTCTCAACATTATAGACTCCCATGCTCATTAGAGGCAAAGGATAGAGACGATGGCTTCTCAACATTATAGACTCCCATGCTCATTAGAGGCAAAGGATAGAGACGATGGCTTCTCAACATTATAGACTCCCATGCTCATTAGAGGCAAAGGATAGAGACGATGGCTTCTCAACATTATAGACTCCCATGCTCATTAGAGGCAAAGGATAGAGACGATGGCTTCTCAACATTATAGACTCCCATGCTCATTAGAGGCAAAGGATAGAGACGATGGCTTCTCAACATTATAGACTCCCATGCTCATTAGAGGCAAAGGATAGAGACGATGGCTTCTCAACATTATAGACTCCCATGCTCATTAGAGGCAAAGGATAGAGACGATGGCTTCTCAACATTATAGACTCCCATGCTCATTAGAGGCAAAGGATAGAGACGATGGCTTCTCAACATTATAGACTCCCATGCTCATTAGAGGCAAAGGATAGAGACGATGGCTTCTCAACATTATAGACTCCCATGCTCATTAGAGGCAAAGGATAGAGACGATGGCTTCTCAACATTATAGACTCCCATGCTCATTAGAGGCAAATGATAGAGACGATGGCTTCTCAACATTATAGACTCCCATGCTCATTAGAGGCAAAGGATAGAGACGATGGCTTCTCAACATTATAGACTCCCATGCTCATTAGAGGCAAAGGATAGAGACGATGGCTTCGCAACATTATAGACTCCCATGCTCATTAGAGGCAAAGGATAGAGACGATGGCTTCTCAACATTATAGACTCCCATGCTCATTAGAGGCAAAGGATAGAGACGATGGCTTCTCAACATTATAGACTCCCATGCTCATTAGAGGCAAAGGATAGAGACGATGGCTTCTCAACATTATAGACTCCCATGCTCATTAGAGGCAAAGGATAGAGACGATGGCTTCTCAACATTATAGACTCCCATGCTCATTAGAGGCAAAGGATAGAGACGATGGCTTCTCAACATTATAGACTCCCATGCTCATTAGAGGCAAATGATAGAGACGATGGCTTCTCAACATTATAGACTCCCATGCTCATTAGAGGCAAATGATAGAGACGATGGCTTCTCAACATTATAGACTCCCATGCTCATTAGAGGCAAAGGATAGAGACGATGGCTTCTCAACATTATAGACTCCCATGCTCATTAGAGGCAAAGGATAGAGACGATGGCTTCTCAACATTATAGACTCCCATGCTCATTAGAGGCAAAGGATAGAGACGATGGCTTCTCAACATTATAGACTCCCATGCTCATTAGAGGCAAAGGATAGAGACGATGGCTTCTCAACATTATAGACTCCCATGCTCATTAGAGGCAAAGGATAGAGACGATGGCTTCTCAACATTATAGACTCCCATGCTCATTAGAGGCAAAGGATAGAGACGATGGCTTCTCAACATTATAGACTCCCATGCTCATTAGAGGCAAAGGATAGAGACGATGGCTTCTCAACATTATAGACTCCCATGCTCATTAGAGGCAAAGGATAGAGACGATGGCTTCTCAACATTATAGACTCCCATGCTCATTAGAGGCAAAGGATAGAGACGATGGCTTCTCAACATTATAGACTCCCATGCTCATTAGAGGCAAAGGATAGAGACGATGGCTTCTCAACATTATAGACTCCCATGCTCATTAGAGGCAAAGGATAGAGACGATGGCTTCTCAACATTATAGACTCCCATGCTCATTAGAGGCAAAGGATAGAGACGATGGCTTCTCAACATTATAGACTCCCATGCTCATTAGAGGCAAAGGATAGAGACGATGGCTTCTCAACATTATAGACTCCCATGCTCATTAGAGGCAAAGGATAGAGACGATGGCTTCTCAACATTATAGACTCCCATGCTCATTAGAGGCAAAGGATAGAGACGATGGCTTCTCAACATTATAGACTCCCATGCTCATTAGAGGCAAAGGATAGAGACGATGGCTTCTCAACATTATAGACTCCCATGCTCATTAGAGGCAAAGGATAGAGACGATGGCTTCTCAACATTATAGACTCCCATGCTCATTAGAGGCAAAGGATAGAGACGATGGCTTCTCAACATTATAGACTCCCATGCTCATTAGAGGCAAAGGATAGAGACGATGGCTTCTCAACATTATAGACTCCCATGCTCATTAGAGGCAAATGATAGAGACGATGGCTTCTCAACATTATAGACTCCCATGCTCATTAGAGGCAAAGGATAGAGACGATGGCTTCTCAACATTATAGACTCCCATGCTCATTAGAGGCAAAGGATAGAGACGATGGCTTCTCAACATTATAGACTCCCATGCTCATTAGAGGCAAAGGATAGAGACGATGGCTTCTCAACATTATAGACTCCCATGCTCATTAGAGGCAAAGGATAGAGACGATGGCTTCTCAACATTATAGACTCCCATGCTCATTAGAGGCAAAGGATAGAGACGATGGCTTCTCAACATTATAGACTCCCATGCTCATTAGAGGCAAAGGATAGAGACGATGGCTTCTCAACATTATAGACTCCCATGCTCATTAGAGGCAAAGGATAGAGACGATGGCTTCTCAACATTATAGACTCCCATGCTCATTAGAGGCAAAGGATAGAGACGATGGCTTCTCAACATTATAGACTCCCATGCTCATTAGAGGCAAATGATAGAGACGATGGCTTCTCAACATTATAGACTCCCATGCTCATTAGAGGCAAATGATAGAGACGATGGCTTCTCAACATTATAGACTCCCATGCTCATTAGAGGCAAAGGATAGAGACGATGGCTTCTCAACATTATAGACTCCCATGCTCATTAGAGGCAAAGGATAGAGACGATGGCTTCTCAACATTATAGACTCCCATGCTCATTAGAGGCAAAGGATAGAGACGATGGCTTCTCAACATTATAGACTCCCATGCTCATTAGAGGCAAAGGATAGAGACGATGGCTTCTCAACATTATAGACTCCCATGCTCATTAGAGGCAAAGGATAGAGACGATGGCTTCTCAACATTATAGACTCCCATGCTCATTAGAGGCAAAGGATAGAGACGATGGCTTCTCAACATTATAGACTCCCATGCTCATTAGAGGCAAATGATAGAGACGATGGCTTCTCAACATTATAGACTTCCATGCTCATTAGAGGCAAAGGATAGAGACGATGGCTTCTCAACATTATAGACTCCCATGCTCATTAGAGGCAAAGGATAGAGACGATGGCTTCTCAACATTATAGACTCCCATGCTCATTAGAGGCAAAGGATAGAGACGATGGCTTCTCAACATTATAGACTCCCATGCTCATTAGAGGCAAAGGATAGAGACGATGGCTTCTCAACATTATAGACTCCCATGCTCATTAGAGGCAAAGGATAGAGACGATGGCTTCTCAACATTATAGACTCCCATGCTCATTAGAGGCAAAGGATAGAGACGATGGCTTCTCAACATTATAGACTCCCATGCTCATTAGAGGCAAAGGATAGAGACGATGGCTTCTCAACATTATAGACTCCCATGCTCATTAGAGGCAAAGGATAGAGACGATGGCTTCTCAACATTATAGACTCCCATGCTCATTAGAGGCAAAGGATAGAGACGATGGCTTCTCAACATTATAGACTCCCATGCTCATTAGAGGCAAAGGATAGAGACGATGGCTTCTCAACATTATAGACTCCCATGCTCATTAGAGGCAAAGGATAGAGACGATGGCTTCTCAACATTATAGACTCCCATGCTCATTAGAGGCAAAGGATAGAGACGATGGCTTCTCAACATTATAGACTCCCATGCTCATTAGAGGCAAAGGATAGAGACGATGGCTTCTCAACATTATAGACTCCCATGCTCATTAGAGGCAAAGGATAGAGACGATGGCTTCTCAACATTATAGACTCCCATGCTCATTAGAGGCAAAGGATAGAGACGATGGCTTTTCAACATTATAGACTCCCATGCTCATTAGAGGCAAAGGATAGAGACGATGGCTTCTCAACATTATAGACTCCCATGCTCATTAGAGGCAAAGGATAGAGACGATGGCTTCTCAACATTATAGACTCCCATGCTCATTAGAGGCAAAGGATAGAGACGATGGCTTCTCAACATTATAGACTCCCATGCTCATTAGAGGCAAAGGATAGAGACGATGGCTTCTCAACATTATAGACTCCCATGCTCATTAGAGGCAAAGGATAGAGACGATGGCTTCTCAACATTATAGACTCCCATGCTCATTAGAGGCAAAGGATAGAGACGATGGCTTCTCAACATTATAGACTCCCATGCTCATTAGAGGCAAAGGATAGAGACGATGGCTTCTCAACATTATAGACTCCCATGCTCATTAGAGGCAAAGGATAGAGACGATGGCTTCTCAACATTATAGACTCCCATGCTCATTAGAGGCAAAGGATAGAGACGATGGCTTCTCAACATTATAGACTCCCATGCTCATTAGAGGCAAAGGATAGAGACGATGGCTTCTCAACATTATAGACTCCCATGCTCATTAGAGGCAAAGGATAGAGACGATGGCTTCTCAACATTATAGACTCCCATGCTCATTAGAGGCAAAGGATAGAGACGATGGCTTCTCAACATTATAGACTCCCATGCTCATTAGAGGCAAAGGATAGAGACGATGGCTTCTCAACATTATAGACTCCCATGCTCATTAGAGGCAAAGGATAGAGACGATGGCTTCTCAACATTATAGACTCCCATGCTCATTAGAGGCAAATGATAGAGACGATGGCTTCTCAACATTATAGACTCCCATGCTCATTAGAGGCAAATGATAGAGACGATGGCTTCTCAACATTATAGACTCCCATGCTCATTAGAGGCAAAGGATAGAGACGATGGCTTCTCAACATTATAGACTCCCATGCTCATTAGAGGCAAAGGATAGAGACGATGGCTTCTCAACATTATAGACTCCCATGCTCATTAGAGGCAAAGGATAGAGACGATGGCTTCTCAACATTATAGACTCCCATGCTCATTAGAGGCAAAGGATAGAGACGATGGCTTCTCAACATTATAGACTCCCATGCTCATTAGAGGCAAAGGATAGAGACGATGGCTTCTCAACATTATAGACTCCCATGCTCATTAGAGGCAAAGGATAGAGACGATGGCTTCTCAACATTATAGACTCCCATGCTCATTAGAGGCAAATGATAGAGACGATGGCTTCTCAACATTATAGACTCCCATGCTCATTAGAGGCAAATGATAGAGACGATGGCTTCTCAACATTATAGACTCCCATGCTCATTAGAGGCAAATGATAGAGACGATGGCTTCTCAACATTATAGACTCCCATGCTCATTAGAGGCAAAGGATAGAGACGATGGCTTCTCAACATTATAGACTCCCATGCTCATTAGAGGCAAAGGATAGAGACGATGGCTTCTCAACATTATAGACTCCCATGCTCATTAGAGGCAAAGGATAGAGACGATGGCTTCTCAACATTATAGACTCCCATGCTCATTAGAGGCAAAGGATAGAGACGATGGCTTCTCAACATTATAGACTCCCATGCTCATTAGAGGCAAAGGATAGAGACGATGGCTTCTCAACATTATAGACTCCCATGCTCATTAGAGGCAAAGGATAGAGACGATGGCTTCTCAACATTATAGACTCCCATGCTCATTAGAGGCAAAGGATAGAGACGATGGCTTCTCAACATTATAGACTCCCATGCTCATTAGAGACAAAGGATAGAGACGATGGCTTCTCAACATTATAGACTCCCATGCTCATTAGAGGCAAAGGATAGAGACGATGGCTTCTCAACATTATAGACTCCCATGCTCATTAGAGGCAAATGATAGAGACGATGGCTTCTCAACATTATAGACTCCCATGCTCATTAGAGGCAAAGGATAGAGACGATGGCTTCTCAACATTATAGACTCCCATGCTCATTAGAGGCAAAGGATAGAGACGATGGCTTCTCAACATTATAGACTCCCATGCTCATTAGAGGCAAAGGATAGAGACGATGGCTTCTCAACATTATAGACTCCCATGCTCATTAGAGGCAAAGGATAGAGACGATGGCTTCTCAACATTATAGACTCCCATGCTCATTAGAGGCAAAGGATAGAGACGATGGCTTCTCAACATTATAGACTCCCATGCTCATTAGAGGCAAAGGATAGAGACGATGGCTTCTCAACATTATAGACTCCCATGCTCATTAGAGGCAAAGGATAGAGACGATGGCTTCTCAACATTATAGACTCCCATGCTCATTAGAGGCAAAGGATAGAGACGATGGCTTCTCAACATTATAGACTCCCATGCTCATTAGAGGCAAAGGATAGAGACGATGGCTTCTCAACATTATAGACTCCCATGCTCATTAGAGGCAAATGATAGAGACGATGGCTTCTCAACATTATAGACTCCCATGCTCATTAGAGGCAAAGGATAGAGACGATGGCTTCTCAACATTATAGACTCCCATGCTCATTAGAGGCAAAGGATAGAGACGATGGCTTCTCAACATTATAGACTCCCATGCTCATTAGAGGCAAAGGATAGAGACGATGGCTTCTCAACATTATAGACTCCCATGCTCATTAGAGGCAAAGGATAGAGACGATGGCTTCTCAACATTATAGACTCCCATGCTCATTAGAGGCAAAGGATAGAGACGATGGCTTCTCAACATTATAGACTCCCATGCTCATTAGAGGCAAAGGATAGAGACGATGGCTTCTCAACATTATAGACTCCCATGCTCATTAGAGGCAAATGATAGAGACGATGGCTTCTCAACTTTATAGACTCCCATGCTCATTAGAGGCAAATGATAGAGACGATGGCTTCTCAACATTATAGACTCCCATGCTCATTAGAGGCAAATGATAGAGACGATGGCTTCTCAACATTATAGACTCCCATGCTCATTAGAGGCAAAGGATAGAGACGATGGCTTCTCAACATTATAGACTCCCATGCTCATTAGAGGCAAAGGATAGAGACGATGGCTTCTCAACATTATAGACTCCCATGCTCATTAGAGGCAAAGGATAGAGACGATGGCTTCTCAACATTATAGACTCCCATGCTCATTAGAGGCAAAGGATAGAGACGATGGCTTCTCAACATTATAGACTCCCATGCTCATTAGAGGCAAAGGATAGAGACGATGGCTTCTCAACATTATAGACTCCCATGCTCATTAGAGGCAAAGGATAGAGACGATGGCTTCTCAACATTATAGACTCCCATGCTCATTAGAGGCAAAGCATAGAGACGATGGCTTCTCAACATTATAGACTCCCATGCTCATTAGAGGCAAAGGATAGAGACGATGGCTTCTCAACATTATAGACTCCCATGCTCATTAGAGGCAAAGGATAGAGACGATGGCTTCTCAACATTATAGACTCCCATGCTCATTAGAGGCAAAGGATAGAGACGATGGCTTCTCAACATTATAGACTCCCATGCTCATTAGAGGCAAAGGATAGAGACGATGGCTTCTCAACATTATAGACTCCCATGCTCATTAGAGGCAAAGGATAGAGACGATGGCTTCTCAACATTATAGACTCCCATGCTCATTAGAGGCAAAGGATAGAGACGATGGCTTCTCAACATTATAGACTCCCATGCTCATTAGAGGCAAAGGATAGAGACGATGGCTTCTCAACATTATAGACTCCCATGCTCATTAGAGGCAAAGGATAGAGACGATGGCTTCTCAACATTATAGACTCCCATGCTCATTAGAGGCAAAGGATAGAGACGATGGCTTCTCAACATTATAGACTCCCATGCTCAAAGAACGGTCGTTTTTTCAAAATTTTCCACAGTGCTGGTGAGCGTTGTCCACCTCTTATATAACCGGAGAAACAAAGGAAAAGGGTAAGTACGAAGATGTGAAGGCAAAAAAATCAGATACCTCCTAGTGACCTTTGATATAAGTTCAGATTACAAACAATCCACGCACCTCCTATACTTTTTTAGGGCAGCCATTGCACACACCCGGGTTTATTAAAGATCTTGAAGTGATAATTTCAGAGAACCATTCTTTTTCTAATCATATTACTGACATAGTTAATAAAGCAACTAAACGTGTAAACTTTCTTTTTATAGCAATAAAATCGTGTAATCCCATAGTTTTGACACATGTTTACAAAGCTTACATACGTTCTTTTTTAGAGTATGCTTCCCCTGTATATGCTCCACACTTGTTATACGAGAAGCGTATGCTTGAAAATGTCCAGTATCTGTTTTTAAGACGCCTTTTCTTTCGCTGTAATATACCATGGACTTGTTATAGACTAGCTTGTGAAATGTTTGATTTGCAATCTTTACTGGATAGAAGACAAATAGCAACTTTTCGATTACTACATTCTATTCTGATCGGCTCATCCGATGTTTTGATCACTGATTTTTCTCTATCAAAGAATCAAATACTCGTGGCCTCTCAAATAAGCTTTTTCCGCTTGTTAAAGCTAGTGACAACATTACTGCTCATTCGTTTTCTAATCGTACGTATGCAATAGTCAACAATATGGATGATAGCATTCTTAGCATTTCTTCTGAATCATTCTCTAACCGTGTATTGTTGATAATTCCACGTCAGTATTTAAGATAAGATTTTGTTTACAACTTTAATTGGAATTTCATTCCATTCAATTATATTTTTATTTATATACGAAAGCAATGTGAGTGCAATGCCTTTTGCTGGATACTTTGTGATTGTTTGTAACATCTGTAATGATCACGAGATAAAGATGATACATGAAACTCAAGGTAAAATGGTGGTCTTCTTCTAATCATAGTGTAAATGGGAGGAAGTGGTGTGGAGAAGATTGTGAATGAAAAAAAAAACATTCTATGAAAAATAGTTGGTGATATGAGAGGTGTTCGAGTATCTGTATCAAATTTGAGGAAAAGGTCGGTTCGAGTTTTTCGGTTTATTATTTTCCTTGCAGTATTCAGGGAACAACGACTCGGCCAAAATAATCGAACAGGAATGGGAGGATATTGGAGATTGTATCGGAAGACAGAGCAAGGAGCTTGCTGCTTTGGAGGTTCACTCTTTGACTGCCACGATTAACATTTGGAAGAACGATTTTTCTTTCAGCATAAGAGTATGAAAATGAGAAGTTCCCCCTTTTGTGCCCTTCAGCTCTGACTCGCTTCTCATTATTTATAAAAGAGCGGTCGTTTTCAAAATTTTCGATAAAGGTAGATGACCTTTGTTGAGCTGACTGTCATTCAACAAAGTGAAGAGTATCATTCTGTCATTGGCAATCTCCAAATTGCATTAGCTCAAGTCATTCATTGTTGTTGTTTTTTTTGCCCAGAGGTCCTGTCGAGGGGAGTCCTTTATGATAGGTTGGTGAGGATCCTTTTGAGTCCGGATAAATTTTCTCCGTGTACACTCGCATCCTCTTCGGCGATCCTCTTCGCGAGACCCATTCGTTAACCGGAGAAGGGCAAGAGGCTATTTCACTTGCGCCTCGACTCGTCATTACAAAGTATAGGGGAGTTTCGGCTGATGTTTTATCCGGTTTCATGCCCATGCCAGTCCGGCGAACTATACTAACCAATTTTGGTCCGCGACGTGCAAGCCCGCTATGTTCAAAGAGACATCCCTCTATCCGCCACCTGAGGACGCGCTCGAGACCGGTGAGGATGAACCGGTCCCTTGCGATGGTGTGAACTTGTGGGCTGTAGTACCATCGAAGGCGAGAAAAATCATTTATTAGTAAATCATTCACTAGCTTATTCTGCTTTAAACATCATTGGTGCCAGGGACTAACATTTCAAGTGTGTATCCAATCTCGGAGCCCTCCTCGAGGATTAATATTATAAGTATTGTATATTTTTTTATTATAATTATTGTTATTCCTCCGAAAAGGACTACTGACAGAAAAGTGTAAATAACTTTGGAAGGTATTTTTTTCTGAAAAAAAAAATTTTTCAGTTTTCTTTTTTATTAACTCCACAAAAATCTATTTGAAAAACCAGTTAATGAGTTTGCGAAAAAATTGAGGTTGAAAAGGCGGGGCTACGCTCTGTCCATGCAGCAACCAGAAGCGACTCTTGTCGCGAATAGCCTTATCAAGTGAGTACTGTAAGACTCACCAAAAAACTGCTAAACAAAAGTTTGGAAGTATCAGAGTCCTATAAACTTGGATTGTGGTCCATTAGAGAAGAACTGTTGGATTGTTGTACAGTATAGTATTAAATAACGAAGACTAAGTTTCAATATCACTTTTTCACTTGATAAATAACAGCATATTTAATATTTTTTTCGACTTTAAGTTTGCCCGATGACATAATTTTTTGTGTACTAGTTTGGGTTGAGTCACGACCGAGGCTTAATTGACCAAATCGAATCAGCAACTGGTTGCAATATGCGCAGTTACATACCGTAGCAAACTCTCTTGTTCAGGCTTTTGTTTTTACTATTTTATCGAAAGTTACGAGAAAAAAGCGGCAATGATGACCTGTCTCACGAATGATTCACTTTCTAATTTGAAATTTATCCCTTTAAAAACTTCAAATGCAAAAAAGAGGTCACTAGGGATCAGTAGGTTGGTGGTGCTCAGGAGTTGAATAGTAACCAGATCAGCTACGTTGGCGTATACATGTTTGCGCCATGAATGATCTACATTCTCTTCTCTCTCCGTTCCATTCACCTTTCCTATATTTCCGTTGTCACTCCTTTTACCTTCCTAGATCTCTTTTCGCTCGCTCGCGCGTAGAAACATTCTTTAGACCAGTCACATTCAACGCCTGGTGGTGCTACAAGAGAAATCGAAAGTTGTTAATTTATCCATGGATGCCAGGTGTTGTTTAGACCTTCTGCAAATGAATAGTTCACAAGGAGACAACAAAATCACCGTCTGATTGTACCAGATCGTAGAATATTTTTGATATACAATATTGATTGCAGAGCGTTGAGATGGGCGGAGGATGTCCTGTTGACTGGGCCCCTTTCTTTCATATCCTCCACCGTCAAGGGAGCCGTCACCAAGAAGGAGGTTCAGGCAGTCATCGACAAATACAAAAGTTAGATTTTTTGTATAGTCTAAATAACCTCACAAAAATTAAGGTTTAACTATGACAAAAATTGTTTTCCATTGTAGAATGAGGAAGTCAGATATTAAAGTGCAGCATTTTTATAGCTTTGTGCAGAGCATTTTTTGATAGGTTTATTTTTAGGATAGGTTCTCCGTGATGATTTGTTGATGTGAGACGGGTCTAAGGGATGTTTGTACGCGCCAAGTGAGTTGGACAATGAATGGGGTAAGGTTAAAAAATATGGAAAGAGAAGTAGAGGAGAAGCAGGATAGAACAGAAAGAGAATAAAATTTAGATATGGGCAGGGGTTTTTTAGTTGGTCGGAAAATCCTACAGATGCCCGCCGGAGGCAAAAATTTTTGTATACAGGCACTTGCTTCACATCTCGCAAAAAAAATTTTCAAGTTTTTATTTTATGGGATAAAAAGTTTTTTGAAAAATTTTCACCGTTATGAGATAAAAAAATTTCCCATAAGGGTCCCCCCTTACGAGTTGAAAGACAGACGCCCGCCGACAGGCGACCGGATATGACTAAATAACCTCTGGATATAGGTTTCATAGTGCGCCCGAAAAGGAAACAGAGGCCGCCGAAAGTGAGAGATTGCCTGAACAGAGGCTCGCGGGTAATTGTAATGTCAACAGATACCCGGAAAGTTGGAAACAAAAGCCCGCAAACAGTGGGAATTGGCTTTTTAACGCTTGAATGTAGATATTTTTCGGCGCTAATATAGCTGATCCCGTTACTATTAAGGTCCTGGTTAACTTAGATTCTTCTCATAAAGATCCTTGATCTAATGTGTCGTGCAGAGGCTATGAGGAGGGGTCTTATCGTCTGAAAAGGTAACAGAGGACTTAGGATGAACCCGCCAGAGGCAAGATGAATCAGTTTTGCTTGAACGAGGTTTCTGCAAGAAGACTAATGAAACTTGGGCAATCCTTAGACTGTCATACTGTACCTTGTGAAGGCGGGCATCGTAGTAGCAACTTGTTCATTCCCTTTCAAGGGGGCTGTCGATCTAGATTGATTACGTTGCGCTATTGCGTGACGTTGATCTACATTATAATTCTCCGCTACAAATGATATAATAATGCTGACTGACGCAGTTGAGAGAGAGAGGGAAAACGGAACGAGACAAAAGATGAGAAAGAAAGAGAGCAAAAGAGAGAAAGAAAGATAAAAAAGTATAGAGTTTTTATAAAGAAATAGAGTGATGGAGAAAGAGAGAGAGGTTTTGAGAGTGAGAGAAAGAGAGAGGGTGTTTAGCACGAGTGAGAGTTTCTTATTGCAGTTCGGTCGGCTGCGAACTCTCTCGACTTCACCAGCGGAAGTTTACTGGGCCGAGCTTATCTCGAGGAAGTCATCACAATTCGCGACTACGAAGAAGATGTGAATGTTTCGAAATTTTGAGTCCTACTTCTCTTCAACTTGGAAATGCAATAAGTAATAATAATAATAATAATCTTCCTCGCGCTTGTTCCCGCCTCGCGGCATGGTACGCGCTCCCCTGAGATGCAGGACAGACCTATCCTGGTAGAACCAGTGGCTGCCTGCTAGATCACTGCTAGTGTGATTAGCAGTAGTGGGGAGAGTCAGATTCGTGCATGAGCACTACCAACATTTCTTAACCCCCTTGGTTTGGGTGGATCTGTCCGGGGTGGGAGTCGAACTCGGGACTCTTTGCACAATGGTCTAACACACTAACCATTATGCCACGCCCGGACGGAAATGCAATAAGTCTTTTGGAAAATTGAAACAATAAGCTGGGGACTTTTTCTCGATCTACTGGTCAGGCAAATATAGGAATTTCAGTGTCATTGCTTGGACAAAGTCGATCTAAGGTAGTCGAAAATGGTTGGGATCATTTAACTGAATATGAGTGGTTACAGACCAGCCCTTCAGCGGCTGCGAATTTGCCTGGCTCTGGCGACTTTGTTCTGCTATTCTCGGGGTCAGAGCCGCTGATTATGGCGGTGCCTCATATACCACCGGTCGAACCTGGTGAAGTTTACCAATTGGATGGTCAACTGAAGCTGGCTTTGAGCCAAGTTTTTGCGGCTAACTGAAAAAGGGTCGACATTTTTGCTAAATATTGAAGTTTAAGCTGAAAGCCTTGATGGCTATTTCTCAACTGTTCTTGAAGTTTCATCAATTAACTGATTAGATCAGAAAATTACTATTTCAATGAAAATTTATGCTTCAAGACACTGCTGAGTTTTCTCTAAATAACAATCATTTGCTACGGGTGAAATAAGATTTCCGCAGCTGTGATTGTGATTTTGTATTTAAAAAGATCTAATAAATAATTCATGATTGCATCTGCTCGTTGAACAGTAAAGGTATTGTGTGAATACAAAATACAGTTAAACCACATCGAATAACGATTTGAAAGGGTGTATACTGAAGTAATTGCTTCTCAGTTTTTATAGATTTGAAAAAAGGGTTTTGTTGCTGAATGACTCGAGTAATTTCAAAACATAATTCCGAAATAGATTAGGAATGGTAATATAACAGTGAACTTCTATTCATTCGCACTTGGGTCCTGGTTGAATAAACTTCTTCACGGCAAGCTTTGATAAAGAAAATGTTGAAGTCGCGAGTCTCTCGAGTTTTCATGGTTCATTTTGCCGTTCAAAATTCTGAAGAAAAATGAATGAAATATTTGATTTTGGATGTGACGGATTCTTGAAGGAGTACACAGTGAAAAGTGTTGTGAAGATTGAGTTGATATCAGGAGTCAAAATAAACTTTCAAGGTGAAAACCGAGATGATAAATTGAGTAAACCGAGTTATCGTGGATTTTAGTCTATAAGATTGTTATCCCTCAAAGTTGGAGACAATTGGTCTATGTCCTATCTCGTGCCTCATCGAAAGCTATTCTTGTATATAGCCCCTTTTAAAAGTTTTGAGTAACAAACCGGTTTGTGTTATGTGAGTAAAACCATCATTTCTATTATTTTTTTTTTGTTGAAACATGTTAAAATGTCCACTTGACAAATTGGTTTTCCTGGTAGTTTTTTTTAAATAAGCTACGGTTTTCTCAGCGTTGCGTTTTCATCTGAACGCGTTGCTGAAAAAAGAGAGGTGTATCTTCTCGCTGCAGATCTCTCGGAGCTATCTTGGAAAAGATACTTGCATGATGGAAGAAGTCGACCCGTCTGAATATTCAAACAGAGTTTGTTACCATAGTTGTTATGTACATTTAAAAGTCTCTTGAGTCTTCATATCACACACTCTTTCAAACATTTGTAGATGTTTTTCAGTCATACTGATCTTATAAAAGAAAATGTCATTTAGTTCTTATTAAATTTTCTTTCTATTTCTAGTCTTCATCACTTATTCCAAATGAAGAAGTCTCAGTCTCGGAAACGAATAGTGAGGCCGCCAGAGAAGGGCCCCTTACACTCAGAGAGAACGAAGAAAGTATGATTCGAGGTACTGTGAAGTTATTCTTTTATTAGCGAGTTCCATTTGGCTAGAAGGTATAGAATGTACTCATTCTTTCATCACCATGAGTACTGTAGTGAAATGATGGTATTGAGAGTTTTATATTGTGCGAATGTATCAAGTTCGATACAGACCTCAGACAGATCCACTCAAACCAAAGGGCTTGAGAAGTATTGGTAGTTCTTGCTGAACCCTCGCTCTCTCCACTGCTGCTGCAGGCACTAGAAGTGATTCAGGACTTCGTCACTGGTTTTACCAGAATAAGTATGTCCTCATCTTAGGCGAGAGCGTACCCTGCCGTAAGCCGAGAATCTTTTCTTACCCCTCGATAAAAAAGCGTCTAGATTAAGAATACATGAGGTTACGATAGACTTAGGAGATAAACCGAGCTCGTGTGATGAAAGATCGAGAATGCCGTCCATAAACAGAATATGTAGTTGTGTCACTAGCTTTTCTAGATAGCATATTTATTTAACTTGCAGTGGGGTTGAGAGAAGAACCCGGACAAGAAAACTGCGGGAAAAGTTACTATATTACAATAATTTCTACTTCTGAAGTACCTAAAATTTAATTATTTACAGTAATGAAGTCGTTCTCGTACTACGGTACTTACTACCTCCTCAATTCGCTCAGAAAGAAGCGGCAAATAGAGTAAGTGTATTCTTGTTTTTTTCTCGGTGTTTGTTCCGCGGGAAAGTTGACCCGAGGTCTTCTCATAATCAGAAAGCATACTTTTCTTTGAGATATTGAACAAAATCTCCGCAATTTTTCTCAAGAATTCAAGTAGTTGAAAACAAGCAGAGATTTCAGAAGAAGAACGAAGGCCTTTGAAACGTAAATTATTTAATAAAGTTTTAAATATCCATTTAGCTCTCTCTTGCTACAAAAAACAGTGAAAAGGTTTTGGAGAAAAATCTTTTTTTTTCTCGTTTATACATATCTGATGCAGAGAATGTAAGGAAGGAGAGAGTTCAGAAACAGTATATCAACCTTCATTTTCTCTAAAAAGGACAACCCATTTTGGCAATCTACAGCAACATACAGGCGTTAAATGAGACCGGTCTAAGGCTTGTTTGTACGCGCCGAGCGAGTTAAAAAAAAAGGATGAGAAAAGGCAAAAAAATTGGAAAGAGAAGTAGAGGAAAAGTAAAATACAACGGAAGGAGACGAAAATTTAGATCATTTTTTGGCGTGAACATGTATACGCCAACATCGCTGGTCCGGTAACCATTTAACCCCTGGCAACACACTCAAATGAACTCCTCGCTTTGAATAAATAATCTTACCTTCCGTTATCAGTCTTAAAATCAAAGTGATGTTGGAAGCCGATTGAAATTGCAGATGTTTGCCAGCTAAGCAGAGGGCGATGCTGGATGGGGGACTGTCAGAGCACACGAGAAAACTCCTAGAGTGCATCAATGTCAATCAGAGGTATCTCTAAAACACTTCCGCATTCAGGGTTGGACGTGCAGGGATTAAATTTAACAGGTAAAAGAAATGGGCATACACGACACGCGAGTTATAAAAGGGTGGGGAGAGCTACAAAGAATGGAAAGGAAAATGCAGCAGAAGCGAGAGATAACGGAAACAAAAAAGATGAGTAGATGAGTAGACTATTTTCGGCTGGCGCGAACACGCTCTGAAATAGCTGTTCTGTTTACTATTCAACCTCTAAGGACATGATGGTGTTATCAGACCGTCCCTTTCGAAACACACTGGCAACAGTGGCCATTCGTGACTCTACAGCCTTAAGAGCTTGTCACGGATGGAGCCGGATCATCCAGTCCAGAATCGAGCGCGACCTCAGGTGGCGGATAGAGGGATGCCTCCCTACGAATAATTCGGGAGGTAGCGGGAGAAATCCCGCCGCGGACCAAAACTGGGTAGTATAGCTCGTCAAAGGAAGGCGATGCCGGACCGGCCTGGGCATGCCACCGGACAAAACATCAGCCGATACTCCGCTATACTTTTCAATGGCGAAGCGAGGCGCCAATCAAATAGCCTCTTGCCTATCTCCGGTCAACGACAGGCGAGACGTCTCTACACCCACCCAAAACGATGCTAGGCCGGCTTGACCACCCACTCACAAGGCCTATTGAAGTTGAAGTTTTATTACGCAAAGTATTTTGAAACATCACGTGTAAAAGCATAAGTCAGAGGGAAGATAGAGTGTTTCTGGGGCATAGGGGAGAAGAGGAATTTAGGGGTTCAGAGTTGTTTTACGATGGGAGTCCCTACGGAGCGATTCGAGTTAGGAAATCGTCAATGGAAAGAATCATTGCATACCAGCCGCTCAGAATGACGCAAAAGGGAAAATTAAGAGAAGTTGGGAGAGTTGTTACATGACGACCGCTCAGGAGAATGAGAAAAGGAAAGAATGAAACATGAACATGAACAGGTTGCTACAACGATGTCCGCCTTCACAAGGTGCAGCATGACAGTCTCAGGACTGCAAAGGACATGAAAACCCTTCTCCGGACGCATCTTGTCCGAAGAACACGAGAACTTCTCTCATTAAAGAGAGTGTTCATAACCAAGTCTTCGATGCGGGATGCTTGCCGGCAACAACAACAACAACAACAGACCGTCCCTCGTGACCTGTTGCCTCGCACGTTTTAACTGAGAATAACAAAATAATACCTTTGGCGGGCTTTCTACTATCACAGTGATCTTAGGCTGGCAACTTATAAATGAATCTAGTCTCTCTGTTCAATAGGCTTATGAAAACTTCAAAGCATTGTGGGAATCGATAGAGTTTTTAATACGATTCTTTTGCTCTCGATGATGATGAAAGTTAAAAGTATGTTGTTGTTGTTGTCTTGCCCATAGGTCCTGTCGAGGGGAGTCCTTTGGGATAGGTTGGTGGTGAGGATCCTTTTGAGTCCGGAGAGATTTTCTCCGTCTACACTCGCACCGCAGTCGGCGATCCTCTTGGCGAGACCCATTCGTTAACCGGAGAAGGGCAAGAGGTTATTTTACTGGCGCCTCGACTCGCCATTGAAAAGTATAGCGGAGTATCGGCTGATGTTTTGTCCGGTGGCATGCCCAGGCCGGTCCGGCATCGCCCTCCTTTGACGAGCTATACTACCCAGTTTTGGTCCGCGGCAGGATTTCTCCCGCTACCTCCCAGCACGAATTCTTCGTAGGGAGGCGTCCCTCTATCCGCCACCTGAGGTCGCGCTCGATTCTGGACTGGATAATCCGGCTCCATCCGTGACAGGCTCTTAAGGCTGTAGAGTCACGAATGGCCACTGTTGCCAGTGTGTTTCGAGGTTAAAAGTATGTAAGCTAGAGTGCTGACTCTTTTCAGCCTCTTGGGGTTCGAATAAAGCTAGACACCGCATTCTTCAACTTCAAGAGAATAAAGCGAAAAAATAGTAAACCATTTTTGACCAAAAAAAGTAGGAATTACTTCAGCGTGCTGGATCTTATTCTGGAGAAAGGCTGCGCGGCTATGGGAGTGGCGGGGCAGCAGGCCGCAGCTGGAGTGCGCGCCAATCACGTTAGCTTATGCACTCATTTATGCATTCATTAGTACTTTAATCATTTTTTAATGCACGAATTTTCTTTCTAGGGGGATGTATGTTTTTAGGCTAACGGTCGCTTCCGTAAAAGGGTGAGCTATAAATATTTAATTGAATTTGATGGAAAAGAGAGAAGCAATTGTGCATAATTCTGAAGAGTTGTTGTAGACTGCTGAGGTTCTGAACCTGGGGGTTACTGTAGACTGCTGAGGTTCTGAACCTGGGGGTTACTGTAGACTGCTGAGGGTCTGAACCTGGGGGTTACTGTAGACTGCTGAGAGTTTGAACCTGGGGGTTACTCACGAAAAGAATCCTTCAAGGTATAATGACATGAGAACGAGCGAGTCAAAAGGAAAGAAACAAGTTATGAAAAATAACATGAGCAGGACTTTGTAAAATTTATTTGTTTCTCTGCAAACAAACTTCAACGGGAATTATTAGAAGAAAGTTTGGCAAACACAGGTAATTTCAGTAGTCAAGATAAAAAGTATAACGTATATTATAGAAAAAGTATATATATATATATATATATATATATATATATATATATATATATATATAAAACAAGGACTAATTCGTTACTGTCATACCAAGAAGTTATACTCACTGCAATACCAAAATTTAATCTTACTGTTATACCAATAAGTTATTATTATTGTAAAACCAAGCAGTGCTTCTTACCAGGGTGTTTCTTAGCACCCGCACAACTTTTTTCGGGCGCATAGATTTTTAAAATTTCAGAGTTTAACATAAAAATTTTCCAATGATTTCGACTTTCCCTACCAAGAATCCGAAAAAAAGTTTTCCAAGCGCATAGATTTCGATGTTTTTCCAGGATTTTGAGAAGCGCATAGGTTTTTTACCCGCAGTGTGGGTCAGAGAAACATCCTGCTTCTTACTGTAAAAAATGCCCTTAGGACAAAGCTTCATCACCCCACTTCATGAGTAAAATGACGAGCACAGTGAAGCAGATCGCCAGAGAGTGGAGTGCAGAAGGTCAGGCATAAGTCTTTTTCATTGTATTATTTTCAAATCGCTAAAGGAGTTAATTCACTTTTTTTACAGTCTCTAAAAGAGTCAGGTTACTATTTTCGAGTCTCTAGACAAGTCAGGTTACTTTTTTCGTGTCTCTGGACGAGTCAGGATATTATTTACGAGTTTCTAGATAAGTCAGGTTTTTGAGTTTATTTACAAGTCTTTTTTCTACATACAGTGCTGGACATAATGATAAGACACCCCTGATTTTCGATGATATCAGCCGAACGGTAAAGGTAAATGGAAAATTATGATTATCATATTTTTTTCGCCCTCGAAAACCATAGTAGCCGTAGTTTAAAAAAAACTTCTTAGTTCTCCAGAAAAACATTTTTTTAAGGATTTTGACCTGGACATAATGATAAGACACTTAACAGCTTTTTATCAATAAATCTTTATTTTATATTTCTTGTCAACAAAAACGATTCAATAATTGATAGCACGACCTTTCTTCAAAAGAATGTCAGAAATCCGATTTGGCATGCTTCTATATAACGCAGAAATTACATGTGGCTCTATTCCATCCAACTCCTTGGTTATCGCAGCTTTAAGCACGGCTGTAGTGGCGTATTGTTTGTTATTTTTATAAACCCGACGAACCAAGAGTCCCCAGAGATTTTCCATCGGATTCAAGTCCGGAGAACGAGCCGGCCAAGGTAGAGCCGGCCTGGACATAATGATAAGACACACTTAAGACACTGGGCCGTTCGCGTACTGTCATTACCAACTACCTCGCCGACCCTCTTGGATATGGATCGAAACCCTCTGGAGGACGTCCACGCAAGCTCACGGAACGAGAAGAGCGGTAAATCGCCAGAAAAGCTTCGAACTCGACCGCCTCTGTAATGGACATTAAGGCAGAGCTCAACTTGAATGTCTCTCGCAGAACGATTCAACGCGCTATTCACCGTAATCCTCACATCAAACGTCAGAGGTGCTGGAAACAACTCTCATTCCATTCATGAGGAGTCACAGCAGTCGTCAGCTTGTCTACCAGCAAGAAAACGCTCCTATTCACGCCAGCGCCTCCACCAAGTCATGGTTGTTGGCTAAGAACGTCTCTCTGCTACCTTGGGCGGCTCGTTCTCCGGACTTGAATCCGATGGAAAATCTCTGGGGACTCTTGGTTCGTCGGGTTTATAAAAATAACAAACAATACGCCACTAAAGCCGAGCTTAAAGCTGCGATAACCAAAGAGTGGGATGGAATAGAGCCACATGTAATTTCTGCGTTATATAGAAGCATGCCAAATCGGATTTCTGACATTCTTTTGAAGAAAGGTCGTGCTATCAATTATTGAATCGTTTTTGTTGACAAGAAATATCAAATAAAGATTTATTGATAAAAAGCTTTTAAGTGTCTTATCATTATGTCCAGGTCAAAATCCTTAAAAAATGTTTTTCTCGAGAACTAACAAATTTTGTTTTTTAAACTACGGCTACTATGGTTTTCGAAGGCGAAAAAAATATGATAATCATAATTTTCCATTTACCTTTACCGTTCGGCTGATATCATCAAAAATCAGGGGTGTCTTATGATTATGTCCAGCACTGTAGTATATACATGTGCGGTAACGTGATCCAAGTTTTATGAGTTGGTTTGTTTTGTTGTTTTTTTGAATTTGCGAGTCAGATTCGTTTCAAGATCTAAACTTTTGATAGTCGAGTTTTTGTTATATTTTTATATGATTCCAGGTCGTGTGGAGAGAGAAGCCACATACGTACCTATCTTACAAGAGATGGAAGCTCGTTTTCCTGTGAGTAAACGAGGAAAGGCTGAGGTTCTCATCCCAGGCAGTGGTTTCTTCTCTTCCCATTCAATTGAATACGTTATTTTGGTTTAATGTGTGTTTTACTAGAACTAATTACTAGAGAATAATTGTGCTCAAATGAAAGCACTTTTGAATGCTTCAAGTGGATGAGAATGGAATACCAACAATTTTTACTTGATTGTTTTCTATACTTCTGTTTTAAATGGAAAGTATGAGTTTTTTATTCTAATGTTTTGATTAAAAAATTGTCTAAAAATGGCGAGACAAAAGATAAGTGTTGCTTTCCGGTCTTGGTCGCTTGGTTTGGGATCTGGCCGAGTTGGGATTCGATGCAGTTGGCAACGAGCACAGCATCTTTATGCTGATGACGGCTTTTTTCGTATTGAATTGTTGCACCGAGTTACGCGCTCTGTAATACTTTATAAATAAAACTACGTGTATTGATTTATTTTATTGATTTTTCACAATTAATTCTATAAGCTCCAAATTTTCTTTCGTTTGAGTCAAGAAACCATCTAGACTTTTGGTTAAACTACTATTTATTTGTTTAAATATTCATAGATCATTCTGCGAAAATAACCTGCTAACAGGGAAAATCAATGTCAAAAAATATCTGAATTCGAAAATCAATGTCAAAAATATGAAATTTTTTCCCATTGGACGCTAAAACTATCTGAGTCGATTATTGCTTATGATGACAAAAGATGAATCAATTAGAGATGTTGAGAAAAAAAAAGTTCGGAAAGTTGAGAAAGCGACCATCATGAACTGGTGAAAAGTAGAAGAATTTTTTTCTATTCAAATCAAACTTCTCTTTTTTGGAAGAAGTGCGAGATTACTCATTGGAGAGGTGCTCTGTTTCAGAAGAATCAGTACACGTTGTACCCTTATATCACGGGGACCAGCAATTCGCTCTCTTACGAGGACCAAACTCGACCCGTGTACTTCCCCGATGTTTGTCCGACGCGAACTCTTCATACCGTGCGAAATCGAGAGATGTTTTTTTTTTATGAGTTTTGTTAATAGTTTTAACCTAACCTTTTTTCAAACGAAATTTTAAACGGTGCAAAGCATTGGATTGATAACTGTTTTCTTGTAATAAATTGCAAATTAGAAATAGTCGGAGACAAACTTGAACAAACTTTACATCGTTCAGACTGTTCTTATTTATTATTTGTAAGTGTTTTTTTTGTTCTTTCATGTTCCTTTCCAGAGAAAACAATAATGTGAATAAGTGCTTCAGTTCCGAGATCCGCCGATGTCAATGACTTCGGGCGATTTTCTGCGCTCTTTCGAAGGAGAGGATGGAAAGTTCGTAATTTGTGATTGCTGCCAGGGTTTATACATCGCTTTTTATTTCTCTTTCTGTGTTGACAATTGCAATAATGGCGAAATAAACTAATTGTGGTGATTAATAGTTGTATAGGACTAGATGGCTTATTTAAAGCAAAGTTTCGTAGGTCAGCATCTCTTCTGGGAGTGTAAGAGTAGGTCAGCATCTCTTCTGGGAATGTAAGAGTAGGTCAGCATCTCTTCTGGGAGTGTAAGAGTAGGTCAGCATCTCTTCTGGTAGTGTAAGACTCGGAGGCGTTTCATTCAACGCCAGCTCAATGAAGAATTGAGAGTGAAAAGGAATTTATGTATGTTCGAAGACACGTGAAAGGTGATGTTGAAGATACGCGGCAATCATAACTTCTTGGTTCATCGACACGGCGCAGAATCCTATCGAGTATATCGAGAACTGCAACCGATTGCTGCAGAAAGGAGGAGGTTAGGTTGATTTTATGGAGTTGGTTTCGATATGGTAATGGTTATCATTGAATCAGGAACGATACTGTCAAGTTGCTCAAATAATGAGGTTGTACAAAAGTCACAAAAAAAACAAGTATGGTCGAAGTTTTAGAATCAGCCATTGAAGTTTGCGTTTCGTTATACGGACTAATGTACCGCGACACTAATTTCATGTTGTTTAGAAGCATACAATTTTATCTGTTGGCGAAATTCTTATGATAAGATCAGAAGGGTGAGAGGGAATGTAAGTTGTATCAAAGCAGGCATCTTTAAAGGGTGAATCTAAAAAATTTTCTCGTGACATGTTGACACGTGGATATTTTTTGTGCTTGCTGAATTAGTTTTTGATCCTACCTTATACATCTTTCATCTCTAATTTCTTTGAAAATTTGACATTGCTTAAAGATCCGACCATTTTATGGGCAACATGGAGGAATGACAATGAAATGGAGTAGATAAAAAGTCTGCTTGAAGTGTGGATCAACTGCGGCCCGCTGATGTATCACTATGCGGATGAGGAAGACACGCCGTCGCTTGAGCTGCCATACAATGAGATCCTTCGGATAGTGCAGCTGTGCGGCTTCCGACTGGACAAGCAGCGCGTGATAGAAAGCTGCTATGCAGGCGATCGCGCATCTATGCTGCAGTACAAGTACAACTGCGGTTTCTTTGTAGCTATTAAAATGGAGTAATGAGAGAGGAAGAGTGAGAAGGAGGGAGACAGAAATACAGAGATTCGGGAATAGAGGGAGAAAAAGAACGAAAAAGAAGTTTTAAGGATTTCATTATCGATTGACTTTAGTTCAAAGTACAAACTTTCCAATAATTATCAAAGTTTTTCATTACATCAAGATGGAATGTTATCGATACGATATGCCCATATCATCATTATGGTTTACGCTTCATGTAAGTTTTTTTTTCCAGTAATAATTTGATATTCTCAACTCCGCTGTTTTAATAGATGTTAGATGTTTTATATCGTACTCTCTTCTGACTTGTCTTGGCATTTGTAAATAGTCATTTGATAAACGCTCGAATGAAGACAACATAATCGGTGCTCTGAAAAAAATAGAACGCTTTTTTTCGGATTGTGTACATGGTTTCGAGTTCACCTTATAGTATTCATTATTAGTTCGTTCTCTAATTCACAAAAACTGCGTATCTCTAACAAGAATTTAAAGGTTTTATAACTGTTTCCTCTGTCAGTATTTTACAGTTGAAAATCATAAGGCTTATCTGAGATGGATGATTGGACCTTTCAACAAGAGAAGTCTTAAAGGTTTCCCCATCATAATTCTTGATCTTCGACTGAAGAACCACCACCAAAATATACCAATTTCCTGTAGACCAGTAGAAGCTGAGGTCGACTAACGTTTAAAAAAATCGATTTTTATTAAGCCTTTAGTATGAAAAAAAATCTTTTTTTATATTATTCATTTAGCGAGACAACTTTTTTCATTAAATAGTGATACTTGATACTTGGAAATCGTTCTACTTGCAATCAACCTTTACTCCAATCTGTACAGGGTGGCCCATATATTCGGCAACGCGTTTACAAACGTTTATCTCAATTCATAAGTGAGCAAGAGTGTTCAAATTTGTACATTTATCAGCACACATTAATAAAAACATTGGGTCAAAAAATCATTCAATTCGATCCCCTTTGGCACGAACGACAACCCGGAGTCGCTTTGGGAACGCTTCGATCACTGGACGAATGTACTTTTCGTCGATCTTCGACCTTCCTCTGCAGGGATTTTTTTAGAGACTCCAGATTCAAGTGAGGATGAGCATTGACTTTGCTCTCAAGGTAGGACCACACGGAATAGTCCAGCGGATTGAGGTCGGGCGATGAGGAGGGCCATTCTGCGCTGGAGATAAAGTCTGAAAAATGAGCCTTGCACCATGCCTGTGTTCCGATAGCCTTGTGAGCAGGCGCAGAATCTTGCTGGAAGACCCAAGGTGTATTACGGTAGTGGGAAGCAGACCAAGGAAGCAATACTTTTTGAAGAATATGGTGGCGGTAGTATTCCTGGTTAATTTTGACTCCTGGTTCGACAAAAACAAGAGGAGTTTTGCCGGTGGCGGACACTCCGGCCCAAACCATGATTTGTGCAGGATGGAAAGCTCTATGAACGATTCTACCTGCTTCATTAGCTGCCTGTGAGTCCCGAGCAAGCACTCACACATTTTGAGGGTTGTAGGCCTCTTCTGTAGTGAATAGCTTCATCCGTCCGAGAAGACTGTCTTAAGGTGAGAATTGTTGCGCGTCCGGAGGATTAGAGCGCGGCACCTTTTGAGTCTCTCCTCCTTCTTCTTCAAGGTTAGAATGGCAGCCTTTTTAGTACGATATGGGGTGAGCCTCAAATCCTCTTTAACGATTCATTGAAGAGTCGTGCGTGATAAGTTCATTTCGGAGGCCATTTTGTTAATGCTACGCCTAGCATTTCGACCGACTCGCTTCCTCACGGCCTCAATCTTGTTAGGGGTGCATACTGATCGAGGACGACCTCTTCGGGGCAAGTCAACAAGTGTACCGACCTGTTCAAACCGTTTGATTGTTTTCCAAACGAGATTGCGAGAGACGTTGAGATCCTTAGCGATGCGCGTATTTGTACGACCAAGTTTGTGCAAGTCCACAATCACAGAGCGTGCTCTATGAGCGGCCACCATTCTTTTGAGAATTGATCGAATGAAATGAAATTTCTACCATGTAATAAAAACACATGTGAAAAGAACATATGTAAAAATTGGAGCTCAACGTTCACTGTGAATTGAATTATAAACGCCGAAAGATTGGTTGCCGAATATATGGGCCACCCTGTACATGATTCTATGCTGCAACCGTCGCTACACTCCCTTCTCTTTCGACGCAAGTCTACAGAATGCTGCAACCGTCGCTACTCTCCCTTCTTTTTCGAAGCAAGTCTACAGAATGCTGCAACTGTCGCTACTCTTCCTGCCCTTTCGACGCAAGTCTACAGAATGCTGCAACCGTCGCTACTCTCCCTTCTCTTTCGACGCAAGTCTACAGAATGCTGCAACCGTCGCTACTCTCCCTTCTCTTTCGACGCAAGTCTACAGAATGCAGTGGTCAAGAATTTAGCCAACTTTTTATGACAGAACATTTTAGATGAAACAACACAAATGTGGCATTTGCTTAATCATCTCAAATTTGCTTTAGTAGAAATTAGTGGAGAAAAAAGACGAAGAAAAACTAGATTACAAAAAATGTAAGTACTTGGGTGTTACTAACTAAATATTGAATGTATCTCGACTCGTCATTAACAGGCCATGCGGATTCCAATTTCGCCTGGCGGAATCGAAAAATTCCAATCAATACAACAAAAATGATTTGCTTCAGAAAAAGCAGCTTCTGAGCAGTTTCAACACTAAAGAACATCAGCTACAATTAATCACTTAAAAAAGAACACCCATTTGATTGGTTCATTTAACAACAAATGAGTTTTTCTTTTCCGTTGACGATAATAGAATTCACAGTCTCAGTACTACTAAATCCACAATTAAACATAACAGCCAGAACTGAATTTTTTTCAGTTTGGGACGAGGAATATAAAATTCGATTATTTAAGATGGTTTAGAAGTTTCTCTTCTAATAAAAATTCGATTACTATGTAACTAAACTTTTGTGAAACAAGTCCACTACTGACTGGCAGTTATTGGATGGATCTTCTTCTGCCAACTCAAACCACGGGTTTATCCTCAATTTTTTCGAATTCATCATAGTCCACAACATTGCGGTAGATCGGCTCTTCCTCCTGCGCTTCTTCGTTTCGCTTCTCCTGCGAATCAATACTTCACTGATCAAGAACGATATCAAAAAAAGTTGAAGCAAGCGATGGAAAACCACGAGCTTTCTCTTTCTCATTACACTAAAAAAACGTAGTCATCAATCTCTTCGCCTTTTCTTTCGAATTTTTTTCCAGCTTCATATGTATAGAATACTAAGCGGATAATTTTTTAGAGAATGACTTCATGAATTAAATTATCTTAGTCATTTAAAAAACAAAAAAAGAACAACGTTCTGCTGAAACTAACGTTTTCTTCAAGGAACTCCCAAGCTCTTTCCATTGGAGTTTTCTCATAGTGTTGTTCATCAGGGATGGGGGAAGAAAGACGGGAATCTTCCTTTTCCAACTGATCCAACAACTGCAAATATAGCAGAGACTTCATTATTCCCGGGCATTGGTCACCCACAAATGTCGAAAATTCAAAATATTGTTGTATATAGAATACTGAGAAGCGAGAGAGAAACAATATAATTTGAGCATTTCAACAGATCGAGACTAACCTTGCTATTGTTGCTTTAGAAGGTATAACTTTAATTTTGTTGCTTAAGAAGGTATAACTTTAATTTTGTTGCTGTAGAAGGTATAACTTTAATTTTGTTGGTTTATAAGGTGTAACTTTACTTCTAAATTAAGCGTTAACAGTATGACTGACTAGTCGCTTTTTATTATCTTCATCATATCAATAAATAATTCAAGCTCTACTGCATTTTCAAAAAAATTGTTAAGGGCCTTAACATAGGTAAAATATTTCTTGATTTTTCAACAGGTCTATCGCTAAAGTAGGCTAAAAGTTTCACTTTCAACTTTACGAAACCGGTTGACGCTGAGTTATGGAAACGTTCCATTTATGTAGAGAAATGAAGATTTTTTTCTT
The DNA here is from genome assembly GCA_964056735.1 of Allodiplogaster pararmata. Taxonomy (NCBI): domain Eukaryota; kingdom Metazoa; phylum Nematoda; class Chromadorea; order Rhabditida; family Diplogasteridae; genus Allodiplogaster; species Allodiplogaster pararmata. The sequence continues at coordinate 40,511,371 of OZ057404.1, read as the reverse complement.
TCTATTTTAGCTGTGAAAACTCTGATATATTCATTTCGAGGGAGGGTGAGGGTCGGTAGGTCGGTCGCCGTAGAAATTTTGTTTGCTAGTTGGCAGTTTATCTATGGTTAAGGCTCACTTTATTTCCATGTCAAATATGAAAGCGGACATTCAACTACGGCGATTGATAGTGAACCGACCCATACTTTGACTCATCATTTTAAATCTCACAGAATTTATCGAGTGAACAGAAGACGAACCCATTCGTGTCGCTCTTTTCTGGCGGCAAGTTGCTTCTCCAGTCTCATCTTGGTCTTCACCCACGAGAGAATCGCCTGCATATATTCTTTTCAATAAAAAATATTCTCTTTCCCTTCACTGATGATTGTTGCCCGTGTGGTTCCTTTGGCGTTGAAAGGGTGTCCACGAGTTCGCGGTAAAAGCTCAAGCACATAGTCACACTCACTCTCTTCTCTTTCGCTCTCTCATGGTATTTTTTGCGTCTTTTCTTTTCACCTTTTTTGATTCGGGCTCTGGCTTTTTTAAAAAATAAGATTCCATCCATATTCATTCACAAATCAAACCTACATAGACGACAGCAAGAACACAGCAAGCCTTTATTGGTGATGAAATCCAACTATTCAGACTTTTCACTCCCCTTCACTCTTCTCCTTTCACTCGCTGCAAAATGGTCGCTTCTTCCTTCGTGTCTCTAGACCCTAACCCTTCTCCCAATATTCACTAGAATACCGAGGAAAAAAACTCAATAAATCTCAGGAATTTGTCTGTTGACATCCAGAAATGACAACTGTGAAGATATTTTGACCAACTTCCCTGTCCCCTGCTCCTTACTTCTTTCTTCTCTCTAAAAATTCGATTACGCCCATGTGATGTATGTATGTCACGTAATAAAACAGTTATATTATTATTTCAAAAATTAAAAAAGTTTTATGAAAATAACTGGAAAAAGCTGAAATCTATTATTCAAAAAAATTAGCCAGACAGCCTGACCTGATGTTTCTGAGCCACAACTTCCTCCGGAAGAGAGGAAATGGCAAGATCAGATCGATAATCAGCTATTTGACGACCAATCTGAAACAAGAATATGTCCTGTTATTCTAAAGTCTCTCCTTAAAAACAGATGTCTTTGCCAGATCTCTTACAAAACTTCTTCTTCTTCAAAAGGTTTCGTTTACTCTGCTTTTCCTTCTCTATTCATTAGAACTCTATAATTTTTTTTGCAATAAACGTAAACACAACACAAACATTCAACTTTGAATTTTACAAAACGTTGTCAAAGCTAACATCTTTTATCTCCTGTATCCTCCGAGACTCCTCTCTAATCCAGCCTTCCGCAATTGTGTGTATCTAAAGCTCTGCTGATACATGCAAGAAAAGGTTTTAAATCATCCAATCAAAAAAACCCCCCATATTTTACTAACATCTTCACGTCCTCCTCAAGGTCTGTTCTAGAACGAGGAATATAGTCTTCTTTCTTTATCTATCTATCTCTTTATTTTTCCTTATCTCTTCTCTCTTCATTTTTCTCTCTCACAAGCTCTTTACGGCTCTCTATTTATTTCTCTCTCTCTTCTTTGTGAAAAATTGTATTTATGTGGAGAAATGAAGATATTTCTTTAAATTCCAGCTGTGAAAACTCTGATACATTCATTTTGACTGTGGGAAAGGGTCGGTAGGTCGGGTAGAAAATTATTTTGCCATTTGGTAGTTTAAATATTTATTTATTTATTTTATCGACATTTTGCAATGCAAAGTTATGGTGAGAGACATTGTAAATAATATTCAAGTGTGGCGACAAGTAAGGCAAATATCTAAAGTAAGGCAAATATCTAAAGTAAGGCAAATATCTAAAGTAAGGCAAATATCTAAAGTAAGGCAAATATCTAAAGTAAGGCAAATATCTAAAAGTAAGGCAAGTATCTGGCAAAATATGATTGTCATTCATGATTTCCCCCTTCACCTGCAAGAAACATACACTTAAAGACTATAGAAAACATCATCTAAATGAGTATTGTAAATTGTAACAAATCGAGGAACATGTTTTTGATATATAACATAAATGACAAGGTAACTTTTGAGCAATAGAAAAAAAAGCATTCAAGTTTGCGGCCCACCTCATTCGCGTGGATGTGTTTCTTGGTTTTCCAATTACGGTATACAACCCTTTCATTGTCAGGTAACAGTTGATCTTCGGCTTCATCCTCAACAATTATCATTCCATCAAGGTTATATGTGCTTTTAAGCGAATTATTCATAGCTGAACAAGTGTTGAAAATTAAAGTTTGGAAAATATCCACGTACTGTGAAAAATTCGGCTAAATTTCACATAAGGGTCTTTTTTCCGCTAAATTTCACACATATGTGAGTTAAAAGACAGACGCCCGCCGACAGGCGACCGTACATGACTAAATAACCCCTGTTTATAAGACCAACTTGTTCTCTGGTTGCTCTGGAAATGAGACCCATAGCGGCCGCCGTCGTTGAACCCTTTCTTGCCGTGTTGATCGGAGCCGGTGGTGGAACTGAAAACATGTTATCTGTTAGAGAAAAGAGATTTGAGAGACAGAAATAGAGAAAAGAGAGAGGAATAGAAAATAGAGAGAGGAATAGAAAGAGGAAATATGGAGAGAAAGAGGGAGAAATAGAGAATATAGAGAGAAAGTAAATCGCAAGAGAAATAAAGAGAGACGAAGAAATAGAGAATAGAGAGAGGAAATAAGCAGAGAAAGAGAGAAATAGAGAAGAGAAAGAAAGAGAGAGAGAGAGAAAGCTGACGTGGTTTGATGAGGTCCGGGTAGAAGGGACCCTCCTGATCGCTGCCCACAACCACCATAGCCCAGTAGCCATCTTTGCCTTTCCGCCAGACCTTCAGTGTCAAAATTCAAGTTACGCATTTCTTTTAAATCCTTTTAAAAACGAATCGATTTTCTTGCTTATTGATAAATAATCTCATGATTATAATTACACCGAGATAAATCAAAACGCATTATATTTGATTATTTGACTTATGAATAAACTATAGCGAAAAAAAAGAACTAACTTTTATTGGCGGTGGCTTAGTCGGGTACTTGCTGCAAAATCACCATAATCATCGTTCAATTAAAAGTTTTTTCTTTTAAGTAAGTATCGATGGGCTGTCCACAAAAAACTCGAAGTTTCGCGATTTTCTCAAAAAAACTAGCAACCTAGTACTGATAAGTTGTATTTCTTAGTCTTTATTTCCTAGACTAACAATTCCAGTTCTTTCCTGGGTCTCTTTTCATTTCTGTAAAACTGACCTTTCTACGAACCACAGGGAACATCCGTACTTTTTTAATGGAAAAAAAGGCATGAGATTACATTTACTCATCTAGTTTGCATCTGAGTTAACAGCTAATCAATATTGACCCAGGGACTCAAAGCCAAGATTCTTTACTGAAATTTTCCATAAACTTAAAGATAAAAATTGCACTTCAAAAGTTGATCTGGTCGATTACTCTAAGACCAATTCTGCGAGTTACAACTTCTGCTTTCATCTCCACAAGTATTTCTGTGACCCGAACTTTGAGTGAAATCTACTTGGATATGCTCTCTTCGTATGCGTTCTCCAATTCTCACTGCATCCAATCGGTATTTTTTCCAAAGCTTGTTATTCCCTCACGATAAGTTTTTTTTCTCGATCTACAACCTTGTTTGGCGGGTGGTAATAAAGGATATGATTATGCCAGACTCACCCGTGACCATTAGCTTGCTGATGAGGGTTGAACCTGCTTCGCTTCGCCAGCTTCTCTTCGTTAGCAACATCCGCTTCACTTCTCGATTGCGCTCTCATCATGATTTCTTCTGAAGTTACCAATGGTAACTTACCATTTCCCGATTTGTAAAGTGTATCATTCCAGCCTAATCACAATGGCCGAGTGTTTGCCAACAAAATTATACTCTCAGTTCTCAATTCTATAAAATTTATTTTACTCTTTTTTTTTTTACAATCCTCGTATAGCAGTTGTTGTTGTTGCCGGATGTAGCCGGCTTCGAAGAACGTCTGTGTACTTCGTTTCTTGTTCTTCTTTTTTTTTTCTTATATCTTCAAGAACGCTGCGACATCCAGGGGCTTGGTCCAGAGGTCGATTGGAGACAGCGCGGTCGGGTGGCATGGGCAGTTGAAGAGATGCGCAACGTCGTGAGGTCCAGAAGAGCAATCGGGACACACGTCGGGGATGGATTCGTCAATGCGGTGGAGGTAGTTGTTGATGAATCTGCTGAATCCCGAGCGGAGCTGGCTGAGCGTGCATCTAGTCTTGCGGGGTAACTCCTTCTCTTCTTCCTGGATAAGGGGCGGAGGTCTGCCTCCCAGGATGACGGCACCCTTCAACGATTGGAGTTCGTTCGAGACCATCATCGAGTGTACGGTGTTTGCGACTGATTTCCCATTGTTCGGATCCTTTGACATCTGTTTCGCGGCTTCGACAGTCTTCTTGCAACTCAACACGAGGTTGTACTTCATTGCGCGAGGGGGCGCCGGGCAGTCGAGGAGGCCGTGGTGGATGTGTTCTGGGTCCAACGATCTCGCGAGGTACTGCGCGGCGAGCATGTTCAGATGGGATTTGGTGCGCATGACCTTTGATTCGCGATGAATATGGTCAGTGTCGGCCATTTGATGATTCCCTGTCACGACGCGGAGTCCGGAGTTCTGAGAACGTTGGATTTTGGCGTGAGCGGAGTCCGAGAGGAAGGTGGACCAGGCGGGTGCGGCGTAGTTGCAGATCGCTTGCGAGATGGCTTTGAACGTGAGGCGGAGGGTTTCTTTTTGGTTGCCCCAGGTGCTTCCGGCTAAGGCTTTCAGTACGTTATTGCGCTGCGACATCCGTCTCGCGATGTCTTTGGCATGATGGCTGAATGTGAACATCGAGTCGTACGTGACGCCGAGTAGCTTGGCCTGGTTGACGGTGGGGACGGGTGATCCGCAGATTGATATGTCCAGAGTAGACTTGAATTCACGACTAAACGGGGTGAAAAGCATGAGCTGGCTCTTGGTCGGGGAAATGATGAGTGACCGTTCTTTGAGGAAGGTTTCAATTTTCGTGATGGCCCTGCGTAGATTTTCGGAGGCGACGTTGATGTCGGGATCTGACGCCCAGATCGTGATGTCATCAGCATACGAGATGACGTTCGTGTGGGCATCGTCTGTGGGAAGATCGCGGAGGTAAAGGTTGAAAAGCGTGGGCGAGAGGGCGCTGCCTTGTGGGACTCCGTTTCTGAAGAGTCTGGAACTTGATACCGAGTCGCGGAAGCTTGTGCGTCCTGTTCTTCCTCTAAGATAAGAGGCGAGCCATTTTTTAATGTAGTTCGGCGCGGTTGTTGTCTCAATGAGGTCGATGAGCTTGACGATGTCGATACTTTCGAATGCCTTGGACATATCAATTGCCATGAGGACCGTTCGACTAGCGGGACGTTTCTGGTTAAAGCCGTCTGCGATGCTCTTCGAGAGAGTTACGAGGGCCGAGGTTGTAGAGCGTCTTGCCGTGAAGCCATGTTGGTGGTCTGCCGGGGGAATGTGCCTCTGTAGGGAGCCGAGTAATAGCCGTTCAATCACTTTGGCGACGGGCGAGAGTAGAGATATCGGACGGTAGCTGGAGCCTTCGGATGCTGGTTTGCCTGCTTTCAGGAGGGGTAGTATGATCGACGATTTCTATATCATGGGGATCCTGCCTGTGCGTAGGGAGCTGTTGACCAGGGAGGTCAGGGCGCTGATTCCTTTCGGACCTAAATGATGGAGAATTATAGGAGCGATGCCATCTGGACCAAGCGCGGTGGACTTCTTCGTGGATCTGATGGCGGCTGCTACGTCTGTGGTAGTGAAGTCCTCGAAGTCATCTGCGGACAGGCGGTGTATTTTCCTCATAGTCTTCCTGTTTTCCTTTGAAGTTATATACTGGACTGGACAAGTGTAGGCTTTGTTGAAGCGGTTCGCGATATCGGAGGCGGTCGTGATCGTCTCATTTCTGAAGGATATGGCGCAGTTCGGCGGTGGTCTTCCTTTGTTGTTGAGGATTTTGATGGTCTTCCAGAGCTTGTTGACATCTTTCTTTGGATCGAAGGACTCCATCAGTGCGCGCCAGATATCCCGTTTGTTTTTGTCGGTAGCTCTCCTAATGTTCGTGTTGAGATCGTTCAAAAGGTCGCTTGTCGGATTCGATTCTCTGAGTGTGTCGCGATGATGCATCCATTCTCGTATCTCTGTCGTTAGGGCGACTTCTCTCTTCTTGATCCGGCCGCGTGGGATTGTTTTTGCTGCAGCTGATACAAGTATTCTTCGGAAGAGAGGTTCTGCTTGAACGGCTGGTAGGTTGGGAAGAGGATTTTTGGACAGGCTTTCTTCGACGTGTTGCTGGAACGCTTCCCAGTCCGCTTTCCGGTAATTTGTGAAGGTTGCGTCTCTGTGAGTGTGGTTGAAATTGCTGCCTTCTAGTTCGATGATTATCGGAAGATGATCGGAGCTGCCTTCGGTGATAGTTTTCCATGACGCTTTTTGAAGGAGATCCTGAGAGCAGATGGAAATGTCTGGCGAGGAAGGGCGACCAGGAAGGGCGACCCCTCGTATAGCAGTGATACATTTCTGCTACAAAGCTCTCTGACTCTATTTTCAAGCAGAATTTTTTTTTCTTCGTCATCAATTCATGAGTGGTTGGTGCATGAAGGGCATGAAACTCATTCCAGCCACGGGTTAAATAGTGACCGGATCGGTCCCGTCGGCTGATAGATGTACACACACTATTGACAAAAATCTCCCTCTCTTTTCTTACCCTTTTTCTTCATCCCCTCTTCTTTTTTCCTTCAAACTTTGAGCGGTTTTTTTTCCAGACATGTAAACCCAAATTGGGCGGCTCCATTTAACCCCTGATTCCAGCAGGTTTTGCCAACTTCAAGTGGTTCACCATCGCGAAAGATAGAAATGCTTAAAAACTCACGAAAATTCCTTTCTGCTTCCTTCGCTGCAACTTTGTGGTTGTACTTCCCTAAAAGGTTACAATGGTTACCAATCAATCATCTTCTTGCCTTCCTCTGGTATCGATTGTTTGTAACCTTAGCTCGCCCAGAAAAACCTCTTCTCAACTACACTATAACATTGTTCATTCTTCCCTCAAAATGGATATCCTTATCTAAGTTTTTCATAGATGCACAAGAGAAAAACAGAGATGGTGACTGTTTAGGGGCAAGAGATGATTACTGTTTAGGGGCAAGAGATGATTACTGTTTAGGGGCAAGAGATGATTACTGTTTAGGGGCAAGAGATGATTACTGTTTAGGGACAAGAGATGGTGAATGTTTAGGGACATCCCCGCACCGAGTCAACTGGAATGCCTCAGACTCTTAGAACAGAACAACTTACATAAATAATTGATCTTAGAAAATCATTTATCTAATACTTTAAATAAACTAGGTTGTCTTGCACCTGTTTGTGTTAGAACTTCATTGAATTCGATATGAGATTTTGCCAAACAGTGACTTGTAATTAATGAGATAAAGTTATTTATCAAAGAGTAGGCTTTTCATTCGACCTTTCTCCATAAAATGAAAACATAGACCCCTGCAAAATACTATTTGACTTGACAATTTAACCTTGCACCGTACGTCTTTGTTTTCCAAGGCTCATCACATTGGCAATGGTTTCCTCCAGTTCCGGTTGGCTCGGAACCTTCTTATTCAGTAGAGCCTACAAAAAACCAATTAGTTATTTATTCATTGCACACTAATACAACAAGAGCATCAATTCCAGCCAACCTTGATGTGGTGATCGGGAGAAGTTGTTTTCGGCTCGGACGCCGTTTTAGGGTTCGGCAAAGGCTTCGGATTCCAATTTGGGGGTTGAGGAGAAAATCTTAATATTTCATTTTTAGACCGTATAGTTATTTCTTTTTTGTTCTCTCTCTCTATCTTTTCCCCTCTCACTCTTTCTTTTTCTCTCTCGCATACTCTCTGAGAATAGACATTACCAGTGTTCCGAGAAGATGAACATGATAGCAAACCTGCATGGGTTCCTGGCTTTCCTGGCAGCAGAGGACCTCCTCTTCTTTCCCTCTGCAGTGTTGGTGAGAGGTCTCTCTCCTGTCCAGCTGGCTCTCCCGCCGGCTGCCTCTTCCCTGAAACATGCATGCGAGTGGTTACATAGTACACCTCCAGGGTGTTCATTCCTGTGGTCAAGTTTTCCCCTTCGAAAAAAGCTTGTGATAAAATACAATTTTTGTATTAATTTATGCATTTTTCTTAGCTCTCTGGGGGCCAATCCCTCATGATCAGCTTATTTAGATATACATACACACTTGTAGTGCGGGTGATGAAAAAAAGCCTATAGATCTGTGAAACAAATAAAATAAAAACATGCCAGGAACATGAGAATTTGAAGGACGAAAAGTGACAAGAGATTGAATAATAATGTAAAAACGGAAAAGAGATACGGACAGGCAGCGGGCGCTTTTACCAAATGGTCCCTTTTTGTTACATACAAAAACTCATTTTGTTCACGGTTTTTCTCATTGGAAGTAAAGGCAAATTGAGAAACGCAACCGTATGATGTGTCTTTGTTTCAATCTTCTTCGGGTTTAAGTTTTTGTAGTTTGTAGCTAGGGTCAACCGTTGCACAAAACTTCTTAAGCTCGGAATAGAAATAATCTATTGAGGCATTCCCGTGCTTTTCTCGGTTATCTGTGACATTTTCGTACGCTTTACAAACCTTTGAATGAAAGTCCCTCTCCCCTTCCCCCCTTTAGGCCCCCCTTCCCCCTCCCCTCTCCCCTTCCCCCCCAAACATCTCCAAACTCACTCTTGGTGGTAAATCTCTGTCCCATCAGCGGTTTCAGCATCAGTAGTCGCGGGAAGCTGATCATCTGAAGTACTCTTAGAAGCGACGTCATCGAGTACATTCCATACCATTGGCTCTTTAGCAGCTGCTTCATTGTAAACCTGGACTTCCGTTGATTTTGAGAAGTCATAGAATTCGTCATCGCCATTCTCAGCGGATGCCACTGCTTGCGAAGTCGACGGCTTATTTTGCTTACCTGAAATCACGGACGAAAAAAACAACATTATATTCAAGCGAAAGTAAGTTCCTTTTTCTCTCTCTCTCAACTTCCTGTCGGGCCAGGTGATAATGAAACCGGAACCTCACTAAATTGTAAACTTAAATAGACGTCAGCCCAAACTCCCAAATTATTATGTCATCTTTTGTGAATGTACGCTAGTCTTCAAATCTTTTTATAAAACCGAGAAAAACTCGCAGGTCGTGTGGTTGACTGACTTTTTACTCTTTTCCTAAGTCGAATACAAAGTCCCTTCTTCTTGGGAAGTTGAACGGATTGATTGCCGACCGAATAAGGCTTGTGGACGCTTTCGCACTCAATTTCCGGCTCAGTCGGCACTTTTCTCTGCTAAAACAGAGACTTATGCAACAAGTAGTAGAAACACTAAACTTTATTGCTATCAGTACAAAACTAAGAAGGTACTGATCTTCATCGTGCCTGATCCCGCCTCACGACAGGGTACGCGCTGCCCTGAGATGCGTGACAGACCTATCCTAGTAGAACCAGTCGCTGCCCGCTGGGTCACTGCTAGTGTGTGAAGCAGCAGTGAGGAAAGTCATATTCGAGCCGAAGCACCGCCAACATTTCTTCATACCCTTGTTTTGATGGAATGGGTCCGGAAAGGGAGTCAAAATAGGGATCCTTTGCGAAATAGCCGTGCACATCATCATTATTGAGCCACGCCCGCTCTATTTGACTGATATACATGTACAAAGCTGTTAAAGGTAGTCGAACTACTCTTACGACGACAGCATCAAGCGACATAGTTTTTTTTAAATTACCCGCTTCTTTTGCAGCTGGCAAGAAAGAAGCCTAATGCTCGCGACCAGGACTTTTATAATACGTCTGAAAGGGACAAGAAGACCCGCCAGAAGCTCAGTTTAGCTAGAACAGAGAACCGCGAGGGATCATAAAAACAATTTATGAATAAAACAAAGAGGTTTCAAGGTATCTTCTGCCCTCGAAATGAAAAGAAGGGTCCTCAGAAGTTGGAAACAGAAGCATCCACACGGTAGGACATCACTATTTAAAGACTGCTACTGACATATAGTGGAGGAGGAGCAACATAAACACTCGGCACCTCTTTTTCCCATCCCATGAGGAATCCCAGAAAGGAAGAAACATCTCTCCCTTGCATACTCCGCTCGTTGTACACTTGCATACGGTTTGAGATTCTTGCAGCTGCCAACGGACTATCCGAGTAGCCCTCAACACAGAACACAACCTTACTCTTATATGTATGTATATCTATACGCTTCAGCATATACGTATGTGCCTCACTTAGAAAACTACTTCATCTTGAAGCGAATATTTTTCGATATATGAATTAATTCTCGAAAAATATCTAACAAAGTAATAATTTAATTTTTTTCAATAAATATCGGTCTTAGCAGCTTCCTGGGTGGTCTTAATGTTAATGACTGATTTGTATTGTTTTTTTTAGAGAAACAACTAGTATTACTAGCTTGAATATTCTTGTTTTGGTTCGTTCAGAAAACAGCTAAAGAAGCGTGCTTGGTTTCAGTCTCTTCGATAAATTGCTTGACGCAACTTGCAAAAAGTCAATTTTATAGTAAAAAGAGTACTCTTCTGACCTTTCTAGATGACCTCGTCTTTTCTATCTCCTTGAACCAATTTTCCAGCTCATTCACTGTAACAGTTTCATTGTTTATCACAAATAAAAGCAAAGCTTCAAAAAACAACAAACAAATTTCAAGACCTTTTTTTTTTCAAATTTTGATGCATTATCACTTTTTCAAAGGAAAGAACTTGGCTCATAAATAAAAAAAGTGTGATAAAAAAAACCGCCCATCAGGTGAAATCTAGGTTTTATCCGGGAAAAAAGTTAGTGTTAAAAAGTTCCTGTGTATGACATTTTCTACTTTTCCTCGAACACTTTCAGTCTCTCTCTAGAGTTTGCCGGTTATTTTCGATTACAATTTTTTGTATACACATATTTTATCTAAATTTTTCAATGCAAAAACAGTTTCCAGAGAATTAATTAACAACTCATAAAGCGTGACATGATAAACATCATGTAAACAGCGGACAATGAAGTTCTCAAAAGAAAGAACATTTTCTGAAAGTTTTTCTGAAGGTATACATAAAGGTTTTTTCGGATATTTAGTAACATCCTGTTAGAATACTTTTAAATTGATGTCTGTTTGTAGCAGAATTTGTGAGTAAAAGGGTTAGAAGGAGAGTGAATGCGTAAGAACAACAAGAGACTACGAGATAGCAAGGAAAACTCATTCAAAAAAATTTCTTCTTATAGAAAATTGTATTGAATTGACCTGCACGGTAACACCGTGGTACGGTATCCACAATTGAAGAAACGATTCAAATTGATAAAAAAAAATTTTTTAAAGGTAAGTTTTCCGTTATAATTATTCGAGTAAGACCCCCCCCCTTTTCCCGGTATGGAAATATCTGCCCCGGGTTCCTTCCCGGACACTACATGAATTTAGATGACACATGATTGAACGAACCATCGCACAGAAAAAAAAGCAAGTCCGCAGGGCGGGATCGAACCCAGACCATCTCGACTCAAACCGGGAGCGCGTGTTACCATTACACCACGGGGAAACATTGCTACAAATTCCGTGCTACATAAGTGTTATATGAAAGGCTCATATGCCTTGTTCTCTTAGTCACGCATGCTTATCAAGCAATTGAGTCATGAATGGAGCGTAACACCAAAGTTCACGTTTAAGACAGGAGAGAGATGGAGGATGGTAAATCTTCGAATTCTAAGTTACATAGTTCAAAGGCAGTGACGCCTGGTTAAGAGGAATATAAGCCTTCCATATAACACTATCGCACGGAATAGCAATGTGTCCCCGTGGTGTAATGGTAACACGCGCTCCCGGTTTGAGTCGAGATGGTCTGGGTTCGATCCCGCCCGGCGGACTTGATTTTTTCTGTGCGATTGTTCAAACTATGTAACTTAGAATTTGAAGATTGACCATCCATCTTCCATCTCTCCTGTCTTAATCGTGAACTCTGGAGTTACGCTCCTTTCATGACGCAACAGCTTTATAAGCATGCATGACTAAGAGAACAAGGCATATGAGCCTTTCATATAACACTATCGCACGGAATAGCAATGTGTCTCCGTGGTGTAATGGTAACACGCGCTCCCGGTTTGAGTCGAGATGGTCTGGGTTCGATCCCGCCCGGCGGACTTGCTTTTTTCTGTGTGATTGTTCAATCATTTGTCATCTTAACCAGGCGTCATTTAAACTGTGTAACTCAGAATTTGAAGATATATGAATTTAATCGCGTCATTGGTATCCATGACTATTGAGCACATAATATAGAAACCAAAAAGTGTCACCTAATTATAAAACTTCAGTACAAGAAAATTCACTATAATTAGGAATATAATTAAGAAAAACAAAACTTTTCATGAAAAAAACAGTAGATTAGGTTACCTTCTGTCAATCTCTTGTTGGCTGCTTCAATTTGTTGCTGCAATCGCTGCCGCATATGACACAGAACATCTTCTATTTTCTCGTCTTCCATAAAACCTAAAGTTGGATAAAGTTCATTCTTCCCTTCCCTTTCCTCTAGAAACGGCTGCTACGGAGCGGCTCTTCTTACCTCTCCCCTCTGTTATGAAGCCTCTATGACCCCTTCGTCGTATCATTCATCCTTATCCCTCTCCTCTCCAATGGCTGATTCCGAACGGCTATCAATGATCGTCTCACCATTTTTCTGCTCCTACTTACCATCAGAAGCTCCTCAGCCTTTTTGAACCATGTTTTCTTCCCTTCCCCTTCTTATACATACATCCCATCAAGCACCATCAATTTTTCACGTGATACATCTGTTTCGCGTAATAAAAAGTTCAAAGTTCAACGTACAGAAACGAAAACGCACCGTTTTGCATACACTAAAACTTAGATTGGTAGTTCCCATACAACCAGCAAGAACAACATAACAGCCTATCAATTCTGATAAAAAAATTGAATATCAAAAATATAAATATTATATGTATTTACCGAAGAACTTACAACAGCTCCAGATTTCTCTACAGCAACCAAAGAAAATTTTTTAAAACGTTTTTCAAAGAGCATAAACAGAACCCACCGGCCACTCTCCAAGTTCGAATGCAGTTCTTGGCTTCGGTTGTCGCAGGAAGGCGCCTCAACTCATGTTTTGTTTTACACTTCGAAAAGTATATATTATTCAAAGATTCGTTATTTAGTCTGTATTTAATGATACATCATCATCTCGAAAGGAGAAAACATCTGTGTTGATTTGAACGCATGATGACATTTCCACCTTCAACTAGCAAGTCACCTTTTTTCATACGTTTTAGCGCGTTCAAAGGGGACACAGAACCCGCTGAAACAGACTTCTCCCCCTCGATGGTGCTCACACCATCGCAAGGGACCGGTTCATCCTTACCGGTATCGAGCGCGTTCTCAGGTGGCGTATAGAGAGATGTTTTTTTGCACAAGTGCATTGAAGATTGCGGGCTTACCCGTCACGGACCCGTACGACTCGATGTTCACATTCAGCCATCATGCCAAAGACATCGCGAGACGGATGTCGCAGCGCAATAACGTACTGAAAGCCTTAGCCGGAAGCACCTGGGGCAACCAAAAAGAAACCCTCCGCCTCACGTTCAAAGCCATATCGCAAGCGATCTGCAACTACGCCGCACCCGCCTGGTCCACCTTCCTCTCGGACTCCGCTCACGCCAAAATCCAACGTTCTCAGAACTCCGGACTCCGCGTCGTGACAGGGAATCATCAAATGGCCGACACTGACCATATTCATCGCGAATCAAAGGTCATGCGCACCAAATCCCATCTGAACATGCTCGCCGCGCAGTACCTCGCGAGATCGTTGGACCCAGAACACATCCACCACGGCCTCCTCGACTGCCCGGCGCCCCTCGCGCAATGAAGAACAACCTCGTGTTGAGCTGCAAGAAGACTGTCGAAGCCGCGAAACAGATGTCAAAGGATCCGAACAATGGGAAATCAGTCGCAAACACCGTACACTCGATGATGGTCTCGAACGAACTCCAATCGTTGAAGGGTGCCGTCATCCTGGGAGGCAGACCTCCGCCCCTTATCCAGGAAGAAGAGAAGGAGTTACCCCGCAAGACTAGATGCACGCTCAGCCAGCTCCGCTCGGGATTCAGCAGATTCATCAACAACTACCTCCACCGCATTGACGAATCCATCCCCGACGTGTGTCCCGATTGCTCTTCCGGACCTCACGACGTTGCGCATCTCTTCAACTGCCCATGCCACCCGACCGCGCTGTCTCCAATCGATCTCTGGACCAAGCCGCTGGAGGTCGCAGCGTTCTTGAAGATATAAGAAGAAAAAGAAGAACAAGAAACGAAGAACACAGACGTTCTTCGAAGCCGGCTACATCCGGCAACAACAACAACAACAACAACAACCGACTGAAGTGTGAGTGTAGACCAGGATGTTGCTCGCCAACGGAGTCGCCTACACGATGGTGCGAGTGTCGACAGACGTCCCGGACGTTCTGGACGCAAAGGACTCCAAACTATACCTATCCCAAAAGTGGTTTAGTCACACTCTCGCCGAAACGTCCATCCCCAGAGGCCTCGTTAGATGGCTCTCCAGCTATCTACGAGGTAGAGCCATCCGTGTGGACTTCAGAAACTGCCTCAGCCGCCAGCAAACCTGCTACGCAGGAGTTCCTCAGGGGGGAGTACTCAGCCCTTCCTTGTTCAACATATACTTGAATGGGCTGCCGAAGCCTCCCGAGACGATCAAACTGGTCGGGTATGCGGATGATCTGACAGTACTGGCCTCTCACCCTGACTGGAGAGTTGGAGCCGACAGACTGAACTCCTACCTCCCAGCCCTCACCAGCCATCTTGGGGAACTAAAGATGGACATCTCGGCAGCTAAATCCAGTGTAACGCTCTTCACCACCAACACAAAGGAATGTCGTGAAGTACCAGAAGTTGTGGTCAACGGTGAGCCACTCCCTCTAAGTAGAGCCCCCAAGATCCTTGGTGTCACCTTGGACCAGATGGGAACCTACCGTCAACACGCCGAAGGACTAAAGACAAGGGCAACAAAAAGATTGAATGTCCTCCGAGCAATCGCGGGAAGAAGGTGGGGACAGAAGACCGAGACAATGCTGAACACCTACAAAGCAACCACTAGAGCAGTCTTATCTTACGCAGCACCCATCTACTCGCCCCAACTTGCCGAATCACATTGGACTTCCTTGCAAGCAGCACAAAACAAAGCCATTCGGATCGCAACTGGAAACCTTGCAATTGCGGACACTCAGCACCTGGCATACGAGAGCAAACTTCTTCCAGTCAAAGAACACAACCTCATGCTCAGCAAACAATTCACCGCCAAGGCCAGGCTTCAGCCCAACCATCCATCTCACCGCATCTGCACTGAAGCAAAACCTCCCAGGGCAATAAGAAAGCACGCCAAAGACATAGACATAGTATTAGGTGATACGGACTATAAAGTGGCCCTCAGAAAAATACACACGGAGACAGTCAGAGACTTTCTTAGAAATAGTCGACCCAACCCAGTTCTGGGAACTAAACCTCCTAGAATACACAAGTCCACGTCCCAACTATCCAGAGAAAATCAGATAACTCTGTCTCAATTGCGAAGCGGCCACTCTAGTTTCCTTAACAGTTATCTCCACCGAATAGGGGCCAATGAATCTCCCCTCTGCCCACTGTGTAGGATAGAGCCGCATACTTCGAGACATATTTTTTCGTGTCGCTGTAACCCCACTTCACTTAGCCCTATCGACCTCTGGAATAGGCCGCACTCGGTTGTTGATTTCTTGTTCAATTAAATCTCTCCAAAAAAAAAAAAAAGTGAAAGAGAACAAAAAATAAAAAATAAAGGAGAGTAAAAAAAAAATAAGAGAGAGAGGAAAGAGAGTGTGGGCTTATAACGCTGGAGGGTCGAGAGCTTCGACGACTTCCTCCAGTGTCTCGCGAAGGAAGATCTACCCGTTGGGCAAGACAACAACAACAACAACCAGGATGTTTCTCGAACCCGCAATGCGGGCGAACAACAACAACAACGACATAGACTTCATCTGAGACCAAAATCATGGAAAAAACTGGTTTCATTAATCAAACAGTCTTCATAGATAACAATCATTTTCTATGAATGTAAACAATTCCGGCCGAAATTCGAACGAACTGATAGATGGTTTGGCATGACTATTCTACTCCTGGCTGTAAAGTGACAGTTATACCAGGCTTGAAATACAAATGTGTTGCTTGTTCAGCCAAAAAAACTAACTTGGAAATCTCCTTGAAGGAGTCCTCGTTGATCTTCTTCAGTGATCGATATGTTTGACAACCTTTTCGAGTACACCTAAAATTGTTACTTCGCTTTTCACAAGTTGAAAAACGAGTACACCCATGCGTTAAATGAGACCGGTCTAAGGCATGTTTGTACGCGCCAAGCGATTGGAAAAGGGAATGAAAAAAGGCAAAAAGAATGAGAAGAGAAGTAGAGGAAAAGTGGAGAAGAACGGAAGGAGAAGAGAGTGTATCATTCGGATCATTCTCGGCGCGAACATGTATGCGCTAACATAGCTGTTACGGTAACCCTTTAACCCCTGAGTACACCTCGAACTAATCGACAGCAATATACGAGTTGTGCTTTATTTTGCAAATTTGCACATAATCCTTTCCGAGACTGCTTAGATTTGGCATCAGCTAATTATACCTTCATAGCTAACATTTTGAATTATGACTCGTTCAAGCGTGAGCTTAAACTGAAAAGAAGGAAGCGAGTCTTCCAGTTTTGATATCTTATTCTGCTCGACCGCTACCTTTCATTCGTTCACCACCAGGGGTTATTTAGTCATGTCTGGTCGCCTGTCGGCGGGCATCTGTTTTAGACCTTTGGCGGGCGTCTGTCTTTTAACTCGTAAGGGGGGACCTTTATGTGAATTTTTTCAAACTTTTTATCTCATAAAACTGGAACTTGAAAAAAATTTCCAGATGTAAGGCAAGTATCTGTATACAAAAATTTCCGCTTCCGGCGGGCGTCTGTTGGATGTTCAGACCAACTATAAAAAACCCTGTTCACCACCTTTCGTTCGCTCATTATTGCAGGCCCCAATTGACTCAGCGGACGTCTCTTAATTTGTTTAACAAGTTCCATTGATTTTTTTGAAAAGAGAGAGGTAAGGAGACCGCGAGACAGTGGGAAAAATGAAGGAAAGAGAGAAAAAGAAAGTGGAGATAGAGAAAAAGAGGGAGAAAAGAGAAAGAAAGGGTAGGAAAAAAAGGAAAGAAAAATTTGAAAACGAGGGTGAAAGAGAGATTAAGAGAGGTTTTTTACCATTCCGAAAACTGACTAGAGTTCTTTCATCTATTGCTCGTAAAAAAGGTATAAAGAAGACGAACCTGAGCGCGGGTGACTCCATAAGTACGCCAGAGACATTGTGTCTACGCACAACTTGTTGCATTGGTGCCAAACATCGCGTGCATTCTATTTCGGTCAATGCTACAAACAGAATTTCTTTTAATTTGTTGAATAATTCAGTCCGGTAGTTCCTCAAAACATCCTCCTTCCAAAAGATATGTAGATCAAAAATACTAATATTGAGGTCCCTCAGAATTGGGACAGCGATTGCATGAGATACAGAGAGAATGTCAATGAAACAGCAAAATTTTATAAGGAGCTATTCTCAAAAGTGCTTAGACAAAAAAATTTGCTACACATTTAATCACGCCTGTACCAAATTGGCGAAATTTTTTAAAAATTGTAACAAATGTATATCTACGCGTAAGCCAAATAACCCAATTGGGAGTATCATTCGGTGGTGAAAACTGAGAACATAAGAAGAACCTCACGGGCAAAATCTAGACCAACGGGCCGGATGGAATGAAGTTGCCTCTCATCATACCCGGACGAGTGCGCAACTACTACACAAACAAGAATGCATTGCTGTTTCGTTGGATAGCGCTATGTGTGGGCTTGTTCTTCTACTTATTGTTACTCATGGATAAATGCGTCTTGCAAGAATTACAAAATGTGATAGAGCCTAACAATGATGAAAAATGAGTAGGTCACCTGGTAAATGAGCCATACTTAGCGATTCCCTCAAAAAAATCATCAAAAATCCCATACTAACAAGTAAGGGTAGACTTCTTCAGCCTCGGATAGTTGTTGAAGTACGGTACCGGCGCATTCCTTTTTCGAGAAGCCGATTTAATGGATTTTTTACCGTTAGCTGGCGTTGTGCTTTCAATTGGTTGTTGAGAGGCCTGCGATGGAGAGAAAATGAGAACACCGCAAGCAAAGCTCTCGAAACTGCACACAAATCTTGATTATGAGGTTTTGTAAGCCTAATTCCCACTTCTGGCTACGAAATTTGCGACCCGAAGACCTCTTGCAGCATTTTTTGAAGAAAATAGGAAGACCCTTAAATACTTTATTTGACTGGTTCATCGAACGGCTTTATTCTTTGTCCCGAATTACGAGTAAAATCTAGCAAAAATCAAAAGCGTGTGTAGGGACTTCCGAGCTGTTGGGGACTCCCAAGACCTCATCCTTCTGAACGCCTTCGGTTCTGCTGACAAGGCCACCTGTCCATCCATTCTCAGGTTCTTCCTTTCCTGGAATGCAGTCTCGATCCGAAGTCTCCATGACTAAAAAATAGGAATCAATTAGTTTTGCTCCTAAGATTTCGTACATATCCGTAAAACGCGAAGTTTAGACATAACAGTATAACACATATAAACCATTTTCAAGTTCTAACATAGGTAACCTGCCAACTGGCACAACAATTTTATAGGGCGACCGACCTACCGAACCTCTACACTCGAAATGGATGTATGAGATTTTTCCCTGCTAAAGTTGAAAGAACAAAACCTTCCTTTTTCTACATAAATAGAACGTTTCATTAGCCATAACTCAGCCTCAACCGGTTTCGTAAAGTTGAAAGTGAATCTTATAACCTACTTTAGCGATTGACCTATTCAAAAATCGAGACATTTTCACCTATAAATCTAATGGAACTTTCGAGTAGCAAAAAGCTCAGAATATCTCGCTCATTTTCAACTCAATGAAACCTTTTAAGTCAAAGACCAAGAAACTCTCACAAGGAATTGGAAATCAATTTCTAATTATATGGTATTCTCTGACGACAACGATTTTCTACATTTATTTCCAAAATTGTTCATATGTTCATCTGTTTCGAGCGAAATTGGATTTTTTCGATATCTCTATTCGCCAAAAACTCAGCTATCGCTTTCATTTCTTTCCTCTCGACATAAATCGCGCATAAATCTACAATCAGGTAATATTTGAAACTCTTATACTTTACGTTTATCGTAGAACATTTCAAAAAATTTGACTCACATGGTAAAAAATAAGAAAACCAGATTAAAATCATATGTATGTACATAGTTTTGAGCTAAGGCCTTTGTTTACGGATTGTCGGTCATGTTAAATCTGCCCTCCAGTTTTTTCTCACTGATTCTGTTCTTCGTTCCCAATGCCACCCATAATTCTTGAAATGAAATGAATAATTTGCAATCGCAAAAAAGGGATATTTGAACGATGTGTCAGAGAAATAGGTTGAGAATGGATGAAATGTAGAACGTCTAGCGATCAAATCAGACTATTTTATGTAGTTTATTCAGCATAAATGCCTGAAACCTCACAATATATGGCATAACGACATGATGATTTCGAGCTCAACTGTACAATCAGACCGGATTCATCTTAGAATAGAAAACAAAGAAGAAAACATTTCGCAGATCTGCCCAGAGTGTTTTACTTAAAAAGAAAATTAAGGTTTTTTTTATATAAAGAATTTGTTTTTTTTTCCAAAAAATGCATCATATCAGAAATAATCTTATTTGTGATTTTTTTTTGAATTTTCAAAATTAATGAAATATAATTCTTGATATTTTTAAATAATGATCTAGAGATTGATTACTCCTATCAAATGTTCCTGTAATCACAAAAAAAGTCAATCTGTTAAATGCAGCATTGTTTTGATTTATAGCATTCCTTTATATTCAAATTAAGTGAGACAACTCAAATTGATTTTAACAAGCCAGATTACTTCTCTAAAGTATTTCCCAATGGAAAAAAACTGTTAGTAATCGATAGTGTGAGAGTAAGTTGCGAATTTTAAGTAAGGTAAAACTTGCGAGTTCTATAGGGCCCTTTACTTTATCTCTTTCATTTGACACAATAGAAATCTCAAACAAAATGTTCAAACATACCTACTTAAGCCTAAATCTACAGGTTGAAACCTCCAAGTTTATATTATGAAATTATTTCCACATAAATAAATAAATTATTTACTAATTACGTGAAGAAAACGAGCAAAAGTGAAAAAAATATAATTTTCAGTCAATTTTTAGAAAAGCTATTCAACACGTCGCTAAGATCAATTTCTAGCCACGAATCGATTGACTTGACCGTAACCGGAGCGCACCTAATTACACTTAAAGTATATGGTGGTACTATTGAAAGAGTAAATGTGAATGATAATTTTTGAAAAAGACTTCCGAAGATCTATATTTAATATATGCGTTGTTATTGGTTGATCAAATGAACATACATAGAATCCGTAATATTTAGCAATCATGACCTACATGAGCAGTCATAACTCCGCCCACTATTATGCATTTTACCTTCAACACAAAAATAAATAAGGTAGAAGTAGAGAAATGGAAACCTTCAGAGCTAGAATACTTTTTTGGCCTATCGATACACGCCGGAATTGATCGACGCATAGAATACTAGGCTCACTCTATCTCTCTGAGAATCTCTCGCTCTCTCTCTCTCTTACTTGTCTCTGGCTCACTCTATATCTCTGAGAATCTCTCGCTCTCTCTCTCTTACTTGTCTCTGGCTCACTCTATATCTCTCTGACTCTCTCTCTCTCGTTCTCCCGCATGCGACCTTTTTTTCTTTCACTTTCGCGTTCTTATACTCTCATGTACCATATCTTATCTCTGACTCTCTCTTTCTCTCTAGCACGAGGCCCAATAAATGATGTTTCAATCTCTGTGAACGCTCTGTTTCTGTGATGTTGCCAATCTCTGATCTCTGGCTTTGCCTGGTAGAGAGAAATGAATAGTGAGAGAGAGATAGAGAGAGAGAAAGGGACCACAACTCTCCGGGTAGTAGGTCGCATCAAATGTTACGTAGGTCGCATCAAATCAAATGACAACGCTGTCAACCTTTTTCAGTCTACACAGTCAATTAGAATGACAGTCAAAAAAGTTTGTTGGTTTCATACATGCAGTCTAGACGAAGGCAGCTTGCATTTATGAATTAATATTTTTAACAACTTGTATATGTATTTATGAAAACGATATGATGCAAAAAATGAGTATCACGACATTTAACACCACGACATTTCGCACCATGACAACTCACACCCTAAATTTCACAATCAGAAAAATTTCATGCATTTTTAAGTGGAATTTGTGCTTAGGTTAAGGTAAAGATTATGCTATCAAGGCCGTACGGGCTAATACGAGACCGTATACGACCATTTATATAATTAGAGCTTTGGAGAGAAAAAATACTGCTGAACCCGGGTGCGAGTTGTCGCGGTGCGAATTTTTGTGATGAAAAAAGTCATGGAACCTAAAGAAAGTATTCATTAAAAATTTAATGTCTCTCGGTTTGAGAGTTCTCAAGTCTAATTGATACTCAAGAGAATTCGCAAATTCAAAACATTTAAGAATCCATACTATTCAAGAGGTTTTTTTTATTGTGACAAAGTATTTCTTCATGTAATGATTTAGGAACTTTTAGACTAAAAATGTGTAAACGTCTTTCTTGAGAAATCTCACGATTGCATGAAAGATTCGAAGCAGCCAACTATCGTCTCAAAAAAAAACTATGAATGCGAAGGAAGAAAAAAAAGAAAACTGTGAGCAAGGGAGAACGGAGCTTTATATCCTTTTTTGTTCTACTGAAGTTATGTACCATAGCATGGGTTAGGGTAAAGAACTCAGTTTTGCCTTCCTTTTTGAAGGCTAGATATGCAGAAATAAAAATATAGAGTTTAAGGATCAATAAATACATAGAAGATGTATTTTGAAAATGCTGTAATCTGAAAGAACAATAAGTTTAAAGTAGATGATTTCTGAATGATCATCTAATGAACTTCTTTCCTTTTTGAGCCGCGTGTCTGTTTTACGAGAGCAATAAAATACTGTAATCTTCATCTTCAAAAATTATTTTAAACGTATGAAAACATGAAAATAACGAGTTTGAACCAATAATTAACCCGGGTACAACTCGGTAAATGGCAAAGGACGTGAATAAATTAATAAACACCTAAAAATATATGTAATAAAAGTTAGAACAAATTTAACAGAATCTCTAAATTTTCATAACTTTTCAACTAAGCGAAATTGGAAAAATTGTCATGTCGGATTCTGTCACGCATACTGCGGACAAAAGCATGAGCCAGATAATATAACAGTTAACTACGCCGTTAAATTTACTTCCAAACATCTTTATGAAGACAGTATTTCCACCGGAGAAAAACATATACAAAATATTCACATACAACCATCTGATGAAGATTCTTGCATTCTCCTATTATTAATATTGCACATTAACAGAAGCTTTGAACACCATCAACTTCCTAGTAATCGTACAGGAAGAGACGAACTAGAGGTTCGAAGTTTTCTTAGAAAATTTCAAGCAATCGAGTAGTGCTCCAATGCCTTCAGAGCCCGTGCCAGTTCAAATCTCAACTTGGCGAAGTTCTCTACGTTCATTTCTATTGTGCTCCCATCTTCTCGCTCATGTCCTGAAAAGAAAAAAAAATTTCAAAAAGGAGAGAGAGATAACTCAAGGAATTCGAATAAAACACCTCTATGTTTCTAAGTATTTGTTCGAAGGTGGCATGTTGTTGTTGAACAATCCCCTACCAAGAGATAACCAATACCTCTAAAATGTTGTTCGTGTCTTCACTCCCTTCCCTTTCTGCTCTCATAAACATCAGGGTGTTTCTTACCACCCGCATAATTTTTCTCGAGCGCATAGATTTCCAGAATTCAAAAGAGTTTGGAATTGTTTTCTTCAAAGAATTGGAATTTCATAAGAAAAATCGAAAATTTCTTCTTTCGAGTGCATAGATTTTAAATTTTTTCGGCCTTTTTGAAGAGCGCATAGATTTTTTTCACCCGCAGTGGTGAAAGAAACACCCTGATAAACAGTAATATAACCTCAATACGACTTATAACATAATATGTGCCTATGTATCTCTTTATACCTCAGTCATAGGTAAACTGCGACTGGCAAAAAATTTGGAGGGCGATCGACCGACCGATTCTCTTCCTCAGCCGAAATGGATGTATCAGAGTTCTCTTCCTCACCCGAAATGGATGTATCAGAGTTCTCTTCCTCACCCGAAATGGATGTATCAGAGTTCTCTTCCTCACCCGAAATGGATGTATCAGAGTTCTCTTCCTCACCCGAAATGGATGTATCAGAGTTCTCTTCCTCACCCGAAATGGATGTATCAGAGTTCTCTTCCTCACCCGAAATGGATGTATCAGAGTTCTCTTCCTCACCCGAAATGGATGTATCAGAGTTCTCTTCCTCACCCGAAATGGATGTATCAGAGTTCTCTTCCTCACCCGAAATGGATGTATCAGAGTTCTCTTCCTCACCCGAAATGGATGTATCAGAGTTCTCTTCCTCACCCGAAATGGATGTATCAGAGTTTTCTCAGATAAAAGTACAGGTAAAAATTCTTCATTCCTCTACTTAAATAGAACGCTTTTTCTAAAATTACAACTAAGCCTGAACCCGTTTCGTCAAGTTGAAAGTTAATTTTTTTAAGCTTACCTTAGTGATCGACGTATTGAAAAATCAAGACAGGTTTTACCTTTGACCTCAGTTTAGTGATGTGCGTTCCCTTCTACGGAACACCCGCAAGGAATGTTATTATGCACACACTAAATGTCTTGTTTCATGAAACTCATACGTCTTTCGAGACTTTTTGTTTCAATACCAAATTTTTAGAAATGTTTTTTTTTCCATAAAAAAGTCAAACTTGAGAATTTTTTTTAAATCAAGAATGATTAAAACCTTGCTTGGTCGACTTCACTTGCAGTTCAGTCATGATGTGAAGTGACCGCTTCACCGAAGAGTTGCCGAGAATGACGTATACCTGATGATAACATTGTAATCAGGGTGTTTCTTAGCACCCGCACAACTTTTTTCGAGCGCATAGATTTTTAAAATTTCAGAGTCGAACATTACATTTTTTCAATGATTTGGATTTTCTCTAGGAGAAATCCGAGAAAAAAATTTTCAAAGCGCATAGATTTTAATGTTTTTCGGGGTTTTTGAAAAGCGCATAGATTTTTTTACCCGCAGTGCGGGTCAGAGAAACATCCTGATTGTAATTTTCACCCTGCTCTTGATATTGTAGGTCAAGAAATCTAATGACTCATATCATCAGACCCAACAGTCAAGGTTGGACCCGCGGCTTCCGAATATCAACGGTTAAAAAAATGTTGGCCTAAACAGAGGGGCTCGGATAGTGTAAGAAATAAATTTTTTCAAGTAAAAAAGAAGCTTTTTTTTACAAGAGTATGCAATTGAAGTGGGAACAAACATTAAGTTTTTTTCGAGACCAAAGTGCGCCTAAAATCGGTAATACTTTAACAATCAACAATTGGTTAGACCCTTTTGTGGGTAATTATGAAAACCTCGAAATGGTCGTCGTTAGAATAGTTATCTTTGAAGCCAAGTTAACTGATACTTTCATGTATGCTCAAAACTGAGTCTGCTCTCTTTATCTTCCTTTCTCTCTTACTCTCTCTTTCTTTTTATTTGTTTCTCGTTCTCCTTCTCTTCCTATCTCTCTTTCTCCTACTCCTCTGTCTCTCTACCTCTATCTTCCTTCCTCCTTCTTTTTCTAACTTGGCAAGGGCTTCAGAGAGGCTCACAGAAGAAGCGAAATCCAAATCGCCTCCCCCTGAATTATCAAATTAACCTTGGATTTAAGTTGAGTCTGCCTTGAAGATCTCTCAGACAAAAGCTCTTCTACATATGATATCAATGCCAATTTCAACTGCAAAACCATGTTGATTGACTGACAAAGAGAGCTCGTATACACAAACCATGTTGATTGACTGACAAAGAGAGCTCGTATACACAAACCATGTTGATTGACTGACAAAGAGAGCTCGTATACACAATTGACTGACAAAGAGAGCTCGTATACACAAAGTGAGAAGGAATCGCAAGTTTTGTAAAAGCTCGATAAAGGTCGATAATAAAGATAGAATGCCATACAAATAATCAATACGCATCACCTTTTTTTTTGAAAGAGCGCATAAAATTGTGCTTTCGCTCAAATTCTACCCACAGTGAGGGATAGAAAAATTCTAGGAACAAATTCTATCTTCATAGGTCTATTATAAGCAGACGTTAAACACCCAAGCATTTGATAGTCAACAGAAGACCTAATTTTAAAAGTAAAAGCGGGGGTAATGTGTTTTTTTTTAAAACTTTATTTTCGAAAATCAGCGTTAACTGTTTATTTCTCAATGACGAGTGGAACCTTTATAGATAATTTAATTTTACTTTCAAGAGAGGAGTTTGTTTTCGACTGTCTTCATTAAAGCCTTGAAAGAGCCTTTGTATGGTCAATAGCAGGTCTCTGCAATAATTCAAGAAGAGGTATTGATTGAAAGAGCATAGCAACATATAGACTCTATTTACAACCTTTGGATAGCGCATAGACTTTCTGGATAGCACAGACTTGGAAATTAGGGTCAAATCCATGACCAAACACCCTGTTACTGACGGCGAGATCCTGGCCTCTTTATACAGTACTTACTTTACCAACCTGCTTTGCTGCGGCTGATTTGGCTGATGACTCTTTAAGCGGCTTCGCGTTTCCCAAGCGAGCAGTCGAAGCGATTGAAGCAGCCAGAGGAGCGAATTCGTCCAAGGAAATAGAAAGGGGAAGACTTCGTAATTGTCTTCCAGTATTAGCTGCTTCCCAGATTTCTGTAATAAACGTAGTTTAACACCGTAAGCGTCTAAATCAGAATCGAAACTCACTGTAACTTTCTTATCGAAACTCACTGTAAAAACAATTTGTCGTATAAATTCATTCGCAATAAGATCTGCTCGTCTGTTTACTGAATTAAATTCAAGTGTTTAGTATTTATAATATTGTTCCGCTCAATGTGTTCAGTTGTAATGTTTATGATCTAATGTTTGGTTTGTTCCTTTAATGCTTATTATCTTCCAACTTGTTGGAATCACTATAACCAACATGATGTTTGTGTACTATCATTGTATATTATATGAACAACATGTAATAAATAAAATACTTCGGTAAGTTTTCATTTACTTCTACGTTTCTATGCGTGGCAAAAAGCAGTGAATAACTCTGGAACTAAGTGCGCATGTATTTCACTGCAAGAAACCTTTGTAAGAATAAAGCCGAAGTTGGGGAATTGAAACTTTTTTCATATAATAAAAAACTTTTCCGAATTATTTTTATTTCGGAACAAAAAACAGGGCTCAATTTAACTTGGGGGCGCGCTTTACTTGGCTGAGGTCTTTTCGGTGCGTTCAAAAAATTTTGTTTTTTTTTTAATACAAAAAAATGTAAATTTTCTTATGCGGTCTCGTTCGCCTAAGCCGTACGGCCTTGTTAGCGTAAACTTTTTCCTGAGCCTTAGCGTTTTTTTATGTAAAAAGAATCTTTAAAAAAGTTATTTTTAAAAAGCCACCTTCCCCCAAGTAAAGTGCGCCCCCCCCCCAAGTAAAGTGCGCCCTCCTCCCAAGTAAAGTGCGCCCCCCCCCCCCCGTTAAAAGAATCAAAACCAGTATAGTTAGTTATAAGTTGAAAATATACCACTGTTATCTGTTTCCTCCTTGTAATACGAAAAGTTTTGATCAACAAATTTGAAATTTCGAACCTTTCAGAAGATTCGAATCGGCTTCTGCTTTCATACTTCCAAAGATACGGAGAAATTCCTATAAAAAATTCATCTTAAAATTGTATTTTTACTCGAAATTGCATCTTTGAGTGCGAATATGTTAGAATAGCTTGACATCACATTGTCATTACTTCAATTCCGGCACAAGCTTACTTGGGGGGGGGGGCTCTTTTCGGTGCATTAAAAAAAGTACAAAAAAATGTAAATTTTCTTATGCGGTCTCGTTAGCGTAAACTTTTTCCTAAGCATAAGCGTTTTTTTAATGTAAAAAGAATCTTTGAAAAAGTTATATTTAAAAAGCCCCCCCAAGTGAAGCGGAGCCCCACAAGTGAAGCGCGCCCCCCCTAAAAAAATAACCCCAATTCCTTTAGCCTATTATTATGAGAACTTTCAAGGAAGCACTCAATTGTTCTCTTTCTTTCTTTTTTTTCGCTTTCTTTTTTTTTACTCTTTCTTTTCTTTTCCTTTTAAAAAAAAAATTATCTTTATAAATTTTAGGGAAAGGAAAGGGGGGAGGGGGAGGGGGTTTACCTAAGCAGGGAAGGGAGGGGGGCCCTAAAGGGGGGAAGGGGGGAGGAAGAGGGCCCTACCTAAGCAAGGGGGTTGGGCCCTAAGGGGGAGGGGGGAAGGGGGAAGGGGGGGCCCTAAAGGGGGGAAGGGGGGCCCTAAGGAGAAAGGGGGGAAGGGAGTTTTAATGAAAAAAATCTCTTTCTGAGAAAAAATCTTTGGACGGCTGAAGTAGATTAAAGCCAACTTTTTACAAAGAAAGTAAGAGAACAAGTAAGAAAAAAGAAAGAGAAAAAATAAAAAAAGAGAAAGAAAAAAGAATACTAATTAATTGAGCTAGGCCGTTTTTAAGTTGAGGCCGTGTGTTAGTGAGTGTCTTGAGTGCGATTTGTTAAAGGCCAGAGCTGAGGCCGTGTTTTAGTGAGTGTCTTGAGTGCGATTTGTTAAATGCTACAGTTACTCTTACATGTGAACTTTAAACCGCGGCTTCAGTTGTAATACGCAAACTTTCCGAAATTCTTATGCATTCGCCAGTTGAAATGCCACAATAGAATTTCAGTCGTGCAAGGCTGATTTCAAAATTAAAAACTCTGAAAGCTCTTACGACAACTTCTCTGTAAAGTGACCCCATTCATTGACCTGCTGCAAATATATATGCGACAGGAAACTTCTCAGAGTTACAGAAGACTCATTGCGACTTTCTTTCTGATTACAGCCCAAATGGTTGCCACGAAACAGGCTGGAGATGACGAACCCGAGGTACCTTTTTTCCCATACTGGTCGGAATTATAAAATAGTAGTAGGGAATTACATTGTCAAAAATCCGTCAGCAAGTGATATTTTTTATCCTTTGCTTGTAAGTCGAAGGCTACGTGCTCCGCTATCGCCATCTACAACCCAACTGCTCCACTTGCCCGATTCAGAGAAACATCCAAGAAGGTTACGGTTGCGAAAGGCGCATATACTGTAGCTCTAGAGCAAGACTGGGATGGACAGGGAGTGAGCGGAGTCTTATGGGACTCGGTTAGTTCCTCTCTCTTTCGGCATCTTCCTATTTTTAAACCCCGGGCTTACTTAACTTCGTTAATTTTTTCAATACAAAGATATATGACATCATATTCGATATTGACATGAATTAAAAACATAAACATGAGCCTTAATATACAATATAAAGAAAAGAAAAAAGGGTAAGACTCATTTAAGTAAAGTAGTGATCAAAGTTACTTTCAAATCAAAACTATGGAATTTTGAATATTTGAAAAGAGCTCTGTACTGACGCTCAATGCTCTTCTTTATTAAGGCTACCGTACTAGTGGAACGAATTCTTGCCAGTGAGAAGTTGAAGAATGCAACGGTGCTCGAATTGGGAGCAGGTGAGTTGCCTTCCAAATTTATAATAGCTAATGCTTTTAATGAGCAATTCATTTCTCGATGATCGAAAACGGCTAAATGTTATCACTGAATAAATCTCCGCAAGGTGCAGGGAATATTTATGCACTTTTTTTTTATTATTTTTTCTGTAAACAGCAATTCAAATATCAAAAATGTAAAGGAGTCTGACAACATGACACAATTGTTTACCGGCAAGATGAATCATGAAAGCTACTATAGCATGAAGTTTTCAGGTCTCGGTCTGCCTTCCATCGTTTTATCTCTAACGGGTACGCTTCGATACCAATTTGAATTCAAATCTAATTTGTTTTTAAATGTTCAAACACAACAAAAATCATTTTATACAAAAAGTCTTGCTGGTAAAATTATTTTATTTGAGAAATATATTTCGAGGGCTTTCGAAAAGGTATCCCATTCAGAGTTGATCAAGAAGCTTCACAACATGGGTCTTCCTTCATCTCTCTCGTAGACTGGATTACTTTATTACTTCAAGGTAGATCATTCAAAGTTCGCGTAGAAGATGTCTACTCTGATTCTTTCCCAGTACTCAGCGGAATACCCCAAGGGACAGTCCTAGGGCCCCTCTTGTTTCTCAGCTTCATCAATGACATCGAGAGCTGCATTTTCTCAACTGTGAAGTTTTCATTGTTCGCCGACGACCTAAAAGTTTATAGCGAGGACTTATCTCTTCAACTATGTATAAATAATATCACAGAATGGTCGCGTCTATTCAAACTTACCTTAGCAGCCGAGCAAATTAGCTGTCTCCGCCTCGGAAAATATCAAAACGATTACTTCATTGATAGCTCGCTGATAAAAATTGTTGATTCAGTCAGAGACTTAGGTATTTATGTGGACTCTAAGCTCAGCTTCAAACAGCATTTATAAATCATACGTGCTAGGACTATGTAGAATTTCACAAGTTTTCAAAGTGTTCCAATGTCTGGACTTGAACGGTTATAAAATCGTTTACACTACTTACATCAGACCCCTCCTTGAATATGGAACTATTATCTTTTCCCCGAAAGTCCGCAGTAATAATTCGAAAAGGTTGGAATATACTCAAAGACTTTACACAAAAAGAGCTTATTCTCGATGTGGAAGTGTTAGGTTGAGCTACCCCAAACGTCTCGCTGAATTCAATTTTTCACTAATCGTTCGACGAATCCGTTTTGATTCAATGGTAGTTTTTCGTTTACTTTCTGATAGAGCGGATTGTCAGACATCCAAAAAAGAGCTGAAGTTAAGAATTCAATTCAATCTTTATTCCAAATTGCATACTAGTGTTACAAGAATAGGTGTGCAAAGTGGATCACTGTCACATAAGTGATATCAGTTTAGGTAATACATACAAACAAGCACCGGGAGTTTGAGCTTCGAGAAAGGTAGTAATAATAGTAATAAAAAGAAGGTGGCAAGTTCACACTGAAAATAGTAGTAGGTAAAAATGAACCGTGACATAGTTATACAGGAGAATAAACAATGAAGAAAAAAACTAAATCTAATTTCTGATTAAAGAACGAGGCACGATTTCATCTATAGAAAGAAATGAGATAGAGGTTTTAAAAGCTCGAGATGATTTCAATGTAACGATTTCGTTAGGCAAGTTGTTCCAGACATCAATTAAGCGTGACACAAATGTGTTTCTAGAATCCTTAAGCTTGATCGGTAATAAAATTCTTAAAGAGTGAGATATTCTACGACTAAGGGGAAGGCTGCAACTTGTAATGATAAGTTGTGTACAATTCAGCATTTCTGTGCAAACATTTATGAATAAGGCATAGATCGGCCACGGCTCTACCATGCTCTAGAGATGATAGATCTAGACGTAGCGCAAAGCCATTTCTAAAACGGATGAGAGAATATCACATTTTCTATCTATCTATCTCTCCCTCTTTCCTCTGTCTATTTCTTTTTCTATCTTACTCCCCTGCCCTTATTCACTCTCTCTTTCTCTGCCTCTATTTCTCCTTCTATATCCAGGCCGAATTTTTTTTTCAATTCTCACCTTGGGGAATTTAATAAATCATTGCGAAAAACACTTAGAACTTTTGGAAATTTTGAAAATCTATGCGCTCAGAAAAAATTGTGCGGGTGGTGAGAAACGCCCTGCCTATATCTCTTTATCTCTCTGCAGGCCTTCCACGGGAAGTGATAGCAACAGACAAGCTCTCTGCTCTTCCTTTGATACAGCGCAACCGCCGACTCAATCAAGCCGATGATCTCAAGGTTGATAATGTTCTGAGGGACTGTTTAAAAACACAAGGCTAACTATGAAACAAGATTATTCCGAACTTACTAATCAATACACTTACGGTTGCACGAAAAAAATTGAAACATACAGAAATGATCAATAAAATCAGGGTTGAATGAAATGAGTCGATACACCAGAGAAGGTCGAAAGCAGTATTTCCAAACTTGAAGATAAAAGCGCGCTATTATAAAGTTCAGCCGCTAAACTCCAGGATTTCCTTGGAGTCAAAAATGTTCATTATCTTAGCCAGCCTCTCCACTCTCAAAATATGTAGCTAAGTTATAATGGATTTTCGTTTTCCATCTGATCAAATATTTATCCCTTTTTATACTAAAATTTACGCCTTTTTCTCAAAAGCATGAAAAATATTCCCTAAGTTATCATTTAGCAATTCCATTCTAACGTTAAAGACGATGCACAGATTTAAATGTGTACTCAACACTTTAAAACTTTAATTAACACTTAAATCACGTCGAAATTTAACCCACACCAGAAATGAATCTGTATAATCGATATGAATGGAGACTTTCTTACAGATTCTTTCACTAGACTGGAAAGAACCGCCGTCTGGTGAATTATTGTCTCGTCTTCCATTCTCTTTCATCATCGGAGCAGATCTAGTTTATAGGTGCCATATAATTTTGCTTCTGAATTGGAAATTCTCCTTCAAGAACCAAAAGGTTTGGAAAATGTAGATAGTTAGACTGCTTGTTTTTTCGTGTCAAGATTAATTTGAATGTACATTATGGCAGCCCGTGTTTTGGAATAGCTGCTATCACTTAGGAACTTAAAAACCGAAAAAAGGTTATTTTTAATCTAAAAGAATTTGAAAAACCGCTTTGAACAGGGAAGACGCCTTCGAGCCTCTGCGCCAAACTCTGCTTCATTTGGTCCATAAAGATACGGTCATTTTGATGGCCTGCAAAATACGATACAATAAAGTAAGTGACTCATTCAACAACTTATGCACGATTAAAAACATGAGAGCAAGGATTGTGTAAATGTGACTCAGCAAAGACTTGCCGGAGGCAATACCAATTATTATAGATAAGAGAGAAAAATAGATAGACAGAAAATAAGGTTTGCATGAGAGGTTCTGCAATTGAGTTGAATACAGATAAAGGAAGAGTGGTGTTCCGTTTGCAAACGGTGAGAATCGGGAGTTAAATAGTCATGTCAGACCTTTTGTCGGCGGGCTTCTGTTTTCCAAATCATAAGGGGAGATCCTTATGTAAGACAAGAAAAAAAGTTCGCGGGCCTGTTTTTATCATAAGGAGGGACCCTTATGTGGAATTTTTTTCCCTCTTTGGCGGGTGCCTATACCTTTTTTGCACACTAAAAAACTCCTTGTGAGAATTGACCTTTTGAGCATTCTCAGAGTGACACGCCGGGGGTGACACGCCGCGCAGTGCGAATATGGGCGAAAAAGTGTGATGATCTAAGTTTTGATATCTGTTAACAACGGAACAATGGGCTTTCCTTGGTGTCCAAAGTTGAATTTACCATATAATCAGGCTGCTTCTTACCGCCCGCCAAAAATTGGGGGGAACCAAAAAGAAAATCATGAGAAAACATGAGAGACCGAGCACGTGCGATATGGAATAGAGATGCATATGGACAGAGAATTCGTATTTATCACAAGCTTTGTTGAATATCGGATAGATTCCACCCGTACTGCAACTCGTTTATCAATTCAATTCTTTATTTTGAACACATTGCATATTAAGAGTGTGACAACGGATGACTGATACAAGTTATCATTAAAAAATTTTTTTGTGAAAGTTGATCAATTGCTTTTGTTAATCGATTGCTCTATTTTCGAGGACCGTCGCTTTTTCCGAAAGCTGGCAGAGAACGGTGAGTTCACAGTGAAGGAGAACCACTACGACGCCGCCACTGATGTTCATGTCTACAGAATCACGAAAAATATTTGAACTTAGTCATGAATCAGCAAACTTGATGAATGAGATCTATCCGGGTATATCTTACTGTTCATTGTAATGAATTTGAGATCTACGACCAATGCAGCGTCAGAATTCGAAAAAAGCCTGACATTTTTAGTGTTACTTTGTTACACTGCAACACAACTGTTCAAATGTATTAGTCTGATTTTTCGAATTTTAACGCTCCATAAAAAAAGCTTCTTATACAGCGTTAAACCCGTGTTTTAACCGGAGTGCCTGTCTGACCTTATTTTGACCGCAGCCATTACTGTAACCACATCAGTTTTTGATACCGACTTTAAATGCCTCAAACAATAGAACTTTTCAATTCAAATCTTTTCATCACCATAAATTTCCTTCTCGAAATTCGATTGCGAACTTTAGGATGAACATATCTTCACTTCATCCACTTCATTCCTCTGAATAATTACTGGTTAGAGTTGTCATATACTCAGTGAAGTTTTTCGTTTGAGCGAAGTAAGATATATCATATTCAATTAATAAACATTCTTTATGTTCTAAACAAAACTAAGCCCGATTGAAATCGTTTCATTCTCACAAACTGATCGCAAATTAAATAGGACATCATAATGCCGTGGGCAGACATGTTGTTGTTGTTGTTTGCCCTTAGGTCCTGTCGAGGGGAGTCCTTTGGGATAGTTTGTTGGGGATCCTTTTGAGTCCGGAAAAAACTTTCTCCGTCTACACTCGCACCGCAGTCGGCGAACCTCTCCGTGAGAACTATTCGTTAACCGGAGAAGAGCAAGAGGCTATTTCACGCTTCGATTCGCCATTACAAAGTATAGGGGAGTATCGGCTGATGTTTTATCCGGTGGCATGCCCAGGCCAGTCCGACATCGCCCTCCTTTGACGAACTATACTAACCCATTTTGGTCCGCGACGGGCAAGCCCGCTATCTCCGATGCACTTGTGCAGATAGAAATCCCTCTATCCGCCACCTGAAGACGCTCGATACCGTTGACGATGAACCGGTTCTTGCGATGGTGTGAACTTGTGGGCTGTAGTACCATCGAAGGCGAGTGGGCAGACCTAGCAGTCAAAGCCTCAGGATAACTGAGACTCGACTACTAGATAAAGCAGGCAACTTGAGCCCTCCATATTCAGCTTCCAGCAACATCTACACGGCATACGGTAAACATGACCAGAGGTTGAATGTGTCCGGACAAGGAAATTGTTTTTACGCGCAGCACGAATTTGAAGAAATTGGGAAGGCTAAATAGAGTCGAGAAATGAAGGGGGTAGTGGCCGAGAATGTGAAAAGTAGAGAAGGTAGTCTTATTTTAATGGCTGGGGCTCAATCATTATTATCTGACCTCGATATATCATACCATTCCTCAGTGTTTATCATATGCGATAACACGCCTGAGCGTTTTTTGAAGTGAAACAAATTTAAAAACAATAATTTAACGCATAAGAAAAGTTCTCATTAGCTAACGAGACCGCATAAGAAAAGTTCTCATATTCAGCCGAAAGAGCGATCTGAAAGATCAATTCTAGCCATAACATATAAAAGACAGAGATTACGCAGACTACGAAAATTTACCTCTCCTCCGAAATTGACCGTTCTGGAATATATCAGTACCGGATGGTCAAAGCCTCGATAGGAGGAAGATGTCCTAATTTGCTTACTTACATTCTGCAATTATTTTGGTTTACCTACTTGAAAACTTTTTTCTAAGATTTCTTAATTCAAACAACGGCTAAAAGTTTTAAGGTTTTCTTAATTTTCCCTTCCATCTTAAAAAAAAACGAAATAGAAAGAAATTTTTTAGTTGTCCTTCGGGGCATGCAGTCGGCCCCTCAGCGCAGGGAGTCCTAGGACTGACAGTGTCTCCCCCCGCCTACTCCGCCAATGCCACTCTCAGGAAAACAGATGGAAATCACAATTGTATTGCAAGCACATGATATGATTTATATACTAGCTTTATTTTTATTTGAAAACTTTTTAAGATTAGTTGATAAAATGTTTAATAGAAGCATTTATAAACATCGTTCTGAAGGTAGAAAGTGTGTGAGCATCTAGCTGTGAGCACCTAGCTGTGAGCATCTAGCTGTGAGCATCTAGCTGTGAGCATCTAGCTGTGTCGCGACGGAGGTCACCTACACGCGGTGCGACTGTGGACGACGCTACATGGCGTCGGACCCAATGGACCTCCAAACAAAACTTCCCAATGGAATCTCCCGCAAGGGACAACGAGGACGGCTTCCCCCGAAACCTCATTTTTTCTAACACGGATCAGAAAGACCCAGCGTCTCTGATCCGAACACTCCTCCAAATCGCTGGTATCGAGACTAACCCAGGCCCAAGATGGCCTTGTTCTGTATGCTCTCTTAACGCGCCTTCGAATTGTGTTAATTGTAGCAAATGTAAGAAATGGGTACATTTCCGCTGTTCCAACCTTAACAATCTTAATGATTGGAACCCCCAATGGAGATGTAGAATTTGTGAGAGAGCCCCGATCCAGCAGACTGCCTCCCAGACGGTAGCTAACCTGAGGATAATCCAATGGAACGCTAATGGACTGAGAGCCCGACTAACCGAGCTAGAGGACCTTTTACATGAGTTGAATGTTCACGTAGCACTCATCCAAGAAACCAAAATGGATGCTAATATTCCATCTCCGAATATCGTAGGTTACACGATCATAAGAAAAGACCGCTCCAACTTTGGAGGCGGACTTGCGATACTAGTCAAAGAGAATATTCGCTATGCTAACGTGACCTCCCCAACAACGGACCAGACAGCCGAAACACTCAGCGTGGACGTGCCAACCGACCAAGGAACCATAAGAATCTGCAACATTTACATCCCACCTCGATCGCCATGCCCCAACACATACGCGCCGAACTTCAACCGACTCCTAACACAGAAGAAACCATTCATTGTCGGTGGAGACTTCAACGCACACAATAAAGTTTGGAGTGAAGGTACGGAGGATAGCAGAGGAGATGAACTATGCGACTTCATTGACGACAGCGATCTTGTATGTCTCAACAACTCAAAGATGCCCACAAGACAAAAAGCATCACCAGACATCACTCTCGCCTCGAACGACATAGCCATCGACTGCAACTGGTCAACAATCAACAGAATGAACTCTGACCACCTCCCATGCCTGATTGACGTCGAAACACAGCCATCCAGCATCTCAAACGCACGTTGTTATACAAATTACAACAAAGCGAATTGGGAAGGCTTCGAAAGGGACATCAACAAGATTCTCATGGATTTCCCATTCGCCGGCAACTCAGTTCAGATGCACAAATTCCTGACCACCACCTTGACCAAAGCGGCTAAGAACAACATTCCCCGTGGAAAGGTGCCAAAATACACGCCTCACTTGAGTGAAGATGTGAAGAAGCTGATTGCAGAACGGGACCAAATGAGGAGGGACAATCCTACGGACCCCTCACTCCCCTCAATAATGGCCGAGATCTCCTTCCGCATCAACCTCGAAAAGAGGAAGGCTTGGGAAAAGTACATATCTGAAATTAGCCACAACGAACCGGGCAACAAACTCTGGAAAACGATAAAGGCTATCGACGGCAAATCAATTAAACCGACGCACTTGACCATCAGCCACGACGGGAAAAGTCTATGCCCAACATCTGCCTCAAACGCTTTTGCCAGAAAATTAGCTAAACAAGCCCCTAAAGAGGTCGACAAATCAGCAAGAAGCACAACACGACTAATTAAAGGCCTCAAACGGACAGACTCTCCCCAAATTTCCCTGGCACAGATCGAAGAAGCAATCAAGAAAACCAAAGGTTCCAAATGCCCAGACAGTGAAGGCATCTGCCCTCTACTACTCAAAATGGCCGGTGAAAACTTCAGAAAATGCCTCTGCATCCTCTTCAATAACACGCTGCAGACAGGTATTATCCCGTCCAGATGGAAAGATGCAAGAGTGATAATGTTACCTAAACCAGGAAAGGACTCCAGCAACCTGAACGGCTATAGACCAATATCAATACTATCCCCTATAGCCAAAACATTCGAACGGGTCTTATTACCATTCCTGGCGGAAGGCTTTCAAATCGCTGACTGGCAACATGGATTCCGCAAAGAGCACTCGACTACTACCGCACTCCTGGAAATAACCGGGAAAATAACAAACGGATTCAATCGGAAACCACCCCCGGACCGCACTCTCATGGTCGCCCTTGACCTCACTGCAGCATATGACTTAGTGAACATATCCCTTCTCTGCAAGAAACTCACTGAAACGAATATGCCAAGAGCCATCGTCCGATGGATGTCCAGCTACCTAAGAGGCCGTACAATCAAGGTAGATTTCCAAGGAAAAAGCAGTCGACGTCTCACATGCAGATCTGGTGTCCCACAAGGAGCAGTGCTCAGCCCCCTCTTATTCAATCTCTACATAAACAACCTCCCGCAACCCACAGGAAACACGCAGATGACAGCCTACGCCGACGACATATCAATTCTCTCCTCAAGCCCCTATATTGAAACCTGTGAAGATCAGATCAACCACTTCCTACCGAAACTCGTAGAAGAATTGGAACAACGTAAAATGATCATATCCAAGGAAAAGACTACGGTCACCCTTTTCACAACCCATACAGGCGAATGTAAAAAAGAACCCAAGGTAGAAATCCACGGAACCCTTCTGCCGACAACTAAAACACCCAAAATACTCGGTGTCGTCTTAGACCAACTCGGCACCTTCCGACAACATGCAGAATACCTTAAACAGAGAACGGCCAAAAGACTGAATATACTACGTGCCCTCGGAGGAAGAACATGGGGCCAACAGAAAAACACCCTTCTTGCAACCTACAAAACAATGACCAGATCCGTTCTCAACTACGCCGCACCAATTTACTCCCCTCAATTGGCCGAGACGAACTGGAAAAAACTACAGGCAAACCAAAATAGAGCAATTCGGATCGCAACAGGAAACCTAGCAATGGCCGGCACAGAGCACTTAGCTCTAGAAAGCGAAATGTTACCCATAAAGGAGCACAACACGATGCTTACCAAGCAATTCGTTGCAAGAGCAAGACTCCTCCCAAACCACCCCTCCCATCGTCGATGCATGGAACCCAAACCACCTAGAACTATTCGTAAACATGCCAAGGACTTAGAAATTATGCTAGTAGACAGTGATCAGAAAGCCGCACTTAAAAGAATACATACTGAAACTGTTAGAAATTTCATTAGATCTTGCTCACCTAACCCAGTTCTAGGTAAGAAACCTCCCAGAATCCATAAATCAACGAATCAACTTCCCAGGGAACAACAAATAACATTATCGCAACTACGTAGTGGCTATGCAAGTTCCCTTAACAGCTACCTACACAGAATAGGAGCTGCCCTATCACCTCTTTGCCCAAAATGTTTAGAAGAGCCACATACAACTAGTCATTTATTCTCGTGTCGCTGTGACCACACACTTTTAAGAAGTATAGATTTGTGGAATAGCCCGACGTCTGTTGTTAAGTTCTTATACCAGTGATTCCTTTCTCTCTCTAAAAAAAAAAAAAAATAAATAAATAAATAAATAAACCCCGAGAGAGAAAGAGAAATAATGTAATTAGATAAATGATGTAAGTAAGGTTATTGTTTTCTGAGCCATGTCAAAGAAGACCTCGTCTACCCAGCCGGAGACCTACGGCGGGCAATCTACAACAACAACATCTAGCTGTGAGCATCTAGCTGTGAGCATCTAGCTCGTTGCAGCGCTTTTATTTCTAAATATTTGGTCATTTCCAGGTGAATGACTCAAACTTTGATGGAAGAACCGGTAAGGCTTGTCACGGATCTGACCTTGTATAAGTTACAATCGAGTTTTTGGAATACGTTCTATATATATATACAGGGTGGCTGGAAAGTACACAGTCCGTGGTTTAGGAGTGTGCTACGCACTATTTCGTGCACGCACCGATTCCTTTTTTTTTAATGTAAAGCAGTGAAATCGTATTATAAGAAAAAAAATTATGTAGATGGGTAAAAAGTCCCAAAAAACTGACTACTTAAAAGTAATCAGAACAACTTAATGGAAAACAAAAAAGTCCAGGTCTAGTGAAAAAGCCCTGAATGTATATAAAAGAGAAAAGCTTACAAACTGGAATTTCAGGAATTTTGATAAACTCATAAAAAAATTACCAGGTTTAAATGAAAGTCCTTTTAGCGAATTAAAAAAAATTCCGTAGAAGAAACCTAATAGTCAGGCAATACGCAAGGCTTCTGAAAAAAAATTTTAGGTGACGAAAAAGAGTCCTGTATATATTTGGAAGAAAAATACCCACGGAATAAATCAAAATTTCAAGCAACTCAAACACATTTTTGAAAGAAGTTTATAGGTACAGTTTAAAAAAAGCGGGCGGGTTGAACAGCTCATCAAAAAAGCTAGTTTTTTGTAAAAAAAATTCCCATGTTCAGAAAAAAACTACTATATTGAAAATTTTGAACCTTCTGTTGGAAAAAAACTCTCAGGTTCAGTTGAAAGTCTTTCTTGTGAAATGAAAAAAATCTTCTTTTTTAAAAAAAAAACCTGATTGTCAGACGTTTGCAAACCTACTAGAAAAGTTTCCTGGATATAGTAAAAACGAATTTATGTGTAGATTACAAAAAATACTAGAAAAACTAAAGTCTTAGGCAATGCGAACCCCTCATCGAAGGACGTTCAGTTAAAAAGTTCTATGTGAAGATTGGAAAGTCTCACAAAAAAACAAATTTTAAGGCAAAATTCATGAGAAAAAGAGTCCTATGGGTAAAAAAATGGAAAACAGAAATTATATGTGCGAGAGTGCAAAGCTGCCGTTGCTCATTGCTTGGCCAGAGCAATAAGAAACGACAGAGTTGCATTGCGAATTTTTTTAAGGATTGGCAACTAGAGAAAGCATTTGTAGCAGAAAATTTTTCCAGGAACAAATGAAAATTTGGAGATTAATAGAAAAGTCCGGAATAAGAATTAAATTAAAAGTTTCATTTGGAAACACTCTATAAAGTTCAAAAAAAGGTTTAGTTAAAGAGTTAAAATTTGAGGGAAAAGTCATGGGAAAAAAATTTGAGGGAAAAGTCATGTAAAAAAGCGGAGAATCCTATTAGCCAGAAAAAAACCCTGAAAATTCAGGCGACTGAAAAAAATCTCACAAAAGTTTTTCCAGGTTTTAGTGAATAAGTTCTATTTTCAAATTGAAAAAAAACGTTCAATTAACTTGAACTTCAGCATTTCGAACCTTTCGTAGAAAAAGAGCTTTTTAAACAAAAAAGTCCTATCAGTGTATGCAGAAAAAGTTCTTAGACCGATTTCTTAGACAGTTTTCCAACCTTCTCAAAAAAACTTACAGGTATAGAAGAAGATTCCTTCCTATAAGAAGATTTAAAAAAAATCCCATAAAGAGCTTTATTCTCAGGCGATTCGAACATCCTAGTGAAAAAACTGTTGGGGGCAGTAAAAAAGTTCTATGCATCGAATGGGAAAAAAACATAGAAAAATTACAATTTCAGGCAGTTCGAAAACTTGTATGAAAAAAATTGGTACAGTGCGAAAATTATGAAAAGATACCCTAGAAAAAATCCAGTTGTCTCGCAATTCGAGCACCTATCGAAAAAAAATCGACAAACAGTTAAATATTCCCATGCGTAGATTGGTAGAAAAAACTTCTGGAAAACTGAAACTAAGGTAGTCTGTTTTGGAAGTTTTCCAGGTACTTTTGGAAAGTCCTATTCGTTGATTGAGAAAATCATTGAAAAACTAAAAACTCAAGCAGTCCAATCGTCTTGTTATAAGAAAAAAATATTATGTAGATGGGTAAAAAGTCCCAAAAAACTGACTACTTAAAAGTAATCAGAACAACTTAATGGAAAACAAAAAAGTCCAGGTCTAGTGAAAAAGCCCTGAATGTATATAAAAGAGAAAAGCTTATAAACTGGAATTTCAGGAATTTTGATAAACTCATTAAAAAAATTACCAGGTTTAAATGAAAGTCCTTTTAGTGAATTAAAAAAAATTCCGTAGAAGAAACCTAATAGTCAGGCAATTCGCAAGCATTCTCAAAAAAAATTTTAGGTGACGAAAAAGAGTCCTGTATATATTTGGAAGAAAAATACCCACGGAATAAATCAAAATTTCAAGCAACTCAAACACATTTTAGAAAGAAGTTTACAGGTACAGTTTAAAAAAAGCGGGCGGGTTGAACAGCTCATCAAAAAAGCTAGTTTTTTGTGGAAAAAAATTCCCATGTTCAGAAAAAAACTACTACATTGAAAATTTTGAACCTTGTGTTGGAAAAAAACTCTCAGGTTCAGTTGAAAGTCTTGTGAAATGAAAAAAATCTTCTTTTTAAAAAAAAAACCTGATTGTCAGACGTTTGCAAACCTACTAGAAAAGTCTCCTGGATATAGTAAAAGCGAATTTATGTGTAGATTACAAAAAATACTAGAAAAACTAGTCTTAGGCAATGCGAACCCCTCATCGAAGGACGTTCAGTTAAAAAGTTCTATGTGAAGATTGGAAAAAGTCTCACAAAAAAACAAATTTTAAGGCACACTTTATGAGAAAAAGAGTCCTATGGGTAAAAAAATGGAAAACTGAAATTATATGTGCGAGAGTGCAAAGCTGCCGTTGCTCATTGCTTGGCCAGAGCAATAAGAAACGACAGAGTTGCATTGCGAATTTTTTTAAAGATTGGCAACTAGAGAAAGCATTCGTAGCAGAAAACTATTCCAGGAACAAATGAAAATTTGGAGATTAATAGAAAAGTCCGGAATAAGAATTAAATTAAAAGTTTCATTTGGAAACACTCTATAAAGTTCAAAAAAGGTTTAGTTAAAGAGTTAAAATTTGAGGGAGAATTCATGGGGAAAAAATTTGAGGGAAAAGTCATGTAAAAAAGCGAAGAATCCTATTAGCCAGAAAAAAACCCTGAAAATTCAGGCGACTGAAAAAAATCTCAATAAGTTTTTCCAGGTTTTAGTGAATAAGTTCTATTTTCAAATTGAAAAAAAAAACGTTCAATTAACTTGAACTTCAGCATTTCGAACCTTTCGTAGAAAAAGAGCTTTTTAAACAAAAAAGTCCTATCAGTGTATGCAGAAAAAGTTCTTAGACCGATTTCTTAGACAGTTTTCCAACCTTCTCAAAAAAACTTACAGGTATAGAAGAAGATTCCTTCCTATAAGAAGATTTAAAAAAAATCCCATAAAGAGCTTTATTCTCAGGCGATTCGAACATCCTAGTGAAAAAACTGTTGGGGGCAGTAAAAAAGTTCTATGCATCGAATGGGAAAAAAACATAGAAAAATTACAATTTCAGGCAGTTCGAAAACTTGTATGAAAAAAATTGGTACAGTGCGAAAATTATGAAAAGATACCCTAGAAAAAATCCAGTTGTCTCGCAATTCGAGCACCTATCGAAAAAAAATCGACAAACAGTTAAATATTCCCATGCGTAGATTGGTAGAAAAAACTTCTGGAAAACTGAAACTAAGGTAGTCTGTTTTGGAAGTTTTCCAGGTACTTTTGGAAAGTCCTATTCGTTGATTGAGAAAATCATTGAAAAACTAAAAACTCAAGCAGTCCAATCGTCTTGTTATAAGAAAAAAATATTATGTAGATGGGTAAAAAGTCCCAAAAAACTGACTACTTAAAAGTAATCAGAACAACTTAATGGAAAACAAAAAAGTCCAGGTCTAGTGAAAAAGCCCTGAATGTATATAAAAGAGAAAAGCTTATAAACTGGAATTTCAGGAATTTTGATAAACTCATTAAAAAAATTACCAGGTTTAAATGAAAGTCCTTTTAGTGAATTAAAAAAAATTCCGTAGAAGAAACCTAATAGTCAGGCAATTCGCAAGCATTCTCAAAAAAAATTTTAGGTGACGAAAAAGAGTCCTGTATATATTTGGAAGAAAAATACCCACGGAATAAATCAAAATTTCAAGCAACTCAAACACATTTTAGAAAGAAGTTTACAGGTACAGTTTAAAAAAAGCGGGCGGGTTGAACAGCTCATCAAAAAAGCTAGTTTTTTGTGGAAAAAAATTCCCATGTTCAGAAAAAAACTACTACATTGAAAATTTTGAACCTTGTGTTGGAAAAAAACTCTCAGGTTCAGTTGAAAGTCTTGTGAAATGAAAAAAATCTTCTTTTTAAAAAAAAAAACCTGATTGTCAGACGTTTGCAAACCTACTAGAAAAGTCTCCTGGATATAGTAAAAGCGAATTTATGTGTAGATTACAAAAAATACTAGAAAAACTAGTCTTAGGCAATGCGAACCCCTCATCGAAGGACGTTCAGTTAAAAAGTTCTATGTGAAGATTGGAAAAAGTCTCACAAAAAAACAAATTTTAAGGCACACTTTATGAGAAAAAGAGTCCTATGGGTAAAAAAAATGGAAAACTGAAATTATATGTGCGAGAGTGCAAAGCTGCCGTTGCTCATTGCTTGGCCAGAGCAATAAGAAACGACAGAGTTGCATTGCGAATTTTTTTAAAGATTGGCAACTAGAGAAAGCATTCGTAGCAGAAAACTATTCCAGGAACAAATGAAAATTTGGAGATTAATAGAAAAGTCCGGAATAAGAATTAAATTAAAAGTTTCATTTGGAAACACTCTATAAAGTTCAAAAAAGGTTTAGTTAAAGAGTTAAAATTTGAGGGAGAAGTCATGGGGAAAAAATTTGAGGGAAAAGTCATGTAAAAAAGCGAAGAATCCTATTAGCCAGAAAAAAACCCTGAAAATTCAGGCGACTGAAAAAAATCTCAATAAGTTTTTCCAGGTTTTAGTGAATAAGTTCTATTTTCAAATTGAAAAAAAAACGTTCAATTAACTTGAACTTCAGCATTTCGAACCTTTCGTAGAAAAAGAGCTTTTTAAACAAAAAAGTCCTATCAGTGTATGCAGAAAAAGTTCTTAGACCGATTTCTTAGACAGTTTTCCAACCTTCTCAAAAAAACTTACAGGTATAGAAGAAGATTCCTTCCTATAAGAAGATTTAAAAAAAATCCCATAAAGAGCTTTATTCTCAGGCGATTCGAACATCCTAGTGAAAAAACTGTTGGGGGCAGTAAAAAAGTTCTATGCATCGAATGGGAAAAAAACATAGAAAAATTACAATTTCAGGCAGTTCGAAAACTTGTATGAAAAAAATTGGTACAGTGCGAAAATTATGAAAAGATACCCTAGAAAAAATCCAGTTGTCTCGCAATTCGAGCACCTATCGAAAAAAAATCGACAAACAGTTAAATATTCCCATGCGTAGATTGGTAGAAAAAACTTCTGGAAAACTGAAACTAAGGTAGTCTGTTTTGGAAGTTTTCCAGGTACTTTTGGAAAGTCCTATTCGTTGATTGAGAAAATCATTGAAAAACTAAAAACTCAAGCAGTCCAATCGTCTTGTTATAAGAAAAAAATATTATGTAGATGGGTAAAAAGTCCCAAAAAACTGACTACTTAAAAGTAATCAGAACAACTTAATGGAAAACAAAAAAGTCCAGGTCTAGTGAAAAAGCCCTGAATGTATATAAAAGAGAAAAGCTTATAAACTGGAATTTCAGGAATTTTGA
Organism: Allodiplogaster pararmata; assembly: GCA_964056735.1. NCBI lineage: Eukaryota > Metazoa > Nematoda > Chromadorea > Rhabditida > Diplogasteridae > Allodiplogaster > Allodiplogaster pararmata. Next base: position 40,466,698 of record OZ057404.1, on the reverse strand, counting down.
TAAACTCATTAAAAAAATTACCAGGTTTAAATGAAAGTCCTTTTAGTGAATTAAAAAAAATTCCGTAGAAGAAACCTAATAGTCAGGCAATTCGCAAGCATTCTCAAAAAAAATTTTAGGTGACGAAAAAGAGTCCTGTATATATTTGGAAGAAAAATACCCACGGAATAAATCAAAATTTCAAGCAACTCAAACACATTTTAGAAAGAAGTTTACAGGTACAGTTTAAAAAAAGCGGGCGGGTTGAACAGCTCATCAAAAAAGCTAGTTTTTTGTGGAAAAAAATTCCCATGTTCAGAAAAAAACTACTACATTGAAAATTTTGAACCTTGTGTTGGAAAAAAACTCTCAGGTTCAGTTGAAAGTCTTGTGAAATGAAAAAAATCTTCTTTTTAAAAAAAAAACCTGATTGTCAGACGTTTGCAAACCTACTAGAAAAGTTTCCTGGATATAGTAAAAGCGAATTTATGTGTAGATTACAAAAAATACTAGAAAAACTAGTCTTAGGCAATGCGAACCCCTCATCGAAGGACGTTCAGTTAAAAAGTTCTATGTGAAGATTGGAAAAAGTCTCACAAAAAAACAAATTTTAAGGCACACTTTATGAGAAAAAGAGTCCTATGGGTAAAAAAAATGGAAAACTGAAATTATATGTGCGAGAGTGCAAAGCTGCCGTTGCTCATTGCTTGGCCAGAGCAATAAGAAACGACAGAGTTGCATTGCGAATTTTTTTAAAGATTGGCAACTAGAGAAAGCATTCGTAGCAGAAAACTATTCCAGGAACAAATGAAAATTTGGAGATTAATAGAAAAGTCCGGAATAAGAATTAAATTAAAAGTTTCATTTGGAAACACTCTATAAAGTTCAAAAAAGGTTTAGTTAAAGAGTTAAAATTTGAGGGAGAAGTCATGGGGAAAAAATTTGAGGGAAAAGTCATGTAAAAAAGCGAAGAATCCTATTAGCCAGAAAAAAACCCTGAAAATTCAGGCGACTGAAAAAAATCTCAATAAGTTTTTCCAGGTTTTAGTGAATAAGTTCTATTTTCAAATTGAAAAAAAAAAACGTTCAATTAACTTGAACTTCAGCATTTCGAACCTTTCGTAGAAAAAGAGCTTTTTAAACAAAAAAGTCCTATCAGTGTATGCAGAAAAAGTTCTTAGACCGATTTCTTAGACAGTTTTCCAACCTTCTCAAAAAAACTTACAGGTATAGAAAAAGATTCCTATAAGAAGATGAAAAAAAATCCCATAAAGAGCTTTATTCTCAGGCGATTCGAACATCCTAGTGAAAAAACTGTTGGGGGCAGTAAAAGAGTTCTATGCATCGAATGGGAAAAAACATAGAAAAATTACAATTTCAGGCAGTTCGAACACTTGTGAGAAAAATTTGATACAGTGCTAAAAATAGGAAAAGATACTCCAGAAAAAAATCAGTTGTCTCGCGATTCGAACACCTATCGACAAAAAAAAAACTCGACGAGCAGTTGGGATTCCCATGCGTATATTGGTTAGAAAAAATTCTTGAAAACTGAAACTTAGGCAGTTTAAAAACTGTTTCAAAAGTTTTACTGGTACTTTTGAAAAGTCCTATTCGTTGATTGAAAAAAACCTTTAACAAACTAAAAACTCAAGCAGTTCAAACAGTCTATCAAAAAGTTTCTCAGGTTTAGAAAAAAAAGAATTTCTCAATAAAAAAATTCCAGAAACTGTAGAACAAAAGTCTTAGTTCTTAATGAAAAAACTACTGTGTTCAGGAAAAAACTACTATATTGAAAATTTTGAACCTTTTGTTGGAAAAAACTCTCAGGTTCAGTTGAAAGTCTTTCTTGTGAAATGAAAAAAAAACTTTTTTCAAAAAAAAAACCTGATTGTCAGACGTTTGCAAACCTACTAGAAAAGTTTCCTGGATATAGTAAAAACGAATTTATGTGTATATTACAAAAAAAATACTAGAAAAACTAAAGTCTTAGGCAATGCGAACCCCTCATCGAAGGACGTTCAGTTAAGAAGTTCTATGTGAAGATTGGAAAAAGTCTCACAAAAAAACAATTTTTCAGGCACACTTTATGAGAAAAAGAGTCCTATGGGTAAAAAAAAGGAAAACAGAAATTATATGTGCGAGAGTGCAAAGCTGCCGTTGCTCATTGCTTGGCCAGAGCAATAAGAAACGACAGAGTTGCATTGCGAATTTTTTTAAAGATTGGCAACTAGAGAAAGCATTTGTAGCAGAAAACTATTCCAGGAACAAATGAAAATTTGGAGATTAATAGAAAAGTCCGGAATAAGAATTAAATTAAAAGTTTCATTTGGAAACACTCTATAAAGTTCAAAAAAAGGTTTAGTTAAAGAGTTAAAATTTGAGGGAAAAGTCATGGGAAAAAAATTTGAGGGAAAAGTCATGTAAAAAAGCGAAGAATCCTATTAGCCAGAAAAAAAATCTGAAAATTTAAGCGACTTAAAAAAATCTCAATAAGTTTTTCCAGGTTTTAGTGAATAAGTTCTATGTTCAAGTTGAAAAAAAACCCTTCAATTAACTTGAACTTCAGCATTTTAAACCTTTTATAGTAAAAGAGCTTTTTAAACAAAAAATTTCTATCAGTGGATGCAGAAAAAAATTCTTAGACCGATTTCTTAGACAGTTTCCCAACCTTCTCAAAAAAACTTACAAGTATAGAAGAAGATTCCTATAAGAAGATGAAAAAAAAATCCCATAGAGCTTTATTCTCAGGCGATTCGAACATCCTAGTGAAAAAACTGCTGGGGGCAGTAAAAGAGTTCTATGCATCGAATGGGAAAAAACATAGAAAAATTACAATTTCAGGCAGTTCGAAAACTTGTAAGAAAAAAATTAGTACAGTGCGAAAATTATGAAAAGATACCCTAGAAAAAATCTAGTTGTCTCGCAATTCGAGCACCTATCGAAAAAAAAATCGACAAACAGTTAAATATTCCCATGTTGGTAGAGAAAATTTCTGGAAAACTGAAACTAAGGTAGTCTGTTTTGGAAGTTTTCCAGGTACTTTTGGAAAGTCCTATTCGTTGATTGAGAAAATCATTGAAAAACTAAAAACTCAAGCAGTCCAAACAGTCTATTAAAAAGTTTCTCAGGTTTAGATAAAAAAAATTCGAATTAAAAAATTCCAGGTTCTGTAAAAAAAAAGAGTCTTAGTTCTAGATAGGAAAAATTTACCACAAAAATTAAAACTCCTGGCGAATTGATCTTCTCATCAAAGAAAAAATTAAATGTAAAGCAGTCCAATCGTCTTGTTATAAGAAAAAATATTATGTAGATGGGTAAAAAGTCCCAAAAAACTGACTACTTAAAAGTAATCAGAACAACTTAATGGAAAACAAAAAAGTCCAGGTCTAGTGAAAAAGCCCTGAATGTATATAAAAGAGAAAAGCTTACAAACTGGAATTTCAGGAATTTTGATGAACTCATAAAAAAAATTACCAGGTTTAAATGAAAGTCCTTTTAGCGAATTAAAAAAAATTCCGTAGAAGAAACCTAATAGTCAGGCAATACGCAAGGCTTCTGAAAAAAAATTTTAGGTGACGAAAAAGAGTCCTGTATATATTTGGAAGAAAAATACCCACGGAATAAATCAAAATTTCAAGCAACTCAAACACATTTTTGAAAGAAGTTTATAGGTACAGTTTAAAAAAAGCGGGCGGGTTGAACAGCTCATCAAAAAAGCTAGTTTTTTGTGAAAAAAATTCCCATGTTCAGAAAAAAACTACTATATTGAAAATTTTGAACCTTCTGTTGGAAAAAAACTCTCAGGTTCAGTTGAAAGTCTTTCTTGTGAAATGAAAAAAATCTTTTTAAAAAAAAAACCTGATTGTCAGACGTTTGCAAACCTACTAGAAAAGTTTCCTGGATATAGTAAAAACGAATTTATGTGTAGATTACAAAAAATACTAGAAAAACTAAAGTCTTAGGCAATGCGAACCCCTCATCGGAGGACGTTCAGTTAAGAAGTTCTATGTGAAGATTGGAAAAAGTCTCACAAAAAAACAATTTTTCAGGCACACTTTATGAGAAAAAGAGTCCTATGGGTAAAAAAAAGGAAAACAGAAATTATATGTGCGAGAGTGCAAAGCTGCCGTTGCTCATTGCTTGGCCAGAGCAATAAGAAACGACAGAGTTGCATTGCGAATTTTTTTAAAGATTGGAAACTAGAGAAAGCATTTGTAGCAGAAAACTATTCCAGGAACAAATGAAAATTTGGAGATTAATAGAAAAGTCCGGAATAAGAATTAAATTAAAAGTTTCATTTGGAAACACTCTATGAAGTTCAAAAAAAGGTTTAGTTAGAGAGTTAAAATTTGAGGGAAAAGTCATGGGAAAAAAATTTGAGGGAAAAGTCATGTAAAAAAGCGAAGAATCCTATTAGCCAGAAAAAAACCCTGAAAATTCAGGCGACTGAAAAAATCTCAATAAGTTTTTCCAGGTTTTAGTGAATAAGTTCTATTTTCAAATTGAAAAAAAAACGTTCAATTAACTTGAACTTCAGCATTTCAAACCTTTTATAGTAAAAGAGCTTTTTAAACAAAAAATTTCTATCAGTGGATGCAGAAAAAAATTCTTAGACCGATTTCTTAGACAGTTTCCCAACCTTCTCAAAAAAACTTACAAGTATAGAAGAAGATTCCTATAAGAAGATGAAAAAAAAATCCCATAGAGCTTTATTCTCAGGCGATTCGAACATCCTAGTGAAAAAACTGTTGGGAGCAGTAAAAGAGTTCTATGCATCGAATGGGAAAAAAACATAGAAAAATTACAATTTCAGGCAGTTCGAACACTTGTGAGAAAAATTTGATACAGTGCTAAAAATAGGAAAAGATACCCCAGAAAAAAATCAGTTGTCTCGCGATTCGAACACCTATCGACAAAAAAAAAACTCGACGAGCAGTTGGGATTCCCATGCGTATATTGGTAGAAAAAATTCTTGAAAACTGAAACTTAGGCAGTTTAAAAACTGTTTCAAAAGTTTTACTGGTACTTTTGAAAAGTCCTATTCGTTGATTGAAAAAAACCTTTAACAAACTAAAAACTCAAGCAGTTCAAACAGTCTATCAAAAAGTTTCTCAGGTTTAGAAAAAAAAGAATTTCTCAATAAAAAAATTCCAGAAACTGTAGAACAAAAGTCTTAGTTCTTAATGAAAAAACTACTGTGTTCAGGAAAAAACTACTATATTGAAAATTTTGAACCTTTTGTTGGAAAAAACTCTCAGGTTCAGTTGAAAGTCTTTCTTGTGAAATGAAAAAAAAACTTTTTTTCAAAAAAAAACCTGATTGTCAGACGTTTGCAAACCTACTAGAAAAGTTTCCTGGATATAGTAAAAACGAATTTATGTGTAGATTACAAAAAAAAATACTAGAAAAACTAAAGTCTTAGGCAATGCGAACCCCTCATCGAAGGACGTTCAGTTAAGAAGTTCTATGTGAAGATTGGAAAAAGTCTCACAAAAAAACAAATTTTAAGGCACACTTTATGAGAAAAAGAGTCCTATGGGTAAAAAAATGGAAAACTGAAATTATATGTGCGAGAGTGCAAAGCTGCCGTTGCTCATTGCTTGGCCAGAGCAATAAGAAACGACAGAGTTGCATTGCGAATTTTTTTAAAGATTGGCAACTAGAGAAAGCATTCGTAGCAGAAAACTATTCCAGGAACAAATGAAAATTTGGAGATTAATAGAAAAGTCCGGAATAAGAATTAAATTAAAAGTTTCATTTGGAAACACTCTATAAAGTTCAAAAAAGGTTTAGTTAAAGAGTTAAAATTTGAGGGAGAAGTCATGGGGAAAAAATTTGAGGGAAAAGTCATGTAAAAAAGCGAAGAATCCTATTAGCCAGAAAAAAACCCTGAAAATTCAGGCGACTGAAAAAAATCTCAATAAGTTTTTCCAGGTTTTAGTGAATAAGTTCTATTTTCAAATTGAAAAAAAAACGTTCAATTAACTTGAACTTCAGCATTTCAAACCTTTTATAGTAAAAGAGCTTTTTAAACAAAAAATTTCTATCAGTGGATGCAGAAAAAAATTCTTAGACCGATTTCTTAGACAGTTTCCCAACCTTCTCAAAAAAACTTACAAGTATAGAAGAAGATTCCTATAAGAAGATGAAAAAAAAATCCCATAGAGCTTTATTCTCAGGCGATTCGAACATCCTAGTGAAAAAACTGTTGGGAGCAGTAAAAGAGTTCTATGCATCGAATGGGAAAAAAACATAGAAAAATTACAATTTCAGGCAGTTCGAACACTTGTGAGAAAAATTTGATACAGTGCTAAAAATAGGAAAAGATACCCCAGAAAAAAATCAGTTGTCTCGCGATTCGAACACCTATCGACAAAAAAAAAAACTCGACGAGCAGTTGGGATTCCCATGCGTATATTGGTAGAAAAAATTCTTGAAAACTGAAACTTAGGCAGTTTAAAAACTGTTTCAAAAGTTTTACTGGTACTTTTGAAAAGTCCTATTCGTTGATTGAAAAAAACCTTTAACAAACTAAAAACTCAAGCAGTTCAAACAGTCTATCAAAAAGTTTCTCAGGTTTAGAAAAAAAAGAATTTCTCAATAAAAAAATTCCAGAAACTGTAGAACAAAAGTCTTAGTTCTTAATGAAAAAACTACTGTGTTCAGGAAAAAACTACTATATTGAAAATTTTGAACCTTTTGTTGGAAAAAACTCTCAGGTTCAGTTGAAAGTCTTTCTTGTGAAATGAAAAAAAAACTTTTTTTCAAAAAAAAACCTGATTGTCAGACGTTTGCAAACCTACTAGAAAAGTTTCCTGGATATAGTAAAAACGAATTTATGTGTAGATTACAAAAAAAAATACTAGAAAAACTAAAGTCTTAGGCAATGCGAACCCCTCATCGAAGGACGTTCAGTTAAGAAGTTCTATGTGAAGATTGGAAAAAGTCTCACAAAAAAACAAATTTTAAGGCACACTTTATGAGAAAAAGAGTCCTATGGGTAAAAAAATGGAAAACTGAAATTATATGTGCGAGAGTGCAAAGCTGCCGTTGCTCATTGCTTGGCCAGAGCAATAAGAAACGACAGAGTTGCATTGCGAATTTTTTTAAAGATTGGCAACTAGAGAAAGCATTCGTAGCAGAAAACTATTCCAGGAACAAATGAAAATTTGGAGATTAATAGAAAAGTCCGGAATAAGAATTAAATTAAAAGTTTCATTTGGAAACACTCTATAAAGTTCAAAAAAGGTTTAGTTAAAGAGTTAAAATTTGAGGGAGAAGTCATGGGGAAAAAATTTGAGGGAAAAGTCATGTAAAAAAGCGAAGAATCCTATTAGCCAGAAAAAAACCCTGAAAATTCAGGCGACTGAAAAAAATCTCAATAAGTTTTTCCAGGTTTTAGTGAATAAGTTCTATTTTCAAATTGAAAAAAAAAACGTTCAATTAACTTGAACTTCAGCATTTCGAACCTTTCGTAGAAAAAGAGCTTTTTAAACAAAAAAGTCCTATCAGTGTATGCAGAAAAAGTTCTTAGACCGATTTCTTAGACAGTTTTCCAACCTTCTCAAAAAAAACTTACAGGTATAGAAAAAGATTCCTATAAGAAGATGAAAAAAAATTTCATAAAGAGCTTTATTCTCAGGCGATTCGAACATCCTAGTGAAAAAACTGTTGGGGGCAGTAAAAGAGTTCTATGCATCGAATGGGAAAAAACATAGAAAAATTACAATTTCAGGCAGTTCGAACACTTGTGAGAAAAATTTGATACAGTGCTAAAAATAGGAAAAGATACCCCAGAAAAAAATCAGTTGTCTCGCGATTCGAACACCTATCGACAAAAAAAAAACTCGACGAGCAGTTGGGATTCCCATGCGTATATTGGTAGAAAAAATTCTTGAAAACTGAAACTTAGGCAGTTTAAAAACTGTTTCAAAAGTTTTACTGGTACTTTTGAAAAGTCCTATTCGTTGATTGAAAAAAACCTTTAACAAACTAAAAACTCAAGCAGTTCAAACAGTCTATCAAAAAGTTTCTCAGGTTTAGAAAAAAAAGAATTTCTCAATAAAAAAATTCCAGAAACTGTAGAACAAAAGTCTTAGTTCTTAATGAAAAAACTACTGTGTTCAGGAAAAAACTACTATATTGAAAATTTTGAACCTTTTGTTGGAAAAAACTCTCAGGTTCAGTTGAAAGTCTTACTTGTGAAATGAAAAAAAAAACTTTTTTCAAAAAAAAACCTGATTGTCAGACGTTTGCAAACCTACTAGAAAAGTTTCCTGGATATAGTAAAAACGAATTTATGTGTAGATTACAAAAAATACTAGAAAAACTAGTCTTAGGCAATGCGAACCCCTCATCGAAGGACGTTCAGTTAAAAAGTTCTATGTGAAGATTGGAAAAAGTCTCACAAAAAAACAAATTTTAAGGCACACTTTATGAGAAAAAGAGTCCTATGGGTAAAAAAAATGGAAAACTGAAATTATATGTGCGAGAGTGCAAAGCTGCCGTTGCTCATTGCTTGGCCAGAGCAATAAGAAACGACAGAGTTGCATTGCGAATTTTTTTAAAGATTGGCAACTAGAGAAAGCATTCGTAGCAGAAAACTATTCCAGGAACAAATGAAAATTTGGAGATTAATAGAAAAGTCCGGAATAAGAATTAAATTAAAAGTTTCATTTGGAAACACTCTATAAAGTTCAAAAAAAGGTTTAGTTAAAGAGTTAAAATTTGAGGGAGAAGTCATGGGAAAAAAATTTGAGGGAAAAGTCATGTAAAAAAGCGAAGAATCCTATTAGCCAGAAAAAAATCCTGAAAATTCAGGCGACTGAAAAAAATCTCAATAAGTTTTTCCAGGTTTTAGTGAATAAGTTCTATTTTCAAATTGAAAAAAAAAACGTTCAATTAACTTGAACTTCAGCATTTCGAACCTTTCGTAGAAAAAGAGCTTTTTAAACAAAAAAGTCCTATCAGTGTATGCAGAAAAAGTTCTTAGACCGATTTCTTAGACAGTTTTCCAACCTTCTCAAAAAAACTTACAGGTATAGAAAAAGATTCCTATAAGAAGATGAAAAAAAATCCCATAAAGAGCTTTATTCTCAGGCGATTCGAACATCCTAGTGAAAAAACTGTTGGGGGCAGTAAAAGAGTTCTATGCATCGAATGGGAAAAAACATAGAAAAATTACAATTTCAGGCAGTTCGAACACTTGTGAGAAAAATTTGATACAGTGCTAAAAATAGGAAAAGATACCCCAGAAAAAAATCAGTTGTCTCGCGATTCGAACACCTATCGACAAAAAAAAAACTCGACGAGCAGTTGGGATTCCCATGCGTATATTGGTAGAAAATTTTTTTGAAAACTGAAACTTAGGCAGTTTAAAAACTGTTTCAAAAGTTTTACTGGTACTTTTGAAAAGTCCTATTCGTTGATTGAAAAAAACCTTTAACAAACTAAAAACTCAAGCAGTTCAAACAGTCTATCAAAAAGTTTCTCAGGTTTAGAAAAAAAAGAATTTCTCAATAAAAAAATTCCAGAAACTGTAGAACAAAAGTCTTAGTTCTTAATGAAAAAACTACTGTGTTCAGGAAAAAACTACTATATTGAAAATTTTGAACCTTTTGTTGGAAAAAACTCTCAGGTTCAGTTGAAAGTCTTTCTTGTGAAATGAAAAAAAAACTTTTTTCAAAAAAAAACCTGATTGTCAGACGTTTGCAAACCTACTAGAAAAGTTTCCTGGATATAGTAAAAACGAATTTATGTGTAGATTACAAAAAATACTAGAAAAACTAGTCTTAGGCAATGCGAACCCCTCATCGAAGGACGTTCAGTTAAAAAGTTCTATGTGAAGATTGGAAAAAGTCTCACAAAAAAACAAATTTTAAGGCACACTTTATGAGAAAAAGAGTCCTATGGGTAAAAAAATGGAAAACTGAAATTATATGTGCGAGAGTGCAAAGCTGCCGTTGCTCATTGCTTGGCCAGAGCAATAAGAAACGACAGAGTTGCATTGCGAATTTTTTTAAAGATTGGCAACTAGAGAAAGCATTCGTAGCAGAAAACTATTCCAGGAACAAATGAAAATTTGGAGATTAATAGAAAAGTCCGGAATAAGAATTAAATTAAAAGTTTCATTTGGAAACACTCTATAAAGTTCAAAAAAAGGTTTAGTTAAAGAGTTAAAATTTGAGGGAGAAGTCATGGGAAAAAAATTTGAGGGAAAAGTCATGTAAAAAAGCGAAGAATCCTATTAGCCAGAAAAAAACCCTGAAAATTCAGGCGACTGAAAAAAATCTCAATAAGTTTTTCCAGGTTTTAGTGAATAAGTTCTATTTTCAAATTGAAAAAAAAACGTTCAATTAACTTGAACTTCAGCATTTCGAACCTTTCGTAGAAAAAGAGCTTTTTAAACAAAAAAGTCCTATCAGTGTATGCAGAAAAAGTTCTTAGACCGATTTCTTAGACAGTTTTCCAACCTTCTCAAAAAAACTTACAGGTATAGAAAAAGATTCCTATAAGAAGATGAAAAAAAATCCCATAAAGAGCTTTATTCTCAGGCGATTCGAACATCCTAGTGAAAAAACTGTTGGGGGCAGTAAAAGAGTTCTATGCATCGAATGGGAAAAAACATAGAAAAATTACAATTTCAGGCAGTTCGAACACTTGTGAGAAAAATTTGATACAGTGCTAAAAATAGGAAAAGATACCCCAGAAAAAAATCAGTTGTCTCGCGATTCGAACACCTATCGACAAAAAAAAAAAACTCGACGAGCAGTTGGGATTCCCATGCGTATATTGGTAGAAAAATTTTTTGAAAACTGAAACTTAGGCAGTTTAAAAACTGTTTCAAAAGTTTTACTGGTACTTTTGAAAAGTCCTATTCGTTGATTGAAAAAAACCTTTAACAAACTAAAAACTCAAGCAGTTCAAACAGTCTATCAAAAAGTTTCTCAGGTTTAGAAAAAAAAGAATTTCTCAATAAAAAAATTCCAGAAACTGTAGAACAAAAGTCTTAGTTCTTAATGAAAAAACTACTGTGTTCAGGAAAAAACTACTATATTGAAAATTTTGAACCTTTTGTTGGAAAAAACTCTCAGGTTCAGTTGAAAGTCTTTCTTGTGAAATGAAAAAAAAACTTTTTTCAAAAAAAAACCTGATTGTCACTATGGGTAAAAAAAGGAAAACAGAAATTTTATGTGCGAGAGTGCAAAGCTGCCGTTGCTCATTGCTTGGCCAGAGCAATAAGAAACGACAGAGTTGCATTGCGAATTTTTTTAAAGATTGGCAACTAGAGAAAGCATTCGTAGCAGAAAACTATTCCAGGAACAAATGAAAATTTGGAGATTAATAGAAAAGTCCGGAATAAGAATTAAATTAAAATTTTCATTTGGAAACACTCTATAAAGTTCAAAAAAAGGTTTAGTTAAAGAGTTAAAATTTGAGGGAGAAGTCATGGGAAAAAAATTTGAGGGAAAAGTCATGTAAAAAAGCGAAGAATCCTATTAGCCAGAAAAAAACCCTGAAAATTCAGGCGACTGAAAAAAATCTCAATAAGTTTTTCCAGGTTTTAGTGAATAAGTTCTATTTTCAAATTGAAAAAAAAAAACGTTCAATTAACTTGAACTTCAGCATTTCGAACCTTTCGTAGAAAAAGAGCTTTTTAAACAAAAAAGTCCTATCAGTGTATGCAGAAAAAGTTCTTAGACCGATTTCTTAGACAGTTTTCCAACCTTCTCAAAAAAACTTACAGGTATAGAAAAAGATTCCTATAAGAAGATGAAAAAAAATCCCATAAAGAGCTTTATTCTCAGGCGATTCGAACATCCTAGTGAAAAAACTGTTGGGGGCAGTAAAAGAGTTCTATGCATCGAATGGGAAAAAACATAGAAAAATTACAATTTCAGGCAGTTCGAACACTTGTGAGAAAAATTTGATACAGTGCTAAAAATAGGAAAAGATACCCCAGAAAAAAATCAGTTGTCTCGCGATTCGAACACCTATCGACAAAAAAAAAAACTCGACGAGCAGTTGGGATTCCCATGCGTATATTGGTAGAAAAAATTCTTGAAAACTGAAACTTAGGCAGTTTAAAAACTGTTTCAAAAGTTTTACTGGTACTTTTGAAAAGTCCTATTCGTTGATTGAAAAAAACCTTTAACAAACTAAAAACTCAAGCAGTTCAAACAGTCTATCAAAAAGTTTCTCAGGTTTAGAAAAAAAAGAATTTCTCAATAAAAAAATTCCAGAAACTGTAGAACAAAAGTCTTAGTTCTTAATGAAAAAACTACTGTGTTCAGGAAAAAACTACTATATTGAAAATTTTGAACCTTTTGTTGGAAAAAACTCTCAGGTTCAGTTGAAAGTCTTTCTTGTGAAATGAAAAAAAAACTTTTTTCAAAAAAAAACCTGATTGTCAGACGTTTGCAAACCTACTAGAAAAGTTTCCTGGATATAGTAAAAACGAATTTATGTGTAGATTACAAAAAATACTAGAAAAACTAGTCTTAGGCAATGCGAACCCCTCATCGAAGGACGTTCAGTTAAAAAGTTCTATGTGAAGATTGGAAAAAGTCTCACAAAAAAACAAATTTTAAGGCACACTTTATGAGAAAAAGAGTCCTATGGGTAAAAAAATGGAAAACTGAAATTATATGTGCGAGAGTGCAAAGCTGCCGTTGCTCATTGCTTGGCCAGAGCAATAAGAAACGACAGAGTTGCATTGCGAATTTTTTTAAAGATTGGCAACTAGAGAAAGCATTCGTAGCAGAAAACTATTCCAGGAACAAATGAAAATTTGGAGATTAATAGAAAAGTCCGGAATAAGAATTAAATTAAAAGTTTCATTTGGAAACACTCTATAAAGTTCAAAAAAAGGTTTAGTTAAAGAGTTAAAATTTGAGGGAGAAGTCATGGGAAAAAATTTGAGGGAAAAGTCATGTAAAAAATAAGAAAAAAAAGCGAAGAATCCTATTTGCCAGAAAAAAACCTGAAAATTTATGCGACTTAAAAAAATCTCAATAAGTTTTTCCAGGTTTTAGTGAATAAGTTCTATGTTCAAGTTGAAAAAAAAACCCTTCAATTAACTTGAACTTCAGCATTTCAACCTTTTATAGTAAAAGAGCTTTTTAAACAAAAAATTTCTATTAGTGGATGCAGAAAAAAATTCTTAGACTGATTTCTTAGACAGTTTCCCAACCTTCTCAAAAAAAACTTACAGGTATAGAAAAAGATTCCTATAAGAAGTTGAAAAAAAAATCCCATAAAGAGCTTTATTCTCAGGCGATTCGAACATCCTAGTGAAAAAACTGTTGGGGGCAGTAAAAGAGTTCTATGCATCGAATGGGAAAAAACATAGAAAAATTACAATTTCGGGGTTCAGGCAGTTCGAAAACTTGTAAGAAAAAAATTGGTACAGTGCGAAAATTATGAAAAGATACCCTAGAAAAAATCTAGTTGTCTCGCAATTCGAGCACCTATCGAGAAAAAAAATCGACAAACAGTTAAATATTCCCATGTTGGTAGAAAAAATTTCTGGAAAACTGAAACTAAGGTAGTCTGTTTTGGAAGTTTTCCAGGTACTTTTGGAAAGTCCTATTCGTTCATTGAGAAAATCATTGAAAAACTAAAAACTCAAGCAGTCCAAACAGTCTATTAAAAAGTTTCTCAAGTTTAGAAAAAAAAATCTCGAATCAAAAAATTCCAGGTTCTGTAAAAAAAAGAGTCTTAGTTCTAGATAGGAAAAATTTACCACAAAAATTAAAACTCCTGGCGAATTGAACTTCTCATCAAAGAAAAAATTAAATGTAAAGCAGTCCAATAGTCTTATCATAAGAAAAAATATTATGTAGATGGGTAAAAAGTCCCAAAAAACTGACTACTTAAAAGTAATCAGAACAACTTAATGGAAAACAAAAAAGTCCAGGTCTAGTGAAAAAGCCCTGAATGTATATAAAAGAGAAAAGCTTACAAACTGGAATTTCAGGAATTTTGATAAACTCATAAAAAATTACCAGGTTTAAATGAAAGTCCTTTAAGCGAATTTTTGGGGCACACTTTATGAGAAAAAGAGTTCTATGGGTAAAAAAATGGAAAACTGAAATTATATGTGCGAGAGTGCAAAGCTGCCGTTGCTCATTGCTTGGCCAGAGTGTCATAGTGCGTCTTCCTGGCGTCGTCTTGCCGAACGCGAGCTCTAAATAGTTTAAACAGGCTTAATTCTGAACATTGCTTGGAAAAAGTTTCTGATCGAAACGTTCCTGGTTCAAAAAAGCCAACATATAAACGAATAGAGATCAAATACATTGTACGAAATTTTGGAAAAACAGAATATTCAGAGAGTTTTTGAAACACCTTTTCAAACGAGTGTGTGCTATAAAAAGAGTTTCCTAGGACAAATTTGTGGGATCACTTCTTTTTTCTGAAGGAAGGATAGATGATTTTTTTAAAAATCACTTCATGAAGAGCTCTTTTTGTGAGCGATTTCAATATCTATAGCAACTTTGATGAACTAGCTTTTATACTCAAAAAGAATTTTCAAAAAAAGCTATTTTCCTACCATCTGTTTTATTTTTTAGACATATCTGAAACCATTTAATGCTATGAAAAACTTTTTTCTGATGGAGGTGACGAAGACTATTTATCCAATATTTACGCATTAGATTTGTAAGTGCCTGTTGTGTCCCCTTTTACTTTTTACTCTTCAAATGTTTTTTTCTCGTTTTTGTTGTTTAATTTCTTAGTGTATGCGACAACAAGCATAACTTTGACGAATAAAGTCAATTGGATTAAATTTCAAGATTCAGCCCCGTGCTGAAAGGAAAATGCTCTTAAAAGGAAAAAATACTACACGATTGAGGAATCAACTTCGGTATAAGTATTTTCTTCTCCTATTTATACCACATAGTCTTACTTCTAATAAAACTAACTAACTCAAATAAAAAAAATTTTAAAGCATTTTGCTAGTTATCATTCTTAAGATAACTCACACACTTGCAATATAAACATTGTATTAATTCTGAAAAAATTTTCGGTCCAGTATTTATCAGCGAAAGATGTTTTTTTATTATTATCGTGATTAGCTCATTGTAGGCGTTTTTGTCACAGTATATGAAAAAACTCCTCTAAGTTTGACATTGAAAAGATTCTGAAAGTTATAAGAACGAAAAAATCAACATGCATAATTTTTAGTCGCAACTGACCTCTCCATCAAATTGATCGTCGCCCAATCTTCACTTGTCCAACTATTCTGCAAACTACAAATTCGAACTTAAATGTATATGTATGCACAAACGTAAACATATGCGCATAAACAATACATGAATACATTCACATATTCACATGCAAGCATTCATGTCAAAAAGCAGTATATGTATGAAAATGCGTCCAGACATAGTACAAAAATTTTTTTAATATTGAAAACCGAAGCGCAGTGTTATTCATTTTGCTACTTCATTAACCGCAAGAAAAGCAACAATAACAAATGCCTCTGCCGTGTCACTCATCATAGAAGCAAAGTATTGAGCTTAGTAAGCACTTCTTCTTCTTCTTCTTCTTCTTCCTAGCGTTTATCCCGCCGCCGGGCAGGGTCCGCTTTGTAGACTGCACCACGCCATTTCACCCGATCAGCTGCGTCTTCAGTCTTCAGCCCGGTCGTGTTCATGTCTACTTCGATGCAGTCTCGCCACCTAGTTTTGGGTCTGCCTCTGGGTCTTTTGCCCTCTACTTCGAGGTTCCAGGACGATTGAGAAACGGAATGGGGATTTGATCTTATCACGTGCCCGTACCATCTCAGCCTTGACTCTCGAAGCTTTTCAGATATAGGGGCGATGCCCAGACGATCTCGGATGGTTTCATTTCGCACCATGTCTAGACGAGTGAGTCCGAGGCTCCATCTCAGCATTTTCATCTCCATAACATGCAGCATCTGTATAGTCTTTGCTGTGCATGGAGAACATTCGAGGCCGTACAACGCTACTGGTCTGACAACTGATCGGTAAATTTTACTTTTCAGTCTGTCAGGCATTCGCTTGTCGCATAGTACACCGGTTGATTCTCTCCATTTGAGCCAGGCAGCATTGACTCTCGCAGCAACTGTAGCCTTGGGGTCTAGGTCTGCGGTGATGTAGAATCCGAGGTACTTGAAGCCATCCACTTTCCGGAGTTCGGTGTTCTTGACTTTGATGGTATTCGAGGTATTCGAAGTACTTTTTCCCATTTCCAAGTACTCAGTCTTTTGAGGGTTTAGTCGTAGACCATAGTCACTGAAGCGTTCGTTCCACTCTCCTAGCTGTTTCTCCAAGTCCTCTGTTGTGTTGGAACATAACACAACGTCGTCAGCATACAGTAGAGTTTTCGGAGGGCTTGTTTGTAGATCTCTGGTGATCGTGTCCATTATCAGTATAAAGAGCAGGGGGGAAAGGGCGGAACCTTGATGAACTCCTACAGCAACCTTGAATGACTCCGAAGTACCCGCTGGACTTCTCACGGTACTTCTAGAGTCAGTATACATCATTTGAATCCATCTTATGTACTCTTCTGGGACTAGGTGGTCTCGAAGAGAGAACCATATCAGCTCATGAGGCACACGGTCGAAAGCTTTCTCCAAGTCAAGGAAAGCGCAATGGACTGACTTCGCCTTTTCCCTGTGTTTCTCTAGATAAAGACGAATGGCGAAAATAGCATCTGTTGTTCCACTTCCTTTGACGAAGCCACACTGATTGACGGTTGTGCTTACAATTTTGCGGAGCCGTGCTTCGATGATCTTTTCCAAGATCATTGTGGTATGAGGAATGATTCTTATCGGCCGGTAGTTGGAGCATATTGTGACATCTCCTTTTCCTTTGTAGATGGGTATTGTAGATGATCTACTCCAGTCTTCGGGATACTCCAGGCGAGCAGTGGCTTTTTGAAAGAGGGTCGTAAGATGAAAAAGTCCACAATCACCTGCGAGTCTCCATGCAGAGGCGGCAAGATCATCTGGCCCACATGCCTTTCCGTGCTTCATTTTCTGAAGGGCTTCTCTTACTTCAATCTCTGAGATGGTGGGAACTGGTCCTTCTACTGGTAGGGACAGCGGGACGGGAGGGTGGTCGAACTCGATGTTCGAGATTTCCTCGAAGTGTTCTCTCCATCGCTGACAAATTTCGACATTGGATCGGAGTAGTATGCCGTCCCGGTTCTTGATTGTCCGCACGTGAGAAAGGTCTTTTGCTGCTGTGGCTCGTGCTTTGCAAATCCGGAAAATTTCCTTCTCTCCTTGAGGCGTGTCGAGCTTACTGTAGATTTCTTGGATGGCTGAGGAGCGTGCCTTCGCTACGGCTCTCTTAGCTTCTCTCTTCATACATAGGTACAGAGCTCGGTCAGCTTCGGTTCCGGATCGTTTCCATTGCTTGAGAGCCACTTTCTTCTCCTTGACAGCAGTTTGAACGTCTTCGTTCCACCACCATGTCTCCTTGTCTACAATGCGTTTGCGACCTGGTTTTGTTAAGCCCAGAGTGACTTCTCCTACCGCCTTCATCTTGTCTCGAACGAACCTCCAGTGCTCCTCAATGGAGTCAGGGAACGTTTTTTGGAGAGTGTCCGGGGATAGGGCGAGAAGAAGCTGATGCATGAAGCGAACCTTGTTGTCACGTACCTTCCACCATTTTAT
Organism: Allodiplogaster pararmata; assembly: GCA_964056735.1. Lineage (NCBI taxonomy): Eukaryota > Metazoa > Nematoda > Chromadorea > Rhabditida > Diplogasteridae > Allodiplogaster > Allodiplogaster pararmata. The sequence goes on along the minus strand of OZ057404.1, from coordinate 40,449,075 downwards.
CCGAGAAACTTCGTTCAGAGGCTTTACGTTGCATTGCTTCTGGGAAAATCGGAGATCGATTATAACTGGATGGTGCTGCGAGGAGACGTTATCGCTCGGAATCACCTTGCAATCAGTGATGAGTCTCAGATTGGTTCTTTGCGTCATCCAGAAGTCGATTTGGGTTTTCCTTCCACCACTGCAATACGTGGTGAGGTGAGACTCTCGTTTGCAGAAGAAGGTATTGCAGATGGAAAGATCGTGCTCTTCGGCAAAACTCAAGATTCGCTCTCCTTCTGCATTCGGCAAACCATAGCCGTTGCCTCCATGAGCTCTCTTATGGGCTTCGCATCTTCTTCCTACGTGCCCGTTCAAGTCTCCTCCGATCATGAGAGTTTCTTCCGGAGAGCATTTTCTGATGACGTCATCGAAGTCTTCCCAAAACCCGTCTTTCTCGGAGTCGCTGCATCCTGCCTGGGGTGCGTAGGCACTGACTATTTTGAAGAGTTTGCCATTGCATTCCAAGGAGATGGACATCAAACGATCTGAGATTCGACAAACTTCCGTGACGGATGTGGCAAGGTAGGAGGCAGCGATAATTCCGACGCCATTGCGGGCTGCTGATGAATTATTGCCCGAGTACCACAGCTTATACCTCCCGTCGAGCTGCTTTGCTTTCCCTCCTTTCCACCTAGTTTCCTGGAGGCATGCCAGATGTACTCTTCTTTTTGCCAGCATGTCACAGACTTCCATGGACTTCCCCGAGAGACTTCCGACGTTCAAGGTAGCTAGTCGGAGGCGTGTAGGCACTGCTATTTGATTAAACCGAGGACGCGGCCTATTATTCCTCGAAGACCCTCGCATATTTCTCACGTCGATCGGGATTCGACGCGCGTCGCTTGAAGGGGACGCCCTAGCATTGGGGTTACTCTGATGGTGCATCTTGGGGGGGATGCGACGGTTTCTTCATAGACCGGCTTGTCGCACGAACATCCAAGTCGATAGTTCAGCCTGACGTCCGTTTACGTCCCTTTGGGCCACATAACCCGGGATTTTGGGCTATGTGGGCTAGAGGTTATATTTTGGACACGCCTCTTGACCGTGTCCCTTAGGCCAGTGAGATAACAGTGAGCGAGCATTTTATAGGATGTGGGCTGCCCAGTTCCCACACCCACCCGCGACGCTCACTAGCCTAAGCCCCTCTTTGGTCAGCCATGGCAAAGCCACCAAGTCTCCCATCCGCCTGCGGGAGAGGCCCCACATACGCCATCGGGGTAATCAGCGCGTAGTAGTAAGCACTCTAATCTCAAATTTTCTAAACATTGATTTTCAAAAGGAATTTTTCGGACTTGATTACAGAGAAAAAAAACGAATTTTCAGAAATTTGGTATATTTTCATCTGTAATTGCATGGAAATTTTTTCCGATGAAACAAAAAATCTATCTAATAAAAATTTTAAACTTCATTGGATTTTTAACAGAAAAAGGAATGCTTCTATGAATAATTTAATCAACTCGCATACCACAGACATAAGACATAAGAGAAAGTGAGAAGGAGATGCAAGGAGCTTCTCTTCAAGCATTCTTCCCCCTATAACGTCAACCTCACAATTTAAAACGGAATTTGTTACGCTTGTTTCGTTTTAAACAGTGGATCAGTATGTTGAACGTTATGTGTACATACTATATACTCTCTCAGTCTTAGATGACAACGACCTCACCCTCATAGTCTTATATGGAATGTGACCCGTGTTTCGTTCAAAAACAATTGCTAAGAGGCAGAATGAGAAGAAAGAGAAAAACCACACGTCGGTAGATCAGTCAAGTGATGAGAGCTTGCGAGAATGCTGAGAGATAGTATGAGAGCACAAAGAAAATTCCCACATCTATAGGTCAGGCAAGCGATGATAGCTTGCCAAAATGCTGAGAGAAAGTATGAGAAGACAGAGAGAAATCATACAATGATAGGTCAGGCAAGCGATGATAGCTTGCCAAAATGCTGAGAGAAAGTATGAGAAGACAGAGAGAAATCATACAATTATAGGTCAGGCAAGATGAGAATACAGACTATGTTGGAAAAATTTGTTTTTCGTTTACTCTCATTATGTTCTGGTAAGGGTACATCCTATGGGGTCGGAATAGCGACTGACTCCGCTCTCGTTATGAGAGACTCTTTAGCATCCGTTGGTATGATCGCCGTGGCAGCATCGTGTGTTGCTAATGCAGCTCTGGTCGATGCTCGCGTGGTGGCTGGAGGTGATGATCGATGTAGTCGACTGACTACAAGACGACCACGACCACGGCCGTGGCCACGTCCTCGTGCTCTTCCTCTAGATGTGATCTTTGGAGTAACCTGAGATTCCTGAGCAACTGGAACAGAGGACCCGAGCGGGTGATTAGGAGCTTTTTCAGCGGTCGTTTCCTTTCTTTGGTAATTTCTACTAGGAAGCTCACGAGGGTTTCTAAGCTGAAATACCTCGGGCCCATTTCCTACATCTCTCACAATATGTACAAGCTTACCTTCAGCTTCATTTCTCTTTCCACACTCCCTACGAAGTTCAGCATCGAATTTAAGCTGATGTATCATATAGTCCGGGCGGGCATACGCATGCACGTTATTGCTGCATTTTGGGACACACCTAGAGCTGCGTGTATGAAGCAAGAATGAGTCCCGAGTCTTTTTGTCTGCGAACTGTATCTTGGCTGGTCTTGGTCGGTAATGAGTTCTCTCTAAAGTGTAGCTGCTACCTGAATGTCTATGAATGGAGACATGTTTCTTATTAAGCTTACCCTCAGAAGTCAGAAGTGGAGTAAGTTGAGGATCGGTAGCTACCTTCAGTATTGATGTGAGAAGAGCTTCATCTTGTTTAGCCGTTTCTTCCTCAGTATCTGCCTCGGCGATGCTCACCAGGACTGCACGTGTTGCTTTATCCTGCGCTTCTGTGTCACTGGCGAGAGATCTCGTGACAGCAGAAGCGACCGCTGCAAAAGACATGGGGGCAGCAGATGGAATGTTAAGCGGAGAGGAGGAACCCGACTGGGCAGACAATAGGTTGTTTACCGAGGAAACTAAACTAGAAACTGTGGCAATCAAGTTGTTCGAAATTGCTGCTTGTTGCGTAACTACATCTCTTAGTGCGTTAATAGCATTCGTGTTTGACTCCTGCATTTTTTCCATGAGACAGGTGATGTGTTGCAAGATAGCTGCACCTTCTGGAGAAAGATTGGTAGGAGAAAGGTTCGTAAGGCTAGACATTGTGATAGACATATAAGGTCTCAAAACGGCAGACTTGGAGATGAACTCTGGTAAAAGTAACTGAGTCAGTTACTCACGCCGAATCAACGGCACGAGCCTTTCCTTACCAAAGTTCGACCTCCGAAACGAGGTAGAGCCCCTTTGGGGAAAATTTAAAACTACTCAGTCGAAAAAGAAGTTGAGAAAATACTTACGAGTAGACAATTAGAAAAACTGAACAAAGAACAAATGAGTAGAAATGAGAACAAGAAATGAAGAAAATAAAAATAAAAAGAGGAGATGAAGCACTGGGAAGCACGAGAAAAAAACGTACGCAAGAAATTCGTGACAGTAGAGCGAAAGCGAAGAGCGACCACACTTTGTGAAGCAGACGGCACGAATGTAAATGATCACTTTAAAATGGTTCTTCGTCTACACAAAAGTCAACTTCCCATTGACATATGACAAGTTTTCAAAAATTGTGGTTTATGTAGAAAGAAATTCATTTTGAAAACGTGAAAAATTACTCCGATAATTGATTCTTAGATGATGTGCTAGAATGCTTTCGAAAACTCTACAGATAACGGATAAACTCTACAGATAACGGATGTTACCGTGAATGGTCGATATTTCTCTGCTCTTTCCTTTTTTTACTTATGTGTTTCGGGAATTTTTTCAACTACTTTCCATCGCTCGGGTATCTGACATATGAATGTCTAAAAAGTAGGGGAAGGGCTAGTGAGAGAACGCACTATTTAAGAATGAATTGCTCAAGATTTTCTGAAAAAATTTTAAACTCAAATAGTAGCTTTTTGAGGATGTTGTACAGTATATCGGGAGAGAAGTCGATGTACTAGTACATCGACTGTACAACTACATCGAGTCGAAAACTAGCTTCACTAGTTTTTACAGAAAAAGTATTCATGGAAAACTTGAGCGAAAAGGTGGAACTTCTCAGAGGACTCGTAGTCGAATGATTTTTGGAGATCTGGATTAGATTGATGAGGCTGTTTTAATACATCGAAGAATTCCGTTTCGTTTACCTTTTGTTTCGTATTCGTTTTTTTTATAAAAAAAATTCTGAGTTTGGCTGTCTGATACTCCTTTCAAGGGCTTTTTTTCTGACTGGAAATCAACAGCGATCAGCCTCCTCCACCATAGTTGCTTATTCTCGAATAACTGCAGTATTGATGACTCATTTACATATTTGTCTTTTTTATTCCCTTCACTGGGAAAAAAACAGTCAACTTCAGCTAAGAGCATTCATTGCTTAGAAATCACCGTTCCGATATTCAACATGGGGCTCTGGTTTATTTTGAATTAGGTTTTTCTTGAAGATTCCAAGGTTTAGCTAAAAGGTTATCGCTACATGGTCCGAGTAAAAAAAGCCGCAGGTCATTTATTATTGTGATAGGTCGCTTTGTCTGTAAGATTTATAGTTTTTACAAACAACTTTTGCAAGATTAAAATCAGCAAAAGCACGTTATGTACATAGAATGAACCCCCTCAAGGCGCAGGAAGTTTCGATGCACTTTTCAACTTTTGCTTTTCATCGTAAAACAGCGATTTAAACATAAAAAAGTAACCGTATTAGACATGATAAAAACTTCTTACCAGCAAGATAAATTATGAGGCTATAGCGTTACATTTTCAAGTCAGGGGCTGCTTTCCATCAATCTATTTCTAATGCTAAAACTTTTGCTTTTTATTGCTACGATAACAATTTGGGTACAAATCTGATTTTTGTTATGAACAATTTCTAAATGCAACAAAATATTCGATTTTTCAACAAGTCTGATTGGAAGGGTTTTTTTAACGATAACTTCACATCTGAGCGGTTTTGTCATTTTATAAAATTTCTCTTCATCTATATCTCTTCCCCTACTTCTTCTACCAACTCTCCCTATTCCCTTTCTCTTCATCTATATCTCTTCCCCTACTTCTTCTACCAACTCTCCCTATTCCCTTTCTCTTCATCTATATCTCTTCCCCTACTTCTTCTACCAACTCTCCCTATTCCCTTTCTCTTCATCTATATCTCTTCCCCTACTTCTTCTACCAACTCTCCCTATTCCCTTTCTCTTCATCTACATATATCTCTTCCCCTACTTCTTCTACCAACTCTCCCTATTCCCTTTCTCTTCATCTATATCTCTTCCCCTACTTCTACCAACTCTCCCTATTCCCTTTCTCTTCATCTATATCTCTTCCCCTACTTCTTCTACCAACTCTCCCTATTCCCTTTCTCTTCCCCTACTTCTTCTACCAACTCTCCCTATTCCCTTTCTCTTCATCTATATCTCTTCCCCTACTTCTTCTACCAACTCTCCCTATTCCCTTTCTCTTCATCTATATCTCTTCCCCTACTTCTTCTACCAACTCTCCCTATTCCCTTTCTCTTCATCTATATCTCTTCCCCTACTTCTTCTACCAACTCTCCCTATTCCCTTTCTCTTCATCTATATCTCTTCCCCTACTTCTTCTACCAACTCTCCCTATTCCCTTTCTCTTCATCTATATCTCTTCCCCTACTTCTTCTACCAACTCTCCCTATTCCCTTTCTCTTCATCTATATCTCTTCCCCTACTTCTACCAACTCTCCCTATTCCCTTTCTCTTCATCTATATCTCTTCCCCTACTTCTTCTACCAACTCTCCCTATTCCCTTTCTCTTCCCCTACTTCTTCTACCAACTCTCCCTATTCCCTTTCTCTTCATCTATATCTCTTCCCCTACTTCTTCTACCAACTCTCCCTATTCCCTTTCTCTTCATCTATATCTCTTCCCCTACTTCTTCTACCAACTCTCCCTATTCCCTTTCTCTTCATCTATATCTCTTCCCCTACTTCTTCTACCAACTCTCCCTATTCCCTTTCTCTTCATCTATATCTCTTCCCCTACTTCTTCTACCAACTCTCCCTATTCCCTTTCTCTTCCCCTACTTCTTCTACCAACTCTCCCTATTCCCTTTCTCTTCATCTACAGTACCGCCCAAAATGTTATAATATATAGGGTTATTGAAAATAACTTTTTTCAAAGATAAAATTCAAAGCTCAAACTTTCACAGAAGTTTTTTTGGGTGTCTGTACCGTACCGGACGTCGTTTTGAGTGATTCATTATTTATCTCCAGGAAATACACCGAAATTGGTATATCTTCCATTTTTCAGTTTTTCTCCATGATTTTTTTAGTTGATTTTTTTTTTGTTTACCGAACTTCATTCATAAAAATTTTGTTTCAAGTCATGGTTCGAACTGTTGGACATCGAAATACAAGTAAAAGAATGTAAGAAGCTGTTGTGGCTGGGGCGAAACAGGGCCGGTCACAGAGCGAGCTCGCTCAGCAGTTCGGGGTAACTCAGAGCGCTATCTCCCATATCCTCCGGCTTTTTCGAACCCAGGTAAACGAATTTTCTACAACTGAATAACTTTGGATCACAAAAAAATTGCAGGGACGAGTCATCGTGAAGACAAGTTCGGGGAGACCCCGCGTAACTTCGAGGTACATGGACCGAAGCATCCTGCGCGCATCTCGCGAAGACCCGAAACGCACTGCTACAGACATTCAAGCTGTCATATCAACGTCCGCGACTCCTGCTCCTTCAATAACTACCATCAAACGCCGTTTGCAAGCCGCTGGACTGAATGGAAGGCGGCCTGCCAAGAAGCCTTTCATCAGCGAAAAAAATCGTAAAGTTCGAGTTCAGTGGGCTAAGGATCACCTCAGTTGGACACGCCGTGAGTGGTCTCAGATTGTTTGGAGCGATGAATCCAAGTTTAATATGTTCTGCAGTGACGGTCTGAGGTGGGTAAGACGTCCAGCGGGCAAGCGTTTCCTGCCGCAATACCAGTCGCTCACAGTCAAACATGGCGGTGGTTCTGTGATGGTCTGGGGCTGTTTTTCCGCCAGCGGTATGGGTCCAATTAGACGTATTGTCGGAAATCTCGATCGTTACGGCTATGAGAACATAATGGAAAGCACTATGCGCCCTTGGGCCCTCTCCAAATTCGGCCGTGGGTTCACCTTTCAACAAGATAACGACCCGAAACATCGATCTCAGCACGTTCAGAACTGGTTTCGCCGTCGGCATGTGGATGTTTTGGACTGGCCGAGCCAGTCTCCCGATTTGAACATCATCGAAAATTTATGGGAACATTTGCAACGAAAATTGACGGGAAGAACATGCAGAAATGCTGATGAAAAGTTTAAGCAGCTAGAGGAGGAATGGAAGGCGATTTCGCAGGCAACCATTGACTCTTTGATTGATTCTATGCCTCGTAGATGTCAGGCAGTCATTGACTCGAAAGGATATGCCACCAAATACTAGAATATTTGTTTTATTACTTCGAAAAAACTGAACATCTCTATAAGCACTTTTTACTATTTCCATTTTTTTTTACGAATAAACCTAATAAAGCATTTTCCAAACTTGTTCTATAACTCGAAACATGTGAATTTGGCTTGTAAAAAAATATCTGAAAATTTGATCTTCATTCGTTTTTTTTGAAAAAAGTTATGTTCAATAACCCTATATATTATAACATTTTGGGCGGTACTGTATATCTCTTCCCCTACTTCTACCAACTATCCCTATTCCCTTTCTCTTCATCTATATCTCTTCCCCTACTTCTTCTACCAACTCTCCCTATTCCCTTTCTCTTCATCTATATCTCTTCCCCTACTTCTACCAACTCTCCCTATTCCCTTTCTCTTCATCTATATCTCTTCCCCTACTTCTACCAACTCTCCCTATTCCCTTTCTCTTCATCTATATCTCTTCCCCTACTTCTTCTACCAACTCTCCCTATTCCCTTTCTCTTCATCTATATCTCTTCCCCTACTTCTTCTACCAACTCTCCCTATTCCCTTTCTCTTCATCTATATCTCTTCCCCTACTTCTTCTACCAACTCTCCCTATTCCCTTTCTCTTCATCTATATCTCTTCCCCTACTTCTTCTACCAACTCTCCCTATTGTAAGGAAACCCGCCCAATTATTGCTTATTGCTATTGCTATGCCTTTGTAATGTAGTGATCTACAATTGTATGTTTCTTTATATGCCTCTATAATTCGTATAATTCTTTTGATGTCTCCTTTTTGATGTTTCCCTTTAATGTTATGTTTTGCGTACCTCTCGCGCACTTCGGCTGGCCAGCCATATCGTTGTTAAACTTTCCTGAATTGAGTTCTCCTGTGTTTCCTTTGTTTTGTTTCGACTGCTTTAGAGTGGTGTTTTTAATAAAGAGATCTTCTCTCGCGTCCGTTGCTTGGGAACAACGAGGAGTAGGGAGTACGCCTACATTACATGGGGGCCGAACCGGTCGAACTTTGAGAAGTTCAGCAACTTTGAGAAGTTGAAGCAGCAACTTTGAGAAGTTGCAAGAGGATCAACTTTGAGAAGTTGCAAGAGTTGGCGAGAGGCCAGAGAAGTTGGCGAAAGGCCAGAGAAGTTGGCGAGAGGCCAGAGAAGTTGGCGAGAGGCCAGAGAAGTTGGCGAAAGGCCAGAGAAGTTGGCGAGAGGCCAGAGAAGTTGGCGGGAAGCCAGGTAAGTTGGCGAGAAGCCAGAGCAGTCGAGCTGTTCGCGCCATTCGTGATAAGTTGTCATTTAATAACGCGAAATTGGTGTGTTCGTGAGTTGACTCTTTATCTCAGTACAATACTATCGATTTCAAATTACAGAAATGTCGGGAGAAGAAGACAAAGAGAGCGGAAACGAAGACTTCAACGATATGGAGGAATCGGAGACGCAGAGAAAGGGAGAACAGGCAACGAAAGAAAAGGTCAGTGATGGAAGTAAACTAGAAGAGTTTATAAAAAAAGTAGAGATAAGGAAGAAGGAATTGGAAGAAGCGGTGAGTGACACAAAGATAAGCAAACGAAAAATGGCACAAATGGCTTTACAGTTGTGTGAAGAATGCATGGACTGGGGGAAGAATTGTGATAGATGGGAGAAGAACATGCAGTGGCAATTGAAAGAAGACAAAATGATGCAGGTTAAACCGAATACTGAGCTGAGGGAGCTGGAGAGAAGACTAGAGGAATACAAGAAAGCGACGGCAGACCAGATGAGAGTCATCCAAGGTGAGTGTCAAGAAATTGGAGGGAGACTCGAATCAGAAAGAATAAGAGAAAGGGCACAGAACCGGCAGACGAGACAAAATGAAAGTAACTTTCAGAACTCAGAGACGCAAGAATGCCGGGAAGAACTCCAGACTTCAGGTAGGAGTTTGAGAAGGGCTTCTGAAACGTGGGAAAATGAACGGAGAGATCGAGAAGAGAGAAAGTCAATCAAAGGATTAGAGTCAGTAATAACATCAATGGCGCTTCCGAGCGTTCGTACTTTTTCGGGAAGAGGCGGGGTCAAAGAGTTCAGAGAATTCGTGGAGAGACTTGATATGAAATATGGTCAGCTGATGAATGAAGATCAACTAGTGACCGTATACAGGCAACATCTGGAGGGAGACGCCGCGAAGATTTTTGACACTTTACCACGTGAGATAAAGAATGGGCCATACAGAGGCATAGTAAGTAAAATGAGAGAGAGACTTCAAGGAGACCAGACCATACAGAAGTACGATGCTCAGAGGAAACTAGATAAACTTTACAAAAGGGAAAGTGAATCAGTGACCCAATTCTGTTGCTACCTGGAGAACATCACAGTAGAGGCATATCCTGAAGCGTCACCTGAAATGTTGTCAGAGATAAGGGCAGGGAAGTTGGTGAATGCTTTACCCAACTTTGAGCACCAAGTTCAATTGTTCAAAATCCTAGATGAGGCGGATAGCTACGACAAGTATGAACGATTGAGAGAAGAGGCCCTGAAATTGGAGTTGTTGGAAAGAAGAAAAGTGATAATAAGAGAAGAGAAGAGAATGAAATTTCCCATGAGGGCGGGAGACCGAGAGAGACAAAGAGATACAATCGGAAGTAGGTATACAAATGGTTCTCATAATACTAGATCCTCGGAACAAAGAAACGTTACTTATACCGTGAATCAATCACTTAACCCCAATGCGAGACCATATATCTCTACGCAAAGTAATCCGAGACCGGTAGAAAGAATGGGGAGTCAGGGGCAAGTTACAAGAACAACGAGATGCTTCAATTGTCAAGAGGAAGGACACTACATGAACGCTTGTCCGAGAAAGAACACTGAGCCAGTGAGAAATGTGGGCACTAGAAAAGTAGAGACGAAAACACAGAAAGAAAGAGCAGGAACAGTGCCTTTTTTTGGGGCACTGTGGAAAACACAGGCAGACTTCAATGGAGTCACGTGCACAGTGGTGATAGACACAGGGGCAGAGTCGACGGTCATCCCGAGAAAAATCATGGAGGAGATAGAGAGAACAGGAAGAGATAAAGTCGAATGGCAGGAAGCGAGAGAGCTAATGAACGATGCAATAGGCAGACCGATAGAGATACTTGGGAAGACAGAGATGCGAGTCAAAATGGAGGGAACAGAACAATCGATGATTGGTGTGTTTGTGGTGGACTCCAAGGAAGATTACATATTGTTGGGTCAGAACGCGCGGGAGATATGGGAAAAATGGAGAGAAAAAGAGAAAGAGGGCAAGCCAGTAAGCATGGCGAAGAGAGTGTGCATTGCACCCGGAGAGGAAAGAGACGTCGAAGTTAATGTGCCTAACAGTTCGGGGAAGATCATGTTGTGGGCAGAGAAAGAAGGAATAGGGTCTGGAGTAATGGAAGAAAAGCGAGGTAAGGGGAGAGTAAGAGTGAGTAATGCAACTCAAATACCGATGATATTGAAGAAAGATGAAGTGATCGGGGAAGGAGAAGAACCAATATGGCTGGATGTCCAGTTGATAGAGAAGACATCGATCTCAGAAGAAGAGAGGCAGGGAAGAGGAGCAGAAGTACTCAATGCTATAGAAAGCAAAGCGAAAATTAAAAGTAGTCTCTGCAAGCAAGTAGTCCTCGAGTTTCTGGACGTCTTCGCTACAAAAGATGAAGAAATGGGAAGAACCGACTTGGTAGAACACACCATAGACACTGGAGAGAGCGCACCCATTCGCCAGAATCCTCGGCCAGTGCCTTTGGGGTTACAGAAGGAGGTCAAAGAAAAGATGAAAGACATGTTGAGTCAAGGCATTATATCGGAAAGTTCGTCGCCTTGGATCTCTCCTTTAGTGATCGCACAGAAGAAGGACAATAGCTTAAGACTGTGTGTTGACTACAGGAAATTGAATGAAGTAACAAAAAGTGATGCTTTTCCGTTACCGTCAATCGACCTTACTCTACAAGCGTTGAAAGGAAAGAAGTTTTTCTCAACGCTCGACATGATTGCGGGATATTGGCAAGTCCCACTGGCAGCAGAGTCTCGGGAAAAAACGGCATTCGCGACACTTAACGGACTTTACGAATTCAACGTCTTGCCGTTCGGACTCTCCACGTCGCCAGCGGTTTTTCAAAGGCTGATGACAAGAGTCCTCGATGGCGTCCTGGGAGAGAATGTGAAGGTATATTTGGATGACATCATGATAGCCACGGAAGATGAGGAGACCCACGCAAAAGAGCTGAGTCGAGTTTTCATGGCTTTTAGGAAACACAATCTGAAACTGAAAGCTCAAAAGTGCGCTCTGGCTCAAGTCGAGGTCGAATACTTGGGACACCTTGTAACGAGAAGAGGCATTTCGGTTGATGGAGCAAAGATAGAAAGTATACGCACTCAAAAAGCCCCAAGAGATGTGCATGAACTGAGAAGATTCATCGGAATGTGCTCCTACTATCGAAAATTCGTTCACAAGTTTGCAGAAAAGGTTGCACCATTGACAAGACTTACATCGGAAAAGGTGAGGTGGGAATGGAATGAAGCTGAAGAAAAGATATTTCAAGAGATGAAAGATGTACTGACTAGAACTCCAGTACTTGGTCAGCCTGACATTGAAGAAGCACAGAGAGGAAACAAACCGTTCATCATTTATACGGATGCGAGCAAGATTGCGATTGGAGCGGTTCTGTGTCAAGAAGGTGACGACGGCCATGTACACCCGATATACTTTGCTTCAAAAGCTTGTACACCAGCAGAGAAAAACTACCACGTCACTGACTCAGAAGCATTAGCAGTGATGTTCGCTCTGAGAAAGTTCAGGTTCTTCATACTAGGGACGAAGACCATTGTACGCACAGATCACCAACCTTTGAAAGCGCTCTTCAACCAGATGAATAGTTCTGCTCGTCTCATGAGATGGGCTATAGAGTTACAGAGTTACGATGTGACGATAGAATACGTGAAAGGAAGTGCTAACAAAGTAGCCGACGCGTTGAGCAGAAGTGAAGTTGTGAGAAGAGATGAAGAGGAAATATCCGCAGAAAAAACTGAGGTGGAGAGAGTGTTGAACAAGGTGACTTTCGAAAGTGTGAGAGACCAGTGGAAACAAATGACAGAAGAAGATGAGAAAGGAAAGTGGTGGATAGAGAGGCTGCGAGGCGTCGTGGGACGCAGTATCAGAGAGAAAGGATTGAGATGGACCTTATCGGAAGAGGGAATACTTTTCGTCGAAGGAGCTAAAGGAGGAAAGAAATACTTTGTTCCGACAAAGTTGAGAGAAGAACTTATCAAAGAAAACCACGACGGGTTGTTGGCGGGCCATTGGGGGCTAGAGAAAACGCTAAAGAAAATGAAGGAGTACTATTGGGAAGGTATGAGAAAAGATGTGAAAAATAGGATCGACAGTTGCGAGAAATGTGCCTTGTTCAATCCAGCGGTGATTATGACTCCACCTCTTAAACCTATAGAAACCAATGTGCCATTCGAGATAATTGGTATAGACATTCTGGAAATTGGTGAGGCACTGTCGGGCAACAGATATGTGTTGACCGTGATAGATGCGTTTAGCAAGTACGGAGCGGCGTACCCAATAAAAGACAAGAAAGCAGATACAGTCGCTAAAATACTGGTCACCAGGTGGATAATAGAAATGGGACGGATGCCAGAAATCATTTTATCTGATCAAGGAACGGAATTCATGAACAAGGTCATTAACGAAATTACTACGGTACTGGAAATTCAGCACATCACGACAAAGGGGTATAACCCAAGAGAGAATGGATTAACAGAGAGGTTCAATCAAACGCTTATAAGATTGCTACAGAAGAAAGTGAAGGAAGCTGCAAAATGGGATGAACTGCTTCCATTTGTGGTGTGCGCATACAATATTACAGTGCATACAACAACGGGGGAGAGCCCACATTTTATCATTTTTGGACGTGACCCGAAGCCTTTTGGAGAGCGGCTGAGCGAAAGAAGGAAAGGGCAGTACTCCGAGTTGGAAGACTACAAGGAAGATCTGATAGAAGGACTGAAAGTGATATGGGAAAATGTCAGAGATAAGGCAAAAGGAGAGCGGGAGAAAATGAAAAGGGAATATGACAAATTGCACAAGGTGGAGACGAAGCGTTACCCAGTTATAGGAGATAGGGTTTTCGTGAAACTCCCGGCTGAGAAAGGAAATAACCCATTTCCTAAACTGGTAGCAGAATGGGAAGGGCCGTACAGAGTAGAAGAAGTAAGTGGAAACTCTGCACTGGTGAGAGAAATCAATGGCGAAAGAAAATTGAAAATACCGTTTGATCAATTGAGAATCCTAAGAAAAGGGTTGGGGGAAGAAGCATTGCAACCAAGCACTAGAAGGAAAGGCCGAGAAATATTGAATCCTGCTTTCCAGACAAAAGACAATGACGATCGTCGGACCCGGTCGAGTGACAACGAGCCTGAAGAAGATGAGAGGGATAAGGGTCTTCCAAAGCGAGACGGTGGCAGAACTCATCTCATGCCTCGACGTCATCCGCAGAAACAATAAGGAGGAAATCACCGTCGTCGGGATTTAGATTCCCCAAAAGACAGGCCCCCATAGGATACTTCAGATGGGCCCCAAAAGATCGTCGAGGACGACGATTTGAAAGGGGGGGCATGTAAGGAAACCCGCCCAATTATTGCTTATTGCTATTGCTATGCCTTTGTAATGTAGTGATCTACAATTGTATGTTTCTTTATATGCCTCTATAATTCGTATAATTCTTTTGATGTCTCCTTTTTGATGTTTCCCTTTAATGTTATGTTTTGCGTACCTCTCGCGCACTTCGGCTGGCCAGCCATATCGTTGTTAAACTTTCCTGAATTGAGTTCTCCTGTGTTTCCTTTGTTTTGTTTCGACTGCTTTAGAGTGGTGTTTTTAATAAAGAGATCTTCTCTCGCGTCCGTTGCTTGGGAACAACGAGGAGTAGGGAGTACTCCTACATTACACTATTCCCTTTCTCTTCATCTATATCTCTTCCCCTACTTCTTCTACCAACTCTCCCTATTCCCTTTCTCTTCATCTATATCTCTTCCCCTACTTCTTCTACCAACTCTCCCTATTCCCTTTCTCTTCATCTATCTCTTCCCCTACTTCTACCAACTCTCCCTATTCCCTTTCTCTTCATATATATCTCTTCCCCTACTTCTTCTACCAACTCTCCCTATTCCCTTTCTCTTAATATATATCTCTTCCCCTACTTCTACCAACTCTCCCTATTCCCTTTCTCTTCATCTATATCTCTTCCCCTACTTCTTCTACCAACTCTCCCTATTCCCTTTCTCTTCATCTATATCTCTTCCCCTACTTCTACCAACTCTCCCTATTCCCTTTCTCTTCATCTATATCTCTTCCCCTACTTCTTCTACCAACTCTCCCTATTCCCTTTCTCTTCATCTATATCTCTTCCCCTACTTCTTCTACCAACTCTCCCTATTCCCTTTCTCTTCATCTATATCTCTTCCCCTACTTCTTCTACCAACTCTCCCTATTCCCTTTCTCTTCATCTATATCTATTCCCCTACTTCTTCTACCAACTCTCCCTATTCCCTTTCTCTTCATCTATATCTCTTCCCCTACTTCTTCTACCAACTCTCCCTATTCCCTTTCTCTTCATCTATATCTCTTCCCCTACTTCTTCTACCAACTCTCCCTATTCCCTTTCTCTTCATCTATATCTCTTCCCCTACTTCTTCTACCAACTCTCCCTATTCCCTTTCTCTTCCCCTACTTCTTCTACCAACTCTCCCTATTCCCTTTCTCTTCATCTATATCTCTTCCCCTACTTCTACCAACTATCCCTATTCCCTTTCTCTTCATCTATATCTCTTCCCCTACTTCTTCTACCAACTCTCCCTATTCCCTTTCTCTTCATCTATAACTCTTCCCCTACTTCTACCAACTCTCCCTATTCCCTTTCTCTTCATCTATATCTCTTCCCCTACTTCTACCAACTCTCCCTATTCCCTTTCTCTTCATCTATATCTCTTCCCCTACTTCTTCTACCAACTCTCCCTATTCCCTTTCTCTTCATCTATATCTCTTCCCCTACTTCTTCTACCAACTCTCCCTATTCCCTTTCTCTTCATCTATATCTCTTCCCCTACTTCTTCTACCAACTCTCCCTATTCCCTTTCTCTTCATCTATATCTCTTCCCCTACTTCTTCTACCAACTCTCCCTATTCCCTTTCTCTTCATCTATATCTCTTCCCCTACTTCTTCTACCAACTCTCCCTATTCCCTTTCTCTTCATCTATCTCTTCCCCTACTTCTACCAACTCTCCCTATTCCCTTTCTCTTCATATATATCTCTTCCCCTACTTCTTCTACCAACTCTCCCTATTCCCTTTCTCTTCATATATATCTCTTCCCCTACTTCTACCAACTCTCCCTATTCCCTTTCTCTTCATCTATATCTCTTCCCCTACTTCTTCTACCAACTCTCCCTATTCCCTTTCTCTTCATCTATATCTCTTCCCCTACTTCTACCAACTCTCCCTATTCCCTTTCTCTTCATCTATATCTCTTCCCCTACTTCTTCTACCAACTCTCCCTATTCCCTTTCTCTTCATCTATATCTCTTCCCCTACTTCTACCAACTCTCCCTATTCCCTTTCTCTTCATCTATATCTCTTCCCCTACTTCTACCAACTCTCCCTATTCCCTTTCTCTTCATCTATATCTCTTCCCCTACTTCTTCTACCAACTCTCCCTATTCCCTTTCTCTTCATCTATATCTCTTCCCCTACTTCTTCTACCAACTCTCCCTATTCCCTTTCTCTTCATCTATATCTCTTCCCCTACTTCTTCTACCAACTCTCCCTATTCCCTTTCTCTTCATCTATATCTCTTCCCCTACTTCTTCTACCAACTCTCCCTATTCCCTTTCTCTTCATCTATATCTCTTCCCCTACTTCTTCTAGCAACTCTCCCTATTCCCTTTCTCTTCATCTATATCTCTTCCCCTACTTCTTCTACCAACTCTCCCTATTCCCTTTCTCTTCATCTATATCTCTTCCCCTACTTCTACCAACTCTCCCTATTCCCTTTCTCTTCATCTATATCTCTTCCCCTACTTCTTCTACCAACTCTCCCTATTCCCTTTCTCTTCATCTATATCTCTTCCCCTACTTCTACCAACTCTCCCTATTCCCTTTCTCTTCATCTATATCTCTTTCCCTACTTCTTCTACCAACTCTCCCTATTCCCTTTCTCTTCATCTATATCTCTTCCCCTACTTCTTCTACCAACTCTCCCTATTCCCTTTCTCTTCATCTATATCTCTTCCCCTACTTCTACCAACTCTCCCTATTCCCTTTCTCTCCGTCTATATCTCTTCCCCTACTTCTTCTACCAACTCTCCCTATTCCCTTTCTCTTCATCTATATCTCTTCCCCTACTTCTTCTACCAACTCTCCCTATTCCCTTTCTCTTCATCTATATCTCTTCCCCTACTTCTTCTACCAACTCTCCCTATTCCCTTTCTCTTCATCTATATCTCTTCCCCTACTTCTTCTACCAACTCTCCCTATTCCCTTTCTCTTCATCTATATCTCTTCCCCTACTTCTTCTACCAACTCTCCCTATTCCCTTTCTCCCTCACTCACTGTCTCTCTGTGTGGTGATAGCAACAGACCTGGTCTCAGCTCTTCCTCTGTTGCAACCGCCGACTAAATCACGCCGATGATTTTAAGGTTGACATTTTTTCGAGGTAATGTTTTGAAGTACAACTCCAGAAAAATTATTACGACCTCATGAGGCTACAGTCAATACTCTTTTGATAACTTAGAATAAGCTGACTATCTTCAAATTCAATCGCTTCTCTTCTCAAAAAGATATGCGCTTCACTTCCCCGATTTCTAGAATTTCCATGCTGTAAAATCTATTTTATTCGAACAGAATTTCAATTTTTTGCTGAGCTGTGTTGGATTCTTCAATCAGATCGAATATTTATAGAGTTTAAAAAATTCCTTCTCCTTACAACATAAAACATATTTAATAATTTATACTTTGAATATTAGTTTAAAAAGAATGCACATGCTTCCAACGTTCTAAACATTCAAGATTGGTAAACCAAAACTATAATTGATTATATACTTGTGTACTCGAGACTGGAAAGAACCGTCGCTCGGTGAATTATTGTCACGTCATCCATTCTCAGTCATCATCGGAGCAATTGTCGTATACAGATTCTACACGGTTTCTACTTCTTGATGAAAAAAATTCTCATTAGAGATTCATGATGCCTTATCAGAAAAAACTAACACTTTTTGATTTTTTTTTAGAGCGATGGTCCTTTTTCGAATTTAAAACTTTACTTTTTTTGAAATTTGTCAGCCAAGAGATATTAGTAATCATTGCCTTCAAACAGGGAAGACGCATCCGAACCTCCGCGCCAAACTCTGTTTCATTTGGCCCATGAAGATAGGTTCATTCTAATGGCCTGCAAAATACGATACAATAAAATTAGTACCTCATTCAACAATGCATGAGATGATGGGAGACAATGAAGCAGGGACTTTATTTTGCGTCTGAAAATGGTAGAGTGCAGATACCGGGAAAATACCTCAACAGAGAAATTTCAGAGGCACTACTAAATGGTTTCTAAATTGCGATTCTAGATGATTAACAAAAAGATAAAAGAAGTATTTTATGTAAGGTTTTAAGATGAAGACATTTAAATCAGTTTTTAGGCGGTGTTCCGCCCACAGACTCACCATTCGACCCCAACCGGGTGTATGAACTCAAACGGAGGTGTTGACTAGGGCGAGCCTACGCACCCATAGTTCAACAAAGCTCACTGGAAACTGTAAAACCAACAAAAATAACCGCTCTTCGAGCGGGAGAGTTTAGAAAAATTAGAAGCGAGTTGAAGACTTACAGCAGAGTCGAGAAAAGCTGAAGACTTACAGCAGAGTCGAGAAAGCTTCTCATTATTCTAAACTTCTCCACTCAAATAACAATCGTTCTGAGAAAAAAGTTCATATGTTCTGGTGACTTATGGAAGTGTCCGCAATTGGACCGATTTCGTCGAAATTTATCTTCATAGAACAATTATTAAGAAAAATAGCTTTTGATACCGGTTTTCAAGTATCCTTGAAATATTGTTCGGAATTCCTTCGTGATAAAACAAGAAAAACCTCGTAGAGTATTACTGATGCGATGCTGTAACTGCGCGGCTACAGTCAGTTCATGAGACAGGAGAAAGTTCTCACATTGACTACATGTATTTGATGTGCATGTACAAGCTGGGGATGGGCAGCCATTACTGTAAAATTTTTAATATCGAAATATCACGCTTCAAAAACAATAGTACTTTTCAAGTTGAATATCTTAATCAACATACAAATTCTTTATAACTTAATTAACAATTCGGTTGTGAACTCTCTCATCAACATAAGATCTCCATCGATTTAATTTCAATCAATAATGAACTCTCTCATCAACATAAGATCTCCATCGATTTAATTTCAATCAATAATGAACTCTCTCATCAACATAAGATCTCCATCGATTTAATTTCAATCAATAATGAACTCTCTCATCAACATAAGATCTCCATCGATTTAATTTCAATCAATAATGAACTCTCTCATCAACATAAGATCTCCATCGATTTAATTTCAATCAATAATGAACTCTCTCATCAACATAAGATCTCCATCGATTTAATTTCAATCAATAATGACCGTAAACGGTTGTGTTATATTAATTGTCAGTAGAGTTGTCCTGATGAGCTAATTGTAGGTAAGATATACATAATACATTAAGTCGCTTTACATTTTTTGAACTATGCGCCATAGAAGTTTTCACATGAAAAAAAAATCTCTTTCGAAAGCTATAAACATTTAGATTATTGTATCTGTGCTGGTATAAAACTTTCTCTTCACCATGTTCTGAACAAAACTAAGCCCGAATGAACTCGTTACATTCCCACAAACTGACCGCAAATTACATAGAAGGACATCTTGATGCCGTGGACAGACATAGCAGTCGATGCCTCTGGTTAGACGTGACTCGACTACTAGAGAAAGCAGACAACTCAAGCCCTTTATGTTCAGTTTCGCGTCTGCTTTCAGCAGCATCTGTACAGGGTTCGTTGAACATGACCAGGGATTGAATGAGACCCTTAGTTATCTTATAAATAAAAACAGACTTTTCCTAACCAACACTGCGGCTTCAATATATTCGCGGATCATTTGTTACCTGTAATTCAAAAGAAGAAAACTCAAAAACGACCGTTCACGCAAGAAGCGGGCTATATAATGAGAAGAGAGTGTGCTTTTGCCTAACCGAGCTCTTATATTGCCAAATATCTTTCTCATTCTTTAGCTTCTCATTTTTCCAGACCTTAAATGAGCGGCTGTTTTGTCTGTTTTAAACTTAAGTGCGATGCATATCGATAGGACACCCCTGCAGTTTAAAAATTGCAGCCGTTTGGATCGTAAGAACAAAAACTTTACTACAATCACTTCTTCTTCGCCTTCGAAAACTACAACCACCGCATTTTGAATCTTTTTGTTCACTGGTCAAAGAGAAGAGTATTTTTAAAGGGTAATAAGCGAATTAGACCGATGCATACATAATATAGGACATCTTAATAATTACTAATAAACTCGGTCATTATATGTAGAATTTGAGGTTAAAACAAACTTCGATAAAATTAATGATTTTTTGAAATATAATAACAC
Source organism: Allodiplogaster pararmata (assembly GCA_964056735.1). Classification (NCBI taxonomy): domain Eukaryota; kingdom Metazoa; phylum Nematoda; class Chromadorea; order Rhabditida; family Diplogasteridae; genus Allodiplogaster; species Allodiplogaster pararmata. The sequence continues at coordinate 40,428,859 of OZ057404.1, read as the reverse complement.
CATGGGAAGTGGACCACGACTATATAATAACACCATGGGAAGTGGACCACTACTATATAATAACACCATGGGAAGTGGACCACGACTATATAATAACACCATGGGAAGTGGACCACGACTATATAATAACACCATGGGAAGTGGACCACTACTATATAATAACACCATGGGAAGTGGACCACGACTATATAATAACACCATGGGAAGTGGACCACGACTATATAATAACACCATGGGAAGTGGACCACGACTATATAATAACACCATGGGAAGTGGACCACGACTATATAATAACACCATGGGAAGTGGACCACGACTGTTCTCGAAAAAACAGGCTGTATAGCTGGCATATCGCGCGAATCCACGCTTTTCTCAAAACTAACTAGCTAGGTAGAAATACTTTTACCTTCTCCTTTCTTTTCTTCCGTGCTCTCTTTTGTCTAAGCTTGCTTCCAATGACAACTCATCTACGCGCTTCAGAAAGTCCTCGAGTGAACCTCATGTTTCTCCTCCATCTCCTCGTCTGTGAAGACTCCGCGCAAATGCTCTATCTCTTTGCGAACGTCCTCCAAGCGAGAAAAAAGAAGCCGAGCGACCAGATGCACATTGGAAGAGTTGATGACGTTGTGGTTGATGGAGATGGTGTCTGCCTTGGATGAAGATCATCACCTACTGCTGAGCCTCTGACGCTAGAATAATAACCCACTGTCGCCCCTTAGGCGTTTTTCAAGACTATCTTCATCTCATGGCTTCGCCTTCTAGAGAATTTCAAATGAATGAGAAATTTTTCACTTGAGCAATGCCTTTTCCGTTGAGCTACCGCATCGATTGGAAACCGAATTCAACTTAGCCTCAGATAATAAACTTTTCCATTGATCTACCAATGCTCATGCCCTCGCATTTCCAAGACCTTTCGAAACTCGAAAACTATAAATGGCTAAATATTCGAAAAAAATACTAAAACGCGAATTCAAAAGCTCACCAAGTTGTGTACTTGATGATGCCAATTCGAAGGAACGAAGACAATTTGGCCGACTTCTTGGACGATCGAAAATACTCCCGCCTCTTCCCACAGATTTTCTCTGTCTTTCATATTGGTAATCAGTTCTCCTGTAAATATGATATGGAAGTATTCTCAAGCTATATTTGTCGTCTTTCAATAATTTACCTTTGCCCTTTTCCATATAAATATTTAGCATGACCGCATTCATTAGAATAATACCAGAACTGATCCTTCCAAAGTTTTCTTTTTATATAATTCGATTTCTTCGTAAACCTTAGAAAAATTTGCTTCAACTGTCTCTTATCATGAAATTAAGTATAAATAATTTAAAAAACCAAGTATAGAAAAAGAAAAAGGATTAGGGGAGAGTCAGATTCGTGCATGAGCACTACCAACATTTCTTATCCCCCTTGTTTTGGGTGGATATGTCCGAGGTGGGAGTCGAACTCTGTTGTATGGACCTTGAAATGTGCATTATCATGTATGCGTGTGTAGCTCAGTGGGAAGAGCATTCGCCCGGAATGTGAAAGGTCTCGGGTTCAGTTCCAGTCACATCACACGATTTTTGCACAAATTTCTGCGAACAACCCGCTCCTCTGCTCGGTATAAAAATCCGTTGCTTAAGATAAACGAGGAGTAGGGTATACTCTAATCTACAACTCGGGACTCTTCGCACAATAGTTAAACACACTACCATTATGCCCCACGGTATTAACAACGAGACCCGTCAGTAGCATAAGAACCAATTGTTTTGCGAAATTGAGGGTTTTCATGTGTCTTCTCACCATACCCGGAAATAAGTGATTCTGAGAAAATGGCTAGCTTTGGACACAGACCATCTGCGTGTCAGGATTTTTTCTAACCCGCGTTGCGGGTTAAATCTGAGCACTATACAAAAAAGGCTAGTGATACGGATTCTATGTTCGTATGCGTTCTCTATTTTCCCACGAAAGCTTTCAGTCTCTTTCGAGAGTTTGCCGTTCTCTCAAGATTAGTCTTGTTGACATACACAATTCTTTTGTGAGTGGTGATGAACAGCCCACTTGTTTTGTGAGTGGTGATGAACAGCCCACTTGTTTTGTGAGTGGTGATGAACAGCCCACTTGTTTTGTGAGTGGTGATGAACAGCCCACTTGTTTTGTGAGTGGTGATGAACAGCCCACTTGTTTTGTGAGTGGTGATGAACAGCCCACTTGTTTTGTGAGTGGTGATGAACAGCCCACTTCTTTTGTGAGTGGTGATGAACAGCCCACTTCTTTTGTGAGCGGTGATGAACAGCCCACTTGTTTTGTGAGTGGTGATGAACAGCCCACTTGTTTTGTGAGTGGTGATGAACAGCCCACTTGTTTTGTGAGTGGTGATGAACAGCCCACTTCTTTTGTGAGTGGTGATGAACAGCCCACTTGTTTTGTGAGTGGTGATGAACAGCCCACTTGTTTTGTGAGTGGTGATGAACAGCCCACTTGTTTTGTGAGTGGTGATGAACAGCCCACTTGTTTTGTGAGTGGTGATGAACAGCCCACTTCTTTTGTGAGTGGTGATGAACAGCCCACTTCTTTTGTGAGTGGTGATGAACAGCCCACTTGTTTTGTGAGTGGTGATGAACAGCCCACTTCTTTTGTGAAGGGTGATGAACAGCCCACTTGTTTTGTGAGTGGTGATGAACAGCCCACTTCTTTTGTGAGTGGTGATGAACAGCCCACTTCTTTTGTGAGTGGTGATGAACAGCCCACTTCTTTTGTGAGTGGTGATGAACAGCCCACTTCTTTTGTGAGTGGTGATGAACAGCCCACTTCTTTTGTGAGTGGTGATGAACAGCCCACTTCTTTTGTGAGTGGTGATGAACAGCCCACTTGTTTTGTGAGTGGTGATGAACAGCCCACTTGTTTTGTGAGTGGTGATGAACAGCCCACTTGTTTTGTGAGTGGTGATGAACAGCCCACTTCTTTTGTGAGTGGTGATGAACAGCCCACTTGTTTTGTGAGTGGTGATGAACAGCCCACTTGTTTTGTGAGTGGTGATGAACAGCCCACTTCTTTTGTGAAGGGTGATGAACAGCCCACTTGTTTTGTGAGTGGTGATGAACAGCCCACTTCTTTTGTGAGTGGTGATGAACAGCCCACTTCTTTTGTGAGTGGTGATGAACAGCCCACTTCTTTTGTGAGTGGTGATGAACAGCCCACTTCTTTTGTGAGTGGTGATGAACAGCCCACTTCTTTTGTGAGTGGTGATGAACAGCCCACTTCTTTTGTGAGTGGTGATGAACAGCCCACTTGTTTTGTGAGTGGTGATGAACAGCCCACTTCTTTTGTGAGTGGTGATGAACAGCCCACTTGTTTTGTGAGTGGTGATGAACAGCCCACTTCTTTTGTGAGTGGTGATGAACAGCCCACTTCTTTTGTGAGTGGTGATGAACAGCCCACTTCTTTTGTGAGTGGTGATGAACAGCCCACTTGTTTTGTGAGTGGTGATGAACAGCCCACTTGTTTTGTGAGTGGTGATGAACAGCCCACTTGTTTTGTGAGTGGTGATGAACAGCCCACTTGTTTTGTGAGTGGTGATGAACAGCCCACTTCTTTTGTGAGTGGTGATGAACAGCCCACTTCTTTTGTGAGTGGTGATGAACAGCCCACTTCTTTTGTGAGTGGTGATGAACAGCCCACTTGTTTTGTGAGTGGTGATGAACAGCCCACTTCTTTTGTGAAGGGTGATGAACAGCCCACTTGTTTTGTGAGTGGTGATGAACAGCCCACTTCTTTTGTGAGTGGTGATGAACAGCCCACTTCTTTTGTGAGTGGTGATGAACAGCCCACTTCTTTTGTGAGTGGTGATGAACAGCCCACTTCTTTTGTGAGTGGTGATGAACAGCCCACTTGTTTTGTGAGTGGTGATGAACAGCCCACTTCTTTTGTGAGTGGTGATGAACAGCCCACTTGTTTTGTGAGTGGTGATGAACAGCCCACTTGTTTTGTGAGTGGTGATGAACAGCCCACTTCTTTTGTGAGTGGTGATGAACAGCCCACTTGTTTTGTGAGTGGTGATGAACAGCCCACTTGTTTTGTGAGTGGTGATGAACAGCCCACTTGTTTTGTGAGTGGTGATGAACAGCCCACTTCTTTTGTGAGTGGTGATGAACAGCCCACTTCTTTTGTGAGTGGTGATGAACAGCCCACTTGTTTTGTGAGTGGTGATGAACAGCCCACTTCTTTTGTGAAGGGTGATGAACAGCCCACTTGTTTTGTGAGTGGTGATGAACAGCCCACTTCTTTTGTGAGTGGTGATGAACAGCCCACTTCTTTTGTGAGTGGTGATGAACAGCCCACTTCTTTTGTGAGTGGTGATGAACAGCCCACTTCTTTTGTGAGTGGTGATGAACAGCCCACTTGTTTTGTGAGTGGTGATGAACAGCCCACTTGTTTTGTGAGTGGTGATGAACAGCCCACTTGTTTTGTGAGTGGTGATGAACAGCCCACTTCTTTTGTGAGTGGTGATGAACAGCCCACTTGTTTTGTGAGTGGTGATGAACAGCCCACTTGTTTTGTGAGTGGTGATGAACAGCCCACTTCTTTTGTGAAGGGTGATGAACAGCCCACTTGTTTTGTGAGTGGTGATGAACAGCCCACTTCTTTTGTGAGTGGTGATGAACAGCCCACTTCTTTTGTGAGTGGTGATGAACAGCCCACTTCTTTTGTGAGTGGTGATGAACAGCCCACTTCTTTTGTGAGTGGTGATGAACAGCCCACTTCTTTTGTGAGTGGTGATGAACAGCCCACTTCTTTTGTGAGTGGTGATGAACAGCCCACTTGTTTTGTGAGTGGTGATGAACAGCCCACTTCTTTTGTGAGTGGTGATGAACAGCCCACTTGTTTTGTGAGTGGTGATGAACAGCCCACTTCTTTTGTGAGTGGTGATGAACAGCCCACTTCTTTTGTGAGTGGTGATGAACAGCCCACTTCTTTTGTGAGTGGTGATGAACAGCCCACTTGTTTTGTGAGTGGTGATGAACAGCCCACTTGTTTTGTGAGTGGTGATGAACAGCCCACTTGTTTTGTGAGTGGTGATGAACAGCCCACTTGTTTTGTGAGTGGTGATGAACAGCCCACTTCTTTTGTGAGTGGTGATGAACAGCCCACTTCTTTTGTGAGTGGTGATGAACAGCCCACTTCTTTTGTGAGTGGTGATGAACAGCCCACTTGTTTTGTGAGTGGTGATGAACAGCCCACTTCTTTTGTGAAGGGTGATGAACAGCCCACTTGTTTTGTGAGTGGTGATGAACAGCCCACTTCTTTTGTGAGTGGTGATGAACAGCCCACTTCTTTTGTGAGTGGTGATGAACAGCCCACTTCTTTTGTGAGTGGTGATGAACAGCCCACTTCTTTTGTGAGTGGTGATGAACAGCCCACTTGTTTTGTGAGTGGTGATGAACAGCCCACTTCTTTTGTGAGTGGTGATGAACAGCCCACTTGTTTTGTGAGTGGTGATGAACAGCCCACTTGTTTTGTGAGTGGTGATGAACAGCCCACTTCTTTTGTGAGTGGTGATGAACAGCCCACTTGTTTTGTGAGTGGTGATGAACAGCCCACTTGTTTTGTGAGTGGTGATGAACAGCCCACTTGTTTTGTGAGTGGTGATGAACAGCCCACTTCTTTTGTGAGTGGTGATGAACAGCCCACTTCTTTTGTGAGTGGTGATGAACAGCCCACTTGTTTTGTGAGTGGTGATGAACAGCCCACTTCTTTTGTGAAGGGTGATGAACAGCCCACTTGTTTTGTGAGTGGTGATGAACAGCCCACTTCTTTTGTGAGTGGTGATGAACAGCCCACTTCTTTTGTGAGTGGTGATGAACAGCCCACTTCACAAAAGAAGTGGGCTGTTCATCACCACTCACAAAACAAGTGGGCTGTTCATCACCCTTCACAAAAGAAGTGGTGATGAACAGCCCACTTGTTTTGTGAGTGGTGATGAACAGCCCACTTCTTTTTGTGAGTGGTGATGAACAGCCCACTTGTTTTGTGAGTGGTGATGAACAGCCCACTTGTTTTGTGAGTGGTGATGAACAGCCCACTTCTTTTGTGAGTGGTGATGAACAGCCCACTTGTTTTGTGAGTGGTGATGAACAGCCCACTTCTTTTGTGAGTGGTGATGAACAGCCCACTTGTTTTGTGAGTGGTGATGAACAGCCCACTTGTTTTGTGAGTGGTGATGAACAGCCCACTTGTTTTGTGAGTGGTGATGAACAGCCCACTTGTTTTGTGAGTGGTGATGAACAGCCCACTTGTTTTGTGAGTGGTGATGAACAGCCCACTTGTTTTGTGAGTGGTGATGAACAGCCCACTTGTTTTGTGAGTGGTGATGAACAGCCCACTTGTTTTGTGAGTGGTGATGAACAGCCCACTTGTTTTGTGAGTGGTGATGAACAGCCCACTTGTTTTGTGAGTGGTGATGAACAGCCCACTTGTTTTGTGAGTGGTGATGAACAGCCCACTTGTTTTGTGAGTGGTGATGAACAGCCCACTTCTTTTGTGAGTGGTGATGAACAGCCCACTTCTTTTGTGAGTGGTGATGAACAGCCCACTTGTTTTGTGAGTGGTGATGAACAGCCCACTTGTTTTGTGAGTGGTGATGAACAGCCCACTTCTTTTGTGAGTGGTGATGAACAGCCCACTTCTTTTGTGAGTGGTGATGAACAGCCCACTTCTTTTGTGAGTGGTGATGAACAGCCCACTTGTTTTGTGAGTGGTGATGAACAGCCCACTTCTTTTGTGAAGGGTGATGAACAGCCCACTTGTTTTGTGAGTGGTGATGAACAGCCCACTTGTTTTGTGAGTGGTGATGAACAGCCCACTTCTTTTGTGAGTGGTGATGAACAGCCCACTTCTTTTGTGAGTGGTGATGAACAGCCCACTTCTTTTGTGAGTGGTGATGAACAGCCCACTTCTTTTGTGAGTGGTGATGAACAGCCCACTTCTTTTGTGAGCGGTGATGAACAGCCCACTTGTTTTGTGAGTGGTGATGAACAGCCCACTTGTTTTGTGAGTGGTGATGAACAGCCCACTTGTTTTGTGAGTGGTGATGAACAGCCCACTTCTTTTGTGAGTGGTGATGAACAGCCCACTTGTTTTGTGAGTGGTGATGAACAGCCCACTTCTTTTGTGAGTGGTGATGAACAGCCCACTTGTTTTGTGAGTGGTGATGAACAGCCCACTTCTTTTGTGAAGGGTGATGAACAGCCCACTTGTTTTGTGAGTGGTGATGAACAGCCCACTTCTTTTGTGAGTGGTGATGAACAGCCCACTTCTTTTGTGAGTGGTGATGAACAGCCCACTTCTTTTGTGAGTGGTGATGAACAGCCCACTTCTTTTGTGAAGGGTGATGAACAGCCCACTTGTTTTGTGAGTGGTGATGAACAGCCCACTTCTTTTGTGAGTGGTGATGAACAGCCCACTTCTTTTGTGAGTGGTGATGAACAGCCCACTTCTTTTGTGAGTGGTGATGAACAGCCCACTTCTTTTGTGAGTGGTGATGAACAGCCCACTTGTTTTGTGAGTGGTGATGAACAGCCCACTTCTTTTGTGAGTGGTGATGAACAGCCCACTTGTTTTGTGAGTGGTGATGAACAGCCCACTTCTTTTGTGAGTGGTGATGAACAGCCCACTTCTTTTGTGAGTGGTGATGAACAGCCCACTTCTTTTGTGAGTGGTGATGAACAGCCCACTTCTTTTGTGAGTGGTGATGAACAGCCCACTTCTTTTGTGAGTGGTGATGAACAGCCCACTTCTTTTGTGAAGGGTGATGAACAGCCCACTTGTTTTGTGAGTGGTGATGAACAGCCCACTTCTTTTGTGAGTGGTGATGAACAGCCCACTTCTTTTGTGAGTGGTGATGAACAGCCCACTTCTTTTGTGAGTGGTGATGAACAGCCCACTTCTTTTGTGAGTGGTGATGAACAGCCCACTTGTTTTGTGAGTGGTGATGAACAGCCCACTTCTTTTGTGAGTGGTGATGAACAGCCCACTTGTTTTTGTGAGTGGTGATGAACAGCCCACTTCTTTTGTGAGTGGTGATGAACAGCCCACTTCTTTTGTGAGTGGTGATGAACAGCCCACTTGTTTTGTGAGTGGTGATGAACAGCCCACTTCTTTTGTGAGTGGTGATGAACAGCCCACTTGTTTTGTGAGTGGTGATGAACAGCCCACTTCTTTTGTGAGTGGTGATGAACAGCCCACTTGTTTTGTGAGTGGTGATGAACAGCCCACTTGTTTTGTGAGTGGTGATGAACAGTCCACTTGTTTGTGAGTGGTGATGAACAGCCCACTTCTTTTGTGAGTGGTGATGAACAGCCCACTTCTTTTGTGAGTGGTGATGAACAGCCCACTTGTTTTGTGAGTGGTGATGAACAGCCCACTTCTTTTGTGAGTGGTGATGAACAGCCCACTTGTTTTGTGAGTGGTGATGAACAGCCCACTTGTTTTGTGAGTGGTGATGAACAGCCCACTTGTTTTGTGAGTGGTGATGAACAGCCCACTTCTTTTGTGAGTGGTGATGAACAGCCCACTTCTTTTGTGAGTGGTGATGAACAGCCCACTTCTTTTGTGAGTGGTGATGAACAGCCCACTTGTTTTGTGAGTGGTGATGAACAGCCCACTTCTTTTGTGAAGGGTGATGAACAGCCCACTTGTTTTGTGAGTGGTGATGAACAGCCCACTTCTTTTGTGAGTGGTGATGAACAGCCCACTTCTTTTGTGAGTGGTGATGAACAGCCCACTTCTTTTGTGAGTGGTGATGAACAGCCCACTTCTTTTGTGAGTGGTGATGAACAGCCCACTTGTTTTGTGAGTGGTGATGAACAGCCCACTTCTTTTGTGAGTGGTGATGAACAGCCCACTTGTTTTGTGAGTGGTGATGAACAGCCCACTTGTTTTGTGAGTGGTGATGAACAGCCCACTTCTTTTGTGAGTGGTGATGAACAGCCCACTTCTTTTGTGAGTGGTGATGAACAGCCCACTTGTTTTGTGAGTGGTGATGAACAGCCCACTTGTTTTGTGAGTGGTGATGAACAGCCCACTTGTTTTGTGAGTGGTGATGAACAGCCCACTTGTTTTGTGAGTGGTGATGAACAGCCCACTTCTTTTGTGAGTGGTGATGAACAGCCCACTTGTTTTGTGAGTGGTGATGAACAGCCCACTTGTTTTGTGAGTGGTGATGAACAGCCCACTTCTTTTGTGAGTGGTGATGAACAGCCCACTTGTTTTGTGAGTGGTGATGAACAGCCCACTTGTTTTGTGAGTGGTGATGAACAGCCCACTTGTTTTGTGAGTGGTGATGAACAGCCCACTTCTTTTGTGAGTGGTGATGAACAGCCCACTTGTTTTGTGAGTGGTGATGAACAGCCCACTTGTTTTGTGAGTGGTGATGAACAGCCCACTTGTTTTGTGAGTGGTGATGAACAGCCCACTTGTTTTGTGAGTGGTGATGAACAGCCCACTTGTTTTGTGAGTGGTGATGAACAGCCCACTTGTTTTGTGAGTGGTGATGAACAGCCCACTTGTTTTGTGAGTGGTGATGAACAGCCCACTTGTTTTGTGAGTGGTGATGAACAGCCCACTTCTTTTGTGAGTGGTGATGAACAGCCCACTTCTTTTGTGAGTGGTGATGAACAGCCCACTTCTTTTGTGAGTGGTGATGAACAGCCCACTTCTTTTGTGAGTGGTGATGAACAGCCCACTTCTTATGTGAGTGGTGATGAACAGCCCACTTCTTTTGTGAGTGGTGATGAACAGCCACTTGTTTTGTGAGTGGTGATGAACAGCCCACTTGTTTTGTGAGTGGTGATGAACAGCCCACTTGTTTTGTGAGTGGTGATGAACAGCCCACTTCTTTTGTGAGTGGTGATGAACAGCCCACTTCTTTTGTGAGTGGTGATGAACAGCCCACTTCTTTTGTGAGTGGTGATGAACAGCCCACTTGTTTTGTGAGTGGTGATGAACAGCCCACTTCTTTTGTGAAGGGTGATGAACAGCCCACTTGTTTTGTGAGTGGTGATGAACAGCCCACTTCTTTTGTGAGTGGTGATGAACAGCCCACTTCTTTTGTGAGTGGTGATGAACAGCCCACTTCTTTTGTGAGTGGTGATGAACAGCCCACTTCTTTTGTGAGTGGTGATGAACAGCCCACTTGTTTTGTGAGTGGTGATGAACAGCCCACTTCTTTTGTGAGTGGTGATGAACAGCCCACTTGTTTTGTGAGTGGTGATGAACAGCCCACTTGTTTTGTGAGTGGTGATGAACAGCCCACTTCTTTTGTGAGTGGTGATGAACAGCCCACTTCTTTTGTGAGTGGTGATGAACAGCCCACTTGTTTTGTGAGTGGTGATGAACAGCCCACTTCTTTTGTGAAGGGTGATGAACAGCCCACTTGTTTTGTGAGTGGTGATGAACAGCCCACTTCTTTTGTGAGTGGTGATGAACAGCCCACTTCTTTTGTGAGTGGTGATGAACAGCCCACTTGTTTTGTGAGTGGTGATGAACAGCCCACTTGTTTTGTGAGTGGTGATGAACAGCCCACTTGTTTTGTGAGTGGTGATGAACAGCCCACTTGTTTTGTGAGTGGTGATGAACAGCCCACTTCTTTTGTGAGTGGTGATGAACAGCCCACTTCTTTTGTGAGTGGTGATGAACAGCCCACTTCTTTTGTGAGTGGTGATGAACAGCCCACTTCTTTTGTGAGTGGTGATGAACAGCCCACTTCTTTTGTGAGTGGTGATGAACAGCCCACTTCTTTTGTGAGTGGTGATGAACAGCCCACTTCTTTTGTGAGTGGTGATGAACAGCCCACTTTTTTTGTGAGTGGTGATGAACAGCCCACTTCTTTTGTGAGTGGTGATGAACAGCCCACTTCTTTGTGAGTGGTGATGAACAGCCCACTTCTTTTGTGAGTGGTGATGAACAGCCCGCTGCGTGTAATGCAAAGACGAAAACGTGCATACAGAAATGCCTATTACTTGCGAGTAAGGCAAGCTGACCATTCAACATAAAGAGATTTTCCTTGCCGGGTGGAATAAAGTGCCAAAGCTTCCGGCCGCAGATATTCGCAGACCAACTATGCGAGGAGCGCACGTCTGAGCGCAATCGGGTCCTCAAGACAATTCACTTAATCTTAAGTATGATTCAAAAGTTCTTTTTTTTATTACGTGACATGACATAGTTGACTGTTTTGACGAAATATTTTACTATGACCGCATGTTCGAGCGGAGCGCATGAGATAATGAAAAGCAAGCGGTTCTCAACAGTCTTAATATCTTACAATACCTGATCTCTAATCTTTCTCCACCCTTCACCTAACACTTCCGTCTCACTATTCTCGGTAGGTCCCAAATCGAGAGTTGCATAACACCTCAAAAGTGGTACAAATATCTACCACAGGTCTTTTAAATTATTTTTTAGTTGTAAAATGACTGAATGTAAAACGTCACACGAGTAGATTTTTAAGTGTGTACAGAGGGCGGCCGAATAGAACCAGGACAAGGGTATATACATATGACTGCTCCCCCTGCTAGGGTATATACATATGACTGCTCCCCCTGCTAGGGGGTATACATATGACTGCTCCCCCTGCTAGGGGATATACATATGAC
>OZ057404.1:40318297-40417023 GCA_964056735.1 Allodiplogaster pararmata | reverse complement strand
AAGCCTTAGCGTTTTTTAATGTAAAAATATGTTTTAATGTAAAAATAAACGCGCGGCCTCACTCAAGGCGTCCTCATGCCTCCCGGCTTCTTGCCTTCATTTGTCAATTGCCTATTTTAAATACCCTCTAGTCTTCTATCATAGCAAGTCATTCTTCATTTTTCTTTCATTTTCATCTTAAAACGCGCGAATTGGACTTTCCTAATGCACTTATCGCAGAATTACCGACACTTTGTACCGCGTCACTTTGTATACGACACTTTGTATACGACACTTTGTACCCCGTCACTTTGTACCGCGACACTTTGTACCGCGTACGGCCTCGTTAGCTAAGCCGTACGGCCTCGTTAGCTAAGCCGTACGGCCTCGTTATCGTAAACTTTTACTAAGCCTAAGCGTTTTTTAATGTAAAAATATGTTTTAATGTAAAAATAAAACGCGCGGCCTCACTCAAGTCGCGGTACAAAGTGTCGCGGTACAAATTGTCGCGGTACAAAGTGACGGGGTACAAAGTGTCGGGTACAAAGTGTCGTATACAAAGTGACGCGGTACAAAGTGTCGTGATACGCTTATATCGCATTCTGTTAGGAAAGATTTACTTTTCTGGAGATTTTTATTTTTCTACATCGGAATCAGTTTATCAGCTAATACTCGTATATTATTTTAGATATTGAGCTCTTATAAAGCTTTCACTGAATAACCTGAGCAGTCCGGATATGCTGCGGATTCGATAAAAAAACCTCCGTCGAGCTATAATTCTCATTTAGGTTTGTTTCATTATTCATGAAAGTCATCCCCCCTATAAATGAAAGGTTTTTTTGTATATGAATAAAATATAGATGAGACTAGCTCGAGAAAATTTTTATATAGATTTTTTAAAACTTTCTCAGAAAAAATCATGTCTCTCTGACAAAAATCATGTGTCAAGGCTCACCAGGATGTGCCGAAAGTTTTTTGGGCGGGTGGCCGTGCGACCCTTGGCGACCGAAGAGGGGGGAGGGTAATAAGTGAAAAACATTGGTATTTTTTCTAGAGTTAATTCATCTTTCAGGTCGCGGGCACAATTTAACTTGGGTGGGGGCTTTTTCGGTGCGTTCGAAAAATGTTTAAAAAATTACAGAAAAATGTAATTTTTCTTATGCGGTCTCGTTCGCCTAAGCCGTACGGCCTCGTTAGAGTAAACTTTTTCCTAAGGCTAAGCGTTTTTGAATGTAACAATAATCTGTAAAAAAAAAATTTTTTTAAAGTTTCCCCCAAGTAAAGCGCCCCCCCCCAAGTTGAAAAGAATTCATTTCGCGTAGCCGAGGCCGGGTTTTTACATTCAAAATTGGTTGACTTACTAAAATTTAGCTATTTGAAGATATACTTCTGTTATAATTTCAAGGGCGACCGCGAGTAATTTTACAAGTTTAATTAGCTATGGGGAAAATGACGGGCCGATAAGGAAGAAATTTTGCAATTCAAAAATCAAGTTCCATATTTTTTGCTTATTGTTCTAAGCACTCGATTGACCTTCTCTATACTTCGTGGGTCGCATCTGGAAATTTTTTTTCACAGCAGAAGTTGATACTGTGAAAATTTTTTCATGCGGCCTCGTTTCTAGGCCCGTGTGCAGAGTCGTGTATTAAAATATAGGATAAAATACAGTCTACAAAATAGTGAGTTGGAGGAGAGAACAAGGCGAGAGACTCGAATCAATGCAAGAAGCTCGATTCTTTTTCTCTTGTTTATCACACTGTTTTGTAGACTATGATTTACCTCATAACTTGGTCCATGACTCTGCATACTGGCCCTGAGCGTAACTTCAATTTTTTTTCGGTCTTGGCTTAATTTTTTCGGGGCCTAGGAGATTAAAAAAACAGTGAAAAATAATAAAGATTATATTTACCTGACACCCCCCCCCATTCCGCACGGGAAAATTGCTCTGTACAAATTATGTGATACTTTGGCCCCATACTCTTGAACCCGGACATTATGGGATGCTACATCACCATATCTTGAGTTGTTTTATGTTTCCATGAACTGCTTTTTCACTCTCAATTCATCGTTGAATTTTACTTTTTCACGATTTTTGACTTTCATAGGAAATGTCTGCTTAGGCAAAAACATTGAAATCTATTGAATTTTAGAGACTTTGTTGTTAAAGTAAAATTCTGCGGGGTAATTTCGTAAAAAAAGTGTGGAACGGTCAAAATAAACCCGCGGGGGGATTGGGAAAAAGACATTTTTTGCGGGGGGCTTTTGTAGTACAAACTTTTTTTTTTCAGGAAACATGCTCGGTGGGGTGCTAATGTAAAAGATTGCCGGGTGTGGACTTGAGCCACTCATTTTCTGTATTAGGAAATTATTGTAAAATCCTGACATCACTTTCTCCCCCCACTTCTCAAATACATATATTTACTTTCACCCTCCAGAAATAAATTTCACTTGTGTGGGGACTGTTGTATCGCTGGGGGAACTACAAGTGCTGGGAGGGAGCTAAAGTAAACTTTAACCAATAACCAAATGTCGCATTACAAAGTGTCGTGACTGCCGAATCACTAAATTGTCTTAAATTTTCGAAAACAGCTAAGTATGGCGGATTTAAAAATGGACTTTTTCCATACTTTACCTTCTTGAAAGTTGCTGGCTGAAGTAAAAATTGAGTCAGTAGGAATTCGTGTATATAAGACTTCGAGTACATTTTGTAGTATGAATATTTTCCGGACTGACCCGCCGTTTAAAATAACTCGGTGTGAATCAAATTTTTATGTAGTGAAAACCAATGTTACTGAATTTTTCAGGTTTTTCAATCTACAATGCGTTACGGACAACAGCCACAGAAGCTGTAATTGAGGATGATTGAAGAGGAACAAGGCCTACTATCGGACATTCGCTGTACTCGGCGCGAACGCGACTTACCAGGCAGTCCAGACAGCTCATTAAAACGAGAGTCTGGCACTATCTTGCATGCAGCAAATGCTATGACGTTGACTTCAGTAGACTTAAGCATCTGAAGGTGCTTACAATTAATATCAAGAAAATTTTATTCCTGTCCAAGGATGGGCGGGCGGTCTTTAGAGAATACACAAATATACTTAGTGGTGAGGACAGTAGTCAGTTCCACACAGCTTGAAATTTTCCTTCTTCAGCAAAAGTTTTTTTAGAAGGTTTATAGATATAGTACAACAAAGATGAAGTTTATGCAAATTTATGTTTAGAATATGCAAATTCTTAGTTTTACAGTTGAATGGAAGTGACGCCTGTTCATGATGAAAAATGAAGAATGAAGATAAGTACAAGAAAGAGCTTGTTTTCAGTGATCAGCTGTGACCCTGCTGACGCAAAGAAAGAGAGAATAGCAGCGAGTTCTACCAATGCTTCTTGCTGCTATAACACAGTCATCGTAAGATTTTTACCTGAGTAACCCTATAAATAGTTCATTTATAGTTTTTTTAAACAAAAGTTTATTTACTTGACTTTGAAATGCTCCAAATGCAAGCTATTTTTACAACCTTTTTCCGATAAATTTCTATGTTTCTTTCAGAAAACAAATGGAGATTGTGAAGCGGAAGTGTATAAAGAGAGTTCAGCCACGAAAAGCCCGGTATGTTTCCCTTCCAAACCAGTTTTCAAAAGAGTAAAAAAAATATTTGCTCAGTATTAAGTAATTCGCAAAGTATCTGGGGCCATATGCAAATACACAATTTTATACTTTTATTTACACTCAGTTTTAGTTTCGCCAAATTTACAATAAGTTTCAAATGGAATGCATAGAGTAAAATTTAAGGTTGATTTTTCACCAACTTTAGTGACAAAGTTGAGACGCTTGGACCCATCTCAGCCAATCCTAAAACATTCTCACTCTCTGTATTTTATTCTTGTTTGCGTGAAGTTTTTGTGTTCATCACTTCATTTCTCTCAAACATCCCATTTATACTTCGACTCTTATTTTACAACATACATACACTTCACACATATTTTCAATGCAATTGACTTTCACGGAAAGGGAAAACTTCTCATCTTCGTTGTCAACATTAGTTTATTTTCTTTGCTTTCTACAAATTCAGTCCCTGAATCGGCAAAAAAAATTAGTGGGAGAAATTTTTTTTGTGGTTTTGTTCCTAAGCCGTACGACCTCCTAAGCGTAACCTTTGCCTGAGCCTAACCTTTGCCTGAGCCTAAAAATCAGTGAAAAGTAACCTGAACCTTCGAAGTAAAGTGCACCCCTTAAGTAAAGCACGCCCCTAAAGTAACATTGTGCCAAAGAGTCGGATACAAAATTTCTCAATGCATACTCATTGCAATCTCGCGTAAATTATCTAATTTTTTTCTTGAACTAATCATAGATTAGATGAACCATATTTTCACTACTTCGCCAACTATTAATAACAAAGCTTAAAGAGAAAAGAGACGTTATGTTGGCAAAAAAAGTCAAAGTTTCATGAGCACATTTATCGCGATGAAACAAATTCGAGAGTAAACAGTGTTACAAAAAAAAAATTCGTGAAGAAAAATGTTGTTGGTCTAAAAAATTCACGACGCAACCGATTAAAAGTCGTTACAACTACATAATACCAACAATGAAAAATCCGAAACAGTTCGCAATCCAAACGATTAGTTGTTTTTCTTACAGTAGTTCAGCTTGCATAATGAGGCAAATCGTTACGGGTCTATAAGTGCTGTCCTTTTTGTGTACTAAATTTTACTCTACAATGTTCTAGCTTTGCTCTAGAATATTGTAGGCCTAAAATTTGTTTCTTCATACGAAACTGAAATGAACTGCAGTTTAAATACTAGGGTAAATTTTACCTTTGTGTTCAACTTATATCTATGCATATGCTACCTGATTTGAAAGTCAGATCTAACTCAATAGAACAAATGGGCGCTTTCTAAATGAGAAACGTGCGAGTATTACTTACATTTCTTCTTTTCTTTGGAACTGCCATTGAAAACCATAGGTTTTCGTTTCTTTTGCCAGTAGTAGTCGCACCTTGAACTCTTTTCAAAATGAAACGAACATTACCCAACACCCAAACAGTTCACCGATTGAGGAAAGCTAGCCTTTACAAAAATGAATGGACCGATATTCAGTGAACATCTTGATTTCAGGTGATCACCCAGTCATGCTCCCCTGCATGGAGCTACGGATGTTTGATAGCCATCTTCCTTTTCTTGATAGTCCTTGTAGAGTCCTACTACATCTTCTACTTGCTCTCGCAAAGTCGCTCTTCTCACCAGAAAATTTCCAACTGGTCGGGAAGGGCTCCACTGGGCGCAGATTCTTCTGCAGTGCAGCCAATTCTCTCTGCAACACCCGGCGCAGTCATTCAATCTTGAAAGCTAAGAGAAAGGGATGAAACTAGCTCGCCCGTAAAGACTTTTAACTGAGTTCTAATAATGCTTTCGAAAAAGAACTTTGAAAGAGAACAGCACTATTTACTGCTACAGGAACTGCTGAACAGTCCCGAAACGTTTGGATGTGTATTTGAAGTATACCCATTAAAGAGATATTTATCTTTTTAAAATTACCTCTGAGTATAAGTGGCAAATACTCATTAAAAACTGAATTGTATGCAATGAAATATGATTACTGTACAAACGTTTTTCTTAGTCTGATTACTGCCCGTCGATAAGTCAACATCAGTTATTTACAGTATACCCACTGAACTTTGGTTTCATATCGACAGTATTCTTGGCTGCACTGTTCTCCTTCTACTTAACCTCGCAGCAGATTAGAAAAGCTGTAGATACTCCATTCACACGGGTTTAATAAGAAAAATTCAAAGAAACCGTGAGATAAAAAGAGTGAAAAAGAGGGGGGGTGAGGTGAGGCACAGTAATTCCTTCTACATATATGGAGTCAGAATAAAAAGCATTGCGCTGAATTGGTATCAATCCTTTGTTTCATGGCTATGAATCATTCCTTCCAAATTGAGTCGCCCTAACTGTTAACAAGGTGGTTTAAAATAGATAGCCGTGACGATGAATTTACAAAAGGTACAGCTTGATTTTATCGTTTTTATTTCCTCGTTTATCAAGAAGATTGTCGAGTTTTCTTCTACTATTAGTTCCATGTGCTTTAGCTTCTACTATTATATCGACGTTCGTTGTTTTGAATCGTGAGCTCAGGGGCCGTATTCAGATACAAAACTTTATACTAAAATTTATAGTAAACTTTATACTAAGTTGTAGTTTCGCCAAAATGGAATTCAGAGAGTAGACTTTAGGGTAAACTTTATACTAAAGTTTAGTAGGAAAGCTGAGACGCTCTCACCCAACTTGTCTCTGAATACGGAACTGAGTTGAACCTAGGTCTACAATATACTAGGGTAAAATTTACCCCTGAGTTCATCTTAGATCTCTGAATACGGCCCCAGTTTTCTAAAAGGAACGTTTAATTTAGTGTATACCGAAGCCGGAAAAAATCGATAATTTACTCGAAATTGTTATGTTCTTTCTGATTCAAATCTTTGCCTAGGCTCAGTATAAGTTTACGCTAAAGAGGCCTTGTTGTTCGAGAAATGAGACCTTATGAAAGACCCTGTCGTACGCATATTTCGAGTTTTTGAAAAAAAGTTAATTTCTAAAGTTGTTCTGGCTACGGTAGATTTCAAATTTTTCCTCTTTTCTGAAAGGTAGGTCATTAATAGTGTAACCAAGTTGAGGATTGGCTGTTTATGGGCAGAAGAATACAACAGGGAACATTTTTGCCAATGTACTGGTTTTTGTGGTTAGAATTTTCTCATGACAATAAAAGGAATCGTCTTTTTATGGAGCATTTCTTAATACCCCTCTTTAGTCACTCAACAAATTTGTCTAAAGTGCTCAGTAGTCTGATTCAATCTACTCGAAGCGAACAGTAATCATAGTGGTAATCCGCTCAGTAATCTGGCTGTTTATACTTTTTATTGAATGTATACAAGGTACTTATAAGTTACGGTACTCATCTTGTGTACACTTGCCAATTGAGAGAAAACCGAGGAGGTTTTTGAGGATGAGATGAATGGACATGCGAAGGCTCAATTTGAAAATCTCAAATATTTTTTTTTTCCTTCCGATGACGTTTGTTCAACGAAAATTGCACATCTTAAGTTTGTAGTGAATGCTTTGTCATGATCAATGAACTCTCATGGTATCTCATGAGGTTTTATTAAGCTAATATATGTATTTCTTATTTTTGAGAAAGGATGATATTGAAAATTCAAAGAACTCCAATTATTGAAGCAATTTTTGACTTTTTAAAAAAAATTATAATACTCTGAACCTTCATTTGATTGAAATTCTGAAGAATAGAAACTAATATAATTCACATATGATAGGGAGAAAATGACAATTAAATTCGATTAATAAATAGTGAAAAAAGGCAAGAATGATAAAACGTACTTCTCTTTTTACTTTGAAACTGAAAAGTTTCTGTCCATTTGAGTTCTGTTATCTGATATCATCGATATGTGTATAATACATTAACAACGGGTTTGACTTTTTGATCACAGATTGCTTGAGAAGAATAATAAAAATGTTTACAAAATAATCTGTTTTGTTGCCAAGCAGTTCTACATTACAATACGAAGTTTTTTGTGAGAAAAATGTCTGATATTTTCTGTTAAAAAACTTCGAATGATCTTTCTTCTAAACAATAGAATTTGAATTTTTTTGTATTAGAAATTAGCTCTCTTTCAAATAAAAAAAGTCGAAAGAAACTCTGTGGGCAGACTGAAGAAGGTATGTTTTTCACGCTCCTAATATTCCTCTCTGTGGGTCAGAAAAACTGGAGCCTCAGCTCCATATCTTCTCTAATCCTATCAACCCTCCTTCCTCAATCAGAACCGTTCGTCGCTCACCAGAGTTCATAATTGACAAAAAAAAACAACAGAGATTGAGCCTCAGAAAAAAATCTTTAAAAAATAGACCTGAAAGATAAAAAATACTTTTAAGTACCTTTTAAATTTGTAAAACGACCAGGATATAACAGAAAAGCCCAAAAACACAACAGTAAAGAATTTCATGAACATGAATGAAGGGGAATGTTTTTGAAAAAAATCATGTTTCCAATCTTTCAGTAAAGTAATAAAGCTCTTAATTTAGGTTTAAATTTTTTTTATTATAACGAATCAGAAACAAGGGTCTGTTGCTGTTTTATAATATCTCTCGATGTTTCTCTCTCCTTCTGATTCTTCATTCTATGACTGCCTCGGCACGGCTGCTTGTCTGCTTCTCTCAAGAATGAAATCACCAGCAAAAAAAACGTCCTAGAAAACGTCTTCGGAAGAAATACAAGTACTCATTTACACTGTGAGGAAGCAGTCTAAAACAGTCAATCAACTGCTGGATTAGGTGAACTCCCTCGTTTCGATGCTCAGCCCACTTCTCCCGACCCTGCTGAAATCGAGTCAACAAAAAACATACATTCAGCCATCTCCTTGACCAGAAAACGTGGCATACGACGCTTTATGTCGAGCCCTGACGGAAGATAGATCAATAATCGAGCAAGAGAGCTACAGCTTAGTGGCGATCGGCATACCAGAAGAAAAAATGACAAGAAAACTGATTCCGTAAACTTTCCGTAAAAATTTGAAGAAAAAAAAGCCAGAAGAATATTCCCATTTAAAAACTAGTAAAACTTATTTGAAACATGTACAAATGAAGATAAATTTATCAAGCAATCCTTCAAACTCTTCAATGTTTATAAACGAGTATATATATATATATATATATATATATATATATATATATATATATATATATATATATATATATATATATATATATATATAACTCTTCAATGTTTATAAACGAGTGTGCTTGCTGTTGAAAGTGTTTGTTTGTGTTCGTGTAATATCCATTTGTTGCTTACTTGTGACTAGGAGCTTCCGTAAAAATTTGGACGGGCTGGATGGGTATTCGAACTACTGGAGAGATCAACACAAGGATCCCCTTGAACTTGTGGAACGTATTTTTGATCGTAGTAGGGTGATATTACGGTAATGATCTGTAGCGCATTTCGTGACAATACCGCTGTTGCTTTCGATATTATTCGCACTCAAGTAAACTCATTTAACTATTAGCAGCTTCTAAGCACACATTTTAAACTCGTGGCGTCGTGGTGGATATACTGGGCACGTCGTGGCCGTGCCCAGCATAACGACGCAGCCATTCACATAAGCAATCGGCGAGTGCTTAGTTTGCCACCTAGCGATTCGATTTGATGGATTGACCGGCCTCTGCAATCTTAATGCAAAAGAATCGAAAAATGCTGCGGCATCATTGTGCGATAAGTCTCTGCGAATTGAAAACAGCATTTAAGTGTACAAAACCTCTAAGTCATCGAGTCCTTGCAGTCTATCAATCCTGAGACTCATCGCATCCTAGTTAAACAATTCAATTCAATTCAATTCTATTTTTTCAATTCAATTCTTTATTCCGCTTGAAACAAAACATAATGTTAAGTGACGAAACAGATGACACTGTCACAAGAAAAGTGAATTCAGTGAAGGTTATGAAAAGTGAGATCTAAATATGACAAGAACAATCAGGAACATTTCATTTTAGGAAAAGAGGAAAGCACAGAAAAAAAGCAAAGAAAGCAAAGCTTGTATCTTCAGTTATGAACTATTCATCAGCAATTAAGAACTATTCATCCGCAATAATAACTTGAAATTCCAAAAATTCAACTCACTCTTTATCATTCGAGAGCTAACCGAGAACACAAATAAAATTGAAAAAAAGAGGAGAAACAGAAACAAAACATTTGAAGAAACAAAGCACTTGAATTAAAAATGTATTCTAGAGTTGGTGACAATGGTCTCACAATCAAGCTTGATAAGTTCATTTCTAAAAATGCTAGAAGAGCTTGTAGAAACCAAAGAACAAGGTAACTTATTCCAGACATTAATCATTCTTGAGGCACAAGTGCTTGTTCTGCTTTTATATTTACACGGCAAGCATATTCTGTAGTTATTCGATTCTCTCAGCGAATAAGGCGATGGGCAAAGTTTAAACATATTTGAGTAATCTATTTGAATATTTCCGTGCAGACATTTATGGATAAACACAAGATCGGACACATTTCTTCTATATTCAAGCGAAGAGATGGAAAGAAAATTCAGTCCAGCAACATAACTCATTTTAGGTAATCCCGCCCTTTGTAGTAACCTTCGTGTAAATGATCTTTGCACTTTTTCTATGCAGTTAACGAGACCGATAGTTACTGGGGACCACACCTCACTCCCATATTCAATAAGGGGTCGTATATTGTATGTGGTGTATATTCTGAGCAGAACATTAATTGATTTGGTTTTAAAAGCTCTAAAGATCATGTTCATACATTTTTGGGACTTTAGGGAGGTTAGTTCAATATGTTTAGAGAATGTGATATCTTCCTGAAATGTAATGCCAAGATCTTTCACTAATGAAGTAGTTGGTATAATATTGTCTTCTAGGTGATATGTTACTTTTGGATTCCTAGGACCACAGTGCATGATAAAGCATTTTGGAGTTGATATCACAAGTCCCAAGGTCAGTGAGTAATCGGAAATGGAATCCAGACTATTCTGAAGAGAGTCTCTGTTTTTGGAAAAAAATTTGAGGTCATCGGCATATAGAAAACCATGCACATCTGGCTCTATGTGCTCCATGATATCATTTATAAATATTGAAAAGAGGAGGGGTCCAAGGCAACTCCCCTGGGGAACGCCACTGTTGTATACTTTAGAGCCTGATAATGTATCTCCCATTGAGACTTTCGAGGACCTGCTCGTGAGAAAAGAACGGATAAGATAGAGGAGGTTGCCCGTTATTCCCACTTTTTCAAGTTTGTGAACAAGAAATTTATGTTTACAGAGTCGAAAGCCCGTGAAAAGTCGACTAGACAGATGTCAAAGTCTTTTTTTTTTTTTATTCTGAAGCGTGAGGTAAATGGAATGAGCCTCTACCAGGGATGTTACCGTGGACCGTCTCCAACGGAAACCATGTTGTTTGGGATGTAGTATGCCATTGGTTTCCAGATATTGATAAGTTATATTGAAGATCAGTTTCTCGAATACCTTTGACATAGAGCACACCATAGTGATTGAACGATAACTTTCGATCTGAGAGCGGGGCCCTTTTTTATGAACTGGTTTGATTATTCCTTTTTTCCAGGCTAGAGGGTAGTGCCCTAAAGTTAGTGAGTTAGTGAAGATGATGGAGAGAGGTATGGCCAGTGAGTCCAGACAATTTTTGAGTAGTCTACTTGGAATAAAGTCAGGGGACGAGTTCAGTTTCGGAGCGATTCGTTTCAGGATGGAGTTCACCTCAAAAGGGGAGATATCATTAATGTGGTCGAGGTGAAAATTCGGGCGAGAGATTTGAAGGGGTCCACTGATTGGTAAGGGTTGTAACTTATCAAAGTACTCGGCGAAGTGAGTTGCTTGTTCGAAAGGGGATAGTAGTTGGTTTATTGTTCACTATGAGAGCAGGAATAGATGTGTTGCTTTTAATGCGGTTGGATATAGTTCTGAAGAATACCTTATAGTTTCTCGGGAACTTAAGCTTGTCTTTCCTAAGAACCTCGAATTTGACTAGTTCTTTGTGAAGTTTCTTGGATGTGCGTAATGATGTAATGGAGAGAGGGTTGCGTTTGTTACTTCTCTGTAGGAAGCTGTATAATCTTCTTATCTTGGGGGGATACTTCAAATGTGTTCTGATATTCTTAATTTTAGGAATCCTATTATCCATTATGAATTGGATGATGTTGGTTAATTTATCGACACTTTCGTCAATAGTTAGGTTTGAGAGCATGTAAGTCCAGTCGATGCTAAAGAGGTCTGAGTTGATTATTTCCCAATCTGACTTTTTCCAGTCTAACGATGAGCTGGTGCTTGTGATAATACGCTTGACTCTATCTCTGATTTCAAAGTATATTGAGGCATGATCGATGAAATGGAGAGAAGCTACAGGTGTCCTCTGTGATAGGAATATCACACCTGGCATACGCGGAAAGATGTATAAAACTGCGATCCGTCCCGTGCTTCTCTATTCGACGGAGACCTGGCCTACAACGCGTGTAACCGAGAACATTATCCACACGAATGAGATGAAAATGTTACGCTGGACACTAGGACTGACTCGCCTAGACTGTGTGCGTAACACAATTGTGAGAGGGAGACTCGGCGTGGCTCCAATACAAGACAAGATGAGAGAAGGGAGAGTTAGATGGTATGGACACGTGATGCGAAGAGACGCGACCAACATCGCAAGACACGCCCTTGACATGGAAGTATCAGGCAAACGCCCGCGACGCAAACCGAAGACAAGATATATGGATACGCTCAACCAAGACCTGCGCCTTGCAAGACTCCACTCGGAAGACACAACGGACAGATGTTTCTGGAGAGCTAGAACCGTACAGCGGACCCTACTCCGACCTCGGCCGGCGCGGGACAACGCTAAGAAGAAGAAGATCGCTGGTGGAGAAGGGAGGCCTGACAATACAGTCTTTTATGATATTTGAATTACAGAGCAGGCAATCGAGTGTATTTTGAAGTCTAGTGGGAGAAAGTATGAGTTGTTTAAGATTGTTGTCGCATGTCATGTTTAAGAACGCAAGAGACATACTACATGTATTGGGAGCGGTGAGATTGGCCCAATCTATCTTGGGGAGGTTCATGTCTCCGCACAGAATGGTGGGAAATACTTCAGTAACATGAGAGGTGATAAACGAGCAGAGATCCTTTGTATTTTCTACTCCACAGCTAGGAGATCGATATATATTAATCAGTCTAATGGCCGAGAAAGCAAACGAGAAAGATGTTTTACGATAAATGTCTATTATCAACCCCTCGCACTGAACCTTGTTATATTGAACAACTAATGATGAAGAGATGGCATTATCTACTAGAATGGCTACGCCTCTTCCTTTCTTCTTCTTCTTCTTCCTCGCGCTTGTTCCCGCCTTGCGGCAGGGTACGCGCTCCCCTGAGATGCAGGACAGACCTATCCTGGTAGAACCAGTGGCTGCCTGCTAGATCACTGTGTGATTAGCAGCAGTGGGGAGAGTCAGATTCGTTTATGAGCACTACCAACATTTCTTAACCCCCTTGGTTTGGGTGGATCTGTCCGGGGTGGGAGTCGAACTCGGGACTCTTCGCACAATGGTCTATCACACTACCACTATGCCACGCCCGGACTTTTCCTACGCCTCCTCCTCTTTGTGCCAATCTGTCACCTCTGAATACCGTTAAGGGTAAACTATCGGTTAGAATGGAGTCGGGAAGCTCACTGTGCATCCATGTCTCAGATAGTAAGAGAATGTGATATTTACAGCAACGAAGAAGAAAATAAAGATCATATAGCTTATTCATTACTGATCTACAGTGGAAAGACAAGCATTTGATTACTTCTTCTCTAGCTCTTTTATCCGACTTATCCTATGGTGAATAACGAGAGGTTTTCCTAACATTTCTTCTTCTGGAAACAAATTCGTCTGACTTTCTGGGGCATGAGGTAGATTCTTCAGCGTTTCTGGTATTGCGTCTGCTTCTGACTTGTTGCGGCTTCACGGAGCTTTCCGCCAGAGAAGGAAAGTCAGTTGGAGAAGCCTTCAATGTAGATGTCGACCGGGCCCCAGAGTTCACCAGCGAAGACGATGGCATTTGGAAGTGTTGAGTTGAAATGGCTAAGGGGGATAGTGACGAAGAGGCGGGAGGAACTATGGATACTTTATGACCTCTCACCTAGTTACCTTTCAAGTTTGTTTTGGTCTACAGCCTTTACTACATAAAGCTCATGTTTCGAAATCATTTGGAGTGAATCCTAGATTGATAATTGAAAATCCGAAAAAAATGACCGGAAGCACCTAATTTCAACCAAATGCCTAGAAAAACTTGGTTTTTGATGTTATGTTTTGCAAGACAAACACAGTTTGTTGAAGTAAAACATTCATTATAATCCACTGCTTCTAGCAATCACGATAGCTTAGCACTTTAGTGCTCACGTTTTCTCTAAATACGACAAGGAGGTATATCATCCGATGTCGATCAAAAACGGGGCGGGAGAAAAGGTTGGAGAGCGTATAACGGTCCTCTCGTGCCCATTCAGGGCCGAGTCCTTAACCCTGCCTCGTCACTTGTATTTTTATGAGCGAAACCCGAAGAGTAGGGTATCGCTTTTATATGTTTTTGTTGAGTGTGACTCGAAACCCGACCAACGGTATCAAAACTTTTATACACATGATTATGTATAAACATGACACAACAACATAACAAGATAGATACATTAACTATAATTTGGCAGACGCTTCCTTTTTAAACGACTTCTTTCTTGAAGCATCAATCTCCTTCAGACTCTGATTCTTCTTGTCGACCCCTCGCTGCTCCTTTCCCCATTTTCTCTGATGTCCTCGCTTTCGTCTGAAAAACGAGAAGTATTGGTCTTGTGATGGAAAGCAATTTTATAAAATTTTGCTAGGGTGGGAATGTGATTGCTATCAGCAGTGGTATCATAATAAATATTTTACTTCAACAACTGTGTTGTCTTACAAAATATATCATTATATATATATATTATATATTTTATCTACATCTTTCGATGCAATAAGGCACAAATTTAATTACAATTGAAAATGAGTAATGAATAGATCAGCTAAACAATTGTCAAATACGATAACAAAAGCGATACATCAATTTGACTTTAATATAGCGAATTAAACGGGAAAAAAAAAACAAACAAACAAACAAAACTATATAAGTAGAACAATTTGAACGACAAAAAAATAAATAAAATAAATTAGTTCTGAATTCATGACGAGAGAAGAGTAGATAGAACACCACTTTTTAATTGGGATTTAAAATATTTCAGGTTCATACTATTAATCAAGTTTCGAGGTAGTTTGCTGAAAAGTCGGGATATTCGCATTCCATAAGAGTTGTTTCTAGCTGTATTCTTGCTACCCTGAACTAATAAGCCATTTATATTAGTTCGCGTTGGAATAGTCTCTTTGAAAAATCGCCTTTTATCTATTATCGACAGTCCATGGAAGATCTTGAAACCCATAACTAAGTCAGAAAATATCCTCCTCTTGGAGAGAGAAACGAATCCAAGGCGGGCAAGTCGATTGGGGTAAGAAGGAAGAGACCTCGTATTAACTTCATTTGCGAAACATCGATGATAAACTATGCGAGTGAATTTCCTTGAAACTTTCTCTATATCATCACAATCTCTTCCATAGTATGGATTCCATATATTCGAAGCATAGTCCAAGTGCGGCATTACATAAGTTTTAAAGCACTTGACCAGTATACCAGGATCATTAACAGTTACCGCACGGAGCATAGCATACATTGCTTTGGATGCCTTTTTAACTCGGTCTGCTACAGCCTCTTTCCTACGCAAAGAAGAAACTATTTGTATGCCCAGGTCACGTATCTGAGATACACATGAAATGGAAACATTATTTATACTGTATGAGGAATATAAAGATCGACCTCCAATGTGAATATGGAGAGACTTGGATGGAGAAAGAGATAGTTGGTTAACTAAACACCAATCGAATACGGAATCTAATGCTGATTGCAGCTCTCGAGTTCGTTCGCCGTATGAGTTCTTATCGTAAGAAACATAAATCTTGAGATCGTCTGCGTATGCTTGATAACGAATATTAGGAAAGTTCTCTAGTACCTCATTTATATCGGATATATACAGAGTAAAAAGAAGTGGCCCCAAGACAGACCCTTGGGGCACACCCGATGTGGCATTCATTGGATCAGAAGTGACATCACCCATACGCACAGAGAAAGATCTATTAGTTAAAAAAGACTCAAGCAGGAGTGGGTCAAGAAAGGAGTGGGTCAGTAATTCCATAATGTGTGCATTTCGACAAAAGCTTACTTATACTAATGGTGTCAAATGCACGAGAGAAGTCAAGGTAGATGACATCCGTTGAAAGACCTTTGGCTAACGAAGAGGTCCAATCGTCTTCACATACTAATAAATTGGTTACTATGGACGCTCCACGCCTAAACCCATGTTGATTGATAGGTATAATAGAGTGCTCGGATAGATGATTGATTATGAAAGCTCTAACAAGTCGCTCCATCGTTTTAGAACAGGGAGAAAGGATGGAAATCGGACGATAGGAGGACACCAAGTGAGATTCCTTGCCCGGTTTCAGAATAGGGGTCACCAGAGAATGTTTCCAGTAAGACGGTATTTGACCGCAGATAATACAATAGTTGAAAATATGGGAAAGAGGAAGTGTAAGAGACTTGGCACATTTCTTGAGGACAATCTGAGGGATACCATCTGAACCTTTGCTACCCGTTGGTTTAAGCTTCGAGAGGCTTTTAAGAACAGAAGAGGGGAGAAAAATAGGAAAGGGGCTCATAGTAGGGGCCGCTTCAGTTTGCAATGCGATACGTTGGTTATCATCCTTAGTATAATGAGAAGCGAATTCGGTAGAGAGCAGAGAACATTTAAGTTTATTTTTCAATACTATATCCCCTGTAGTATTCAATAGATATCGAGGAGGCACAGGTTTAGGCCGAGTGAGGGATGAGATATGTCGGAACAAGTCCCGAGAGCGAGACAATTTCTTCTTCTCACAATGCCTAGTCCATTTCATTATCTGCATCAGTAGATCTTTACTAGCTTTCTCGTAAAGAGAACGGGTATTAGGATCGTCAATATTGTGAAACAGAGAGTTACGATATTTAATTATTCTCTGAATATGGCGAGGATAAGTGGCAGTGAGGGTTCGAGGTCTACGAATTGGAACGAATTCAGAAATAGCGTATTCAATAACGGCGAGGAAACGGCCATACAGATCGTCAATAGAGAGGGGATCGTCAAGTACATTTCCCCTCTCTGTTCATTTCCCCTCTCTGTTCTCTTTTCCCCTCTCTGTTCTCATTTCCCCTCTCTGTTCTCATTTCCCCTCTCTGTTCTCATTTCCCCTCTCTGTTCTCATTTCCCCTCTCTGTTCATTTCCCCTCTCTGTTCATTTCCCCTTTCTATTGCATTTCCCCTCTCTGTTCATTTCCCCTCTCTGTTCATTTCCCCTCTCTGTTCATTTCCCCTTTCTATTGCATTTCCCCTCTCTGTTCATTTCCCCTCTCTGTTCATTTCCCCTCTCTGTTCATTTCCCCTCTCTGTTCTCATTTCCCCTCTCTGTTCTCATTTCCCCTCTCTGTTCTCATTTCCCCTCTATGTTCTCATTTCCCCTCTCTGTTCTCATTTCCCCTCTCTGTTCTCATTTCCCCTCTCTGTTCTCATTTCCCCTCTCTGTTCTCATTTCCCCTCTCTGTTCATTTCCCCTCTCTGTTCATTTCCCCTCTCTATTGCATTTCCCCTCTCTGTTCATTTCCCCTCTCTGTTCATTTCCCCTCTCTGTTCTCATTTCCCCTCTCTGTTCTCATTTCCCCTCTCTGTTCTCATTTCCCCTCTCTGTTCTCATTTCCCCTCTCTGTTCATTTCCCCTCTCTGTTCATTTCCCTCTCTATTGCATTTCCTCTCTCTGTTCATTTCCCCTCTCTGTTCATTTCCCCTCTCTGTTCATTTCCCCTCTCTGTTCCTTTCCCCTCTCTGTTCTCATTACCCTCTCTGTTCTCATTTCCCCTCTCTGTTCTCATTTCCCCTCTCTGTTCATTTCCCCTCTCTGTTCTCATTTCCCCTCTCTGTTCTCATTTCCCCTCTCTGTTCTCATTTCCCCTCTCTGTTCATTTCCCTCTCTATTGCATTTCCTCTCTCTGTTCATTTCCCCTCTCTGTTCATTTCCCCTCTCTGTTCATTTCCCCTCTCTGTTCATTTCCCCTCTCTGTTCTCATTTCCCCTCTCTGTTCTCATTTCCCCTCTCTGTTCTCATTTCCCCTCTCTGTTCATTTCCCCTCTCTGTTTATTTCCCCTCTCTGTTCATTTCCCCTCTGTGTTCATTTCCCCTCTCTGTTCATTTCCCCTCTCTGTTCATTTCCCCTCTCTGTTCATTTCCCCTCTCTGTTCTCATTTCCCCTCTCTGTTCTCATTTCCCCTCTCTGTTCATTTCCCCTCTCTGTTCATTTCCCCTCTCTGTTCATTTCCTTTCTCTGTTCATTTCCCCTCTCTGTTCATTTCCCCTCTCTGTTCATTTCCCTTCTCTGTTCATTTCCCCTCTCTGTTCTCATTTTCCCTCTCTGTTCTCATTTCCCCTCTCTGTTCTCATTTCCCCTCTCTGTTCTCATTTCCCCTCTCTGTTCTCATTTCCCCTCTCTGTTCTCATTTCCCCTCTCTGTTCTCATTTCCCCTCTTTGTTCTCATTTCCCCTCTCTGTTCTCGCTATCGAGCGAGAACAGAGAGGGGAAATCCCCGTATAAAGTCCCCGTATAATTCCACCTTTCCACACATGTGATCATTTAGGCTTTCAATTTTTATTGCTATCTCAGCAATTAGCTCCAGATACTGATGTTGTTCTTGACTTCTCTAGGGCTGATTATGACGGAATGAATGCTTGTCTTTTGCTGATAGACTGGGAAAGAAATTTCGACTGCTTTGATAACATTGATGATCTATACAATCGTTTTCGAGCTCTGGTAACTGAGGTTATTCAGTTATATGTTCCGAAGCGAATTCCTCGCTCACCTTTTGCATGTTATCCTCCTCATGTTCATAGACTCATTGATTATAGAAATTCGCTTTTTCTCAGCGTTAGGGACCCAGTTATTCGTGATCTCTATTTTAAGGCCAGCTCTGATCTTCTTAAGCAAGTTGAGAAATGGAATAGATATTGTGAAAGGAAAAAGTTGAAAAGATCTGCTGATATGTATCGTTATATATCCTCACTTACAAGGCCTAAATCATCTCCTCCTCGTTGTTTGAAAACTTCTATAGGCAGTTTTGTTGTTGACACTTCCTCTAAATGTAATTTATTGGCCGACGAGTTTGCATCCTCCTTCACGGTAGATGATTGTCTGCCCCCTCCTCTCTTTGGAGATTCTATTCCTTCTCAAAATGCTGATTACTTGTTTCTACCATGTGAAGTTTACAGAGTTCTCTCTAAACTCAAATCAACGTGCACTACTGGCGCGGACGGAATTCCTCAGATCATCTTCAAGAAGTGTGCCAAATCTCTCGCTCTCCCGCTTGCCCACATCATCAACTTTTCATTGTGGCTCGGTGTGAAACCTTCTCTGTGGAAACAATCTCTCATCACTGCAATACCTAAACCAGGAAAAGAACCAACTTTGACATCATCCTACCGGCCTATTTCTATTTTATCTCCCGCTTCTAAAGTTATGGAGTGTTTGATCAGAACCACTATAGAAACTCACTTAAAGAATTTTGATCTGATGCCAGATAACCAACATGGTTTCAGATCCCAAGCTTCTGTTGTGACTAACCTTTTAGTCTGTGAGAATGATTGGTCATATGATCTTAGTAGAGGATTATCTCTTGATGTAATATATCTTGACTTTTCGAGAGCCTTTGACTCCATCAACATCTCTAAGCTTTTAACCAAGTTATCCCATATAGGTTTGTCGCCTACATTGATGTCATGGCTCAAATCTTTCCTTTCTGATCGATTATTTTTCGTTCGAATAGGTAACATTATATCTGCTCCCAAACCCGTTACTTCTGGCGTGCCTCAAGGCTCCGTTCTCGGACTTATTTTATTTACTCTATATATCCGTGAATTGAACTACGTCCTCAAGCCTTTCCCCAATGTCAAGTATCAAGCCTATGCTGACGACATCAAGTTGTATATCTCCCACAATTCCTCGAATGAAATGGGACGCGTTTCTGAAATGCAGAGTTGTCTTGATGCCGTTTCATCTTGGAGCAGAAACAATCAGCTCACCTTATCCGCAAAAAAAACGTACCATTTGCAACTAGGAAACTCGGAATGTTCATTTGATTATCGCTTAAATGATGTCACTTTATCTAAAGAGACTCAAGTCAAAGATCTTGGTGTTCTAGTTGTTCCCAGTCTCCGAAGACATGACGCCATTGTTGATCGAACTGTAAAGGCTACCAGAGCCATGTATGCTATGCTTCGCGCTGTTTCTATCAATGATCCAAAAGTGCTAGTTAAGTGTTTAATGACATACGTTCTACCTCATTTGGAGTTTGCCTCTTGCTTTTGGAACCCGATTTACAAGAAAGACTCTGAATTGTTAGAGAAAGTACAGAAATCGTTTACTAGAATTCTCTTTTATCGATGTTTCCCACAGCCGGATTACCCTCTTAGCCTTCCATGTTATAGAGATCGTCTGAATCTAGTTGGCCTGAGTACCTTAGCTGAAAGAAGGGTGATTGCAGATCTTAAAATGGGTTGGAAGATCTTCAATGATAAGTCTATTATTCAAAAATCACGCATTTTCAAGCGCACCTCCCCCACTCGTACAAATAATAATGGTATTGCAATTGAATGTACTTCTTCGACTCCTAGATTCAATTGTTTCGGTTTACGAGTTTCAAGAATGTTTTACGGAATCTCGAGTGAAATATTAAATTCAGGAACAGTAGAGCAGTTCATAAGTTGTCTCCGTAACGAGAATGTGGTCAGTGAATTGGCAAATAGTTTACGGGTTTCAAGAATGTTTTACGGAATCTCGAGTGAAATATTAAATTCAGGAACAGTAGAGCAGTTCATAAGTCGTCTCCGTAACGAGAATGGGGTCAGTGAATTGGCAAATAATCAGTAGCATTTAGAAATTTTCCTTACTTCTAGCCATACTTTGTATGTATCATTTTGTATGTATGTATGGTGTTACTCACCATAATCTTGCATTGTAGGATGTCGATGGAATAATATAGGAGAGTTGTTTCGCTAACTTGAGTGTTGATGATCTCATATGTATTCTTATTCAATGTTTGTGCTCGAATTTTAGTTGTAATATGTGTTGATTTTGCATCGTATGATGTAGATAAAATAATAAATAAAAAGATTTCTCTTCGAAAATTTCGAAAACTGCCTTATGGGTAATCAGTTCGTTTTAAAATTTTCTTTTCACGACTGAAACAGTTTTTCTTTTCAGAACTGAAAATTTTTACCATTCCATCAATCCGCGTTTTATGCGCTCGTTGAAGAGCTTTTCTGGTTTATCGCTGTAAACGTTGTATTTCATTTCATTAATCATTTATAATACAGTTTCAAACAATGTACATTAGGAATTGATAATGTCAAGAGTAGTATCAAAATAGTAAGAATTACATTTTTAAAAATTAATTTGTTTAAAAAAAATAACAAATTATGAAGTTTTTTTTAAACATGAAAGAGAGCTTTGAAACTAATCTGCATGCAACAGTATATTTGTATCCGCTCGGACGTAGGGTATCATTAAAATTTTTTTTCAAGTGATACGAGTCTCCGAAAGAAAACTTGGAGGATTTTGAGTAGTCTGTAACTTTTTTTATTTCACAAATTCCATTGCATTAAAGTCTTAAAAGCTAATTGAAGTGCTGGTTTTTTCAACGGAGTTTTCTTATTACAAAAAATGCGTAGGACATATTTTTTTCTCGTGTTGTAATGGTTAAGATTGGGATATATGACACTTTGTTACACGACACTTTGTTTCAGGGGCTTTTGCTTTTAGTGTGTTTTAACTACTGTATTTTTCAGACAATTTTCTCTATTTTTTGACAAATTTAGTCATTGAATCGACAAAGAATCAAGAAAGTGAGAAATTTTTTCATGCGGTCTCTTTCCTAAGCCGTACGGCCTCGTAAGCGTACCTTTGCCTGAGTCTAAGCCAAAAAAAAACAGTGAATAATAGCTGAAAACAGCTAAGCCCCAATTAACTCAATTATACTGGATAAAACTGAACTATTTTGGCTAATTGTTCTATGTATAAGGCCTCATACCTAAGCCGTAAGGCTTCGTTAGCATACATTTTAACTGAGCCTAAGCGAAAAAGTCTGTGAAGGGCGTGTAACAAAGTGTCGTGTAACAAACTGTGGTGTAACAAAATTTCGTGTAACAAACTGTCGCGATACCGTAAGATTGAACAAAATAAAGAACGCATTGCAAGTAGATTACTACCAGTTACACAGTTAATACCTGTTTGAATATATCATTTCTTAGAAAAATGTGAGTAAATAATAGACTCTGGTGTAATAGTTAGAACATAGTCTCATATTCAGAATATTTAAAAGACTTTACCAGCTCATGCTGAGCCCTTTCTTCCGAAATACCTCTATAGTAGCTCAAATTTTTTCTTACATTAGATTTCAACTAATACGACACAGAAAAAGTAAGTAGAAACTAATGTAACACACTCGGCCAAAAATTATTTTTCCAAACAAGTTTCTAGTTTTTTACTCCTGCATCTGAGCTCTTTATTGTATCATCAAAAAAGAGTATGCACTTGTCGACCCGCGAGGAAGCTGAAGACAACAAAGGAGTATAGTGCAGTAATCTATCTAACATAAAATAATTTTAAAAAAGAGTAGTATCAGAAAGGCAGAAAGAATAGCTCGATAGTATACTAGTACATATTCACAATTGTCTATCAAATTGATGAAAGTATGTTTAAATACATGAATTAGATTCGTTTGAAGTTCAAATAAACTGGAATATAGAAAAATACTATATATCTTGATAAAGACGGAGGCCACAATAAACCTGAGTGAGGGTACAGTTTGAATCTCTCCAGCAATGTACATGAATCGAATACTGTAAAATGAAACAGCTCGGCAGACAAAACGTCGCAAACATAATATGTACTGTGTATCTCTGTATTACATAAGATCGGAAGGTAAGAAGTTTATGAAACGGTTTCTGATTGCACGCCTTGACTCTAATTTTTTTAAAAACTCTTCAAAGAGTTTCCTCACTCATTTTACTCGCCATTATCTAACTGAGGTCATGAAAATTTATAGCTTCCAATGAATAATTCAATAATTCGTGAACTAGAATGTAGGTAATAACGAAAAAAGTAAATTTCTATGGTTTGGCGTTATTTTTGACCTTGTTAGAAAATGTTTTTCAACTAGATAGAGAAGTAGAAACAGTCCGATTCGTCTGGTCTTCATCTGCGGGCTCGTAGGCGGGCTCGCGGTCATCTTCGTGGAAAGGCTCGCCCTCCTGAGACAGCATACACGGCTTATGCTTCGAATGCATCGATACCGCATCCTGAAAACGATCTTACTGAAGCAACTCATCGTCGTGAATAATAAATTCTGCGAATATGCACGGTATTTGCTTGATATCTCTTAAAGTTGAGCACTGAAAAGAAGTAATAAAAAGTTAAGGAGTGAAAACGAGAGAGAAAAATTGGCAATGGACTTATTCACAGAGAAAGAATTATTAATTTTGAAGAGTTTTCGAACAATATATTAGAGACGATTACTTTGCTCAAATATATTATGCAGTTTCGGTAGTTTTTCTTAAGAGCTGTTGAGATTCGATAATCCTTTCTTAAGAGCTGTTGAGATTCGATAATCCTTTCTTAAGAGCTGTTGAGATTCGATAATCCTTTCTTAAGAGCTGTTGAGATTCGATAATCCTTTCTTAAGAGCTGTTGAGATTCGATAATCCTTTCTTAAGAGCTGTTGAGATTCGATAATCCTTTCTTAAGAGCTGTTGAGATTCGATAATCCTTTCTTAAGAGCTGTTGAGATTCGATAATCCTTTCTTAAGAGCTGTTGAGATTCGATAATCCTTTCTTAAGAGCTGTTGAGATTCGATAATCCTTTCTTAAGAGCTGTTGAGATTCGATAATCCTTTCTTAAGAGCTGTTGAGATTCGATAATCCTTTCTTAAGAGCTGTTGAGATTCGATAATCCTTTCTTAAGAGCTGTTGAGATTCGATAATCCTTTCTTAAGAGCTGTTGAGATTCGATAATCCTTTCTTAAGAGCTGTTGAGATTCGATAATCCTTTCTTAAGAGCTGTTGAGATTCGATAATCCTTTCTTAAGAGCTGTTGAGATTCGATAATCCTTTCTTAAGAGCTGTTGAGATTCGATAATCCTTTCTTAAGAGCTGTTGAGATTCGATAATCATTTCTTAAGAGCTGTTGAGATTCGATAACCCTTTCTTAAGAGCTGTTGAGATTCGATAATAATTTCTTAAGAGCTGTTGAGATTCGATAATCCTTTCTCAAGAGCTGTTGAGATTCGATAATCCTTTCTTAAGAGCTGTTGAGATTCGATAATCCTTTCTTAAGAGCTGTTGAGATTCGATAATCATTTCTTAAGAGCTGTTGAGATTCGATAACCCTTTCTTAAGAGCTGTTGAGATTCGATAATAATTTCTTAAGAGCTGTTGAGATTCGATAATCCTTTCTCAAGAGCTGTTGAGATTCGATAATCCTTTCTTAAGAGCTGTTGAGATTCGATAATCCAGTAGTGAATATCGCCTATATGTAATATCCAAGTTGAGGTACTCTTCATTGAAAATCACGAAAATAAGCTCGTGAATGAGCCAAAATTTGCCTTGCGAACTTAAATCTTTTACCGTGCTAGTATGTACTATATTGATATTTTGACTTGAGTCTAAATTTTCGAGTTTAAATTAGGCATGCACAATAAAAGCAGCGAGGAATTAAAGTAGTTTGAGGATGACTCTTGCGTTTTTATTTTTCAGAAATTTTCACGAACGACTCAATTACATCTTTGGAAAATCCAGACCGGAAAAAGTTAAAGTTTTTAGATGGACTCTGCTTTATTAATAAAAACTTTTTATTTTGCGCTCTCTGTATGTGACGAAAATTTGGGACCCACGACATTTGATACTGCGACATTTGCTTCCCGAATGGAATTTTCTAAACAAAATTAACCATGTAAAGAGGTTTTTTAAAAAAACTACTGATTACTGATTATTAATTTGTTTTGTTAAATAAGTTGTTATGAAAATTTTTCACTTACTGATTTATGACGTGTTGATTGAATAAATTGTTAAACTAATTTTTCAAACTAACTAATTGCCGATTAAATAAACCGAGTGCCGATTAAATACAATGTTGTGATAATTTTCAGATAACTGTTTAATTTTTTTGATAAATTGTTGATTGAATACAATATTATAACATTTTTAGTAATGTGGGCGTGATATATGTGATAATGATAGGATAATATTAGATATAGCATTAGGATCATGACTAATGCATTTCATGACTCTACCCAACGAGAGGCGATTATTCACAATATTGTATTCAATCAACAATTTATCAAAAGTTGAACAGTTAGTTGAAATTTATCACAACATTGTATTTAATCGGCACTTCATAAATCAGTTAGTTTGAAATTTTTATATGTATATTATTGTATTCAATAAACACGTCTAGAATCAGTTTGTGAAAAATTTTCCTAACAATATATTTAACCAAAAATTTATAATCAGTAATCAGTCGTTTAAAAAAACCTCTTTTCCAGTTTAACTTTGTTTAGAAAATTCCATTCGGTAAGCGAATGTCGCGGTAGCAAATGTCGCGGGTAGCAAATGTCGTGATACCGTAAATTTGAATTATTTTATGATCTTCCAAAGTTTTTTCTTTTTCGCCTGTTGGCTAAGTGAGCGCATAATCCGAAATGAATTAGCTGTTGATAAATATCACTGCGTGAAGCAAGGATTGATTTTCTCTAGGAGGACCTAGTTTAGTATTATTTATTTGTCATCGTCAGACCCCGAGAATCGTATTTATAGTTGTCTTCTGGATGTGTTCTAGATGAGTCAGTCTAGAACACATATTTCTAACCCAGATTGTGTCGGGAAGCGGTTTGTTGGAGGTCTCTGGCAGGAAGTAGACGAGCAGCATGGCAATCCACGAAAACACCGCGAATATGATCATTGGTACGATGGGCAGAGTGACGTCTGAGAGAATAGCGAGATAACCAGCGGCTGCCGATCCGAGACGAGCCACCTGGAATGGTGTTTCAAATTTAGATTCAATCGCTTAATTCTCGATGTTATGGGACATGAAGTGCCATCAATTGAAACTGTTCCATCTGATTCTTCGGCTTTCGATAGTATAGAAGGAATGAGAAGGCAGAAAGGAGACTGGAGTGTCGAAAGCGCTTTGTACATTACGGCCTCATATCCTGCTAGAGACCGGAATCCTTCATTCTGGACAAATTTAATGAAATGTATTACGTATAGTTAGAATATGGAAAGTTTGGCTCCAGATTCGCGATAAAGTTTAAACCAGCCAATCTTGAGAAAATGATATGACCATTTAATACTGTCATAAACTGGCCGTTCGAGTATGTCACAATAGTAGTGTCCGCTGATTATTTTGTGACGAGTCACAAGTTAATCCCTATTTTCGAGCAGGTCTACCAAAGGGGTCCAGAATTTTGAATAGTGCTGGAAAAACTTACTTCTATAAACATTGGCAGTTTCTCAGTACGTTTACGATGTTTGTACCTCTTCTTAAACAGGGGAGCGCACATCTTGACGCGAGGCGAGGAAGATCATTTTTATGTATGTACTCAAACTCGTCAACAAAAACGTGCTCAATTGACAAGATTCTTCATGCAAAAAAACTCATTCGATGTTCTTGGGGTATTGACTTACAGTCGAAGTGAACGCCACCGCTGAGTTTCGCACTACGGTCGGATTGAGTTCGGCTGTGAAGATGTAGAGAATGTTAAAGGCGCTCTGCACGAACGCCTTCGCCGTCAGCATCATGCAGAGGGAGACCTGTTTGAACAGTAAGTGATATGCTAGGTATCGAATGCCATCAACAAATAAAACGCTTAGTTGTTCCTATTTATAAACGAATTTTTCTGATTCTCTTTAGGCTGAAAAAATTATGTTCTGCCTCTTTTTTCAAATACAATAAACTAGTTACCTTTTTTCTACACAGGTAATTGATCTTATTTAAAACTCTTTTGCAAATTAAAATTCGTTATCTTAACTGAAAAATTAATTTTAGAATCTAGATAAAAGTGGTAAATAAAACAGTAAAATTTAATTTTTCATTTATTTTTGTTTTGATTTTGTTTTCTCTTTTTAATCTTCTGTCTCTCTTTCATCATGTTTTGTTTTTCAAAATTTTAGTAGAGACGCTCGTAATTTCTCAGGATTTTTCAACCCACAACTGGCGCTAATTCAGAGTAATAAACAAAGTTTCTTAGCATAAATTGGCGCCGAAATGGCTCATTCGAAATGGCTCGCCTTGGTGTTGATACGAATCACTCCTTTATTTGACCACCTACCTGTCCCTTCCAAAATCACCCTTGCGATAAAGTATTATTATTATTATTTCCTACTTGCACTTAAAGACTAACCACTTGAAAGCCACTTGAGACGGTGAAGAGAGTTCCAATCAAAGAAGCTCCTGCCCCGAAGAGCATCCATGCCTGTGACCTACAATACATCTTCATAATGCAGAGGGAGTCTTGAAGTTGCTCGAAAGAATATATGTACATCTTCAATAAGCCTAATTTTATTTTCTCACCGAAAAAACACTTTTTTTATTTTCGTCCACCACAAAATCCTTTGTGACATTTGACGCCACAATTTTGTGATTTTTTTTGAAGCTTCATTCTTTTTTGTTACGAGGAATCTTCGAACTGTTGCACAGGCTATTAGAAAACTGGATTATGATTGGAGATCGAATTCCGTATTTTTCACTGACTGTTTCCTGCCCTTCTTTAGAAGAAAGACACACAAGAAAAGAGTCGGCAACTCGACGGCACCGGCGATTGCGTTGTTCAAGAAAAATTCACCTAAAAAGTCTAATATTCTGATTTACAGATGGAAGATGGAAGATTAATCTTCAGAAATTGCTAATTGGAAAGTTATTTTAATAAAAATACTTTTGAGCGCAAAAAAATTTAACCGTTAGATTGTCTAAACATTTGGGCATATGCTCATGCATTATCATTTAAATTGTTGACCTGTGAATAAAATCATTCTTATAGCTCACCGGCGAATATCGATCGACCAGGAGATGATTGATCGGAAAACGCGATGACGAGGCCATAGTAAACAAGAGCAGTCGCAGTCTTGAATCAAAGCTATACTCAAAATTTTCCAAACTGCAATGACTGCCTCAACGTTTATCGGGTCTCTTGTCTCTTTTAATCCGCAAGATTTAAATCTATGAATTTTGAAATCTTAATGAAATCTCTCTTAATGAATCACATCACTTGATAACTCAGAAAATTTTTATTGAAAAACTAAGTTATAAAGGATGATTGACAATTACAATGGTTGAATTAAGACCGAATGAATTCTACATATTAAAGCTCTCACTGAAGCCACAACTTTCCACCGTTCTATTAACTTCCAACATTGATCCTCATGCCAACAGTATACATATGTGTACAACTATCCAATTGGCTCTAAAAATGCGTTATTGATTCTAAAAAAGGAAAGAGGTACCCATATAAAGGAGAGAATAGCCATGCGAACTCCCATCTCCCTCGACCTGAAGAGGGCACTCAGGCCGGGCTTCTCGTGCTCTTTCAGCCACTTCTGCTTTTCCGCATGACGAACCTTAAAGAAATTGGTGCTGTTTTCCTTATCTTAATCATTCATTTTTCAAACATTCCGATACTGTTCGAACCTATCAGAAATATGTAGAACATTAAGGGCCTGGGAAAAAATTCATCTTTAAAATAAAGCCTATCAAGCCATAATTCCCAATTTAGGTCGGAATTCTACAAAATTAAACACAATGTTCAATTACAAGAGGTTTTTAACTTTTAGAATCCTTAGAGAATAACTAATAAATTGCATCGAACTCGAACAAACACGAAGTAACCAGTTCGAGATCAGATGGCAGACTGCTCTTGTTGTAGTTGCATGCTTGTCTGATGATCCGCTCTGCCTTGATGGTGTTTTCCTTGAAGTTCGGGGAGATAATCAGCCAGCGGGGCGACTCGGGCACGAACACCAGGAGAGCCATTGCCACCGAGTGCAGCAGACAAGTAACAACCTTAACCAGCGTTCGCCTTCAGAGCCCAATGATAGAGACTGCTCTGGCTCTTCAAAACAATAGTTTTGGATAAGAGTTTTAAGGAAAATGGAGTATTTTCCAAAGATACTTTTCATATATTCAAAGTGACTTCAAAAAACGTTACAATAAAGAGAAATTCAATGAAAATGGCTTGGATAAACTGTACACTTAAGGTTCTAAAATTTTACTATGGTTAACTTTGTGTTCCCAAATTACAAGTACCAACATGAATGCCAGTCCACTCCTTGCAGAGATACGCGACCAGTGCGAGGAAGGAGTAGCCGAGTGCCCAGGGGGCGTGCAACAAGGAGCCAACCAATGAGCGGTACTTCACCCCTTCACAATTCATTCTTTCTCTAAGAATGGTCAACTAGAAACCTAAACCTTTATAGTATTTTGTTTTTATTCCTCGTTTCTTTTAATGTGAGCGGTTTTAATGATAGAATGAAGTTTTCGACGTATTAGCCTCATGTGTATAAAAAAATTATAGGCGCTTTTCGAGTAGCGTTCGCCACCCAACCTTCACACCGTTACTAAAAGGTCCGTGCTTTAAAAAAAAAACTGATTTTAATAAATTATTTGCAAGGAATAAAGATTTGAAATTCAAATGTCAAGCGTAGTAACTCGAATATGATAATATGACTTGATATCGAGAAGCATCTTCAGATGTTTTACTAAGAGACTGCGAGTCATTAATATTATTTAGCTAAAAATCTCCAAGGAAGATGAGATCACAGGTGAACAAGAACATTCGATCACTAAGACCTTGCGAAGAAAAATTTTAAAGATCTGTTTGGTTGGTTGTTACTTGTCTCCGAAATAGTCTAGTACTATCATCTTGTAGCAGGGTTGGAATCGCAGTTTAAGAAAAATGATCGTTAGAACTACTTGCAGTCGATGAATTCGCTACAACTTAAAATATTCAAATTTCCGGGTTTTTTAGGTGTTACTTTTTTGCCTTTTTCGAAAAGTTGGCTATGACTGCTTGACTAGCTTTCAAATTATGGACTACAAATAGGTTTTGAAGACAATTATTCTGAGAAAATTTTGACGGAAAATTGCAGTTCTCACCAGTTACTTCCATGCAAAGCACATAGGCTGCCAAGTCACCGGCTTCATTGGAAGCCGCAAGGCAGAAGCGAACAAATAGGAAAATCTGCAAGAGTAAGAAAAATCGAATTGTTTGTCCATAGAGTGTCCTGTAAAAACTATTGAAACCGACGTTGGTCGTTTTCTTTATTTTTCATAATTGAAAATTTTGAAATAGTTTCAACTCAACATAACTTTTGCTTTCGCTGAGTGAGAATATCAATGTTGAAGTGCCTTGGAAAATATGGTTCCAAGCTGTAAGTCCGGTAATTTTTATATCCAAAAGACCAACCGGAAAGCTATCCACGAAAGGCAGAATAGCTCCGAAGACGAGTGAAATGACTCCGAAAAACAGAATGGCCGTACGTCTTCCGTACCTGAAAATGGGTTGAGGAACCTAACATGTAATCATGAAATGTTTTTCTTATTTTTCTTTAACCACTTCTTCAGCGACACTGCTAGCTGTCAAAATTACCTGAATGTCTATATTATTATTTTTTTCCAATAATCCATTGCTGTACCAATTGAACTGCTATTTGTTTTTTATGGAAATAAGTGAAATGAAATGAAATGAGAAAAACATTGTGCTCATTGATTACTGGAAAGTCTGACTATATGAAGACGCTTTTATGCGGCATTCGCACTTTACTAGTTTTGGAACAGCGAGGGTTTTTTCATCTAAATTACAAAAAAATTCGCTCATAATCTTAAGGAAATATCGGTATTAGAAATGAAAAGAGGCGACTTTCTTGGATAAATGCTGGTTCGATGATTATTAATCGAATCGTTGTGTTCATATATTATATTTTAAATACGTTAAAAAATGTGTTCGAAGTTTTTTTTGTTGAAGTTTCTTCACTAAAAAGTGATCCACTAGACTGAAATCTTATTGTCGCCTCAATATTTTTCAGCAGCTCATCATTATATTTCTCCATTCTTACCCTAGTTTACATAGTTAAAAAATCGATCTTAAATCATTAATTTTTTATCTAACCGTAGCTGCAGAAGTCTTTAAAGGTTTTCTCTGTTCCTTTCTTTGACTTTGTCTTCTCACTTTATCTTGCTCTGTCATCTTTTACTTATTCTCCCATTCTTTCTCTTTCTCTCTATCAATCATCTCTCTTATTCCATCTCTCTCTAACTCACCCTCTCACTCCCTCTCTCTCTCTCTCTCTCTCTCTCTCTCTCTCTCTCTCTCTCTCTCTCTCTCTCTCTCTCTCTCTCTCTCTCTCTCTCTCTCTCTCTCTCTGAGAGACTAACCTATCAGAAACCATACCGCCAACGAAGCAACCGACCAAGTACCCCAACGAGTAAGCGAGATGAACATGTGCTCTGCTCCAGTTATCGTCACACACTCGGTTCCATTTTGACACCACAGTCTCCTTCATTATCTGCAAACGATCTACAGTACTTGTTTCGACTTTGAGATCTACGCACAATACCCAGCTCGCATCAAGAGCTTTTAGCTATAATTTGCACTTTTTCGTCATAAGGCCTGTCTCGGGCTTTTTCCCGAACTTTCCTGTAGTAAAGACTATTGCACTTGTTTATGTGAAATTGTTCATCAACACTTTAGAAAGCTTATACATTTTCTGATGAAAAAATCATCCTGAAAGTTTTATAAACTGGGCATTTTTTGTTCGCCTCCTTCTCCCAGACGGAACGTTTGTGTTGTCTCACCGATTTGTCGTACTCCCATGCTTTGCACCGCTTGACTG
Source organism: Allodiplogaster pararmata (assembly GCA_964056735.1). NCBI lineage: Eukaryota > Metazoa > Nematoda > Chromadorea > Rhabditida > Diplogasteridae > Allodiplogaster > Allodiplogaster pararmata. The sequence goes on along the minus strand of OZ057404.1, from coordinate 40,385,383 downwards.
CTGTAGTCGGCGGTAGCTTCTGTCAACATATCGCCCGTTTCATACTTCTTCACAACCATAGCTCACCAAGATAAGCTGAGGCGGGTGACGGGGCGACTATTGGTTCGACCAGGGGGAAGGGGACGGGGTCAACAAAACTTCTTGGCTGCTTTAGATGTTGATGTTTTTCTTAGCTAGGGAAACAGTTCAACATTTAAATTTTTGCTAAATTACAATTTTTAAAAAAAATTTTTTAGATCAACGTCTGTTCAATTCTCTTAACAAGTTAAAAGTTTTTTTAAATAGACCGGGCGGGCGATCGGGAGGAATCTTACAATTTTGGTGAGGTATGTTCACAACCATTTAAAATACGACTCTTGATCTCATTTTACTAAATTTTCAATACTTTTATGGGAATTACAAACTAGATCGCGAGGACGAAAAACTTTGAAAGAATCTCTAGGTGTACACGTGGTGTTCGTTCATAATTATTGATGAAATTTTAGTCAGGGGTAGCGATTTCTTATCTGTTGTAAGAAAGAAACGAGCGTGATATATTCACGTTATTTGATGGAATTCCATAAATAAGGTGGAGGCTGATGAAGCTTCTACATGCAAAATAGTCACCTTAAGTTGTTCCAAAGTGTAGTTCTTATACTTTGACCAATCTCGATTAACATGCATACACTGTTCATGCCAGATTGCACCGCGCTGCCGATTCTTCTCCTGCAAATCTCAAGGATGCTTTTCAAATTTCCATGAAGCGTAATGAAACAAAAATACACCAAAACACCCTAATCTTATCAATACAACGAATACTGAATGTTGGGTTATTTCGAATGAATTGAATCGATTGTTTTTCTCGTGTGTATGATTTTTATGCTTTATTGTTCTGCGGTTTCAATAACGTATGAAGCATATACATATATACAATACACTAACAGTCAATGTTACTGTATTATGACTTTTAGTGTTCCTTTTCGAATTCTAACGCTCCGTAAGAGTCTTATTTTAATTTTAACATGGCTAATCCTGTTACTGACGAATTGGAAAAAGAGAGAGAGAGATGGAGAAAGAAGGACAGGAACAAAAAGAGAGAAAGAGAGTTGAAGAGAGAAGCAGATAGTGTCTTTACACTACGTGTAAGGTAAAGCTTAAAGTGAAGGCTCAAAAAAGATCATAGATAAGAGACCTCATGTAAGATAATGCTGAAATGTGTCACCGTCCAAAAAGTATTATATGACAAAGGAACCGAAAATATTACTATCATTTCTTATCAAGAATGATTACTTCCTACTCGGAACATAAAACATTTTCTATTTTTAGACTTTGCGCCAAAAACAGAGCATGCGATATTAAAAGACACCTTTTTTTTCACCACGTATACCGATAATTAACAAAAGAGAAAGTTCTGTTTGTATATATATATACTTCTCGAAAGAGGACGGAGGAGTTGAGAAACTGTTCCCAAGTGTAGCCGCGGTTCTCTCTGTTGATCTCGGCTGCCGTGAAACCTTCCACCTCAAAGAAAGTTATTCTCTTATCTGCGATAAGCATTCAGCAGTGCACATCTGATAGCTTTCGAGAGTTAAGGATCCACACAAAAGAGAAGCTTAGTTTTTTCTGGAACACAATCAAGCCAGTCAGGGGATATTGTTTCGAATGCCTCATAAAAGTCCAGAAAATTCTCCTTTTCACAAATTGAACTTGGATTCTTCAAAAAAAAATAAATAAAGCTCATTAAAGCGAATCAAAAACCTTAACACATCCATATTTTCGAGTTAATTATATGTACTACATTGAGAAAGACAGAGAAAAGTTGAAGAAAAAGGACAAAATAATTACAGAGAGAGTAAGAAAGAAAGATTTAGGTGAGTTGATATCAGTAACCTTACACCAATGATCCGGTTGATACATCATGTAGACAACGCTCAAATTGAACATTGCGTGTGGAATCTGAAGCCAAATTGGTACCCAGGAATCTCATTGAAAATTTTTCAGTTAAAAACTTTTTAGAAAGTCAAAAGCGTTGATGATCGACCTGTCCGAATCTTTACTATACATATTTCAGATAATTGTCACCTGCATTGAGACATATCAACTAGTCACATACCCGCTTCCCCCTTCAAAAGTAAAATAAGAACCTGCTGTGCAACAATAATACAGTAGATTATCATCTGCCATTTATTGCAGCCTCCGATCAGATTGAGTATACCTCGAAATCATTTCTCGATAGAGTATTTCACTTAAAAGTTTCTCACTCGAGAAAAAAACAACAATGAAACTAGCAAAATGAAGAAAAGGCCTTCAGCTAGGCCCGTTACAATTTATTCGTGAACTCATTTATTCTTTAAAAAATATTCTTTGGATGGATTCTGTGCATATATGGAGAATTCCATGATAGAAAGAGAGAATGAGAGAGAAAATCCTAAAGAAGTAGAACCTTCAAAATCTATATCTGTCAGCTGGCGCTGCTTCGCGGGGTCGGGGAGGGCACCGTACTTCTTACGGCGCTCTTCGTGGTGCAGATTTATTTGCAGCTCACTGTTCAATCGGTTCCTGAGAATCGTACGACTTGTCTTTAAACAGAAACCCTAATTTTTTAAACTTTCTCTCAGATAGTGGTATCTATTAAAAAGGCGTTTTCCAGCATTATAACTTCTAAATATTGCGGCGTTTCTTAAACCTTTTCTAGATCTTTAGATGTTTTCCTTTTCCTTTTCGATTTTCAAACGTCTCATATTTTTGAACTTGTGTTTGTTCTTTAAAAAAAATTCTGAAATGTTAAAAATCTTTAAGGGCTAAAACATATTGCTTAGGTGATAAAATTGTGAAAATAACTTGAACAGTAATTTCCGAATACTCCCGGAAAAAAACAATATGTATATTATTTATTTTCAAATGCTTGAGAACAACTCTTCATATTCATTTCATACGATCACTGAGAAGAACATAAGTACGAACCCAGATTTTGTTCTTGTCAAGTACTCCTCGGACTTCAGCAAGGCAGGGTCCGTGATCGCTGCCTCCGTCCAACCTACAAAGCCATGTGTTATTTCTCATTTTTTCCACAATGATTAAACTTTCCGAGCTCATGTAAAGTAACCGGCTGTTTTGATTTTTTTCTTCTTCAGTTTGTGTACTTTATTGGACAAATTTTTAATAAGGCGAGTCAATGATCTCATGCAAAATAATTTTTTGGAGTTCTTCAACAAAAAAGCTCAATTGAAATCTTTGACGTCTTTCATTGCTATTTCTCTCAAAATTTGTATTGAGGACCAACCTTTTTCCTCTTTGGAGAGTTCTGGAATAAGAATGTCAATTCCACTGCGAAGCCGAATTGACAATGGCTGGGACTGGACAAGATTAGCCTTCTCTGCCACATCGTGCTGCTCTTCGAGACTTATCAGCCGATCAATGTCAGTGTCACTCTCCAAATGTCATTTTAAAACTTTTTCTGTCTGAGGATTTTCGAATAAAACATTTTTTGTCTGCGTTATTTCGGTCAGAAATCTACAAATGCTAAATTTTTATTAGAATCTAGTATCTGACCTTCGGAACGCATCAGGACTTTTAGATACAAACAGAAAAATTAAGGAATTTTAAGAGTATTTTTTATTTTAGAGTATTTTAATAGTAAAATTATTTCAATTAGGAAAGCTAAGAGTATTTTAAGGACAGGGAAATTCAAAACCAATTCACTTCCAGCTAATTGCGAATAAATATAGAATAAACCTGAATATAAAGTGGAGCGTCGTGAGGGGGAACTTCCGGAACTTGCTCCATTCCCTAGTCTTATACAGTCCAGTCTGAGAAAACAGCCGCCTCCCAGTTCCTCCTCATAACCGACATGACTTCATTTATCTGATCATTTGTTTTCATACAGGTTTTTTTTATAATTAAACGTATAAATATAGCTAGTTAGCATTCATGAACATATTGAACTCATGCAAAACATTCTCTGATAGATAGGCTTACATTTAACATGTATAAGCATGCAAGATTCATATGTACATACATATATCGAAAAAAATGTTTTCGTTATCAGTCGTATTCGATTCATCGTAAATAGATAATGAATATGTCACGGAACACTTCACGCTTAAGATCAGGTTTTCTATACTGTTTTCTGATTCTGAGGAAACTTTTCACAATGCGGAAAGTTTGCTCACAACTGTTTACTAACAGAGCATGAAAGCACTCGGATAATGATAGTCGGGTATTCCGTGACCAAAGTCTATACAACATTAAAAAGAGAACGCAAAGAACGAATTTTTTCGACGGAAATGTGTGAATACGGCTTTTTTTTGGAGAATAATCATTTTTACAGCCTTCTTTTTACAGATTCCGCCTTTTGATCAGAAACACTCTCTTTATCACATATAGACACATGACTTCAAGTGAAGCTGGTAACGCGTTAGCACTACAGATCATAAATTGAGAGTTGCTATGATTCAATTCCTCCCACTGCATTACCTTTTGTCCTTATGGCAATTCATTCAAATTTCACCTCAACTGGATTAAATCTACTTTTGATGCAAGAACCTAAACACTCGAAATTGATTTTTATTTGAACTGATACACCAGTTTTGTTTAATTGTACATCAGTATGTTCCCGTTCGTATCGGTTCCTCTTTCGGCGAAGGTGTAATTTTGCCATCCGTATCTGTAGTAACATTCGTTTCCCTCCGTGAACGGTTGCTCCCCGCACCGTCTCTTCCCTCGTCTGTGAGAATCCTTTCCCGAGAAGATTTGGCGCTCCGGGATCGTAGCGCCATCATGAGCGACAGAAGATGGAGGGTTGGTCCCCGATTCCTAAGGAAGGCAGAGAACGCTGAGGAGTGGAGTCGTCACATGTCGCAACAGATCCCATAATCGATGATGTTATATCTCCGATGTGGCTTGCTGATCTTGATAAAGCGTTTAAATTGAAAATCTGTAGTAACTAATTTTTTTTAGGGCAGTCAAAACTTTTTTATTTTGGCGGTTCCCTGGTTTTTTCGTTGAACGTTAGCCATTTCTTCTTAGTACCAGTTTTTATTATTATTGGTTTTCGTTTTATTTACATTGCTCGAAGGCAGGCGCGGTGCGGTGCAGTCATTGCCGAATAGTTTATATTGAATGAGTTTATTACTCTGTTCCTTACAGTGCATTATTAAAAAATAAAACACCTTCTTCTTCTTCCTAGCGTTATTCCCGCTGAAGAGCGGGTCCGCTGTGTAAATAGCATTTCGCCACATCATATTATACGATTCGAGGCGTTTTCGGCTATCAGCCCGTTAGCCGCCATGTCTTGTTCTATGGTGTCTCTCAATCTAAGCTTCGGTCTACCTCTTGGTCTTCTGCCCTGGATTTCCATGTTCCAAGCAGACTTGGGAACGGAGTCTGGATTGGATCTCAGCAAGTTTCCGTACCACCTAAGCCTGGACTCTCTGAGTTTTTCGGGTAATGATGCAACTCCTAACCGAGCTCTTATCGTTTCGTTGCGCATCATGTCTTTCCGGGTGACTCCGAGGCTCCATCTCAACATCTTCATTCCCATAACATGGAGCATCTTCTGGGTCTTTACTGTTAAAGGAGTGCATCCGAGTCCATATAGAGCAACTGGTCGTACGACTGATTTATAGATCTTACTTTTCAGTCGATCAGGCATGCGTCTGTCGCATAGGATACCAGTCGATTCTCTCCATTTGAGCCATGCTGCGTTGATTCTGGCACTGAAAGCCGCTGTTGGGTCCCCGTCTGTGGATATTTGAGAACCAGAATACTTGAAGTGCTCGACTTTCCGTAGCTCAGTGTTGTGTACTTTTATGGAGCTTGGGTCTTGGATTCTACTCGATGTTCCAGCTTCAAGATACTCGGTCTTCAATGCATTGAGTCGTAGTCCGTACTCTGCAAAGCGATAATTCCATTTTACCACTTGACGTTCGATATCTTCTCTTGTCTCCGAGCATAAGACGATGTCTTCGGCGCACAGGAGTGTCTTTGGTGGGTCTCGCTGGAGGTCTCTGGTTATTGTGTCCCAGAAATTTGGAACTGCAAGATATCTTCAAAGTATCTACAAAAGTATTTATCTACAAAGTTATCTAAAAAGAACTGCAAAACTAAACGTGCCTTTTTTTATCTTTCTCACCGCCAAGCGAGACTACAGACTACAGACTACAGAGAACGAAAAACTAGAAATCAAAAAGCCATATCTTAATATTTGTTGAGCTAGTGTCAAAATTGAGCTCATGCAGCGGGAATCGAGTCTAGCAGATAAGAAAACTAGAGAATATATGTATGTTTTGCTCCCAGAATAGGAGAGCTTCATACCCAATGATGACTTGTTCCATGTAAAGCCAAGCGTAAAGTATTTTCACTTTTTATCTGACAGTTCATGATTCGAGATAAGACGATTTAAGTATTGAAAGAAGTATTTTTCCGCGCATCTTGATTGAATTATCTAAAAATAATACATGAGAGAACATGTTTGGTATTTTGAATACTTTTATTTTATTTTTTTTTGTATTTTGAATACTCGGTGTTACAATTTTTTTTAACTGCGAAAGCGAGTAATAAAAGTCATAATGTGTAGCATTCGAATCGTCATTGAAAAAAATTTATCATAAAAAATCGAAATACCGGAACAAATTAGCCGAACAAAAAGTTTTTTCTCCGATTAACAGATTGCTTGCTATATTCGAATCAATTCATGAAATTACATCAATGTTTGAAAACATCAGAAATGCATACTAGAAAGAGAGATTCTTCTGAGTAGTACCATCGGAGTTTGGAGTTGGAATATTTTCAGGCAATACTAATTTTTGTCAAATGATTGAACTATCGCACAGAAAAAAGCTAATCCACCGGGCTGGATCGAACTCAACCATCCCGACTCTCGATCCCACCCGGTGGAACAGCTTTTTTCTGTGCGAAAGTTCAATCATTTGTCATCTTAACCAGGCGTCATTGCCTTTAAACTTTGTAACTTAGCATTTGAAGACTAATTTTGTGTTCCATATACATACTTCAATCGTTTTATTATAATTTGCTTTGAACAAAGCAGAACTTCCGGAATCTTCGAAAGACACCGACAAGACACAAGTTTTAAGTCTTTGCTGCATTCTCGAAGTAAAATGCAGATCTAAAAAATTAAATATAAAAACAACACAAAAAAATTCGATATGCTCGAACTATCCATTCGAAGACGCTCGAAAAAATGACTTCAAATAAAAAGATTTCAACTTGTATCGTTACCAGGCGTGCTCGTAAAAAAAGTCAAATTTTTTTTCTCGATTTTTTCGGAAAATTTCGAAAAAACCGGAAAACCAACAACAAAAAAAAACGAAAATCGAAAAATGTGCAATCCTGATCGTGAAAGATAGCAGCAAGCTTCAATGTCTTAGATAGGCATTATATAAATGAAAACATTCTTGGTTGTTTTTAATACAAAGGAACAGGACTAATTTTAGTCAAACAGCGTTCAAGCGAGAAAAAACAATGAATTGTTGTTTAGCATAATAATAATAATAATAATAATAATAATAATAATAATAATAATAATAATAATAATAATAATAGTTTATCGCATTCAGAATTTTTAATGAAAAACAAACAAACAAATTTATAGCACAATTGCAGCTACACTGAAAGCGTGACACTTTTTTCTAAAGTGAGAAAAGTTGAAATAATGATGACTTCAATAGGTTATGAACAACAAAAAGGCTGCATTTTATATCTAAAGGCTTTCACACTGTTCGACGAGAACATAGTTTCCGGTAAATTGTTCCATCTCTCTGTTACTCGAACCGATAATATGTTCATAGATATAACATGGTGAACCATAAAGCATAGATATTTTTCTGTGATCTCTTTCCAAACTCTTTCTTAAGAAATTCTCGATAAATCTGAAAAAACTCAATGAGCAACTGGCAAATAAATATTGCAAAATTCCGTCAAAATTAAAAAAAATCAATTGAAAGCGCGCTAGCGATTTCTCATGTTCTGAATGAGAATAAGCAGAATCGTGTCTTATAATCAGCCAACCCCTACAGAAAGTAGTGCAGCTAGGAGAAGACAGCTCGCGGGTCTCAATCCGAGAATTCAAACTTGTGCAAGTGATCGGAAAAAAGAAAACTCATGACTTGCAATCGATTAATGACAGTCAAAAACGAAGTACACGAACTTGAAGATGTTTCAAACAGTTGAGAGAAGCAGTGAGTTATGTTGTCAATGGCTGTTCTCCCATTCATTTTATCTTTATTCAACACTTTCTTTCTCCCTCGTTTTTCTCCTCGTCTCTTTCATTCCTTTTTTCTCTTTCTCTTTCTCTCTCTCTTGCTATCTCTCTTTTTCTGTCTTTCTCTAACGATCTCTCTCTCTGTTTCTTTTTTCCACTTTATCTCATTCTTGAAAGTGCACCCTACCAAGTAACTGATATGAAAGCCTACGAATTGATTAGTCTCGTATAAAAAACTTGCTGGTGTTGATGGCACTTAAAGTAGAAAGTGATGAGTTGAGAACTGTCAAATGCAAAATTCAATTTGATGTGACGTCTGTGGAACTGGTGCACTACAGGGGGTCATTACCGAATCAAGAGGGGATGTAATAAAACTTCATCGGAAAGAAAATAAAGAGATATGAAGAAATAGAAAACTAGAAAATGTACCAAATCATTAGAAGGTTAGAATCTTTCAATAAATTGAGAAAGAAATAGTGGTACAAAAAGAGAGCTAAGAGATACAGAGAGAGAGAGAGAGAGAGAGAGAGAGAGAGAGAGAGAGAGAGAGAGAGAGAGAGAGAGAGAGAGAGAGAGAGAGAGAGAGAGAGAGAGAGAGAGAGAGAAAGAGGAAAATGAAGTGATAGAAAAAGAAGAGAGACGGTGAAAGCGAAAAAGAAATATAGAAAAGATGATAAACTGGAAAGCAGGAGACATGGAGAGTTTCTGATAAAACACGAAAATGGAAACTGGGAAATAATAATAAAAAATCAGCATAGTCAATAGTAAGAAAATGTCGGTATCTCAAAACTATCTCAAAAGTTGCATCAAAATTCACCACTCAGAGATCGTTCTAATACAGAACAATAATGTTTTAACCATGATCGGCATTATAATCTCCAGTCTTGATATGCTTTTCTTTCTTATACGATCCCTCAAGAGCGAATAGAAATTTGTTTGGTTCGATGGCGCACCATGTCGAATGAACTTGATAATAAAACGTTTGAGCTTAAACTTGAGCTGACGCTTACATAATAACATCAAAATAATCTCTAAGAATGCTGTAGTGATGTTTCGGAATCTCCATTTGAATATAATTAAGGCTAAAACTTCGTTTTTTTTAAGGGAGAGAAATGTACTGACTTTATAATAAAGCGTGTAGAAAGTAAATCACCTCAATACGGTTACCTAAGGTTGGTTAAGAATGGAAATGACATATTTAGAAAAAATTCTGAAAAAAGGTAAAATGAAAACGGCACTTATCCAGAATAGGATTTAATTGTCGCAAAAACGCTTTGCAACAAGAAACGAGAAACAGACGAAAAGGTTCGACCGTGAGTTAAGCACACCTAAAACGATCATTTCTCTGACGCCTACTCAGAAATATTCCGTTGTCAGACTTCTCCGTTAGAATATATTTTTGAATAGAAGATGTTACTCATACCAGGCAAGGCTGGGAAGGGGAGGGGTAGGGACACCCCACCCCGTATGTAGTTATTGGCACTGACTAAACATCAATAATCAAGCAACACAATAGTTCCCAGAACCGACCATTCGAGTTCAATTGAAGCGCTTCGACTATACAAGTTATTGTGTGGAACGATAGTCATTCCAGATGACTATACAAGTTATTGTGTGGAACGATAGTCATTCCAGATGACTATACAAGTTATTGTGTGGAACGATAGTCATTCCAGATGACTATACAAGTTATTGTGTGGAACGATAGTCATTCCAGATGACTATACAAGTTATTGTGTGGAACGATAGTCATTCCAGATGACTATACAAGTTATTGTGTGGAACGATAGTCATTCCAGATGACTATACAAGTTATTGTGTGGAACGATAGTCATTCCAGATGACTATACAAGTTATTGTGTGGAACGATAGTCATTCCAGATGACTATACAAGTTATTGTGTGGAACGATAGTCATTCCAGATGACTATACAAGTTATTGTGTGGAACGATAGTCATTCCAGATGACTATACAAGTTATTGTGTGGAACGATAGTCATTCCAGATGACTATACAAGTTATTGTGTGGAACGATAGTCATTCCAGATGAAAGGGCAAGTTTTACTTGAGTAATAACAGAGGATAGAGAGACTGTTTCGGGAGGCAGTAGAGAACCAGTCATAAGAAGAAAAGCAACACCACTTTTTGACAACCACCAGTATCCGAAGATATAGAAAAAGACAGAAATAAAAAAAGCGCAGGTGAGAAATAAGTCAAGGAGTGAAAGAGAGAAAGAGGAAGTAATGATGAGCAAGAGAGACAGCGAGAGAGAGAGATAGAGAGAAAGAAAGAGCACTGGAGATTGATAGGGAGAGAGATGGTGAGAAAGAGAAAGAAAGATACACCGTTGAACTGCTGGAAGTCAAGCTAGAAAATGAAACGACGAAAAAAAATTTCCATTACTTTTTCTGTTTTTCTTTTTAAAAGATAACTTTATCACTTCTTCAGAAGTTAGTATATTTCTATGCGTTCGAACGACACAAAAACCTGCGAAGAGCCATTCCCGACTGCTCTGCGTCTCTTAAATCAACGCACTGGTTTCGTGTTACACACGGAGTCAGTACTTAGTGAGTATAAAGTGGTAGACTTATCCAGGAAATAATAGTGTTCAGTGGGGGTCAAAGTTCCTTTCTATTGCTTATCAAACTTTGACGCAAACTCGCTACGATGAGAACTTTGAAAAAAAATCGACTTTTCGGAAAGTTTTTTCACCGTCATTTTTGGCTTTTATGAGACTGCTCACGCTTAATGATGGATTTTATGAAATTAAAATTGATTATTTATTATACTCCCGCTGTAGTTTCAGCGGCTACTGGTTTCTCCAAAGCATTCTTGAAAACTTCGTGTTCCCTCTTGTTACACGTCGACGACCCTCATAAGAATACCTTTCAAAGATCATTTCTGTCACCATTTCGGAGGTTTCGGAAAACCCTTATCAATTTGTCCTTGTTCAGTATTCCAACCCAACACGAGACTCGAGTTCGAGCTGAAAGTTCTTAAACTGGTCTCACAATTCAAAAGCCTACCAATGAATCTCTAGAGGTAGTTTTATTACAAAAATATATGTGATATAGGTACGGAATTTGAAGCGTACTTCGAGTCTTTCACTGACTGGGGATTAGTTCGCCCAATTTTAATTTAAAAAAAAAGATTTATAGATACATATGTGTAATCATACTAGAATTCCAAGCGTACTCGAAATGAATCGTTAACTTTGAGCATCATTGTATTGAATTGCAAGTTAGAAAAGGTCTTCTTTATTTTTTAATGTTCTATGAAACCCAATGTTTGAAAAACACGCAAAAACAACAGTAATTGAGATTTATTGAACATTTTACTTTCAAATGCATATTAACAACTTACAAAAGGACGACAATTTCTTGTCTACCTATTTTTAAAAACGTCTACCTGATTTGAAAAACGTCTACCTATTTTGAAAAACGTCAGCCTAAATTCGTGCAACGTTCACCTATTTCAGTGAAACGTTCACCTATTTTAGTGAAACGTTCACCTATTTTTACAAACATGTCTACCTTTTTTGACAAACATGTCTCCCTATTTTAGTGAAACGTTCACCTATTTTTACAAACATGTTAACCTATTTTGACAAACTTGTCTCTTTCTTGTTTTTTTCTCTTTCTTTTTTCTTATTTGTTCTGTTTCTTTCTCTTTCTTTTAAAATTATCTTTATAAATTTTATGGAAAGGAAAGGGGGAGGGGGGTTTACCTAAGCAGGGAAGGGAGGGGGGGGCCCTAAAGGGGGAGGAAGAGGGCCCTACCTAAGCAAAGGGGGGTAGAGGCCCTAGGGGGGGAGGGGGGCCCTAAAGGGGGGAAGGGGGGCCCTAAGGGGGAAGGGAATTTTCATGAATAAAATCTCTTTCTCATCATGAAAAAAACAGCAAAAAGCCATTAGATGCAGCGGAAAGTCAACAGAGACAAGAAAAAGTCATAGGTTGACGTTGCACGAAAAAAGGTTGACGTCGCACGAAATCAAAATGTCAAAATAGGTAGACAAGTTTGTCTAAATAGGAAAACGTGTTTTTTCAAAATAGGTAAACAAGTTTGTCAAAACAGGTAGACATGTTTGTCAAAATAGGTGAACGTTTCACTAAAATAGGTGAACGTTTCACGAAAATAGGTGAACGTTTCACGAAAATAGGTAGACGTGTTTGAGAAAATAGGTAGAAAATGCACGAAATTAGGCTGACGTGTTTTTTTTATTTAGGTGAACGTTTCACTGAAATAGGTAGACGTTTATTATTTCCCCCTTACAAAAGCATATTTAATTCATGCATTTTTACAAAATATATAACAATGTACATACTCTCGATGGGAAAACTTCTCACAAGGGTCACAGAAGTATCAGATAAAAAAGTCACAGCAATAACACGGCGGTACTCTCTTTCTCTTCCCATCTAATTCTGCTTCTTTTCTACTCACATGACCGTCGCTATCTATCTTAGCCCCTCCCCCTCTCTTCTCGCTCTTTAGTACCTCTCTTTTCTCTCATTCTTCCCTGTTCTACCTCTCGTGTCTCTCTTCTCTTACCACCTTTCTTCTTCTCTCTTCCTCTTTTATCCCTCAAGATCTTCAGATTAACTCGTCCCTAAGGCTATCTGCAGCTGACCTATCTTTGCCTGGAGCACAAACCCCTGTTAGCTTCTTTCTTCTTTCGCGTGTCATTTCTACCTTTCAATACTTACTCTTCTTCTCAATCCGCCGTCCCTATCTAATTCCGCCAGCTTCTCCTCGTCTTCTCATCTCATTTCATTAAGTAAAGCATCGACTCTACCGTCCTGTAAAGAGAGCCAAACTGAATAAAGGGATAATTGAGAAGCTCTTGTTTCTATTTTCGATTTACTTGCACAGTTTATGTCGTCTTGGTGCACAAGGCAAACTCTAGAATAAATATCTTCATTTTACTTTATGTTTATCACAAGGCACATGAGCCTTTGATATAACACGTGTCCCCGTGGAAAAGCAATGTGTCCCCGTGGTGTAATGGTAACGCGCGCCCGGTTTGAGACGAGATGGCTGGGTTTCGATCCCGCCCGTTGGATTATCTTTTTTTTTCTATGCTATTGTTTATTCACTTATCATCTTAACCAGGCGTCACTCCCTTTAAATTGTGTAACATAGAATAAGAAGATCTATGTTTATCATAACACTTTCCTACATTTTAGATCTGTGAATGGCAGTTCGCGCTTAAGCTAAACATTAGTACACACTGAAGTTACGCTGTCAACAAGTTCAATCCCTGTGAAACACGACGACTTTTACTGATTGATCATTACTAAAGCACGGCCTGTTTGAATTCTGCAAAGAGCTAATGAACAATTTGTTGAAATTCGCTCTCCAGTTTATTGGAAACAAAAAGAATCGACATGGCTGTAATGCATTCGATTGACCGACTAAGCTGAGGGGGTTAGATAGTATTTTTCTGTGTTATCTGATTACCGCCATCTCTTATCATGAGCAGCTCGGTCTTCCTTGCTCTTGAATCTCCCTCTAGCCATACGATTGATCATTTATATGATCCCAATCTTTCGATCTGACTCATGTTTCTTAATATTTCCTTCTCTTTCTGAATCTCGTCCTCCTCACGATCAAATCATAGAATTCATCACTTTTTCCATGATTATCACTTTTTGGCAGCCATCATGAAGGTGGCCTCGTAGATCTCGTCTACAGTGCGCGCGGAACGGAGGTCAGCGAGGATGCTTCCGAATGCGGAGCAGTCTCTCTTCTGAGCGACGAGGCAGATGACTCGAAGCGAAGCGAGCAAGCTTCTTAGAAGCGAGGATGAGGACGAGTTCATATGCATTATTAGGTTGGGAGCCTGTATAATAGAAAATAGATTAGCAGAATGAGAACTGTAATGTGCAGAGAGAACAAAATTAGTTGCACACAAAACTGAATTGAAGGCTAGCAAATAAATCATAAAAATTCGCGCATTACAGGTCTGGCAAAAAGTTGGGTTTCAGAATTTCCAATCGAGTTATCCAGACATCAAAATCAAAATATCGCTTACTATACCGTATTTTCGAGCCTGAATTCCACGATTTGGCCGGAGCATTGTGCTTTTACAGTATCCGAGAAGGCACCGACAGCATCCTGATCCAACGCCGCCAGGGGTTGCAGTGCAGGAGGCAGAGTGATCAACACGGTCGACAGAAAGAGGCGGGGCAGCGAGAGAGAGGCTGTGTGCTGTTTCCGCTCAACTTCTTCCTTTTCGATCTCACCCGGCAGACTAGCTTTCGACAGAGTAATAGTTTGATCAATTTATTTCTCTATCTGAACTGGATAAACGTAATTCACCTGAACCTAAATAACTCTGAAATGGTTTTCAGTAAGTGATTGTAATTCTTTTCTCAATAAAAACCTTGTACAAAAGACCAAGATTAAAAAAAGTTTTCAGTAAGTGATTGTAATTCTTTTCTCAATAAAAACCTTGTACAAAAGACCAAGATTAAAAATTTTGAAGTAATGTTACATTTTCCAACAAGCGCGCAAAGTCCAAAAACAGCTTTTGTCGTTCTCGAAACTCAGATACTCAGTAGATCTTTCTTGGATACCCATTGATTACTCAATAGCTTCATTCAGGTTATTAACAGTGCTGTCGAATGAAAATATTACTCGTCGTGACTCTACGCTTTATTGTTGCTTTATAAATAGCTTAGGATTCTCATAAATACAGTCTTCGACATTCCCACTGCTGATACCTTTGAAACGGCTAGTCTTTCCTGCAGCTCAACTTCCTGTAAAGACTCGAGTAGATCAAAATGGGAGAGGACCACGGCTTCGAGTGGAGTCTGGAGAGAGTGGGAGCTCGAGGAGAGGACGAAGAATCGATTGAGCGACACCTGAAGTCGAACCATCTTTCAGATACTAATTCAGCATCACAAAGTAAGGAAACGCCAAAGCTGATTTCATCGATCTTTGCCCCTATAAAATCTCATAACCCACTTGAACACTAACATTAACTCATTCTTTCCCTTCCCCTACTCTCGAGATGGTTGCGTTTGCTAGTCTCCACTCTTCAGCTGCCCCGTGAAACCATCAATTCCCTCTCCCTTCATGACTTCACTTCAAACCACATGTCACTACTTCCATCGCCTTCTTTCTTCTGATTCCTCGTTCTTCTTCTCCACTCCACCCTAATTTGTCATGAGGTCGTTTCGGCTCCCAAACACTCCATTAGATGAACTCCAGCTCGTCAGAAAAAAACCCCTTTCTTCTGTATTTAGTACTTTTAAACTCGCATTAGCGACATTCCTTCTTTTTAAATATTCAATATGTATTTGCAAAGAATAAATGAAAGAATGAATGTACTTGTTTGTAATGCTTATTTCGTCTGAGAAACTATTTTTTTCTCGACAAATGAAAAGATTCTCAGGTAATAATTCAGCACCTGAACAAGAAAAGGCCAATTGGTCAGAGAGTATGCAGTGAAGAGAAAGGAGGAGAAAGAGCTGCCGGCTATAAGGGGAGGAAGTCGACAGCTATGCGAGCAGCAAATACCTAAAGTCATCCTGACTATTTAAACTTTATATGTTGATATCGTTTAATAGAATCTCTTATTTTGAGGTTGAGCAGCTTTCTGAAGACTAAAACTATTTTCCAAAGCTATTTGGACGAAATCTTCAAAGAATCAGAAGCGTTTAGTAGGTTCAAACTCAAAATTTTTCATCCAATATGGAAATCAATATACAGTAATATTCGTTTCAGTCAGTAATATATATCAGTTCAGTCAGTAATATTCGCAATACAGCATGAACGGAAATAACGAGGGTAGCGATTGAGATAATTAAAGTCCTAAAAATCTTTTGAACTTCAGAGATTACCTAAGATGTTCTATTCGTTATTGAGATTTTTGACCCAGAATAATTTTTCAGATTTGAGTACCTAAATTATTTCATTGCTTTGAACGAAAAGACAAGTGGATTATCTTTAACTCTTTCTTTTTCTCTCGGTCTGTTTCTCGCATCTTCATTCTCATCTACTTCTCTTTTTGTGAATTTAATTGCGAAACAAAAAGAGAAAAAATTTTTGAAACCATCTTGTTTGTATGGCAGAGCTGGTCTAAAAACGAAGAGAATAGTGAAATCTTCCAGTGTGCTCTCCGAACCATTTCTCAGAGTAAAATCCACATAGCATTCTCCAGAGGAAAGTCGCCTTGCCTTCAAGATGAGAAACTAATCTTGTCAATTTCAAGCTCCCAGGGAAGTCAATTCACACAAAAGCGATAAAACTCTATGACTTCGAGGTGAGGTAAATATCAAGTTTTGAGAACCCTTGACCTTAAATCTACTTAATTCACAAAACAAGAGCTTTATTATTGTTTTTCTGGATATGGTTTCAGTTTTTAAAAATAGGACAAGTTACAGATAGTCAATAGTGATAGTTAATTCAGAACATAATTTATTTATGATTCATTGAATTAGTTGTTGTACCTTGAGTGCAATCGTAACGTCCATTTGCGTTCTGCTCCGGCATTTTAGGATTTGTTGTCGTAATTTGAGACAGGTTTGAAGCTTTAAAAATAACTTGCTTTAGAGAAAGAATGAGAGACAAAAAAAGAGAAAAAGTAAGAAGAGATTTTTCGAGAAAAAATTGGAGAAAGAAAGAGAAAGAGTAAAGAATAATATAGAATTCTAAATTCAAAAAAATATTTTATTCTCAATTCCATTTGAAAATGGTGAAAATCATGCGATCATACATAAAAAAAACCTATAGACTAAAAAACATGTGTTCTTTTAAGAATTTAACTATTATTCTTGATACACCGCTATTCGCGACGATAGTTTCAGGTAGATTGATACACTATAATATTTTTAAAGGTAAATTAGATATTGCGCGGATAAAATGAATGTTGAGCTTCTTCACTCTCTCCTCCCTTTTCTCTGTAGCGAAATGCTGCCTATCAGGAACATCGACAACTATAAAGGTACTGAATGAACCTGCTTGGCTATGTTATCGAGTCGCTTGTTTTCGTTCTGGAGATGCTCATACTCTTCGGCGAGCTCACTCCATTTCTCCACGACTCTCGTATCAGGCTGGCCTACTTTGCTCTTACTTTCTGGCTCTCTGCCTAGAGCGGCCTTTCCTGCGTTCGAATTCCGCAACGAGTCATTGGAGTCCGTAAAATCAGGAAACATGTCGTCTTCATCCTCGTCCATTACTACTGTAGATACACTAAAACTCAGTTCATTCAATAATGATTAAGTCTCAATAATACTGAAAAAAAATTGATGCTTCGAGTCCTCTACGGCAAAAATCATAACAGGATCAGAGAAATAAAAACTTTTTGTCTAGGAAATGGAACGGTTAATTTGTTGCAAAACTCTAATCGTCGAAGGTATTTCGGTAACTCGGTTTACCGATTGATGAATGGTATAAAAGTTTCATTGAACATTTCTAGAATGGCCTTGTCAAATGGTTCATGTGGTGTATTACCTGTCAATCTAGGTCTTGTAACTAGTTTTACGATGTTTTGCCTCCGAATGTCGTAACTCTGTTCTACTTATCCGTGAAATGTGAAAGTATCAGTTCTTATTTCTCTCGCAATGATCGATTAAGAATCTTCGGCTGGCCGAACGTTATATGAAAGCCAATCAATAGTTTTTAACAGTTGAATAACGGCTTCAATGTGCAATTTTACGCTTTTTATATCACAATTTATCGAATATCACAAAAAAATCAAAAAAACAACATGCATTGGAAGTTCGAAGATATACCTCGTTCAGTATTGAATATAATATAATATACTTATTGTAATTTTTATAACCATTTTAAAATTAACATTTAGTTTTGTCACTGTCCTATATCTTATCACAGCTCATAGAAAAACATTAAAAAATGTTTTTCGAGGGGAAGAGAATGATCAGTTTTTAGCTGCCTATATAAGCAGAAGATACAGCAATTTTACTACCAATGAAATAAAGATTAAAGTAGAAAAAAACCAAATAAGAAAATGCTGAACTTCCTTGTCTTTCTATTCACATATAAATTTGATGTGAGTGAGAGCGTGTGATAATTTTTAGCATATGAATCTGGATAGCTATTATAGAAAAAAAAACATTAACATAATTAATTGAGAGCATAAACCTGTTAACATTGTAACGTTAACTTCATCTAACACGTTCAAAAAAGCTATTCCAAGTTTGCCTGCGGAAATTGTCGTTTTCAGATCAGTTCTGCAATATAGCATCAAGTTAACAGATTTACTCTTTTCTGTGAATATTTTCTTATTTTTATGTTTTTTTCTGACCATTGTACTAAACTTATATTTTCTTTTGTTTTTTTTAAACACTGATCCCACATCCGTGGCAGTCATCCATTGTCATTACTTCTACATGTACAACTGGAATAAAGAATTGAATTGAATTGAGAGCGAAAACCGGCTTAGAAAAAGGCGAGAATATAAAAAAATATTACTGTACTGGTTATCACATATATTCTCGATCCTACTGGACTATCAAAGAAGGAAACAATCAAAATGAAGAAAATAAACAGCCGGGCTTGAGAACTTCAGCTTAGTCAATAACAAAAAAATTTAAGATGAAAAAAATCTGTCAAACCACTTTTTGCGGAAAGATATTTGATGGAATCAATGAGGAGAGCGTTATAATGAGATGCACCTGCCTAATTGACACTGAAAATAGTACTTTCTACCTGATTATACGCTCACTCAATCATTAATCCACTGATACATCACTAGTCAATCAATCACTCTTCAAATCAATATTCTACTTTTAAAAATACAAATTTTCATAGCGTACACTCCTTATTCGAAGTACGATTGCTCTTATCTATAAATTATCGGATAGCAAGTCTGATTCTTCCTTCTCATATTCAATTCCTTACATGCTACTCTATGCGTAAGTTCTCTCCAAAATCTCTGGGACGTTCCATTGCCTTCTTATCTCCAATCTTCCGATGGCTTTCTTCGCTTTAGTTCTCACAATAATCGATGGATCAGCCATCATTCGACCAATCAGCGAAGAGATGACCTTGGATGCCTGATTTGTTGGCTTGCATCTGGTGCTTATGTGTTCAATAAGTGCTTCAGCTTCACCTGAAACACACCTGTTTTTTTCTCTCTCTCTCTCTCTCTCTCTCTCGAATACTTGAGGATATTCCAATACGATCTACTGTTCTGTTCCTAACTAGAAATTAGTTTTGATTCATCTCAAAGAATTGACCCGGAATAGTTAACAAACGAACCTGGATATTCTTCCAACAAAGAGCTGAATCGCGATATCAAACGAGAGCAGGACACCTTCACTGCTTCCCTTAAATGTTCATTTTACCAATCGAAATTCTCACTCTCTTTTTTTGCTCTTCTCCTTTCCTGTCCTCACCTTCTTCCGCCCTGTCTCTCTCTCTCTCAAACATACTGAAACTCCTGATTCCCGGCGTACAAGACATCGTTGGAGGTGATGCCCTCGAAAGCCATAGGGTATTCATGAAGGGAAGCCGAAGAGAGGAAGTCCAAAGCGAGGGCGAGACATTGCGATAGGTCTGCGCTGTCTGCCCACTCTCTCCTGTAACGCATTCAGAATTCGGGCGATGTGGGTTATATTAGGCGACAATGTAAAACTTTATTTCTTGCGGAGGTTAGAGCTTTTGACTAACAAGAGAGAGCGAGAGATAAAGAGAGAGAAAAAGAGAGAGAGACAGCACGAAAGAGAGAAAAATAGCTACATAAAAATTGTTTTGGATGGTTTTCACTATTCTAATAGAAAAGAAATTACCTGCTAAGAGGAAGTACCAAAGTCTGTTTCGCCCCTGCTCAGACAGACTTTGGTGCTCTCTGGGTGGGGCTCATCAGTGAGTGCCCAGAGAGTGACAACATAACAAATGAAGGTAATGAAATTATAGACTAAAATAAAAAATCAAAAAACAAAAATGTTAAAACTAACTTAGAATGTCAAAGACTAACCAAAAAATAAAGAGAACGAAACAAACTATGTGAATAACAAATATGAAAATAAGGAAAAATCAAAAGGGAAGAAAACAAAAGACGAATGGGATATTGAAGAGGGAAAACAGAGAACAGGAAGCACACAACAAGGTTAGTGAGCGAAATGCCAAAACAAGATATGGGATATTAGACTATGAAGTGACCTGTGAAGGAGAAGAAGAAATATTGACGTGTGTGAGAAAATGTGCAATTATTGGAATAGGTGGAAAGGAAATTTTCAAAGTGTGAGAGAAGAAGAGTCATGAAGAGCGATAAAAATAGATTACTAAACACTTATGTCCATGTACTCCTTCCTACCCCATGATCTACCCCTTACTATCCTTGCAAACATATGTATTATATATCCCTTAGTTTTCACAATTGAATATGATTGCAACGTTGCTCTGTCGGCTTCTCGTCTGCTCAACATATCTCATTTGCTGCACTAATAATTTTTCTAAAATGGCCTTGCTTTGAGCAAAGGAGTGTAGAAGAACAAGAAGCTCTTTTACTCTCATCTTTATCTCAACTTCTTTTCTCATTACTTCAGAGTCTTCCGCTCAATAGCCCTAGTTTTTGCTTCATTCTCAACAACAGCAAGTGAAGTTTGTTTAGCTATTCCTCTCAACCTCACCGTTCGATTACATTCAGTACAGCATTGAACATGAACAGCGGCGGCTTGTCGGGGGAGTCGGGGAGAAGATGCATCACTGGGAGGAGAAGAGAGAGAAGGCCCGCCAGAGGGGGCGGGGTCAACAACAGACATTCTATGCACAGACGACACAATGCATCCGCCTGCAACACTTGACTCCTTATGATTTTGACTTTTTCTCATGACTTCAATGACTGTTTCTTTCTGTCATTTATCATTGAGTTCACTCGATAATTTTCACCGCATTGAGCATAAAATGTTATTTGCGCAAGCAAGTGAACTTGTAGAACAAATTAAGAGAAGCAATTGGAATAATAGATACTATTTTTTTAAAAGATCCTTTGAAAATTCTTTACCTAATAACATCATACAAATTCAAATTAAGTTCAGTTTTCCCTCCTCAAATTGAATTATCACATGATCACTGTATCAGTGAAAAATCAGCATTTGGTGCTTTCCCCGAATAAGCAAATTGGTATCTAGTCTCAAGCAATTTAAACAAATTTGCATCTTGTCTCGATCCTAGGAAGCAAATAAGCACTTGGTATGCACCTGAGGAAGTGAGTTAGCAGCGAGTGCTGCGTGCACGGCCCTCAGAGCTGACCGGAATCGCTTTTCTGGCAGATGGAGGGACGGCACTGCAATGTAAGAAAATTTGGTGCTGAGGAGTCAAGTCCCACGAGTT
Organism: Allodiplogaster pararmata; assembly: GCA_964056735.1. Lineage (NCBI taxonomy): Eukaryota > Metazoa > Nematoda > Chromadorea > Rhabditida > Diplogasteridae > Allodiplogaster > Allodiplogaster pararmata. The sequence continues at coordinate 40,363,882 of OZ057404.1, read as the reverse complement.
CAGAGCGAAGTGAAACTTCTTCAGCCTTACAGGGGCAGGCAGAATCATCTACACGACCAATTTATACACAAGTTAAGGCGAATTTACAAAAAGTTAAGTGCATAAAAAAAAAGGGTTTTCTCTCTTTTTATCTAACCCAATGTGACTCCTCTGAACGGCCTGTTCTCAATTCTTAGTATTTTCGATCCACAGACTTCTTTCACATGTTATGAAAGCATTTCTTCGGCTCGATCACGCTCTCTCCATGTCCCAGTCATTTATGAAATCGTTCAAAAGGAATATTCAAAAAAATTACTTCAACTATTCAGTTCTAGTTCTACAGACTGAAAATTGTTTTAGGTTGGTCTAATGATCGGCTGATGAGTTCACCCACCTGTGATGTGAACAAATGCAAGGGAAGCTCGCATAAGGTTTAGTCTGCCACGCGACGGCTGCTTTTCCTGCTATTTTTAGACTTCTCTCCCGAAAAAACTACTATTTTTAAACTTTTCATAATAAGTTTGAGGACTTTACGAATATCTGATCCCCTTTTTCTCAATTATTTCAAAGTTTATCACACTTATGTCCATGTAAACACGGGATTAGTATCGACGAAGAACTATGGGATCTTTCTAGAGGGGAAAGAGGTTGAACATGGGATTCTTGAACCAACCCTCACAAGAACATAATACAACACCCCGGACATGTATACTTATCATTAAATAGACTAACTGAAAACTGCATCATTTCTCTTGTTCAGAGCTCCCCAAGCTTGCGAAATTTCTCCCGATCGTCCGCCCAGTCTTCCAGAGAATTTTTTTTATACAGGTGAATGGAATATGATAGACGTCAAAAAAATACAACATGTTTGTAGGTGAACGAAATTTTTAATGTTCAATTCAGCCCCGGTTATGAAAAAAAGAACAACTGAAGTCGGAAAACATATCAAAATTTGTTTTAATATAATTTCTACCACCCTGTCACTGAGGTTCGCCCGGTCATCCTCCCAATAATGAAATTTTCAGAACATCCTCGTGAGCTATGCTCTTGTTGTTTCGGCAACAGAACCAATAAATGAAACATGAGTTTATCTACATACCGTTCCTTTTTTTCGGAACAGAACTGTCTCTCACATATTTTTTTTGTTAGAAATTAATATTTAGATTGATTTTATTACCTGCCAGCTGACCTCTGCGGCCGCCGATGGCTGGCAAGACATCCGCAGCACCAAGGCTGTCACGCAATTCAAGACGTGCTGCAACTTTTTTTAAACGTTGTAGTTACTGATAATCACTTCTGGGTGAATCAAACTCAATCACCTCTCAGTAGATGACATCATCTAAAGATGTGAAACGGTAACAGTTTCCTATAAGCTCCGATGTTATCGAAAGAAGTTATCTCTCAATTCATTTCTGACTGTCCGCCTTTTTGCTCTCTCTCTTTTTCCTCCCTCTCTCTCTATACTAACTCTCTCTATGACCTCAATTTGAAGAGCTTGAAAACTCAATCTGAGCACACATAAACGGAGAGAACCCTTCCGAGCAAGGCTGCAAGAAGAATGAGCTAACCGTGATGACGTCCTCTCTATGGGAGAGAGCTGCCCTAACTTCACCCATCCAGTCGAGTGTTCCTGCTGTATCCCTCAGGGCGACCCTGTCCAGGGCTGCACAGACAATGTTGTCAGCTGCAGCCGACTCTGTCTCTGATGGACGACTCACCTCCGGGTAGAGACGCACACATAGAAGGAGTATCTGAAGAGAGTGATGATAGAAAAGAAAGGGAGAAAAAGACATAGAGAGAAGGATAAAGAAACAGAAAGAGAAAGAGAGTGATAGAGAGAGCGAGAAAAACGGAGAAATAGAAAGAGAGAAATATCATATCCTATGTACATTATTCTAAGAGGCTTGGGCCTGGTAGAAATAAGTTTTTTTTAAAGGAGTGAGTGCAATTTAGAGTAGCTACATCTTCCTTTGCTTTCAAAAAATCGGGTCCGTATTGCATTTTCCGGGTTCTCATTTTGAAATTGAAACATAATATTACGCTTGGAATTCATTTTAATGGAACTTTCTGTTCTCACACAACCCTACAATGTAGATCATCGGTAAGTATCAATTAACTGCACGCCTATAATAGATTACCATAACATTTTCGCCGCTTTTGCCTGTAAATGTTTGCCACTGATCAATTTGAGATAGAAAAAAGCATTTATATTGACTTTTGGATACTGGTGACCAAATCTTTAGAGATTATTGATTAGTCTCAAGAAGCCCATTATTTATGGCACTCATATTGTAAACTATTCGTAATGATTGTAATTACGTACACAATAAGCTGATTATTATAAGGTCACGGCAAACTTTGGATTAAGACCGAGGGCGCTCGATTAAGAGCTGAGAACGCTAAACAAATACATATTCATCAGTTTCCAGGAACGCATAAATTTTACCCGCAGTGCGGGTAAGAGAGACAACTTGGAGACAATGAAACTAACTTGACTGGCGACATGGAAGTCGGAAATGCTGCCGATGGAGAAGGAGGTGACCAAGTGTCTCAGGAAGACATTGGCTATTCGCTTTGAGTGGGGAGGTTCACCCACCAACTCCAGCAATCCATGAACACATTCCTTCTCCAGCAGGGCAGGTATTAATGTTGGTCGGAGATCGGCGAATTCCGTCAGCAATTCTAAAAATAATCTTTCTCTCTGAATGAGCCACACAATTTTGGTGTAGTCGTAACATTAATTATAGTAATCAGGTTCAAACTATAGAGCTCTATAGTTGGCGAACAAACAAAAAGCTTTGATAATCTGTCATATCCAACCCGTCACTGAGACTTTTCATTAAAAGTGCCTTTCATCATTTTTTGTATTTTATCCATCTTGAAATTCATTTTTTCAGTTTAAATTGATACTTTTCTCACTCAAAAAATTGGCAAAATCTTTCTTAAGAATTCCACGTAGTTTCTTCCTACGGTAGTAAAACCTTTCTTCAATATAAATCTATAGTAGGTTTTATTACCCTGTTTTCATCTCCTGTATTGTCAGTGTTTCGCATTACGTATTTCTAACAGTTTAACACAAAAAATAATCTTGCAATCACGCAAACATTCGACTGTTGAATTTCAAAAGATAATCTACACCACGAATTCGATGAATTGAGTTAAACTGAGATTAACTTTCGATGTCCTCCTCGTATCCACTCCCATCACTTTCCTTTGTTAGTCTTTGCAGAATCGCCGTACACACGACATCCATCTGCATTACAACACTTCACTTTTGAAAGTTGAATAGGGACCTAGTTTTTTTCCTGTCAAGAGTACAAAAGGCAACACTTCACTTTCAGGGACCTGATCTGAGGCTCCATCTGAGGTTCTCTCAGGGGCTGAGCAGAAGGCAAATGCTTCATTTGTTTCACTATTACTGTGAGCTTACGCTTTCTAGACTCATTTATTGATCTCGAATCTCCATTATATCCTCATCTATGGCTGCCAGCCACTCACCTCGTGCAGTGAGAAGTGCATGAAAGCGACCGCAGCCCATGCTACTGCAGCTTCCATGAAATCCCGAGTACTCGCCAGTCCTGACACCGCTCGCCATGCCTTAACAGCACATGAACTACATATTAACTAGACATATCATATCATAAGTAAACACGTCATGACAATATTATCATTTAGTACCTTTGCTTGAACTGGTTTGCTACAGTTTTTACATTATTGTGCCAGCGCTAGGAGATTCGAACAACACGGAGAATTAAATGTGCCCAATGGACGTATTTGGAAACTACTATATACAAATCTTTTGCAATGCAAATCGTGGTAAGAGAAAAATCTTCCGAATCAAAGCATTCAAATCATTCGACGAAACACAATGCACTAGCACTAAGATTTACATCAGTGCACTAGCGCTAAAAATATTTCACGATACAACACGTCAATATAAATTTTGTTTTTTGCACTAATTTATGTATATAAAAAAGCGCATTTTCTGAGCAATAAAACAATTCAGAACGAGATTTATTAGCTGATAGCCCACTTTAAGTGAGTAGTGCGAATCACAGTCTTCCGGCTTTTTCTCGTCCGAAAAAAGAGAAATAAGAGAACATGTGCGTTGCGGACATACGAAAATATCGTCGTCAATGTTGCTGTGACAAAGAAGATTTGATCTGAATCTTTAATGGGCAAAGTTATGTAAATTTACTTGTCTAAACATTTATTTTCAAAAAAAGGTTAAATAGATTTTTTATCAGATTGAAAATTCACAGAAAAAAGTTGTAATCCCGTAAAAAATGATTATGAAGGTTGACCTGTCTTATAACTCGTGACCTGCTTGCAGAGTCACACGAGCATTTGACGAGGGGTTGAGCGAGGGCTTTTAGCTCCGCCCCTCTGCAGACATCTGAGCTCCCGCCGCGAATTACCTAATCAATACTAACCGTTGAGCATTCAGCAAAGTTCTCGATTCATTTTATCGGTCATTATAAAGATCTATAGAGTAAAAAAAACAATAATTCCACAAGAGAGAGAAAAAACGAGTTCACGTATTGATTCAACACAAAAACTGCTCAAACTTGTTCAGAAATTTTATTTTAATCCATTTCGAAAAATAGATCTTTCTATGTATTATAGTTCCAGGAAGTCATATTTTAGTTATATCCGACTAAGACACTCAATTTCTTACTTCAGAGAGCAACTACTGATTCCAAACGTTTTCAGTGAATCTCAATTCAGAGAATCGCGTACTCTGCTACTAGACCGAATTGAGCTACTAGACCGAATTGGGCTTGAAGAAGAATAAGGCACTCTTTCATACTTATTCATAGCAATTAAATGACAACAAATACTGAGCTTGCTCGAAAGTAAAACAATGATGCAGTCAGGCAGATGAACTTGAAGAATCGATAGACCGTCTTACTTAATAATCACCGCCTTATTATAAAATCCGAAAAGGGTAGAAAGTCTGGTTCAACCTCACCTCACGCCACACTGCGTCTCTGAATTCCTAGGTGTGGTGCAGGGTGCAGTGTCAGACAGTGCAGTTTTCTCTGATCATCTGTAGTCTCTTCGTGCTATCTTATTTCAACCACGACAGCTTTGATGGAAATAACGGGCCACATAACTAATGGATGTTGTTGTTGCCCCGCTGCGTCGGAGTTGGTAGTAGTAGTAGTTTTTTTTGTTTTCTTGCCCATAGGTCCTGTCGAGGGGAGTCCTTTTGGGATAGGTTGGTGGTGAGGATCCTTTTGATTCCGGAGAGATTTTCTCCGTCTACACTCACACCGCAGTCGGTGATCCTCTTGGCGAGACCCATTCGTTAACCGGAGAAGGGCAAGAGGTTATTTTACTGGCGCCTCGACTCGCCATTGAAAAGTATAGCGGAGTATCGGCTGATGTTTTGTCCGGTGGCATGCCCAGGCCGGTCCGGCATCGCCCTCCTTTGACGAGCTATACTACCCAGTTTTGGTCCACGGCGGGATTTCTCCCGCTACCTCCCAGCATGAATTCTTCGTAGGGAGGCGTCCCTCTATCCGCCACCTGAGGCCGCGCTCGATTCTGGACTGGATAATCCGGTTCCATCCGTGACAGGCTCTTAAGGCTGTAGAGTCACGAATGGCCACTGTTGCCAGTGTGTTTCGAGTAGTAGTATGTGTTAATCGCTTCAAATTATTGAAGATTGATCAGATCCAGCTGGGACGCAACTTCGGCAGGGTCCGTCCAGAGCTCCTCCGGCTTCAGTGGTGGTGTGGTACGATTCGGGCAAGAGAGAAAGTGACGAACGTCTTGTGGACTGGAGCCGCATTCCGGGCATCGATCAGGAGTCGAGGGGTCGATGCGACTTTTGTAGCTAGATAGTAGACTACAAAATCCGGAAGGTAGTTGAGCCAAACTAGTTCGTATTTTCCTCGGTAGAATCTCTTCGGTCTTGCTGATAGGAGGCGGTCTTCCTCCAAGCACCACGTTGTCCTTGTAGCCAGTGATGCATCGGTCAACCGTAGTTTTGTGCAGCTCTTGTTAAATCATCTTCGGAGTAGGGATTGGTGGCAGCTGTGCGATTGCTTCTACTAACTAATGGATTCTACAGTGATGGTTGCACTCGACGTTACCTCGGCCTACGATCTTGTCAAAATATCACGCCTATGCCGTACTCTCGCTGAAACCTCTATTCCCAGAGGCCTCGTCAGGTGGCTCTCAAGCTATCTCTGTGCGAGAACCATTCGTGTAGACTTCAGGAACAGCCTTAGCCGCCAGCAAACTTGTTCCTCAGGGAGGAGTTCTCAGACCTTCCCTATTCAACATATACTTGAATGGGCTGCCAAAATCTCCCGAGACGATTAAGCTGGTTGGGTATGCGGACGATCTGACCATATTGGCCTCTCGCCCTAACCATCCATCTTGGAGAACTAAAGATGGACATCTCGGCAACGAAATCCAGTGTAACGCTGTTCACCACCAACACGAGAAATTTTGAGAAGTACCCGAAGTTGCGATCAACGGTGTTGTTGTTGCCGGATGTAGCCGGCTTCGAAGAACGTTCCAACGATGTCCGCCTACTCGCGGTGCAGCACGTCAGTCTCAGGACTGCAAAGGACATCACCAATCTTCTCCGGAAGCAGACCAGCTCCGAAGACACGAAGTGCGATCAACGGTAATTCACTTCCCCCAGCCAGAACTCCGAAAATCCTTGGTATCATTTTGGATCTATCGTAAACATGCAGAAGGACTGAAGGCAAGGGCGAACAAAAGATTGAATGTCCTCCGAGCAACCACATGACGAAGATGGGGACAGAAGACCAGAAAAATCCTTAACACTTACAAAGCAACTACCGGAGCAGTCATAACCTACGCACCTCCCATCTACTCGTCCCTACTTGCTGAGTCTCATTGGAACTCCCTGCAAGCAGCGCAAAAAAGCTATTCGAGTCCCGACTGGAAACCTTGCTATCACGGACACTCAACAGTTAGCACACGAAAGAAAACTTCTACCTGTGAAGGAACACAACCTCATGCTGAGCAAACAATTAACTGCTAGAGCCAGACTCCATCCCAACCATCCCTCTTACAGCATTTGTTTGAAGTTTTATAAGTCAAAGTATTTTGAAACACCACGTGTAAAATGCATAAAAGTCAGAGGGATGATAGAGGGTTTTTGGGGCATAGGAAAGAAAAGAATTTTTAGAGTTTAGAGTTGTTTTCCAATGGAAGTCATTTCAGAGGTATCCGAGTTAGGAACTCAATAATGGAAAGAATCATTGCATACCATCCGCTCAGAAAGACGCAAAAGGGAAAATTACGAGAAGTGGGGAGAGTCGTTACATGACGGCCGCACAGGAGAATGAGAAAAGGGAAGAATGTGTCATACTTTTTTATTTATCATCATTGTCTGCTTGTCAGCTATCACCTCACGCTTTCTTGGGTCATCGTGCAGCGTCCTACAGTGCACGCTTTCTTGGGTCATCGTGCAGCGTCCTACAGTGCAGAGTTTAATTCACCCAGGCAATTAATTCACAAACTCGAGAATAAAAGTTTTAAAGGTGCTTTTCATGTTTTTTTCCTGCTTAGGCAAAGCTTACGCTATCGAGACCATACGGTTTAGGAACGAGACCGTATGCCTTAGTAACGAGACCATACGGCTTAGGAACGAGACCGTATGCCTCAGGAAGGAGACCATACGGCTTAGGAACGAGACCGTAAGCCTTAGGAACGAGACCATACGGCTTAGGAACGAGACCGTATGCCTTATGAACGAGACCATACGGCTTAGGAACAAGACCGTATGCCTTAGGAACGAGATCATACGGCTTAGGAACGAGACGGTAAAAAAAGTCAGAGACGCAATGTGGCGTAGGGGTAAAACTGATTCGAACGTCTTTCTGACTATTTCAGTGGCTTCGATCACATGCATGGCTATGTAGGCAGGCGGCGCCGCTTTCAGGAACGACAGAAGAACCAACAGTCGCTTGTCCTGTAAAGAACTTCTCTTGATTTAGTCACTCATTTATTCATTCTTATTGTCACACTTCACAAGCTCAGAAGCTCAGGAAAAAAAACTTGAAATAGGTGTTACAGAAATACAACTGGCGGTACACTTTCCTTCATTTTCATTCTTAAATGGCTGAGAAAACGCTTTTGTATGTATTAGTTCATATAAATACACAAATTTGCAAATTAAGGGGATTCATTCATGATTAATCCAGAGGGCCTCTGTGTTAATAACAGACGCCTTTATCGAAGCTTATGAGTCAATTATAAATAAGAAGGCTGCTATGACTATTCGGAGTACCTTATAAGTACGATTACCTCAATACGAAACATCACACACCCAACCCTTCTATTTTGCTCCTTCGGAAGCAACGTAGACGATGTTTTTAAGTGTATTCTCAACCTCCTTCTAGGTACTGCCTCACTTAATAAATATAATTTTTATTTTCCATAAATTGCTCCAAAATCTCAAGTTAAAAAATTTTCTCATAAAAAACTGAAGCCCATTTAAAGTTTGAATGAATGGATTTGATAAGACCATTCAATGGTTGTAAAACAGGTTCTTCCCTTTTTAACAATCTTCTTGAAGTAATCAAACAATCCAACAAAAAACATTGCGTTTTCTTGTCATTTTTCGCGACTTTTTTTTTTCTTGTCACTTCTCTTCACTAACTTTCTGAAGGGAATATTCCCACAAAGGTCCGAGATCAGCTCTGGAAAGAGCGCCATACGACACGCATTGGATTATCCATTCCAGGGCTGGGCGCACTATTTCTGTCTGCAACAAGACGTAATTTGTTTTCTATGAAACTTTTTGTAAGAATAAAAAGGAAGACTGTGTTATGAACGAGGAACAGATAGCCTCTTTCCACATTAACATATCATATAATTCACTGCAATACCTCTTAGCGTGATCATTACTTATATTTGCTTTATGATCTTCAGACTGTTTCACCACATACGATGAAAACTTGTATGTAGATCAGAAATACTGAACGAAACGCTTTAAAGAGAAACCGAATGCGTGTTATAGGAATAGAAAATACCAAACAAACGTAAAATTCGAATCACTAGCTTTGTTGGACAGCACATAGACCTTGCTGGCAGTGCGGGTCAGAGAAACAGCTCAATTAAACCTCTTTTTTCAAACAATAAGTTCTTTTAAATAACTCGCCATACCTGCGATCCACTGAATGCCTGCATCCAGTCGTTGAGAGCCTTCCAGTGAGGGGCTCGATCGGATGGATCATTAAACATCGCCTGAGGCAGCAATAGCGTAGGGGTTAACTATCGACTTTCCTCTGTTCCAAATCCTCTATTCATTTTTCAGCCAACGTAACCTTTTTTTCGTCCAATAACTTAACTATGAATCCGGTTCCTCTAAACTCATCTATATTGATTCATAAATGGGGAAAATGTCATTGTTAACAAATAGACCATGCATAAATTGTAAGTCGAAATAAAAATTCGTAGAAGGAAAAGTACTCCGTAAATATCCAAATCTTCATTCGTTAATTTTTTCCCGTGGTTCGTTCTTTTTCGCTCACTTCTTTCCGTTCAGAAGCTAATTCTTCTCCCGTTTTCCAAAAATTATGTATTTTTTAATCGAGATCATATGTTTACTCTTCTCTGAACTTCATATATGCTAATTCACTTTCAGCTTTACAAGCTGCGAATAGAAATCAACCTGCTTGCAAGCGTAAGCTCTCGCGTAGGCGCATGCCATCGGATGGCCGAGGTGTGTGGGCAGCGATGCGAGCCTGTATATAGTGAACACGTGATTCGTTGTAGGAGCCCCTACTTATCTCAATGTTTATTCAATTTAACACCGCTAACCGTAGGGCATTGGCTCTCATCGCCGATGAATCAACAAAGCGAAGACAAGACGAGAGCGAGAGCTCTACTGAAACGAATCTGAATGAAAACTATCGACTGCTTAGTATCGATCGACCACACTGAACATATATTACAATCTACTTTGTCTCTGGCATTTACCCGATAAAAAGCGCCTTACCCTTTCTCTACCGGGGACGCACTTCTCATCTGCTTGAAAATATTACATGAAAGGCTCAAAGGTCTTGTTTTTTGGTGCTTTAGTACTGACCATACAGCCTCGGAAAGACTTCTTGAATCTCTGCGATCTTGAGGAACCAGTTCCGCGCCGTCGTATGGGCGCCTTCAGGGATTTGGTCCGATGTGAACGTGGACGAGAGGTTCGATTTATTCTTGGCACGGCGCTCCTATTCGATAAACCAAAACATTGGCCTTCCTTTTTTCACTCTCTTGAACAACTGGTTACAACCTTCATGAAATTCCTGTCATCGAGCATTTACCGACAAGTTATAAAGAGCAAAATGTTACTCGTTATGATTAAAGACAAGATAAGATGAAATGATGCAGATGAGCCGAACCAATAACACAGAGTCATACTAGACTGAAATAGAACACGATTCATTCCCTTTTCCCCTCAGTTCGATGACTGAAATGATGCGATCGGAATAGTATTTCTGAAATAGAACCTTTCTTTTTCAATCCATCCAAACCTGCTTCAGGCGATGAAGTAATATAAACATTCCTCTTACTCATAAATGGAAATCTGTTATATTTATCACTCATATGAAAACTTTCAATTACTATTTCCGAAACTCCTATTTCAGCTCTGAAAAAAAACTCACAGAAAGTTTTTCTATCTCATTTGACCGAGTATTCAAGAATCACTCAAGTTTTCTTTATCGAAACCGGTAGTAAAAACATCTCTCGAACATCTCGACAACGACCAACCTCGTTCGCCTTGTTGAGTAGGCGTTCATAGACGAGGCGACCAAAAAGGTCCAGAATGTCCGTCACCAAAATCCACTGGACAGGATAGAACGATGGGGAATTAACCGTAGACAGCCAGCGGCACAACTCCGTCACCAGCTGCAACATGTAGATTTCTTGATTTCCATCCATTAAAAAAGTCTTTAGAATATCTTACTAGCTCTACTATACTCTAAGGTTTTGTGACCAATGCATATGTTCCTAGTGCTGAAGGCACGTTCTACCTGTTAAAAAAGGGCAAGGAAAAGGCTATTATTGAATAATAATAATAAATCTACTTTTGAATAATAATAATAACAAATGTATTATTGAATAATAATAATAATAATGAAGTACTATCTACACAGCGGGCCCCGCTCTTCAGCGGGAATAGCGCTAGGGAGAAGAAGAATAATAATAAATCTACATCCACTTTACAATCTAACTGTTGTTGTTGTTGCCGGCAAACGTCTCGCGTCGAAGAGAGTTGGCTATGGAGAGCCGCTCTCTCCCTCTCTCTCTTTTTATTTTATTTTTAAATACATCTCTTCTTCTTTCCTTCACAATAGTCTCAGAAATGAGGCTACTTCTTTTGGTTTCATCCAGAGATCTTCCAACGTGAGTCTGGTTGGACGTCTAGCGCATTTGAAGAGATGGGCCACGTCGTGAGGTCCATTGAGACAGTCTGGGCAGTAGTCAGGTATCGAGTCATCGATCCGGTGTAAGTAGTGGTTGGTGTACCTGCTGTAGCCTGAGCGGAGTTGGCTCAGCGTGCAGCGGGCGTTTCTGGAGAAGTCCACTTCTTCTTCATTTATGCCCGGTGGTGGTCGGCCGCCCAGTATGACTGGACCTTGGATGGTTTCCTTTTCTTCTGAGACCATGTTTGTGTGGACTCGGTTGGCGACGCTTTTCCCGTTGTTCTTCTCTGCTGTTTCCGACAGGGCTCTTTCAACAGTGCTTCTGCATGCGATGTAAAGATCAGCTTTCATGTTGCGTGGTGGGGGTCCTTGGAGAAATAATCCGTGATGGAAGTGAGTTTGGCTCAAGGTCCTTGCCAAGTATTGGGCTGATAGCATGTGAAGGCGCGATTTCGATCTCATAACTTTAGCTTCAGCATGTATGTGGTCGACGCTGGCCATTTGATGGTTTCCTGTTACGATACGCAGGCCATTGTTCTGTCTTCTTTGAATTTTGGTATGTGCTGAGGAGGAGAGAAAGCTGGCCCAGGCTGGAGCTGTGTAGCAGTATATGGATTGGCAAATGGCTTTGTACGTGAGACGGAGTGTCTCCTTTTGGTTGCCCCATGTACTGCCGGCTAGCGCCTTCAGTACATTGTTACGTTGCGACATTCGGCCTGCTATGTCTTTCGCATGATGACTGAATGTGAACATAGAATCATATGTAACTCCAAGGATTTTGGCGGTATTCACGGTGGGTACGCTCTGACCTCCGATCGAGACATCTAGGATAGTCTTGTACTCTTTGCTGTAAGGTGTGAAGAGTAGAAGCTGGCTTTTGGCAGGAGAAATAGATAGTCCACGATCGTGGATGAACTTTTCGATGTGTGGGAGACCGGATCGTATGTGTAGCGAGGCAGTGGAAATGCTCGGACCTGACGCCCATAGCGTTATATCATCAGCATAAGAGACGATTTTGATGTTTGGATCGTTGTTCGGAAGATCGCTTAGATATAAATTGAAAAGAAGCGGTGAGAGTGCGCTGCCTTGAGGGACTCCGCTTCTGATCAGGGATGAGCTTGAGAGGACGTCGCGAAAGGATGTACGGCTCGTTTGTCCTCTGAGGTACGATGCTAGCCATTTCTTTGCGAAGTTTGGGGCGTCGGTTTGTAGGACGAGATCTATGAGTACCGCTATGTCTATGCTGTCGAAGGCCTTTGACATGTCGATTGCCAACATCACTGTACGTTTAGCTGGTCTCTTCGCGTTAAAACCTGCAGCTACGTCTTTTGAAAGAGTGAGGAGGGCAGAGGTAGTGGATCTTCCTGTGGTGAATCCATGCTGGTGCTCAGCTACTCTTACATACGGCTTGAGTTCTTCCAATAGAAGTCGTTCTATGATTTTCGCCATCGGTGAGAGTAAGGAGATCGGTCGGTATCCTGGTCCATCCGTTGCCTCTTTTCCTGCTTTCAGGAGTGGGAGAATGACTGAAGATTTCCAAATCATGGGAATTCTGCCAGAGCTGAGGGAGTCGTTGATGAGCTTTGTGAGGGCGGCTATACCTCTGTTCCCGAGATAATGGAAGAGTATTGGAGCGAGTCCGTCCGGTCCGAGGGCTGTTGATTTCTTTGTCTTCTTAATAGCTGAATTCACTGCGGCCTCTGAGTATTCGACAAAATCTTTAGCGTGGATGTTGTGAACTTTCTTCATGGTTTTCCGATTTTCCTTTTTTGTTTTGTAGTCGACTGGGCGTGTGAAGCGTTTGTTGAACTGGTTCGCGATTTCGAAGGAGGATGTGAGGGGTCCTTTCCCGAAGTCGATGGCGCAGTTTTGTGGGGGACGTCCTTTATCATTCAACATCTTGATCGTTTTCCACAGTTTCTTGCTGTCTAGTTTGGGATCAAAGGTCTCCATACAATCTAACTAGAAAGCCTCTGCTGTCTGTTAGATCATACGAATGAAACTTTATGAATATAGTGAATCGCGTTACCAGAACCTCACTTCTCTCTTGTTTTACCAACAAATTAAGTGAATGTTCGACTCCTTCTCCGCAGTAGAAATGTATAACAAAGTAAACTTTTTTCAAGGCTCACATTGACTGCTTCGATCCGTTTGTTGTTCTTCCATGCAAATATGAGGGTCTCTTTCAGCTCAGCTGCCTGTGTCAGATACTCCACCTGACTGATCTCTCTAAGTCGCCGCAGGCCTGACAGGTCTTCCAGCAACTCCAGTCTTAATTAGAGTTAGAAAATCAGTCTTCTCAGTCAAAAGAACATTCTAGTCTGAAGCTTAATGATCTTATATAGAAGATGAGTGATTTTGGCTAATAATAATCTTTCTCGCGCTTGTTCCCGCCTCGCGGCAGGGTACGCGCTCCCCTGAGATGTAGGACAGACCTATCCTGGTAGAACCAGTGGCTGCCCGCTAGATCACTGCTAGTCTGAATAGCAGCAGAGGGGAGAGTCAGATTCGTGCATGAGCACTACCAACATTTCTTAACCCCCTTGGTTTGGGTGGATCCGTCCGGAGTGGGAGTCGAACTCGGGACTCTTCGCACAACAATCGAACACACTACTATTAAGCCACTCCCGGACATTAAGTGATTTTAGCTAAAGGAAAATAATCACAAGAAAAGTTATTCCATAGATAAGATTAGTGGTTTTGTTTAAAAGAAAACTCATAACAAGAAAATTCATTTCAGACAGAAGGGTCATTTCTGTTGGAAAAATTTCATCAGAAAATACACGCGTTATATGGTTTCTGGTAAGACTTTAACGACTTCGCGAAGCTATCCATTTTACACCAAAAAATTATAGAATAGGTCACTACTACTGTTGAGGATTTCGTAAACCGGCGGTTCTTTGAGCTACGGAGTCTGAAATAATGACTAGCTATCGCTTTTCCACTCTTTACCATCAGCTCTCTTACATTATTCCAGACTCCCTCGCTCGATGAGCGGTCGTTTTATAAAAATTTCAACATTTAAACTAGACCTTTGCTGAACTATGAATGATATTCATGTTTCTTTCCTTTCGAAATTCGTCTCTAATTCCTTTTGAGTTGTTTTGATCTACCTTATTTTCAGCCTTTTTCGTCTCGCTACTTAAAATGATCTACCTGTGTGCTGCTCTCAGACCGACAAGTTGGTCCTGATTTTCTCTCGCCCGCGTCTTCTGCACATTTCCCCAAGACGTCTCCCCTACAAAAAATCAACGAGTTATTGGTACAAAATAATGAAATTGAGGTTTAAAAAGAAGTTAAACCTTGTTGTTTTTTATTCATTTGTACTAAATTTTCAAAGCAGATTTTACTTGAAACTTTTAAGATTATCTATACTTCTATATACATATAACTTTTACAGCTTCTTCTTACCCTATGAACTGTTTAGCTATCCGTAATCAACAATGCTCACATTTCGATATTTATATAGCGTTTAATAAATTCAAAACTTTAACAAATGAATGAATAAATAAAGAAAAAAAGTTTAATAAAGAATTACTCGAAAACACAAAAAATAAAGCATTCGATCAAGAACCTTTCCTCTCACTAAAAACATCAAAGATTTTGAAAATGTGACATTTTCCAAGTTCTAAATTATTTTGCTTCTTTTCTTTTATTCACAAATTTTTATTATTATTTTTCTTCTATCGATAAACCATCGACTGAATCAATCAATACATACAGTATACCTCATGTGACCCGTATACATCATCAAATACAATATACCTATTCAAATACAGTATTCCTCATCACATACAGTAAAAATCATCAAAAACAGTATACCTCATCACATACATTATGCCTCATCTGACTCACTACATACAGTACACCTCATCTGATTCATCACATACAGTAGACCATTACTAACCCATTACAAACATTATAGCTCCTCTCATCACATACAGTTTAACAAATGCGACTCATCACATACAGTATACCCCATGCTTGATATTACACCCTGACGGGAACAGACCAGGGGTTGAATGATTACCGGACCAGCTATGTTGGCGCATACATGTTCGCGCCGAAAATGATCTCTTCTCCTTCCGTTCTATTTCACTTTTCCTCTACTTCTCTTTAGAGTATTTTTGGCTCCCCTTATCCCTTTTTCACCTCGCTCGGCGCGCAAAAACAAGCCTGAGACCGGTCTCAGTTAAGGGCTGGAACAGACTCACCTGTGATGGAAGTGTTGGCAGCGGCGACGGAGAACTGCTCCAGGATGCGTTTCTTTAGCATGGAGAAGGGCGTGAATGAAGGGAAGGAAGGTTCCTCTGCCGGAGTGACCGCTTCTCTGGAGGATTGCGAATATATGTATAACGAAAATATTGTACAGTATTAATCTATCCATATTTTTAATGTAATGAAACTATCTTTATCGATTACCTCTCTTACATGTATTTATTGTCTTATAATGAAAATTATCATAACCACTGGAAACATAAAATATTTATATTTAGGCCACCTTGTTTTTCAATTCTAAGTCAACTGCACTTGTTGAAGAAAAAAATTGAGAAGAAAAAAGGACCGCTTTTTGAGCGGGAAGGGGTTTAAACAATCAGAAGCGGAGGAAGGGCAGTTTAAAGAAAGAAATGGTAATAGAAGAGCTCAAGTCTATCAATAATCCTTCCCTTTAATATGAACCCCGATGACCCAAGTTTTTCAAACAATGTAGGCCCGCTATCGTTACTGAAGAGAGGAATAGACCGCGCTCAGACAGAAATGTACAAGAAATCAAACTTCACGTATCAGACCTACGACCTTTCGTCCTTGAAGCAGAAGCTCTACTGAATTGGTTACTTGGTGACCTTTTTTCCTTGAATTGACCACTCGCCTCTGGTCATGTCAGAGTGCTAATAGTTACTAGCAACCTTTTTTTTCATTCACAATTACAGTTCTTCCTCAATCCTAGAATCATTCCTGTATTTAGGGCTTCAACATCTTCCGAGTACTTTTTCCCCAGAAAAAAAAACAAGAATGATGTGAGGCATTTAACCTTTCAAGGGTTTTTTTAAGAAAAGCGAGGTATTCAACTTTTCGAGTGTGTTCTTAAGAAAAGCGAGGTATTTAACCTTTCGAGGATGTTCTTAAGAATTGCGAGGCATTTAACCTTTCGAGGGTGTTCTTAAGAAAAGCGAGGTATTCAACCTTTCGAGGGTGTTTTTAAGACCTGCCCCTCTCCTTTTCGAAGGTGTCTCTTCCACGAACAGTAAGGGATTCTCCTTCGTCGGCGAATCCTGTGTTGCCCCTGAATAACCTCTTCTTCAAACTGGTGACACACTCCTCTTCTAGGTTTCATTAGATAAATATATACCTTCTTGCCTTCTTAGTCTCTTTTGCTATTGAGATTTCTTCAGGTGATTCCATCGAGTTTCTAGAGTCAAATCGCTGATGAGAACATAAAAGAAGCTCTTTACTTAACAATTCATTTCGAAACACACTGGCAACAGTGGTCATTCATGACTCTACAGCCTTAAGAGCCTGCTATGGATGGAGCCGGATCATCTAGTCCGGAATCGAGCGTGACCTCAGTTGGTGGATAGAGGGACGTCTCCCTACGAAGAATTCGTGCTCGGAGGTAGCGGGAGAAATCCCGCCGCAGACCAAAACTGGGTAGTATAGCTCGTCAAAGGAGGGCGATGCCGGACCGGCCTGGGCAAGCCACCGGAAAAAAACATCATCCGATACTCCGCTATATTTTTCAATGGCGAGTCGAGGCGAAAGTCATATAGCCTCTTGCCTATCTCCGGTCAACGACCGGCGAGAAGTCTCTACTCCCTCCCAAAACGATGCTAGGCCGGGTTGACCACCCACTCACAAGTCCTATAGCATGAAAAGGTTGCTAAAACGATGTCTGCCTTCACAAGGTGCAGCATGACAGTCTCAGAACTGCAAAGGACATCAAAACCCTTCTCCGGACGCATCTCGTCCGAAGAACTGGAGAACTTCTCTCATTAAAGAGAGTGTTCATAACCAAGTCTTCGATGCGGACTGCTTGCCGGCAACAACAAGGACAACAACAACTTAACAATTCATGAATTACTGCCTCTCTACACAAATGAAGGAAATTGAGACATCGTAATAAACCAAATGGGTTTCTATACCGTATCGTTCCTGATTTACAATGTCTGTCAACTCTTGAATGCCCCCATGATTACTTCTACCAACGAACAGCCTCTTCAAAGCTCAATCAGCCTTGCCAACAACAAGTCACATCAAGTTCTATACGTATA
The DNA here is from genome assembly GCA_964056735.1 of Allodiplogaster pararmata. Taxonomy (NCBI): domain Eukaryota; kingdom Metazoa; phylum Nematoda; class Chromadorea; order Rhabditida; family Diplogasteridae; genus Allodiplogaster; species Allodiplogaster pararmata. Next base: position 40,346,220 of record OZ057404.1, on the reverse strand, counting down.
CATTAGGTCAAATTCATAATACTGAGCCGAAAACCTGAGAATTAGCAGGGAGTGCAGCCTAAGAGAGAAAAGTTCCGATGGTTTACTTTTGATCGTGAAACAACTTTATGCGCTAATTTTAAAGACAAGAATTAGGTCATCAGCAATCTTGAGAATTCAAAAACGACCATTCTTTGAGCGAGGGAGTTTAGAGAAATGAGCTCTACCTTCTCTGCTGTTTTCCTTAAGATTTATCCTCATCATTCCAGACTCCTCTGCTCGAAGAGCGGTTGTTTCTCAGATTTAGAAATGCAAGTGACGTCTGTTGAGCTTTGCTCAAGATCGTCTTTCTCCCTCTCTCTCCCTCCCTCCCTCTCTCTCTCTCTCTCCCTCTCTCTCTCCCTCCCTCCCTCCCTCTCCCTCCCCCCCCTCCCTCTCCCTCCCTCCTAACCAAGTGGATCAACGAAATTTTCCTGTTGCTCCTGTTGCTTTTCCACTTCTTCGACCTTCTTCTTAGTGATTCTCCAGTGATTCTGTTTAGGCTGGAGTGGATGATTGAGACATGTTATGGATGGCAGATCAAGGGGCGGGGCGAGGAGCGATCTCACAGGCTCCCACGACGAAAAGATCATTTCAGGGTCTTCCATTCCAGTCTCGGCAGCCTACCTTTATTTCCAATCTGAAGGCAATGCTTTTTGTTTACTTGAAATGAGGAAAAATTAACGGAAACTCTCCCGAGCATTTTGGCCTATGTTCTGAGTAAAAATGCTTCTGATTTCCGCATTAAAACTTTCTTTATTTTTCTCTTTAATATCAAATTTTTTATTCATTGTTGAATATAATTTATTTTCATCTACTACTTACATCGAGTCATTTCTCCCACGCTGTGTTATGTTGTTTTTTACGCAACCGAAATATGCGTTAGAGGTCCATTGTAAACCATGAAGTTGTTGATTCATCAGAATTTTCAATTAGTTTTATCAACAGCTCTTGAAAAATTGAAATCAACCCGAAAGAATGATCAGAATTACTCGAAATTGAACCGAATTGTACAAAATACAGGTAAAACGTTGTAGACATGAAAACGATAACTATTACAATCTCTTCGGAAACTCTTCGACATAATACATATAATTTTTTTGGAAAATAAGAGTAATATTTAAGAATAATAATAATAGTAAAAATAATCTCCCTCACGCTTGCTCTCGCCTCACGGCAGAGTACTTGCGCCCCTGAGATGCAGGACAGACCTATTCAGATAGAACCAGTGACTGCCCGCTAGATCGCTGCTAGTGTGAGTAGCAGAAGTAGGAGAGTCATATTCGTGCACGAGCACTACCGACATATCTTAACCCCTTTGGTTTGGGTGGATCTGTAGGAGGTGGAAGTTGAACTCGGGACTCTTCGCACAATAGTCGAGCACTCTACCATTATGTCACGCCTGGACTACAATCATAAATAATAATAAAATAATAAATAATAAAATTAATAAAATTCATTGGAGTAACAAATTAAAATCTCATTTTTGTGGGATTCATAGATAAGCCGGAGTTCAAACTAATTTCTCAATTCCAAAAACGACCCCAAGATGTGAGACGTTCGCTAATTTCTTACTTATATTAATAAAGTGATATTTTTCATTGGAAATGATTTTTCAACAGTTTTTACTCATGCGATTTTTAAGAAGTTTTACTAAGACAGTTTGTTATAACAGGAGACTTCAAGGACAATTCATTATCTGTAACAGTCAAAAAAGTCTAATTTTTCCTCACCTAATCTCATCTCATAAAAAATTTCACCATGACAACTCATCAAATATACAATTCCTCAATCAACAACATATTTGTTCTCTCCAATGCCCAGGAAATGCTTTTGCACGTAGTCTCGGAGGAAAACCTGCAATTTAATGATTTAATCGTGCAAACTGCGGTCGGAGTGGAGCTGAATGGTAGTGTTTTACAAAATTGTGCAGACTTGGTACCAAGTTTGAACCTCACGCCGAGAGAATTTACTTTAATCAAGGGGTTTGATAATAATCAACATAGCTCACCAGGATGTGTTGAAATTTTTTTCTGGAGTGGGTGACCGGGCGACCCTTGGCGATCGGAGAAGGGGGGGGGAGTGGGAGAGAGGAAGCCAACAAAATTTTTGGACATTTATCCGAATTCAAGTGATATTTTATCTCGCGTAGCTGGAGCAAGAGTTCAACATTCGATAGTTTTATTTATTTAATTTTTTCAATATAAGCTTCTGTAACATTTTCTTCACCTGTGAAAAATTTTCCTGGGTGATCAGGCGGGCGGCTGAGAGAAATTTTACAAGTTCGGTGATATATGATAATCAGTAATGATCGCAATGAGTCCGGGCGTGGCATAGTGGTAGTGTGATAGACCATTGTGCGAAGAGTCCCGAGTTCGACTCCCACCCCGGACATATCCACCCAAACCAAGGGGGTTAAGAAATGTTGGTAGTGCTCATGCACGAATCTGACTCTCCCCACTGCTGCTAATCACACTAGCAGTGATCTAGCAGGCAGCCACTGGTCCTACCAGGATAGGTCTGACCTGCATCTCAGGGGAGCGCGTACCCTGCCGCGAGGCGGGAACAAGCGCGAGGAAGATTGAGTAATGATCGCAAGGCTGTTTTTTTAAAAATCTTACCTCGCTACACACACTAGCCAAGAACTATGATGCTTGCCATGGTTCTACAAGCTCACGCCCACTTCTCTCATCAGAAAAGCTTACGTCCTGGCATGATTGAGGGCGCGGAATCAAAAGAACTTCCAAAAAGTATATTCTGAGGTTGAGAAAGGTAATACTTCTATTGTCTATATAAGTGAACCATCTAACATCATCATACTTCAACAAAGAATTATTTCCCGTTTCTTCAACTATTTCCAAAATCTAATACCTGTTAAATAAACTCTTTCTATCAATACATATGTTTTTCCCTTTTTGAGAATACATAATAGATATATGTATATTGTTGATTGCTAAGAGTTGCAAATGGTTCCACTGCTGATTTTGAATCACTGAAACTTTTAAAACAACAAAAACTGAAATAAAAAAGATACCATGAGAACAGGGAGGCCATTCTTCACAGCAACCCCAGGGTAGCGGAGCATTTCACCCAACTGTGTGCGAAGGTACACCTTCAACAAGCTGCTTCTTCTCCCATATTTTTCCTTATATGATAATTAGAAAGTGGAATGATCTTACTGGTTGTTTTTTTCTAGCTTATCACTTTCCAAGGCCAGGAAGTTCTTAACTGAATTTAACTTTTTTCCCTCGTCAGATGTGTAATTATTAGTAGCCCAGCTGCTACTTCTTATTTTGCCACTGTAAATTATATTTGTTTTCAATGTTTTATGTTCACACAGTTGTATAATCATGTAAACGATGACAATAAAATTATTATTATTATTATTATATCTCTTCTCCATTCGAGATAACTAATGTAGCTCCAGTCCGAAACAAGGAAGCTACAAGCTTTATTTATTCTCCATGGCAGTATGGTTTTTATTGGAGGCTTCGGGTAAGAAGTACCATTTTATGTTTCTCTAGAACAAGTTTCTTTTGCGGGAGCCTTTCCTTCGTAACACCTTAACATAAAATTTCCAACCAAAGCTCATATAATTATGAAGCTAAGACGACGCTTTATATTAAATACATTTTTTTATTTAAAAAAGTTTATTAACAAAGTTTTTCTAATTCACAAATGGAATTGTTTGAAGAATTTAAAATTAACCCGCATTAGATACTCATCAAACTCATCCGCCACGAAGAAAAATACCGTCTTCTTACTAAAAACAAAAAAAATTCTTTTTTTGAACCATATAAATTATTCTGCATTAATTGAGGTTATAAATAACACTAAATTTTGTATTTGATCTGATAAGGTTCCGTATGATCTACACATACCTTATTATGTCGAATGTTTTTCTTCAAAAGTAAATATGAGCTCAGAAATAATACTTCGTTTCGGTCGCGTTTTTGTAATCCCCAGTGCTGTTCGGAATGACTATAATATCGATTACTATCCTTGAACACAGTTGAAAAAAAGGTCGACTTACGAGTATTTGCCTTCAAGATCACATTCTTGTGCATCAAGGACTGGCTCGATTACTTCAGTCAACATTGAATTCTCACTCCATTCCAACAGGATATCTGTCCTGCCAATCTGACAAAAATGTACCTTTCGTTCAAACAAACAAAAATCTCTTGAATCAAGAACGAAACAGTGAAAATCTTCTCAAACTTCATAGAATGAAATTCGTCACTTGTCGTCAAAAATTCGTCACTTGTCAAAAAAAAGTTTAAATTGACCATTCCAAGCCCATCATCCTCAGCGGGGCTTGGAATGATGAATATCTGTTTTGACTGCCCTCAACCTCTCGCTTGCTTCACATTATTCAAGGCCTCTCCTAAGCCGAGCCGTCAGTTTCCAATTTTCTGACGAGTGCTGTTGACCTATTCATCTGTTGATCTACCAGCTGTTGACCTATTCATAGAACTGTTTTTTCTTCTGAAACTTCGGGTTTGTAAAACTATTCTCTAAGAAAGACAGAACCGCCAAAAAAAATCAATTGCTAAAAGTCATGTAAACTGGTTTTAAAAAAACCTACTCTACTTAGAATCTTGCGGTAACATCGTTGAATAAAGATCTCAGCACGAACCTGGGGGTACTGTATCAAGACCGGCCATTGTAAAAAGTCATACTTCGTAAACGACACACGATTCTTGTCCTCAATTTTAGATTATCCTTCCTTCTTATGTTTCTACTATCACTGACTTGCGTATTAAACAAAGAATCCTTTTGTGACACTGAAATATTTCCAATAAGACTTGATCCATGATTCATGATTTATGATGGTGAAGCATTATTGTATAATAATAAAGAAGGATGACAGAAATGTTTTACTTTATCTTGAATTTCCAAACTACAAAAATTACTTCTAGTTGTAGTGCAAAAATTTCTAAAAATCGCTCGGTTTCATTGTATATAATCTTTGAGATTATTTAAATATCAAGAAAGTAGAAATAAATAATCGTAGAATGAATGAATAAAGAATGTATGATTAGTCACTGGAGGGACATGTGGCATGTTTACTTCCAGCATGCTCCACTCAAAGAGGAGGGCATCCCTCAGAGGAATACGAGGGGAGAAACGGATTCCTGAATAGTGAACGTTTATTCTCTTTTGAAAAAACTTTAGGGTTATAAAATTTTTCAATTCTGTTAGCTCAATACTGACAACAACAAAAGATTCCTTTTTTCCTCCTGTGATAATATAAGACGATGCTGGGAATAATTTTCGCCAAAATGCTCAAAATGTTGTTCCTCGGGCAGATTTCGCTTGAAAAACCAAGCTTTTTCAGGGCAAGAAACGGAAAAAAGCGCCATGATAAATGGCAGCAAATAACATGCGTTTTGACGGGCCTGCCAAGAAAAACCGTCAAAAAACAAGCTTTCTACTTTGTACTCGTTTTGTCACTGCCAAAATCGGGCTTTTTTTGTAGCCCCTGCAACTCCTTAGCCTCATTTCTGGGATGATGGAGGATCGCTCTCAGGAACTCTTTGGAGAGTGCCAATACTAGGCTTTGATCTCATCCAAAAGACCGAGTTGCAATACCAGCAGCTACAACGCCCACAGACCAACCATTTCTAGCGACGTACCTCAACCGAGTTTACTAAACTCGGTAGGGGTACGTCGCTAGAAGTGCTCAATATGTGGTCGTTGCGGAGCTGTGTTCAACGGACAGTGTTCAAAAAAAGAGCCGAGTTTGGCAGTGCCAAAACATGTCACAAAGGAAAAACAAAATTGTCCGTGATTTGGCAGGAACAAAACTTGGTCACAGAGTCATTCATCATTTGGCACTGCGAAATAGTGGCCGATTCTTCGTCCCTATTTTGGCAGCTAAAAAAGACTAATATCGGAATTTCCTTCTCCCAAGTTCGCATACTCGAAATCTTGGCAAAATAAAGTTTTTGGCTGAGGAACAACATTTTGAGCATTTTGGCGAAAAATATTCCCAGCATCGTCTTATATGGAGAAGAAAAGAAGATGTAGAGGAGAAAAAATACAAAAAGACATAGCAAAAAACAAAATTTCGACTTTCTCAACTTTTCCTTCTCCCTTTCTCCCCGAAACAGAGTTTATTAGTAACCGGAACCAGAATTTAAATGCTCATAAAAGACCCTTTGTCGGCGGGTCTCTGTTTTTTTTAAATCACAAGGGGCTCTAATATAGAAAGAAAAAAATTTTCGCGGGTGTATGTTTTTTAAAGGGGGACCCGAGAAGCGAACCTACAAAAACAAAAACGCCCGACATTTGCAAAACTTTTTTCTCCAACCGCGGGTCTCTGTTTTAAAAATTGTAAGGGGGACCCTTATGTGTAAAAAACTTTTTTCCGCTTTTATCGGGCGTCTGTACCTTTTTCTTGCACACCAAAAAACCCTGATCGGAACCGGTATGTTGGAGCATACACGTTCGCGCTACGAACGATCTGCTTTCTCTATTCCTCCCGTTCCATTTTTCTAGCCTTTATCCATTTTACTTATGCATAAGGGTTATAAACGCAGAAAATTGATTGAATTTCTAAAAGTTGTGCTATGGTAACACACTCGAACTTACGGTTAGAGTTATGAGAGATGGCTGGGCTATGAGAGATGGCTTACGGTTAGAGTTATGAGAGATGGCTGGGCTATGAGAGATGGCTTACGGTTAGAGTTATGAGAGATGGCTGGGCTATGAGAGATGGCTTACGGTTAGAGTTATGAGAGATGGCTGGGCTATGAGAGATGGCTTACGGTTAGAGTTATGAGAGATGGCTGGGCTATGAGAGATGGCTTACGGTTAGAGTTATGAGAGATGGCTGGGCTATGAGAGATGGCTTACGGTTAGAGTTATGAGAGATGGCTGGGCTATGAGAGAAGGCTTACGGTTAGAGTTATGAGAGATGGCTGGGCTATGAGAGATGGCTTACGGTTAGAGTTATGAGAGATGGCTGGGCTATGAGAGATGGCTTACGGTTAGAGTTATGAGAGATGGCTGGGCTATGAGAGATGGCTTACGGTTAGAGTTATGAGAGATGGCTGGGCTATGAGAGATGGCTTACGGTTAGAGTTATGAGAGATGGCTGGGCTATGAGAGATGGCTTACGGTTAGAGTTATGAGAGATGGCTGGGCTATGAGAGATGGCTTACGGTTAGAGTTATGAGAGATGGCTGGGCTATGAGAGATGGCTTACGGTTAGAGTTATGAGAGATGGCTGGGCTATGAGAGAAGGCTTACGGTTAGAGTTATGAGAGATGGCTGGGCTATGAGAGATGGCTTACGGTTAGAGTTATGAGAGATGGCTGGGCTATGAGAGATGGCTTACGGTTAGAGTTATGAGAGATGGCTGGGCTATGAGAGATGGCTTACGGTTAGAGTTATGAGAGATGGCTGGGCTATGAGAGATGGCTTACGGTTAGAGTTATGAGAGATGGCTGGGCTGAATTTCGCTAGGTGGACTAGCTTCTTCTTTCCGTGTGATATGTTAATTAATGGTCATCTCAACCAGGCGTCAATGCTTTGAATTTTTCTTGACTGAGAATTTTAAAACTTGAGAAACTACTTTGATAGAACCCTTGCTGTTCCTGAGGTTACTATTAACGCTCATATTTAGAACCTAGAGAGAGACATAAATACAAGATCTAACCACTAAACCTTGAAACCAATTTTGTTTTGCTGCATCTGCCCGACTTCGGGTTGGACAAACTTGGTTTTTACCCAATAAAAACAAACCATTCCATAGAGAAGAATAAAAAACTAACCTCTTTCTTCTAATGCAGCCAGCAGCTTCTTCTTCTCCTTCAGATCTTTCTCTTGCTGAAGAAAAATTTTTAGAAATACAACTGGTGATTGTGGCTTCAAAATCCCGCCATCGCAAGAAATCGCTAAGAATTGTGGTTTTATAACCGTGCAAAATTTCAGATTTCACCGGTTTAGTTCTTCCGAAGGTGGAAAGCCAGGCTCAAACACAAAATATAGGAAGCATCCACGCGTAAAGACAAGATCAAAGCCAGGCTCGAAACACACTGGCAACAGTGGCCATTCGTGACTCTACAGCCTTAAGAGCCTGTCACGGATGGAGCCGGATCATTCAGTCCAGAATCGAGTGCGACCTCAGGTGGCGGATAGAGGGACGCCTCCCTACGAAGAATTCGTGCTGGGAGGTAGCGGGAGAAATCCCGCCGCGGACCAAAACTGGGTAGTATAGCTCTTCAAAGGAGGGCGATGCCGGACCGGTCTGGGCAAGCCACCGGACAAAACATCAGCCTATACTCCGCTATACTTATCAATGGCGAGTCGAGGCGCCAGTCAAATAGCCTCTTGCCTATCTCCGGTCAACGACAGGCGAGACGTCTCTACTCCCACCCAAAAAGAAGCTAGGCCGGGTTGACCACCCACTCACAAGTCCTATAGCATGAACAGGTTGCTAAAACGATGTCTGCCTTCACAAGGTGCAGCATGACAGTCTCAGGACTGCAAAGGACATCAAAACCCTTCTCCGGACGCATCTCGTCCGAAGAACTGGAGAACTTCTCTCATTAAAGAGAGTGTTCATAACCAAGTCTTCGATGCGGACTGCTTGCCGGCAACAACAAGGACAACAACAACTTAACAATTCATGAAATACTGCCTCTCTACACAAATGAAGGAAATTGAGACATCGTAATAAACCAAATGGGTTTCTATACCGTATCGTTCCTGATTTACAATGTCTGTCAACTCTTGAATGCCCCCATGATTACTTCTACCAACGAACAGCCTCTTCAAAGCTCAATCAGCCTTGCCAACAACAAGTCACATCAAGTTCTATACGTATACATTAGGTCAAATTCATAATACTGAGCCGAAAACCTGAGAATTAGCAGGGAGTGCAGCCTAAGAGAGAAAAGTTCCGATGGTTTACTTTTGATCGTGAAACAACTTTATGCGCTAATTTTAAAGACAAGAATTAGGTCATCAGCAATCTTGAGAATTCAAAAACGACCATTCTTTGAGCGAGGGAGTTTAGAGAAATGAGCTCTACCTTCTCTGCTGTTTTCCTTAAGATTTATCCTCATCATTCCAGACTCCTCTGCTCGAAGAGCGGTTGTTTCTCAGATTTAGAAATGCAAGTGACGTCTGCTGAGCTTTGCTCAAGATCGTCTTTGTCCCTCTCTCTCCCTCCCTCCCTCTCTCTCTCTTTCCCTCTCTCTCTCTCCCTCCCTCCCTCTCCCTCCCTCTCCCTCCCTCCCTCTCCCTCCCTCCTAACCAAGTGGATCAACGAAATTTTCCTGTTGCTCCTGTTGCTTTTCCACTTGCATCCATTTCAGATTTCACCGGTTTAGTTCTTCCGAAGGTGGAAAGCCAGGCTCAAACACAAAATATAGGAAGCATCCACGGGTAAAGACAAGATCAAAGCCAGGCTCGAAACACACTGGCAACAGTGGCCATTCGTGACTCTACAGCCTTAAGAGCCTGTCACGGATGGAGCCGGATCATTCAGTCCAGAATCGAGTGCGACCTCAGGTGGCGGATAGAGGGACGCCTCCCTACGAAGAATTCGTGCTGGGAGGTAGCGGGAGAAATCCCGCCGCGGACCAAAACTGGGTAGTATAGCTCTTCAAAGGAGGGCGATGCCGGACCGGTCTGGGCAAGCCACCGGACAAAACATCAGCCTATACTCCGCTATACTTATCAATGGCGAGTCGAGGCGCCAGTCCAATAGCCTCTTGCCTATCTCCGGTCAACGACAGGCGAGACGTCTCTACTCCCACCCAAAACGATACTAGGCCGGGTTGACCACCCACTCACGAAGCCTATAGCATGATCAGGTTGCTACAGCGATGTCCGCCTTCACAAGGTGCAGCATGACAGTCTCAGGACTGCAAAGGACATCAAAACCCTTCTCCGGACGCATCTCTTCCGAAGAACACGAGAACCTCTCTCATTAAAGAGAGTGTTCATAACCAAAAGTCTTCGATGCGGGCCGCTTGCCGGCCACAACAACAACAACAACAAGATCAAGGCGTTCACTAGGCTGTTTTTTCAACCATTAGCGAAAAACCGCGTAGAATAAAAAGGCTACTGATGAGAGCGACAGACTTCGCAGAGAAACTGAGAGCTTTACTATACGATGAAAAAATGAAGATGCCATACAAAGGGATGATTCTCTAAAGCCCCCGCTCGCCAACGGAGTCGCCTACACGATGGTGCGAGTGTCGACAGACGTCCCGGACGTTCTGGACGCAAAGGACTCCAAACTATACCTATCCCAAAGTGGTTTTTCTCCCGCAAGGGACACATCGAACAGCTCTCCCCCCAGCTGTCCAATCCTCTCGTTTTTTCTATTAAGGATCAGAGCCTTCCAGCGGCTCTGATCCTCGCCCTCCTCTTAATTGCTGGAATAGAAAGCAACCCGGGTCCTTTGCGATGGCCGTGTACTGTATGTCACAAAAGTGCTTCCAGCAATAGCGTTCGCTGTCAGAAGTGTCAGAAATGGACACATCTTAAATGTTCTGGTCTCTCCTCCTTCAATGCCTGGAACCCATCCTGGAGATGTCATAGCTGTGTCAGACCTCCCCCAAGAAGCTCACAAACTGAGATAGATACCCTCAAAATAATCCATTGGAATGGTAATGGAATTCGGGGCAGAATCGTAGAGCTTGAGGACTTACTCCACGAGGAAAATATCCACATAGCTTTAATCCAGGAGACCAAACTAGATGCCACAGCCGTATCGCCATCGATTAAAGGGTACTCACTAATAAGACAGGACCGAACCAGATCAGGAGGTGGCCTCGCAATGATCATAAGAGAGGACATCCAATATGTGCTAGCAGACTCAACTCACGGTGATAAGACAATAGAGACAATGACTATCGAGATCCCCTCTACACTCGGTAATCTGAGAATAACTAATCTCTATATCCCTCCACGCTCCTCATGTCCACCGGGTTATACCACAGACTTTGCCCACTTCCTCAAACATACAAAGACATGCGTTGTGGCTGGTGACGTGAACGCCCACAATGAGCTCTGGAGTACTGGTACCGAAGATGCCAGAGGAACTGCACTCTGTGAAGCTATCGAGCAGAGCAATTACATAGTCTTGAACTCTCCTCAGCAACACACACGTAAGGAAGCCTCTCCGGACATTACGTCAGTCACAAACGACATTGCGACCAACTGTTCCTGGAGAACTCTCGGAAAGCTAAATTCTGACCACCTACCAGTCCTACTCGAGATAGAACTGAGAATCCCAACGATTGGGAAACGAAGATGCTACATGAACTTCAGAAAAGCAAAATGGCACGAATACGAAATAGAAGTGAACAAGAGACTCGGCGAATTTCCGTACGAAGGAAGCCCTCACAACATGCATTCCTTCCTGGTTGAAACTCTCAGAGAGGCGGCAAAAAAACATATACCACAAGGAAGATGCCCAGACTTCATACCCCGCCTGAGCGAAGAAGCCAAAGCACTCATCCGAAAAAGAGATCAGATGCGTAGAGCAAACCCGGCAGACCCATGTCTCCCTGAACTGATGACAAGGATTTCCTATAAGATCAATGACGATAAGCGCATTGCATGGGAAGATTTCGTGAACAACCTCAGACCCAACGAACCCACAAATCGTTTGTGGAACACAATCAAATCACTTGATGGTCGAGCACACAAACCCTCCCACGCCGCTATTGTTCATAAGGGTTCACCTCTATCCAGCCTGGAAGCTACCAACCTTTTCGCCAAACAACTCGCCAAACAAGCCGTCAAGACCCCTGATCGATCTAACAGGAGAACTCACCGCTGGACCTCGTACCTTGAGCGTTCCGACGTCCCAGTCGTCACAGTTGACGAAGTGAAGACAGCAATGAAGAAAATGAGAAGCTCCAAGGCCATGAATCTCGACGAAATCTGTCATCTTATGGTTAAAAAGGCTGGCGAACAGTGTGCAAGATGCTTTGCAATACTCTTTAATTGCTCACTCAGCACCGGCATCATACCTTCGGCCTGGAAGACGGCCAGAGTTATCACGATTCCGAAGCCAGGGAAGGACCTCACGTCGGTAAAAGGCTACAGACCTATCTCAATTCTATCCCCTGTGGTCAAACTCCTCGAGAGAATCATCCTCCCCCACATCACAGAAGAAGTTGAGTTGGAAAACTGGCAACATGGCTTCAGAAAAGGACGCTCGACCACGACAGCCTTGATGGAGATAACGGGCCACATAACCAACGGTATCAACCAACGGCTCCCTCCACATCGCACAGTGATGGTTGCGCTCGACCTCACCTCGGCATATGATCTGGTCAACATTTCTCGCCTTTGTCACACTCTCGCCGAAACGTCCATCCCCAGAGGCCTCGTTAGATGGCTCTCCAGCTATCTACGAGGTAGAGCCATCCGTGTGGACTTCAGAAACTGCCTCAGCCGCCAGCAAACCTGCTACGCAGGAGTTCCTCAGGGGGGAGTACTCAGCCCTTCCTTGTTCAACATATACTTGAATGGGCTGCCGAAGCCTCCCGAGACGATCAAACTGGTCGGGTATGCGGATGATCTGACAGTACTGGCCTCTCACCCTGACTGGAGAGTTGGAGCCGACAGAATGAACTCCTACCTCCCAGCCCTCACCAGCCATCTTGGAGAACTAAAGATGGACATCTCGGAAGCTAAATCCAGTGTAACGCTCTTCACCACCAACACAAAGGAATGTCGTGAAGTACCAGAAGTTGTGGTCAACGGTGAGCCACTCCCTCTAAGTAGAGCCCCCAGTTTCCTTGGTGTCACCTTGGACCAGATGGGAACCTACCGTCAACACGCCGAAGGACTAAAGACAAGGGCAACAAAAAGATTGAATGTCCTCCGAGCAATCGCGGGAAGAAGGTGGGGACAGAAGACCGAGACAATGCTGAACACCTACAAAGCAACCACTAGAGCAGTCTTGTCTTACGCAGCACCCATCTACTCGCCCCAACTTGCCGAATCACATTGGACTTCCTTGCAAGCAGCACAAAACAAAGCCATTCGGATCGCAACTGGAAACCTTGCAATTGCGGACACTCAGCACCTGGCATACGAGAGCAAACTTCTTCCAGTCAAAGAACACAACCTCATGCTCAGCAAACAATTCACCGCCAAGGCCAGGCTTCAGCCCAACCATCCATCTCACCGCATCTGCACTGAAGCAAAACCTCCCAGGGCAATAAGAAAGCACGCCAAAGACATAGTACTAGGTGATACGGACTATAAAGTGGCCCTCAGAAAAATACACACGGAGACAGTCAGAGACTTTCTTAGAAATAGTCGACCCAACCCAGTTCTGGGAACTAAACCTCCTAGAATACACAAGTCCACGTCCCAACTATCCAGAGAAAATCATATAACTCTGTCTCAATTGCGAAGCGGCCACTCTAGTTTCCTTAACAGTTATCTCCACCGAATAGGGGCCAATGAATCTCCCCTCTGCCCACTGTGTAGGATAGAGCCGCATACTTCGAGACATATTTTTTCGTGTCGCTGTAACCCCACTTCACTTAGCCCTATCGACCTTTGGAATAGGCCGCACTCGGTTGTTGATTTCTTGTTCAATTAAATCTCTCCAAAAAAAAAAGTAAAAGAGAAAAAAAAAAAATAAATAAATAAATAAAAAAAAAATAAAAAAATAAAAAAAAATAAAATAAAAAAATAAAAATAAAGGAGAGTAAAATAAAAATAAAAAAAATAAGAGAGAGAGGAAAGAGAGTGTGGGCTTATAACGCTGGAGGGTCGAGAGCTTCGACGACTTCCTCCAGTGTCTCGCGAAGGAAGATCTACCCGTTGGGCAAGACAACAACAACTCTAAAGCCCCACCCCTTACTCCTCCCCCAGTAAATAATTGTGAGGACTAACGAAAGCTCTGGCTTTCCTCTTGTCCCGTTCTTCCTCCGCCAACTTTTTGTTGGCTGTCTCCAGCAATTTCTGGATGAACCCCTCTTGTGCGGTGTTGACACTTCTCGCCTCCTCATCCAATGGACTCTCTGTTTCAACCATACATTAACTGCCAACTGGCAAAACAAAATTATCTAGGGCAACCGAACTACCGACCCTCTCCCTCACTCGAAATAAATGTATCAGAGTTTCCACAGCTGAAATTGAAAAAAAAACCTTTATTCCTCTCCATGAAAATAACGTTTAATTAGCTATTACTATAACGAGAAAAAATTTCAAAGAGTTAAGAGAGAGAGAGAGAAAACAAAAAGGTTAGCGAAAGAAGAATTTCAGGTTCGGACATGACCAGGGTGTTTCTCTAACCCGCACTGCGGGTTAGAAGAAAATCTATGCGCACTTCGAAAAATTCAAATCTATGCGCGCGAAAAAAAATTGTCGGTTTTTCGGCGCCAAAATCAAAAAATTCAAATTTTTGGCGCAAATTTCACAAAAAAACTTTTTTAAACATTTTTTATGCGCGGCAAAGTTTTGGCGACCGGGGGGGAGGTCGCCAAAATTTAAATGTTCAACATTAATTTTAGCGCTTTTTTGAAAATTTGAATTTCGCGCAATTTTTAAATCTATGCGCATGAAAATCTTGGCGCAAATTCAAAAATCTATGCGCACATTTTTTTGGTGCGGGTTGCAAGAAACACCCTGGACATGACCCGGCTGAGTCATGTCCGAACATCCCCTGGTGACCTTTGCCACTGAAAAATCTCGTAAATTTTTCCTATAAAATAGCCAATTCACAACTTGAAAGTTATAACTCAAACCTGGAAGACGCGCCTCGTACATTTCCTTGCTCGACTCAATCCATCTGCAACCATAAGTTTTAGTGCAGAAGAGGACACAGAGGTCGGCGCCGATAGCAAGCTTTTCTAGCAGAGATCCTCCAACCGATTAATAAATTATAACCGGTCCCCTCATAAACCGGTCCGGCATTATATATGTATATATATAAAATTTTTGTGATTCAGATGATTGAATAAAGATTACAGAGTCGCGTCGAAACAAATTGGCACTGTTAGATGGTCTGATATAATCATAAAACACTGTATGATACATTCCAAAGGGCACCACGACATTTTGTACCCGTGATACTTTGTACCCGAACCTTAATTTTTGAAAAAATATTTTCACTTTTTTCTCGTTTAGGCTCAGGTAAAGATTACGCTAACGAGGCCGTACAGCTTAGGAACGAGACGTGTCAAGTACAAAGTGTCGCGGGTACAGAGTGTCGGTGATCCATTCAAAAGAGATTGATGGTGAGAATCAAGTTATTGTTTTTAAAACATTAAAATTTAAGAAGAAAAGATAATTTTTCATCAAAACCGGTTAAGTATTTAATCTTTCAAAAAACCTAATTAAAGAGAAACTTCAAATAAACCTAATTGTATCGCCGGCGTATCCCAAAGCAATGAGACACTCCGCTCCTCGAACAACGATCTCAAAAGCCATGTTCCCTTTTTTAACGACAAGTAGTAGGATCTCATTACATTAAGATTAAGAATGAATTTGTCATTGATAAAAAGCTCAAGTACTAAACCGCAAGAATCTAAGATTATTGAAATCAGTTGAATTTGGTTTTAACATAACTCGGCAGACACATTTAGATGCAGATAACTTTTTTCCTTTCTTCGCATAACTGTTTTTTCTTCTAAAATAGATTGTTTTTATTGCCATTAACAGATACTACTACAACCGACGCAGCGGGGCAACAACAACAACAACAACAACAACAACAACAACAACAACAACAGCAGCAATATGAACAAAATTGCTTTCATTTAAAACTTAACTTGATGATACTTCGCTTCATATCTTGTACTCTAGTCTTTCGATCAAGTGAACATTAACCACGCACTCATATACAACATTTGTAACTATTAATTCATAAATTAAGCTTTCTGTTCGGTATTCAATCTTACCATACCTTGAGGTTCGTTGGGTCGAACTTTCGGCCAACGGCACAATCTTTGATTGCTGATCGGTAATTTCCGAGATGCTTGTGAGAGGTTGCTCTATTCAAACAGAGCTTTCCATTTAGCTTACGATCCATGCAACGAGCTTTCAGTCCTTAAAATTATAAAACGGAATTTTCCTGTCAACAGTTTCATATGTCAGAACCGGAACAGCTTCAATCACCAGCACTTGTCAAAAAACTTTAAAATTAACGGTCTTTCGAGCGACTTAGAATAATGAATGGCTCAATTTACTGCCTTTCACCTCTCGCTTTCTTCTCATTATTCTAAGCCCCCCGCTCGGCCAAGCGGTCGTTTTCAAGTTTTTTGAAAAATGCTGGTGAGCTGTGGCTTTGATGCACTCTCTCTTTTTTCTTTCTCTTTCTCAGCAGCCCAACTTGAAAAGAATCACTTCAAACTTATCCGACTCATATTTTCGAGTGAAAAAATCAACATTAAATGATAGCTGGACACCTATAAACTGAAACTGACCCTTCTCGCCTAAAATATACACGGATCAAGCCAAGAAGTCGACAAATAAATCGAACCCCTTCCTGTGCTTGATATCGATTTTATAACGTACTATCCCCGATTCTGCGATGGCTCATATGCCCCTTTCAAAAAGTTTTTTTGAACGGTCATCCGAAAGGGGTTCAGGGGTTAAATGGTTACCGGACCAGCTTTATTTGCGCATACATTTTCGCTCCGAGAATGATCTACATTATCTTCTCCTTCCGTTATATTTCTTTTTTCTCTACTTCTCTTATTGCCTTTTCACATTCCTTTTTCCACTCGCTCGGCGCGTACAAACATGACTTAGCGGGAGAAATCCCGCCGCGGACCAAAACTGGGTAGTATAGCTCGTCAAAGGAGGGCGATGCCGGACCGGCCTGGGCATGCCACCGGACAAAACATCAGCCGATACTCCGCTATACTTTTCAATGGCAAGTCGAGGCGCCAATCAAATAGCCTCTTGCCTATCTCCGGTCAACGACAGGCGAGACGTCTCTACTCCCACCCAAAACGATGCTAGGCCGGCTTGACCACCCACTCACAAGGCCTAAAGCATGAAAAGGTTGCTACAACGATGTCCGCCTTCACAAGGTGCAGCATGACAGTCTCAGGACCGCAAAGGACATCAAAACCCTTCTCCGGACGCATCTTGTCCGAAGAACACGAGAACTTCTCTCATTAAAGAGAGTGTTCATAACCAAGTCTTCGATGCGGGATGCTTGCCGGCAACAACAACAACATGACTTAGACAGGTCTCATTTAACGCCTGACGGGGTTCCTTTAAATGAAGAGAAACAAGCGATGACTTCGGGAAGAGATTTATCATCTAACTTGCTCCAATGAACGGTCGTTTTGAAATTCTCCTGTTTTTTATATGTTCTTCCCTTACCCCCGGAACGGCTGCTATGTTACAGCAGTAAATCAACCATTCATCATTCTTCACTTGTCCCTTTTTCCTGAATGGCCGACTATCAACAGCCCTTATTCTTCCTTCTCATCTTCCCTTACCGCTTCAAGGCTCTTCAACCAGTAGCTCATCAAACTTCTGCTAAACTAAAATCTTCCCTAATACCCCATCAAGCTCTATTGTGCTGCTAAGAACGACCAATTTTTGAGCGGAGGATTCCAGAGCGGGAACAATTAGAAGCTCTGCCTTTTATCATTTTTCCGCTTCTCTTTTTTCCAGACTCTTTTTGCTTAAGAAGCGGTCGTTTTCTTTTTCCAACATTTGTATTTGAACTATGTTGAGATATGACTATTGATTGAAAAGCTGACCATTGGTGTAAGAGTCGATAGCCCAATGATACTTCTTCAGTTTGAAGTGTCTGTTGCCTTCTTCCCTAGCTTTCTCTGCCGTGAACTGATGATCTTCCTCTTCGTTATCTTCGTATTTCATCGCCTGCAATGAAAAAGTTCTCTCGAACTTGTTGTAAGAAAACTCGCTGTTTCTCACTGGTCCCTGTATGTTTGTGGGTTTTCAACTATTTGAATTTGTTGTTGTTTTTTTTTACAGCTGTAGAGTTTCAAAAAAGACACCATGAGCTTTAATGATGGGTAATTAACGGCCAAATGAGCGGATAACACCACTTGTAAAAATTGTTTAAAAAATTATCTTCAAAAATTAATATCTAACTCTCGCCATTTCATCCGCTCTTGCTATTGAAACAAAATTTCATGGACTTGAAAAAATTAGTTAAAAACTTTTAATTCTTCACTTTTGTCTATGTTTGAATACCTGGAGTGCTTGGATTTCCGGTGAAAACTCTCCCTTTTCATCCCGTTTAAGTTCCTTCATAAAAATTGGGTGCGAGTCTATTTCATGACAGAATTCGTCGAAATTGAACGGCTTGCGCTCTTCCTCCTTTTCCTGAAACAATTCCTTTGATAAATAGAATATGAACAAAAAACAAAAACAAGTAGACTGTTGAACAATCGGTCGCAACAACATTCTTTAATCAATGCTGTAGCATTTTTTAATGGGTAAGAGTCTCTGTAGCAGCGATTGAGCTGAAAAAAGTTCGAATAACTTGAACTTCTTAACATACAAATTGAACAAATTAATCTTGACATCAAAAACATTATTGGGTTAACTTTTTTCGACGCAAGTTTCTCCATGAGCTTCTCTAGATCATCATCCAACTTTTGAGCCAATTTTGCCCTCTCTTCCTCTGTTAAAGGGTTCTTTTTGAGCTTTGGCAGAGCTATTTCACCGGGCATTGCTCTCTGAAACAGAATGAACACTCATTCAACCCTTACGCTTACGTTGAGTTTTATGGCAAAGAATTCAAAGATCTGTAGAAATGATAACTTTTGATGTTATGTGAAGTTTTTAATTACTGAAAGCTGAAACTAAAGAAACAAAGAAAACTAAAGAAACAAATGCTTTAGTTGAAAATCTAATTTGTTGAAATTGTATTTGTGTATTTCTTGTACAGAAAAACATGAATATTTTGACAATGTACGGTTGCACTAAAACAAACTAATGATGATTGTGTGTAAGTAAATAATTTTAAGACTTTAAGAAGTTCCACGATCCTTCTTGCTAGGAACTTTGGTGCTTCTAGAAATAAATCTTGTATTCAGCATTTAAAAAATATTTTCTATTCATTTGTTGCTTGAGTGACGTAATCCGCATTTTCTTGCTTCGAGATGAATCTGTCGAAATCTGTTTTAGTCGCCCGTTTCTATCACTCTTTCTCTTTCAGATCGGTCGAGAAGTTCGAGATGGCTGAAGAGATGCCTCAGGCTGATAGCACGACTCCCGCTAGGGACCCAGTTCGTAATTAATTTTTGGTCGTGAAGTTCAAAAATTTAAAATAAAAGATTCTCGTTTACAAGGTGGTAGGGGCCTCACATAACTTTGAGGTGGGGCTGTGTTTCAAGGTCAGGTACTTTTATCTGTGTTTTTTCTCTCTTCTGGGTAACTTGAGAACATTTGGCTCTGTTAGGAACCTAGGTGTGGTGCAGCGGCAGACTGCTGAGTTTTCTCTGATTTTCTGCTGTCTATTCGTTGAATCTCAACTCTCATTCTTCTCTGCTTGAATGATGTCACCTCACGCTCTCTTGAGACTTTCTGCTATTTTCGCTGACAAAATCATTCAGAAAGCTTTGTAAAAGTCAACCTGATAATTCATTCACAAAATCAGAAATAAAAGTTTTTCGGGTACTTTTCATGTTTTTTTCTCGGTTTTTCAGGTACTTTTTAGGCGGTACGGCTTAAGAAACAGACCGTACGGCTTAGGAACGAGATCTTATGGAAGATGTTATTTGCGCGTTTTCAGTTTCTGGCATCTTGCCAGATGTTAGATACACAGACTAGATCTAGGTTTCCAACAGAGCCGAACATTTTTAAAAGATCAACGTTCGCTATTTGCCCTTCACCATGGAATTTTTTTCTGGAGGGGTGAGGATAGGCGGGAGACTGGATAAATTTAACAAGCTTGGTGAGCTGTTACTGCCCCTTCCAAGTAAAGTGCCCCCTTCCCTTCCCCTCGATCTTAGATTGCACCAAAGTGGGAAAAAAAGTTTCTCATCTGATCCTGTTCAAGTCATTGGTGCTTTTTTTTTTCAAGTCAAGAAAAAAAACTGGCAAGCGCATAGATTTCAATTTTTTTCGGTGTTTCTGAAGAGCGCATAGATTTTTTTTACCCGGAGTGTGGGTCAGAGAAACATCCTGGTTCTTTATTATATTTTTGTTTGTCAGAATAACTAGACAAAGTGGATGATTGTCACGGATGTGAGTTCAATTTATACTAATGCACAGAGCGAAACATTAATATAATAATCATTGCGTATGTATTGTTTCATAGCCGTATTCGAGAGTTGAGCACTATTTTAGTTAAGAGGAGAAGTAATGGAGAATTTCTGAAGGCTTGGAGTTGAAAATTTGGAGACTGGTTTATTCGGTAGGCTATTCCGAACATCAATCATTCGCGATGCGCAAGTATTGTTAGCGTTAGAGAGTGTTATGAATTTAAGGTTATGAACATCGATTACAACTAAGAATGTTTTAAACAATCGATTAATCTGATTTTTTTCAAACACATCTACAAAACCCTATATTCTTGTGTACTGAATCGAGCAGCACATTCTGATTATAAGTCACCAGCAGTGTTGAGAATTTCAATAAACAGCTGTTTTCGAGCGATGGATTCTACATATAAAAAGACTAACAGTTCCTTCTTCGCTCTATAGCTTAAGCTATATTCTCATTGTTCCAGACGCTTTCGCTCATAGAGCCGTCTTTCTTGAATTTTCAGCAGTTACACTAGAGCTTTGTATAGCTATGATTCTGATACAATATGAGTTCTTGGGAAAAAAAACTACTTGTGTATCATGTTGTATGGGCCTTAAAATGTGCATTATCATGTGTGCGTGTGTAGCTCAGTGGGGAGAGCATTCGCCCGGAACGCGAAAGGTCACGGGTTCGGTTCCCGTCACACCACACGATTTTTACACAAGTTTCTGCGAACAATCCGCTCCTCTGCTCGGTATAAAAATCCGTTGCTTAAGATCAATGAGTAGGGAATACTCTTATTTACAATCAGACTCTTAGTTCGTTCTACTTCTCTCAATAATTCCGCGGTAAGAAACCAAAGTGGAAACCCATTATTTTTAAGGTACTTACGCCAAACGAGCAGAATCTTGCAGTTGCTTTCATTCAATTCATCCGTCACAAAGTATCTGCCAATGAATGCAGCGATGATCAAATTGAAGCTCTAGAAGGTTACGAAGCTTAATTTGATGAGAGCCATTAATTATTTCTATGTTGCACAAAGGGACCCCACTCTCTTCCAAGGGTTGCACAAAGGGACCCCACTCTCTTCCAAGGGGAGGGAGGCTTCGTGCTAAAGAAGACGCGCTCTACTTCAAGTTTTCTAGGTGTGCCCCCTCAAATAAAGTGCCGGCCCTTCTCGAGTGAAACACGGCCTCCCTGTAAAGTCCCCTTCCTCTCAATATTGTTCTTACTTTTTTTCAAATTCTTTATATGATAAAGAGTATGAAAGAAAGTTGCCCAAAAAGTAATTTTTAACTTTTATTCAATGAAAGTTAGTTTTAAAAGTCATGTTTCCTCGTTTGTTTACTCAACTCAAAGTTCTGTCCCTTTTGTCAGAAATAGAAAAAATTTGACTAAAGTCTCAAAAACCCTCTTGCAGTCGCAGTGCAGTGTCTTGAATCAGCATTCAAACTCACCGATGCCAACTACGCTTTCCAAACATCGAAAACCCTCTTGGAAGTTTTCACCGCAGCTGAAGGACTAAAGCAGGTCAGAAAGTTGGTTTTTTCTTTTAGAGAGGTTTCAAACATTCAGGTAGTCTTTAGAAATGTCGATAGTATATTCCTCATAGAATAATAGGTCGCGAGTACAAACAGCAGACTTGAGGGAGAGAGCGTTCTTCTACTTAAAAACAATATTGGCCTAAAATTGTACACTAAAGGTGTAGACGTGAAATAGAGGGTGTAGACAATCAGAGCCTTTTTACTTGCTTTCTTGGATAGCGCATAGAATTGCGCATGCGGGTTCGTGAAACACTCTGCTGCAGATTCGCTTCTTGCAACGAGTTTCTTTTGCTAATTGCCGTTATTATTCGATCAAGTAACTCAGGATCACAAAAAAAATTGTTGAATTGAATGATATGGTTTTCTAGGGAGAGGCGACGCTTCCAGAACCCACAGAGGCAGAGATGACAAAAGCCAACGTTTGCAAGGTACGCGGTCTTCTTCCACGGCTTCCGCATCAATCTTTTTTCGTTTTTGTTTCTAAAACAACTTGGTTATATATTTGCCTTAAGATAAGCAGCCTAAAGTGGAAGATGCAAATAGTGAAAATGTCAAATAGTCAACTGTATAAATATTTTTTCCGCTTCTCAGTCATGTTATTTGAAGGAGGAAGGAAATGCCTTGATGAAAGACAACAAGTTCGACGAGGCCATTCAGAAGTACAACGAGGCGATTATGCTCCACAGGGACCCTGTTTATTTCTGTAATAGGTTTGTACAATAAGAAGAAATATCATTTTGAGAAAAAAAGGTTTTTGTCAAGGGTAGTTTAGGGAACTGTCGAGTATGAAAACTTTTTGCATGTGCTACAAGGATGAATTTCAATTGTACTTCGGGCAAGAGTGTCTCCGTTCAATTGTACTTCGTGCAAGAGTGTCTCCGTTTTCAGTCATCGAGAAAACCTCGAAAAAAAGTTCTTATCACAAATAATTTTAGTTTTATGCTAAGGAATGACTGTCTTTAGCAAGATTTTTTACTCGTGAGTTTTTAAAAATTATTTCATTAACTATGAGTTCTATCAGCTTTGTGATTTTATAGGCCGCTATTTAAAAAAAAAATTGATTGTTTGATTGACAAAAGATGAAAGGTATCTGTAATGACCATCTAGGAGATTTGAACCCTTTACAGACGTGTTTCAAAGGTTTATAGGGAATCTCTGGTTCAGATGAGCATGGGAAATAGATTAAACAACAATTATGAGAAACTTGGCTTTTACTCTTCTCATTTGAGTGTAATTACAGGGCGGCGGCTTACTGTCGTTTAGAGCAGTATGACTTGGCTATCCAAGACTGTCGGACGGCGCTTGCATTGGATGACAAGTACTCCAAAGCATATGGAAGGATGGGGTGACTTTCAGAAATCTATCCAGACGCTTTGGTGGATGAAGAATATAAAAGTTGTTCTCGAACCTATTTCACAAGAATTGTTTTCGAAAAAGCAATCATTTTCTTGTAGAAAGACGATATCATAGTTTTTTCGGAGTTTTTTTAATGGTGTTCTCTTCTGAGAAGTTAATTTCACCGTCAAGATGTGTAACTGGGGTTAACTCTGACCCGCACAGTGGGTTAAATTTATGCTCTTGTGGAAAATCTTGCGCGAAAAATTCTCTGTTTTTTTTTTGTTGTTTTTTTTCATCGCATGCACGCTGTATCAGGGTTTTTTAGTGTGCAAGAAAAGTATACAGAAGCAAGGCGGAAAAATTTTTCCACATAAGCCCCTCCCCCCCCCCCTTCAGGGGTTAAATGGTTACCCGACCAGCTATGTTGGCGCAAACATGTTCGCGCCGAGAATGATCTACATTCTCTTCTCATTCCGTTCTGTTTCTTATTTTCTCTACTTCTCTTTCCACTTTTCTTTCCTTCCCCATTCCTTTTTCCTTTCGCTCGGCGCGTACAAACATGCCTTAGACGGGCCTCATTTAACTGCCCCCCTTATGATGAAAAAGAGGCCCGCCGACAAAAGGTCTTACATGACTATTCAACCCCTGCTCTGTCTGTGTCTCTCTAAATTCTGCAGTTTCTCTGATTAAGTTTTTCTTCAAGTGTCATATCCAGAGTTCTTTTGTGAAAAACATGTTGTTGCAGACTAGCGCTCTCCTGCCAGAACAGATACGCGCAAGCAGTGGAAGCATACAAGAAAGCCATCGAGTTGGACCCAACTCAGGAGACCTACAAGAACAATCTCAAAGTCACTTGCTAAAGTTTCGACCAAACCTTCTTCTAATTGAAAGAAAGAGCATTTGCAGAGGTTTTTCAGCTTTATTCTTTGACTAAAAGTAAAAGATAAGAAAAGTTGATTTTCCTTACTTTTTGAGAACTATTAAGCTGTTATGCAATTGGCTAATTTTCAGATTGCGGAAGAGAAGATGAATGATATGCAAAGACAGGTTACCACCGATTTTTAGATGGAAATTTTCAAGTCAGTTTTTGACAAGGAAAATTACAAATGAAACAGAAGAATTCAATTACGTTAATTGTAAGTTTTTTCTCTTTATCAGCTGCTTTTTCCAAGTTTTAATTGTCTAATACATTTCTTTCTTTAGAGACGATCGAAAGATTCCTCTCGAAGTTTTACATCAAGACATAGATCACTTTCACTGTTCCGAAATTCGGAGAAAAAACTACCGTTTTGCGAGATGTCTGTAATAATGGGATACTAGCGATTTTTCAAACTCTTGGCCTTTTTTATCACTCAAATTTTCTTATTTCTGTGTCCTTCGCGTCAAGCTGGCCTCCTTCCCGCTCAACAAACGATTTTTCTTAACATAGAGAGCCAGATGGTAGAAGATATTTATGTTGAGGCGCAAGGCAACCCATTGGCGGGTCTGATGGGAGGCGGCGCACCCCGACTTCGGGGCCATGTTCAACAACCCAGCCATGATGCAGATGGCGAATACTCTCATGCAGGTATTCAGAGAGGCCAGAAGAGGGAGGGACAAGAAAGTCTTGAAACACGGGAAGTCAACTTATTCAACGATTAATAGAACGATTGGGTAGATCAAGATGGACTTAGTAGTGCGTGCGAAGAAGATAGACAATTATTGATTGTTTAGATGAAGAAGGACTAAGTAGTGCGTGCGAAGAAGATAGACAATTATCGATTGGATAGATGAAGAAGGACTAGGTAGTGCGTGCGAAGAAGATGTTGTTGTTGTTGTCTTGCCCATAGGTCCTGTCGAGGGGAGTCCTTTTGGGATAGGTTGGTGGTGAGGATCCTTTTGAGTCCGGAGAGATTTTTTCCGTCTACACTCGCACCGCAGTCGGCGATCCTCTTGGCGAGAAAGATAGACAATTATCATCACCAGTTTTACCGAATGGCTTATTAATTTTACCCGCAGTGCGCATGAAAGAACACCCTGATAAGGAACTTTTTTAAAAGCTTCAACATTATATTTATAATTTAAAAAAAAGGTTTTTTTTAGGAGAAAAACTTTAAGTTCTGCAATCGGAAAAATCAAAATATTCTCTACTTGACGGTTAATAAGGTTGGAATGTGTTAAGAAATCGAAAAGGAATGAGTTTAAGGATCCGAACCTACAGAATATGATGGCAGGAATGATGCAAGGTGGAGAGGCCTGCAGAGCTTAATAGAGGTCCTTTTCTTGCTTTGACTCTTCATAAGAGTTGAATAACCTGGATTCACTCCATTGTTTTGTGTTTGCAAAGATAACCAAACAGTCCTCGTATAGTACAGTCTAGTACAGAGGTCTAGTTGTGCACTTCATGGCTACCGCAAGGGTTGACACCGTATCTATCTATCGAATGATTATTCTTGAATAGATTCCTTGATTGTTTTTTTTAAATCTTTACTGTAAAATGAGCTTTCGTGAGTCAACTAAGCCTATTTGGTTTTGAAAATAGAAACTATGTAATGTTTGGCGTTACTTGAGTCATTATTGTTCTGCTCAAATTAAACGAAAGAAGAGGATTGAATTGACGAAGCATTTCAGAGAAGCAAGCGTGGATAAAGAGGCTTTTGATATAGGATTGCCTCCTCGGTGGTGTAGGAATGCCCCCTCTCCCGGTTAAGAGAGAGGTGGCTGAGTTCTATGCCGCTCCGCAGAACTAGTTTTTGTTCTGGCATGAGTTTACTCTGAGAATGGACAGTTGTGTATTGAAGGCGGGGGCGCAGATGGCGCGTCAAATGCAGGAGACAAATCCGGAAGTAGTGGAGCAGTTGCGAAGACAATTCGAAGATCAAGGTCTGTTCACCAATTGGAACTCTCATTGATTGCTCCATTCTTTGTATTGATTTCTGAAAAATACCCTTAAATAATCGGGAAAAACCCTTTTATTAAATAGAATAAATACATGTTGAAGGAGGTCCTCCGGGCGGTCCATCGGGAGCGGCTCCTTGAGAGAAGGGCTGACAATGAGACCCTTTTTTGAGAGAAGGGCTGACAATGAGACCTTTTTAAAACAACTGTCCAAAAAAGACAACAGGGTTATCTTGTAACCTAATTTGGTCTCGACCGTCTTACCGTAACAAGAAGTTTTTTGTCTATTATGATAGGTTTCAGAGAAAGAGTCGAAAGCGATTGTGATATGTTGCTGATTCCAAAAGTTGGTTTAGAAAAAGAGTTTCACCTATTGAAGAAAAGTATACATACATTGATTTTTTTCTTGAGTTCTTGCGATTGCGTTTGTTTAGGGAGAATAGCCTTATGTCAAAGAATTGTTATTGATTATAACGAATCAAAAAGTTTTCGATGAAAAGGTGATGAATAAGTTTGATAGAGGGGTGGTTCGAGTAGCAGCATGTAACTGTTATTTTTTTGATTGGTGTGTGAAAAATAAATTTTTGAATGCGCTCAGTTTAATTTCACCTTTAAACACGAAAGTTCAACATAAGCTTGAATGTTATACATGATGGGATTCGTGAATTCTGTCCTCTCAGAAAACACTCCACTAAAACTAGAACATGTCCTGAAAAATTTCGCGAACTTTTTAAAAGAAGAAAATATGGCAAACTAGGCGTTCTAACCCTTCTTTCTCCTCGGATTATAAAAACATTAAGCAGCTTATAAAAGCTAGTCAAACTGAACAAATGAGGAGCTGTGAAAAGAAGGTCTTAGATTCTCCTAGAGGTATTCATCGATGGGTGAAAATGAAGTTGAAACCTGAAATTAGTCTTCGTTGAATCAAAAATGGGGATGCTTATGTTTCTGATACTACAATAAAAGCTTTCCTTTTTGCAATGAGTTTCTGATACTACAATAAAAGCTTTTCTTTTTGCCGATGAGTTCTCAGAAAACTACACAATTTAGGACAACACTAATAAAAATTCGGTGAGCTACCCTACTTCTTTATCAACAGACTCTCTAGACTTTTCTTCGCATATCATATATAATGTTCTTAAGAAATTACCTAATAAGGTTACACAGTTCTCCGAAGGCATCAACCAATATCTTTTGAAAAAATATACCCTCGCTTTAGCATTACCTTTGTCGATTCTATTTGAAGAATCATTTATAAGCTGCTCAATTCCAACTCAATGGAAATTAGGAGAAGTCATTTTAATTTTCAAAGTTCTGGGGACAGGTCTAATTGTAGTAAAGATACAATTTAGGGAATCTTCCCTTCGACTTTGCCTGCCACGCGGTATTTCAGAAGTTTCTTTATTTGGCTCAAGAAACACGAAGAAATTACGAGAAAGAAACCTATTAAGAAACAACACACAAAGAAAACCGGAATAAGTTAACTAACTGAGTTAAAGTGAATAACTGAGTTTAACGGACTGAGCTAAACTAAATAACTAAATGAGTTAAATAACTAACAACAATTCGAAGGCTGCCGTGGAGTGGGAGAACTGACGTTTAAGATATGCTCACTTGAGCAGAAATCTCCGAGCAAGAAGAATATACTAAGGAAAAATGAAAGCACTGGCCTAAAATTACGCAACTACTCAAATATTTAAAAACTACAGTAAGATTAATTTCGTTACGATTACCAAATTATTCGAAACAAGGTAGCTCTAGCTAAACTGGGCCGCGGAGCTTACGGCATGGAAATAGCTTACAGGCCGCGCCGTGGTGACTCCCACCACAGAACGGGCATCTAGACGAGTTGCATGGGCCCCATGCAGGAAGCACAAGCATGTGCACACCTCCCAGAGTTTCTAATGATGTTCATCCGGACCTGGAGGGATTTAACTGCCCTGCACCCCTAAAGCTAGGTGTGCATCGTCT
>OZ057404.1:40016946-40318097 GCA_964056735.1 Allodiplogaster pararmata | reverse complement strand
ACATATCTTTCATAATTGATAATAATAAAAATAATAATAATAATAATAATAAGAATAATAATAATTTCTGTGGAATCTGTTTCTGTTTTAAGACTGATTACTCGCGTGACAAACCCTCGCTTGTCGATAAAACTGTTTAATACTACCACTGAAGAGTCTCTTTTTTGACTAAAGATTGTGAAAGTTTCTGAGAAAACTAGGGTATTGAATATTCTGCCAAGAAGAATCGGCACTTCTGCACTTTAGTCACCCTCCCATCTACCAGAGGTTCTATGGGTCAAACGTCTGACTTATTAACAAAAAATATTTTTACATTAAAAAATTTTTTACATTGAAAAACGCTTAGGCTTAGGAAAAAACTTACGCTAACGAGACCATATAAAAAAATGCCACTCTCATCCGACCTAATTGAACCTCTGGTAGGGGTGTCCCTAAAGTGAAACAGTTCCCAAAAGTTTACGCTAACGAGGCCGTACGGCTTAGGCTAACGAGACCCTATCAAAAAAAATGCCATTCTCATCTGACCAAATTGAACCTCTGGTAGGGGGTGACTAAAGTGCAGAAGTGCCGAAGAATCACTTGAAAATAACCTTTTCATCTTTTCGAGACTCGTTTCTTCTGAGAGCAGACCTTGGGGTTGCATCATCGGCCATTCTAAAATAATAAGTTTAAGGATGATGTATTGATCAAATACTACTACATAACAGTTCATGAGTCTACTATCGACTATAGTATGCTGAAGAACACTAGATAGATGCTTGATGAAGAATCTTTAGCAATTGACAAATGAAGGCAAGAAGCCGGGAGACATGAGGACGCCTTGAGTGAGGCCGCGCGTTTTATTTTTACATTAAAACATATTTTTACATTAAAAAACGCTTAGGCTAAGTAAAAGTTCACGATAACGAGGCCGTACGGCTTAGCTAACGAGGCAGAGGCAATTAACAAAGTGAGGCATGAGTGAGGCCGTTTTGAGTGAGGCCGTTTTTTGTTTGTACCAACAAGCAACACACTCATAACACACTTTTACTTTTGTTGTTTGCGTCGCGGTCGCGTCGCGGCCGTCGGACTCGTTAGCTAAGCCGTTCGGCCTCGTTAGCTAAGCCGTTTGGCCTCGTTAGCTAAACCGTTCGGCCTCGTTAGCTAAGCCGTTCGGCCTCGTTAGCGTACACTTTTCCTAAGCCTAAGCGTTTTTTCATGTAAAAATATATGTCATTTATACTGAAAGTGTAGTCCGTAGTGTTAAAAAGTAAAAGTGTGTTATGAGTATGTTGCTTGTTGGTACAAACAAAAAACGGCCTCACTCATGCTTCACTTTGTTAATTGCCCGAGGCAGAACAGCCAGGCCGTGTTTTAGGCGTCCTTATGTCTCCCGGCCGGCCTTTAACAAATCGCATTCAAGACACTCAAACACTCAAGACACTCACCTAAAACACGGCCTCAACTTGAAAACTGCCTCGTTCAATTTTTTCTTTCTTGTTCTCTTTCTTTCTTTTTTTCTTAATCTTTCTTTTCTTTTCCTTTTTAAAAATTATCTTTATAAATTTTGGGGAAAGGAAAGGGGGAGGGGGAAGGGGGTTTACCTAAGCAGGGAAGGGAGGGGGACCCTAAAGGGGGAAGGGGAGGAAGAGGGCCCTACCTAAGCAAAGGGCGGGGTTGGGCCCTAAGGGAGAGGGGGAAGGGGGGCCCTAAAGGGGGGGAGGGGGCCCTAAGGAGAAAGGAGGGAAGGGAGTTTTAATGAATAAAATCTCTTTCTGAGAAAAATCTTTGGACGGCTGAAGTAGATTAAAGCCAACTTTTTACAAAGAAAGTAAGAGAACAAGTAAGAAAAAAAAAGAGAAAGAAAAAAGAATACTAATTAATTGAGCTAGGCCGTTTTTAAGTTGAGGCCGTGTTTTAGTGAGTGTCTTGA
This sequence comes from Allodiplogaster pararmata, assembly GCA_964056735.1. Classification (NCBI taxonomy): domain Eukaryota; kingdom Metazoa; phylum Nematoda; class Chromadorea; order Rhabditida; family Diplogasteridae; genus Allodiplogaster; species Allodiplogaster pararmata. Next base: position 40,316,185 of record OZ057404.1, on the reverse strand, counting down.
GTGTCTTGAGTGCGATTTGTTAAAGGCCAGAGTTGAGGCCGTGTTTTAGTGAGTGTCTTGAGTGTTTGAGTGTCTTGAGTGCGATTTGTTAAATGCCCTCCCGGCCTCATGCCTTCATTTGTGGCAATTATCGAAAGGAGGCAAGAGGGAGGCAAGAAACCGGGAGGCATGAGGGAGGACGCGCGTTTTATTTTTCTATTAAAATATATTTTTACATTAAAAAACGCTTAGGCTTAGTAAAAGTTTACGATAACGAGGCCGTACGGCTTAGCTAACGAGGCCGTACGGCTTAGCTAACGAGGCGTCCTCCCTCATGCCTCCCTCTTGCCTCCTTTCGGTAATTGCCTTCATTTGTTAATTGCCAGAATCTTTTCATGAAACAGTAAAAATCGTCTCTCAACTGAGGCTTGTTAATTAACGGCCTTTTTGTACTACAAAACGTTTGCGTGAAACAATCTTTCGAACTGTAATCTTATTTAAAAAAGCACTGTTTGCGTTTATAACCCCCCCTACCAGAGGTTCCATGGTCCAGAGGAGAGTGGCATTTTTTATACGGTCTCGTTAGCCTAAGCCGTACGGCTTTGTTAGCGTAAACTTTTGCCTAAGCCTAAGCGTTTTTTTAATGTAAAATTAATGTTTTAATGTAAAAATATTTTTTTGTAAATCTAAATAAGTCAGAAGTTCGACCCATGGAACCTCTGGTAGGGGGGAGACATAAACGCAAACAGTTCCAAAAGAAGAAAATTCTACTGAGCAAAAAGAACTAAAAAGTATAACTGCGTAAGTTATAATCATGTTATCCAAGATGGCTGAGAGCTGCTCGATGACCACCTGAGAGATTCGATTTCATGCTTTTCCGGGAGAAGGAACAGAGTTGTAGATTTGCAGCTAAGAGCGCTACCGGAATCGGAATACCGCCAGGGTATTTGCATTATTTACAAATCATTGAGCGTTAAATAAATAAAAGTGAAAATTAAGTGAAGCAACGATTTCGTACCTTCTTTAGTCTCACCACGGGTTGCCGTGAAATGGCAATAGATTATGGTGTTTTCTTGTTCCTCAGGCTGCACACTCTTTTGCTCACCAACCGTTTTTTACCGTAAAAAAGTAAAACTAATTTGCTCACATACAGTCAGATACATACAGGTTATATTTGAATTCTCCTATCAGGAAACTTCCTGATTAGCAATAAAATGTCTCTGTGGTGTAATGGTAACACGCGCTCCCGGTTTGAGTCGAGATGGTCTGGGTTCGATCCCGCCCGGTGGACTAGCTTTTTTCTGTGCGATAGTTCAATCATTTGTCATCTTAACCAGGCGTCACTGCCTTTAAACTGTGTAACTTAGCATTTGAAGTTTTATCATCCATCTTCCATCTCTCTTCTGTCTTAATCGTGAACTTTGGAGTTACGATCCATTCATGACGCAATCGCTTGATAAGCATGCGTGACTAAGAGAACAAGACATTTGAGCCTTTCATATAACACTATCGCACGGAATAACAATGTGTCTCCGTGGTGTAATGGTAACACGTGCTACCGGTTTCAGTCGAGATGGTCTGGGTTCGATCCCGTCCGGTGGACTAGCTTTTTCTGTGCGATAGTTCAATCATTTGTCATCTTAACCAGGCGTCACTGCCTTTAAACTGTGTAACTTAGCATTTGAATAATTTTATTGCGAGTCAAGAAGTTTCCAAGCGGGAAAATTCAAACAAAACCTGTATGTATCTGACTGTATGTGAGCAAATTTGGTTTACCTTTTTAAACGGTTAAAAACGGTTGGTGAGCAAAACAATGCGCAGCCTTAATCTTGTTTGAAAGTGATTGCTCCGTTCAAAAAATAGCAACAAAAATATCGTATTTCGTTTTCATTCCACGGCAATTCGTGGTGAGACTAAAAAATGTACAAAATCGGTGCTCTACTTTTCTTTCACTTTTTTGAATTTTAAAGCTCCGTCAGATTTCATTTAAAAGTTTTGAGCATTAAAAAGTATTTATAAATACATTGAGAAAAAGTCGATAATATTTTATTTATCAGGTTGAATAGAATAAAAAGTAAATGTAATTACTATGAACACCGGGGAAAAACTTTAACTTACTGGTTTGGAGAGAAGAATGATAATTAAGTAGAATATGAGGGTAAAAGAGTTCTCATAACAATAAATGTTCAACTTCACTTTGTTATCAGATTCAAAAGTATAGTAACTATATTTTCAGTTTTTTGCTTCTCTCTCCTCTCTCTTCTCACACATATAATTTTCTTCGTATTTCATCTCTAGCCTTTCGGTATCCCTTACTAAATTCTCTCTTTTCTTGTTTCTTTGTATCTATATTTCTTCCTTCTGATTCTGTTTGGTTCTATCACTCCCAAACTCAATATTTTCTGCATCGATGCTATATCCTCCTTGTTATGCCATTGTATATTTTATCTATCCCCTTCTTTTTCGAGTTTTCAACTCAAGACTACATTAGTATGAGCAACCGGAATATGTGGCTGTAATTGAGAGGATGGGGGTGAAAGAGGGAAAAGGGGATCAAAGAAGCAAAGAACAAGAGGAAGGAGAGTGAATGGGAGAGACATAGGGAGAGTTGGAGAGCGAAACAGATAGACATATATATAGAGGGGGAGAGAGAGAATGAGAGAGAAAACGTTATCCGTAAGCGAATAGTCGGAGGTGAAAGGGAGAATATTACCAAACACTCTCCTAACTGGCTAAGTAGTCGGTCTCCAGCACTGTTTTCTCTAGAAAACACAATGTTAACTTATATTCTCTTCCTTCTTATTGTGAGGTCAGTTCTTGCTGATATTCTTTACTCCCCAGGCGACCCTTTATTGTTGACGTTTCGCTAATTATTCGAACATTTTTTTCTCTCAGATAATCACTCATAAAAGGAAAATTCTCAAAACTCAAATTTTTAATGAAGAAAAAATTTATGAACGCTTTTTTATGAAATGAACGAAATGAACGCGGAAGCATATCTAGGAACACTTATGAGAAATTTCCAAATGTCATATTTGGAGCCTTCAAAAAAAATCTGAAACGCCTAAATTTCGTTCTGCTCGGAATTCACCGAGAACTCTCCCTCCTCCCCCAGCTATTCATCGGTGAGAAGTATCTGAGTTTCAGGGAAGGGGAATGTCAATTCCTCGGTAGCTCTCTGTACTCAGCCCTGAATGGAGGTTACGGCGTAGAAGATATGTGTCGTTACATCGCTTGTCCCTTTGGGCAGTACTGCTGGAACGGAAACTGTGTCACTGCTGGATCAACTGTGGGGAAGTACGCATATTAAAATATTAAAACATTTTGAAATATCATTGGAATATTTGAAGAGAGTGTTGAAGAGATTGAAGATGGAGAGGTAAAGAGAAGGTAGAAAGAAGAAAGCAAAAACATTATAGAGAAAGAAGAATATTGAGGCAGAAAGAAAGAAAAAGAGAAATGAGAAAAGAGAGAAAGAAAAAAGAGAGAGGGATTGAGAAGGAGAGAAATCACATTAGGCTACAAAAGTGCCTCAAAAATGGAGAGAAAATGAGAAAGGAAAGAAACGCTGTAAGAAGATTATAAAGTGAAACGTTCGTGTGTACAGGGTGGTCCATAAATAGTGTTACAAATTGGAATTGTTATACCTTTTTTCAAAACAGAGAAAATCATCTCAAATTAACATATTTTATCAACAACATAAATGTCAACATTCACGCGAAAGTTCAGCTCAAACTATCGTCTTTTGCTCGAACTACAGCTCGAAGTCTCTTTGGGAACGCCTCTACCACTGTACGGAGGTATTCGACTCCGATGTTGTCCCATTCTGCCTGAAGGGCATTCTTCAGGGAATCAATATTTGAGTGGGAGCGAGAGTTGACCTTGGACTCCAAGTAGGCTCAAACGGAATAATCCAGCGGGTTCAGGTCGGGTGATGAGGCCGGCCATTTTGATGTTGTAATGAAGCCGGGAAAACTTTCCTTGCACCACGTTTGGACCTTTTTAGCTTTGTGGGCTGGTGCTGAGTCTTGTTGAAAGGTCCATGTCCTCTGATTGAAATGCGATTGAGACCATGGATGGAGCACGTCTTGCAGAACATGTTCAGGTAGTATTCCGTGTCGGTCTTGACGCCTTTCTCGACAAAAACAAGCGGTGTTTTTCCTGTGGCGCAGACCATGACTTGAGTTGGATGTGCACTGCGTTGGACCGTTCTACCCTTGCTATCGGTTTGCTCTGCGTCCTTCGCAAGCACTCTGACGTTTTTTGAGTTGTGGACTTCTTCCACGGTGAACAGCTTTTCGTCAGAGGACACCATATTGAAATGTTCGCCTAGCTGCGTACGGCGAAGACGGTCGCGACATCTTTTGACTCTTCCCGACTTGTTGCGAGCCGACAGAAAAGCGGCCTTCCGTGTACGATACGACCTGAGTCCCAGCTCCTCCGTGACTATTCGTTTCAATGAAGTTCGGCTCATCGGGAGCTGCTGCGCCATCTGTCTGATGCTTCGTCGTGAATTTCGGTTGATCCGACTCCGAACGTTTTCGATGAGTGGTGTCGTGCGAACAGTGCGAGGACGACCTCGCCTTGGACGGTCCAAAGATGTGCCAAGCTCCTCGAATCTTTTGATCGCTCGATACACTGTCATGCGAGGCAGGCGAAGCGTTTCAGCAATGCGAGTAGGAGCGTGGCCAAGAGTGTGTAGGCGAATGATCGCAATGCGCAAGCGATTCGACGCTGTCATTACCCTAAACATCGATGGAATCAATCGCAACTCACTTGACACGTACTAAAAAAAACGGGGGATCAGGAAAACGAGAAAAGTGACCGCTACGTGCGGTCACTTTCCCAGGAAATGTTTTCGAACATTTGTAACTTTATTTATGGACCACCCTGTAGATGATCTTTTAACAGTATCAGTCGTGAGGAATTGTATAAATTCGAGGAATATGTAAAAAGAGGAGTGAATCAAGACTGTATTGGAATTGTTCTCAGCTCTGCCCTCGGGATGGGCGGTCTCGGAGCGCTAACGAATGCTGCTTCTTTGTACACTGGAACCACAGGTTTACCATTTCGCATCCCGACCGAGAAGTCACCATTCATTTTTTAATATTTTGTTTACAAAAGGAGCATTATGTATACTAAACGAGCTATTTTTCAACAACTCTAATTTTTGTCGGTAGTATATTTGTGCCATTTCAGAATGTACAATATTTTTCTTTAAAACATTCAAGGCTCAAGTTTCGTTTGAGCTTAAACAATCAAAAAATCAGTTTTAGCTGTAATCAATTGGAGTAAGACCAATTACTTGTTATGTTTGATTACAGTTGATTTTTATTTGTTTTATAACCAATATTTATATTTATTTGTTTTTACTATTTGTATTTTCATACTATTAATAAGACCAATACTTATATTTGTTGTATAAAAAGAGTACTCGAAAGGCGCTCAAAAATGAGCTGATTACAATGAATGACTCAGAGAGCCTTCATTTGACAGGAAATGCTCTTTGTTGATGCTAATTTTTATAGCGTTCGATAGTACATCGTGATGTTTAAAATCGAATGAAAAAGAAAGACTAATATGAAAAGATGGGTAGAAAAGAAAGGAAGAAAGATTTGAAATTGATAGTAATGAAAAAAGCTGAACGAAAAGAAAAAAAAAGTTTAGAAAAAAAAAGAAAAGTAAAAAGAAGGATTTGATTGTACTATGTCATTGCAATCCTTCCCAGTCCAGTTGCCTATTGAGCAATAGGCCTCTCCCATACTTACTCATCTCATATCCGACCGCTAGCTACCTCAATCATCAGTCTCACTAATTCTCTCTCTCTGTCTTTTTTCTGTATATCTCTTTCTGTCTTTATCTCTTTTTAATTTTTCTCTGCATCCTCGAATTACCTCTTCACACTCTGTCACTCGCTCTGTCTCTCATTCTAATTCTCCCCCTTTCTCTTTTTCTCTCTCTTTATCTCTCTCCCTCTTTCTTTCTTCCTGTATACATACATCACTCTTCTTCTTTTCGAATGTCAAATAAAACTTCATTGTATTCCTTTATGCCTATACACGAGAGATTACCCAGATCCTTCTATGGCGTAAAACACTACGCTACTAAATAACAATTCAGTTATTTGCGATCAATAAAAGTAAGATCCTATAACAGGTTTGTACGGAAATTACGGTGGATATGGAACGTACAATCGACTTGGAGGAGGTTATGATGCTGGTTTTGGAATGCCTGAGATTTCCGGTTCGTTCAAAGCTTTTTTGTATTACACTTGGGTTAACAGCCAAAAGCTAGCTCACAGCTCCTTTTTGGTACATCTACAGCTTTTCAGAACTTTTCGCAGCGCTAATTCTCAATTCAAAACTTTAAATTCTCCGTAGAAAAAGCAAGCATGTGAAATTGACAACGAACAAGTAATTAACATTAAAAATACTCGAGACAAATATTTTGACAGTTGCTAAAACCGCATAAAATCAATATATGAAAGAAGTAAGCAGTGGAAAGACTACAGAGAAGGCATTCAACAATAAAACCCTAAAGTTGTCCCCCTCCCCAGTCATGGTAATGTTGATGACATTGAGGAACTACACGATGCAATCTGATGCAGCAGTGCCTGAACGGGCAGATCTGCGTTAACGGCTACTGCTCCAAGAGCAACATCGTCTATGCAGGGAGTCAAACAGCCCCTCAGGCAACATGTTAGCTTTCCACTAGGAAACCAGTAAAACCTATGGTAGCTAATGCTAGAAAAGCATAGAACATCTTTAGATGTGCCGTCATTCGAAGTCCGTGGTATTTTGGTTTTGTTTTTGTTTTTTACTTAATGTGTGATGTTGTGAATTTTCATTCACGATTAAGAAAAAGAAAATTTTGCTTCTTTTGATATAAGCCTAAGACTGGAAGAGAACATAATAATAATCTTTATCACACAGTGTGAAAAACGTAATCCATGACAATATGTGGGATCGCAGTTATGTAGAGTATAACACAAGCGTTTCAATAAGTGAAAAATAGAGCAAATCGGAGTAAAAAAAGGGATGATAGATTTACAAACATTTGAGGTGATCCTACTACAAATTTTCATTAAAATTTTAGAAAATTTCACGTATGACTCGCTCGAGACTGCTTTTAAAATATGCAACTGTAGAAGAATTTAGGACTTCCCAGGGAAGAATGTTCTTCCCTGGGAAGTCCCAGGGAACATGTTTACTACTCTTACTGAAAGGATATTTGAGTACATAACCGTTCTAAAACTAAGCATCACTAATGATGATGGATGTGATCTAGTGTTATGCTGATGAGATTGGAACTGGAAGATGGATAAGCGGTCTAAGGGGGTACGATTTGTCACAATTTGAAAACAGTGATCAAATCGTTCTTTCTTCTCCTTTCTTCCAATGTTTCTCAGTCTAATTCATTGAGTTTTTCAGGATAGTTCATCGCGAACCCAGTTCTTCTGAAAATATTCCTTGTATAACTTCTCTGAACTTTCTCGAGCAAGTCTACATACCTTTTCAGATGTGGTGACCACATTATTGAGCAGTATTCTAGTTGCGGTCTGACATAAGTGACGAACAACTTTTTGAAGAGTTCAAAATTCATAGTTTTGAAGGTTCTAACGATAAACGCACATCGAGCATGTTTTTTGTTACAGATGTTCTCTATGTGTTGCTTAAAGCATAGCTTATTATCATATTCTACGCCAAGGTCTCTCACAACATCAGTTTCTGGTAACTGCACACCGTTAAAATAAAATAACACGGAAGGTTGAGAAGCTCCTAGTCTTATTATCGTGGTTTTTGAAGAGGAAATGGTGAGTGGTGAGTCCCCATAACTCGGACCCTTGATGAATTGCATCCAGACTTTTTTTGCAAAAGTAGTGCATTATTTATGGTCGAAAGCTTTATGTCATCTGCTTACATTGTAATCCCGCAATTTAGTGTTAGCTTAGTCGGTAGATCATTGATATAGACTATGCACAGAAGTGGTGCAAGACAACTTCCCTGTGGAACTCTTGACAAAACAGAGTAAGGGAGAGAGTCAGCATCATCCACACGGATGAATTGACTTCTGTGGCATACTGTTTTGGAAGGCTTGTGAATGGGACGGTCGGAGAACCACCGCACTATAAATTCGCGGTTGCTGTTTCGGTTCTCTAAGGCTGTCCAGGTATGATTGTTTCTTGATTTTTTTTGTTGATGAAGAAAGATTTGTCTGTGAACCATTCGGTTAGTTTTAAGCTGCTCTCTCCGGAATCGGCCTTGTCGCTTGCGGCTCTGTTACGTGATCTCAACAACAGATTTTTTTTAATTTTGTTTAAAAATTCTTAAATTTAAAAATTTCACATTTCTTTTCTTTTTCAAACCCCGGAGATGGTCGGGTCTATCATTTCTTCTTCACACTGACTTCTACTCGTCTCTACTTCATTGAATTACCAGATTTCTCTTCTGTCTTCTTGGGACTCAAGACTTCGTGAATCTCTTCGGTATGAGGTTGAAACGCTAAGTGGTCTACCAAGACTCTTCAGTGCAACGCCACAGTTGCTTATTCCTCTTCCGAAGATTTTCTACTTTTTCACTTTCTCATTGTCAACCATGTTAGCGATGACCCTGAACCAGTTGTCCTTTGGCGATAAAGAATATCAATATCAATATCAAAAAGTGGCTGACGAGCTATGCTAAAGGAATATAAATTGATTTTTTAAATGTAGGCTGTTAACTAAGCTTAAAAACTATTTTAAATTTCATGTCTGGCCTCAATTTAACTCTGCTCTGTTAATATGATTAATTTTTGATAGGCCTCGGAAATATATCTTAGCACTCTAGAACTTATCTATAGTTTTTTATCACGGAAAAGGTGAGATGAGGTTGAGATCTTACTTCTGTTTTTTGTAAGGGCTGCCGTAAAGCAGCGAAAATATAAATTTTGGTTCTCAGTGACTAAAACTTCGCAACTTTAGAGAATGCACGTTTGGAAATTCAAGTTTCCTTTTAGCTCCAAATAATCCTTTTTGGCCTCGATAAACCCTACCATCAAAGTGTTATACTTATGTACATACCTGATAAACTAATATTATCCTTTTAACTCGAATAATAGTAATAAATAGACATCCGAGAAAAACTATGTCGAAAATTATGAGTATCTTATTCAAGGAAAAATCAGAAGTTTTAAATTTATTAACTTTACCGTACACTCTCATCATCCGATTCAAATCCTTGTAAACTTTTCTTTTTCTCTCTCTATCTGCTATGTATCTTTTTCATCAATGTCTGCCTTAAATTTTCTGTAACAACTTATATCAATAAGAAGGCTTTTCAAAAAATCAAGAAAAACTAATGAATATTGTAGTTTTTAAGTAGGTTGTATCCGGTATTTGTGATTCTTTAAAAAAAACCACAGTTTCAGTTAAACAATTGGATCTACTTTGTTCTGAAGTTTGAAGAGTAATTGAGACTAGGTTTTCAAAGTTTTTTTTTAGAACCCATCAGTTTAAATTGATCAGCAACATGAATTTCTTGACGCTTTGCTATCGTGATTTAATGGCCTATGTAAAATATCTAATCGAACCTGTATGCTCCTGAATCTAGCCAGAATCGATTTCCGACTGTTTCTGAATAGTTGAAATGGCCTACCGCGGCATCGGCTACCTTCAGACGTCAGACTGCGTCAACAAGTTGAGATTAAACTTGGCCATTTAATCATGAGATAGATCAAGTTCTAGATGTTTCTTATGGTAGCGTTGCTGATTATCTGCACAATTTATGTAGACGAGTTGTGCGAGCTCGCTTAATAGGACGTCTCTTCACTGACAGATTTGCGTAGAATCAGCCACTTATCTCCTCTCTGAGCACTCAGAACTGGTTGAACTCCATTTCAACGAGTGATGAGACGAATGCCTTCAGGTCGATACTGATACCGCTGAACCAAAACTGATGTCTCTCGTATGGCGCTGATGTGTTCTTGCATACGAGCTGTTGCAAACAAATCGAATTAAATATTAGGAAAAAATTGGAAATATGTTTTCTCGAAAAATAATAACTCAAAGTATTAACAATTTTATGAATTCACATATGGGAGGGATGTATGGATGACGTCACATGGGGGAAGGATGTATGGATGACGTCACATGGGGGAGGGAGGTATGGATGACGTAAATGTGTTTCTTCAATCTCGATATTGTTTGAGCATAAGGCTCATGGTGTATTCACTGAGGTGAAGGGTTGAATACCCCTAAGGCGAGTTTATTCAAACAGAGGTTGTATGAGACGACGAATGCAGTTTACGACAGGAGGAGTCAATATAATATTGTTTGAGCAGTTATATCTGTCGAAGGACTAGCGTAAGGAAGAATCTAGTTGAATGCCCATCAAATAATTCAGAGCGAAGCAGTCGGATTCCCACGTTTTAAGAGACAAACATCAAAAATCAGAACGGTAAAAAGGGTTCCGTGACTTTTCGCATAACATTTCGCACCGCGACAACTCGCACCCGGATTTGCAAATTTTTTTCTCCAAAGCTCTAAGTATGTATTGTATACGGTCTCGTACTAAGCCGTACGTTCTCGTTAGCGTAATAATTAAATTGAACCTAAGCACAAAATTTAATTGAACCTAAGCACAAATTTCAATGAAAAAATACATGGAAATTTTTCGATTGTGAAATTTTGGCTGTGAGTTGTCATTGTGCGAAATGTCGTGATACCGGGAAAAAATTTATTTCTCGGAGCTAGATCGTGCTCAGCCGTCTCTTCCTCTTAACTAAACACGTAAGATGAAATGAAACCCAGCCACTTTCTTTGTGACATGAGTTGCCACTACCGAAACAGGGCGGAAGTGACATGAGTTGCCACTACCGAAACAGGGCGGAAGTGACATGAGTTGCCACTACCGAAACAGGGCGGAAGTGACATGAGTTGCCACTACCGAAACAGGGCGGAAGTGACATGAGTTGCCACTACCGAAACAGGGCGGAAGTGACATGAGTTGCCACTACCGAGTTGCCACTACCGAAACAGGGCGGAAGTGACATGAGTTGCCACTACCGAAACAGGGCGGAAGTGACATGAGTTGCCACTACCGAAACAGGGCGGAAGTGACATGAGTTGCCACTACCGAAACAGGGCGGAAGTGACATGAGTTGCCACTACCGAAACAGGGCGGAAGTGACATGAGTTGCCACTACCGAAACAGGGCGGAAGTGACATGAGTTGCCACTACCGAAACAGGGCGGAAGTGACATGAGTTGCCACTACCGAGTTGCCACTACCGAAACAGGGCGGAAGTGACATGAGTTGCCACTACCGAAACAGGGCGGAAGTGACATGAGTTGCCACTACCGAAACAGGGCGGAAGTGACATGATTTGCCACTACCGAAACAGGGCGGAAGTGACATGAGTTGCCACTACCGAGTTGCCACTACCGAAACAGGGCGGAAGTGACATGAGTTGCCACTACCGAGTTGCCACTACCGAACCAGGGCGGAAGTGACATGAGTTGCCACTACCGAAACAGGGCGGAAGTGACATGAGTTGCCACTACCGAAACAGGGCGGAAGTGACATGAGTTGCCACTACCGAAACAGGGCGGAAGTGACATGAGTTGCCACTACCGAAACAGGGCGGAAGTGACATGAGTTGCCACTACCGAGTTGCCACTACCGAAACAGGGCGGAAGTGACATGAGTTGCCACTAACGAGTTGCCACTACCGAAACAGGGCGGAAGTGACATGAGTTGCCACTACCGAAACAGGGCGGAAGTGACATGAGTTGCCACTACTACCAAAACAGGGCGGAAGTGACATGAGTTGCCACTACCGAAACAGGGCGGAAGTGACATGAGTTGCCACTACCGAGTTGCCACTACCGAAACAGGGCGGAAGTGACATGAGTTGCCACTACCGAGTTGCCACTACCGAAACAGGGCGGAAGTGACATGAGTTGCCACTACCGAAACAGGGCGGAAGTGACATGAGTTGCCACTACCGAAACAGGGCGGAAGTGACATGAGTTGCCACTACCGAAACAGGGCGGAAGTGACATGAGTTGCCACTACCGAGTTGCCACTACCGAAACAGGGCGGGAAGAAACTCCGATATTTTTCTCTTATCAGCAATGAAAGCGCTACCTGGTTTAAAAAGCCATAAACCGCTAGAGGAAAACTGAGCACACCCGCTGTTTACGCTGACATGGAAAACGAAAAACAAAGTCCTACTAACCAGGGGCCAATAATTTCCATTCTCTAGCTAAGACTCTTAACTAGGTTCTTTCTTGTTGCTTCAGCATGCATCACAGGAGCCGTGTGTCCTGTATCGCAGTATTGCATCGGTGGAACGTGTGTCCAGAACGCTCTTGCCTCGACATTTGGTTGGTCTTCTCGACACCACTTTGGATCAGAACAGAAAACTTTTTGAGCGAGCTTAGCTTTTTGAGCATAGCTCGCTCAAAACGTTTTTCGAATAAAATTTGATTTCCCAAACTTGGATGAATTAAGGTCTTATAAGGCTTGTCATCAAAAAATATAATGACTTAAGGTCTTATAAGGCTTGTCATCAAAAAAATATAAAAGAATTTTCTTCAAAATAATTGTAATGAGATTCGTTATTTCAAACGGTCTCGTTTCTTGACCTTAACTGCTTCTTTAGGGGGCAGCCTCAGCTTCAGTTAAGATTTCAATGCAATTTTTTTTCTTTCTGGTTGATGATGCCGTCTTTTCTTGAGATGGACTATAGAAAGGTGATGTACATGCGACAATATGTATATGGTCACTAAAGTTAATCAGTAAGAAATAAATGTTTTGTTGTGAGTCCTCAAATTCGAAAACCTGATAACTCAACGTCTTCAAAGTTTCCTCATTCCTCTTTCACATTCTCAATCCTCAACTTCATCATTGATCTAATAAATTTTTTTAAAAGCGCGGATTGCATCCCAAAAATACACAAAGTTTTACTTTTAACTACAAGCTGTTAAGTGATGTGTCTCAATGAATAACATCATTCGTGTTGAAAGATAAAATCAACTTATAAATATTATCCTCAGCATGCCACAACGGATTCATGTGCCCTCCGGGCATGATGTGTCAGCTCGGAAGATGCATGGCTACAGGCATTCCTTTCCTTGGAAAGAAGAAGAGGTAATCTTCCCTCCAACCCCAACAAAACCTTCGAATTTGTCTTTCAATTCCACTCCTTCCACAACTCTAACTCAATGTATTATTTGTATGTATCTTATGTGAACTGCGGTGTAAAAAACGCGTTTTATAAAAGAGCAATCAATATCAATCAATATCCATCCATACAAAATAGAATTCGTTCAATTACGAACAATAAAACACAAAAAAAATCGTTATACTCACTATAATCGTCGAGAGATTATCTCTAAAGTTTTTCAAAATGATTCATAATAAATTACAAATATATATATATATTTGATTTGAGAACTTTTCATAGTCTGAGACATATGTATGAATATGAAGAGGTACCGAAACTTTCAAGACGAAAATGAACTGAAAACTCTAAACGATTCCCTATTCTTAAAAACTCTCTTGAGAAAAATTTCTCAAATCGTCAATTAGCCCTATAGTAAGATTGGCTGTGAATAATTGGTGTGATCAGGTCCTATTTTCCGAGGGAAAGTTTAATTATGCTCACATTCGTTTCGCAATACACTATATAATTAAGTTATATGGAGACATATAAATACACTGTCTCCCAATCACAGTTTAGTAAAAAGGTTGGGGAATGGGTACGAGGAACCCGCTTTGGAACAGCAGACCTGGCTGAGTAAGACGACAGAGAACTAGAAAAACCGGCTGCCTTCCTTTTCTTACAGCAAGGCATAACTATGGACAAACTCCCAAGAGCACGAAAAGAAACTCGTGGGAGGTTGTTGGTAGAGTGGAAGTGGCCGATAATAGATCATCATGAGAAGAAGAAAAAAGGGGGTCGGCAGAGGAGAAATAATTCATCGGTCTCCAAAAAAAACAAACTTGAAAGCTGTTTGAGATTTTAAAAAAAAACAAACTTTAATGAGTTGATGATAGCTTAAATGAGCAGAGCTACTCAATGCTTCTAGTTCGATTTATAAACGCACGCATAAAATCTTCCAGATAACTTTTTAATAGGAAGGCTCTATGTTAATTTTTCTATGTTAATCACAAGAACGCACACATAGAATATGAAGGATTATTTGATAAATCAGCGCTTATTAGAAGAAATATATTACGCATCCCGGGAGGGAAATAAAACGAAAGGACAAGGCATGTTTCTCCTCTCTGTCGTCACTCATAAACATCTCGATTTGAGCCTGGAAGTTGTTTTCAACCTCCAAATTTCTAAGAGTTCGAGACCCCCTGCGAAGAGTCATCGCAACAACTTCCAGGACTTCAACCTATCACACTAAACTTGCAGACAATGGAAAAAGATGATTAAACTGTTAATAACTTTTCTAGCATCTTCAGAAAACAATCTATGATAAAAGAATATTTTTTCTAAAACTTAGACAAAAAGGGGTTATAATCGTTTGCAAACAATGTTTTATAAATTAATATGTTATTTGATAGACACAAACAGTAAAGCGAGGCTTGAGAAATCCCATTCCATCATTCAAACTCTCACTTATTATTCCATACTCTGTAATTTCTCTGATTGGCTCTGAGAATTAAAAAGATTCTTTTCCTAAAAATGAAAAAGGTGGGGTTGCCTTCTTTTATTCAGTATATATTCTGAGAAGGCGAGAGGGCGTTTCCTTTCGCCAGCTGCGACTCCAATTGCTTCACCCGCCCCTTCAGACGAGTATTCTCTCCCAAGAGTTGCTCAAAAATTTACAATGCTTGCTGTAATTTTCATTTTGCAGCAATTTTCCAGTTGTTACAAAATCTTTTTACTCGCTGCGACGTGGCCGCTTCTTCCCTCGTGTTTCTATACTTCAAACCTTCTCCCAATATTCACTACAATACCTGAGAGCATAGGTAAACTGCAAAACGGCAAAAAAAAATTCTAGGGCGACCGACCTACCGACCCTCTCCCTAACTCGAAATGAATGTATCTTCTTAGCTAAAAGAGAAAGTAAAAAATCTCCATTTCTCTACATAAATATAACGTTTCTTCAGTTATCGGTTTCGTCATCCTCAGTTATCAGTTATCAGCCTCAATCGGTTTCGTCAAGTTGAAAATGGAAATTTTTCGCCTACCTTGGCGATCGACCTATTGAAAAATTAAGACAGATTCCAACTATGCCTGAGAGAAAAACTCGATAAATCTCATGAATTTGTCTGTTAACATCCAGGAATGACTATAATGAAGAGATTTATACCAACTCCCCTGTCCCAAACTCCTCACTTATTCAACGAGGCCCATGTGATGTACGTCACGTAATAAACAGTTAAATATGAAATATTTTTCGCTATACTTTGAGCAATTATGCAAATACTAGTTTAAATGATTTCAGTAATTTTTATTGCGACATTCCCTACCATCGTTTACATTTCTTCTGTAAAAACCAGAGAAATTACAAAGTGTTTGAAAATGTCTAACCTGAATCTTCTGTTCGAGAGTATCCATATACTCCTTCCTTTTCCGACGCGATTCTTGCGCAGATAACTGAAAAAAAAAGTTTTACCAAATTGCCTGAAAGATCATCAAAGAATGTATTTTCTACACTCATAAGCCCCTGAATTGACGATGAGTCACCATCATGAATTGACTATAAGATACTTATGACTCGATAAATACACACGTTATGGAACCCATTATCTATTAGTGTGTCTCTGTCTATCAAATACTAAATAAGAAGGACAGAGTTACTCAATTTCGGTACTCTCAAATTTCTTAATCTGTGAGCAATTTTTATTCTTGAATACCAGTGTCTAACAACCCGAGCCCCAACAGGCGCGCCCAATTAGTAACGTCATGAGGGGTGGAAATTGAGCTAATCGTGGCTTTCTCCCCAAACCTGCAACATCTCACTAACCAGAATCAAACCAGGATGCTTTCAAGCGTGATTTGCCCTACCCTGCAGCCCGATTCCCAACCTTATTTTTGATCTTTCTGCGGACGATCTTGAGTGCTTCTTCTTGAGCCTTGGTGAGAGGGTAGTGGGTGGGTATGGTGTAGCCTTCCTGCTGCAGAGTTCGCTTCTCCTCCGCCGAAAGCTGCACCATTCCACACCCGCGCGGATCCTGCTGTTGTACTTGTCAACAACAGATACAACATTACCTCCGGCCTATCGAAGGGATCTAACATTCTTGGCTCTCTCTCTTGTCTGCCCTATAGCTCTAGCTCGCTTCTCATCATTCTCATAGACCCTATGGCTCGAAGAGCGGTTATTTTTTGCACAATTGTGTGGGTGAAATATTCTGTGAGCCTTATCAGCAATCACCAAAGCTATAGAGAAATGTTCTGTCAATATGTGAAAGAAGATGCTGCCCAGCTGGCCTGACCTGCTCGGAGATGAGTCGCTGGTGAAGTGCCATCTCGTGCATCTTGGAGCGAGTCCTCGCTTGCTGGAGAGAAAGGAGGCGAGTCGAGGAGTTGAAGGAGGAGGCGATAGGAGAGGGGGAAGAGGAAGGGGAGTAGCTCTCCTCCACCTCTTCTCCCTCAATCATCCACGACGAGTACTCAACCACATCTAAATCATCCGATCTCAGTACAAAAGGAGAGTGAAGCAAGTTGGTCTATTAGATAACCATAAGGAAACGACCGACATTGGAGAGAGCATGAAAACGTGCGATGAGAATTTCGAGAAAGCCGTACCAAAATAAGTTTAGTATCACTATTTTCTGGGTCAGGCATTGAGTCGCGCACAGGTTTCACCCGCAGTGTGGCTTAGAAAAACACTCTGCTCCCAGGGATCACACTCGTTCTCTTACTCACACAGCGGAATTGGTCACCAGGAGTAAAGTACAACACATTTCCTCTGGACTTCTATTTTACCTTCCAATCTTTGCCAGTTCACCTTTCTTCCTTGTTTTTCTGTTGTCTCGATTACACAAATATCACTTTTATCTCATTCCCCTCGCTCAATCTTTTTTTGATTTTCCCCTGCTGCTTTTCTCTTTATAATACACAGTAAACCACCCGAATTGATGGTCTTTGACTGAATTCCAATTGTTTGTGACTGCGGCCGTATTTTATTAGCAATTCTCGGCTCTTTAAAAAAGGCGATGATAAGAACTTTGTTTTACTTCATATCTTTTGTTTTCATTTCACGCGTTCGCTGTCTTTTTTCTCAATGCCGCAAGACTTTCAATTTCTCCAATATATTTTTTCAGTTGATAAGAATCACCCTTAGAGCACTTTAACGCATACTTCATTTGCACTTACCAAAAATTTCAAAAAAACAACCGCTTAGTTGAGCGGGGGCATATAATAGTGAGGAGCAATGGATTCTTGACCTCCAGGATTGCCTAATCTTTCTATTTTCCCTGCCCTCCTACTCTCGCTTGCTTACTCTTATTATAGCCTCCTTCCATCTGTTTTACTTAATTGAAAGGTGCAGGTGACTTGTGCTTCACAGATCCTGCCTGAATATCGATCGGGTATTTTGGAAACTGATTTTCCCTACCCTCTGAGAATGTAAGAATGCCAACACTACCGCTTCACATAAGTAGGAACCCAAACTCCTATGCTATATCAAACTGTGAACAAAAAAATCAGAGTACCATGATCTTGTGTTGTTTTGGCTTGAACTTCAACTATTTCAAATGATAATTTGCACCACTCACCCTTTGAGTGCGCTTCTTCGTGCTGTGAATGCCCGGAGTCGAAGAGCGAGTGGAGCTGGGTGTAGTCTTGGAGTGACTCCGGATTGGGTGAGGTGAGCGAGAAGTGCGAGACTGGGGGAAGGGGCGAGGGGAGGTGAGAGAGCATGTGACCATTGGAAGGCGAGTGCAGCAGAGAAGGCAACGAGAGAGCGTCCAGACCACAAGAGACGACAGACATGCCAGAGTAGGAATCGTTGTGCTCTTGCAGGGAACTGAGAGACGAGGATGGTGATCCAGACGCAGACCCATGATAATCTGAAGCATCGCAAAACTACCAATTGGTAAAGTTTGGTCAATCCATCTCACCAAAAAGATTTGGTTCACCAAGTAATGCCGAAGAAACATAACAAGTAGCTTGGAAAAGCCATCTCTAGAAGTAGAATAATTTCTGCTTTCTCATCTCTATTTTTCTATATTTCAGCAGCATATGTTAAAAGCTCGTTTATAACGTGAAACTGGCTTTTTTGTGCACATAACAAACCTATATGAAATAAATGTTTATCTTTCGGCGGGCGAACGGCCTTTAATAAGATCGTTTTCAATTATAAACTAATGTAAGCAGCGGGATTTCTCTAGTCTCTTCCTATATTTTCTCGATCTCTCCCGGAAAAAACTAACCCCAAATAACCTACATTACATTTTCATTTCATTTCATTTACTTCCAAAAAAACAAAAAGCATTTAAATTGGTAAAGCAATGGATTATTGGAAAAAATGATATGGACATTCAGGTAAATTTGACAGCTAGCAGTGCCGCTGAAGAAGTGGTTAAAAAAATAAGAAAAAAGTATATAGTGTATTAAATAAAGTACTTTAAACCCACTAAAAACAAAAGTCCCCCCAAATTAAAGTGGGCCTCCTAAGTAAAATTGTGCCTTTTTTGTAATACTTTTCTGATGTAATTAGCTTGCGCATATATTTTTACTGTGCGTGGCAGAAAAATATATAAAATAATGAAAGTTCTAGTAGCATTCACAGCTGACTTCACTTTGAATAAGAAGCTGAAGTTCTAGAAGTTTCCATTGAAATTGTTAAAGTTAATTTACTTGGTCGATTGCCCTCACAAGCTGTGACTACAAGTTTACGTATAACAACACATCGTTTTCTAGTAGAATTTCTACACCTTCAGACCAAAAGACGTTAACATCAACAAAAATTCATTCGAAAAGAAGGTATATTTTCTACAAAAACTTATTCAAAAATGTTTCAAAAGTTTAAAATTCATCGACAAACAAAGTATTTCTCTAATTCGAACTTCGGCTGAATTTAGGCACCGAATTTACACTTAAAAAATAAAGATCTGAAGACATGCAATTTCTGTTACTGTCGCTCTCTTTCTGCTAAGCTTTCCCCTTTTTAGCCATTAGTCTTGTTAATCCTAACTTCTCTTGAGGCTATTACAAAAGCACACCATGCACACTGTACACTGTAAAAATGCACGCTGCAAATTGCATAATTACAAATGCACGCTGAGGCGCGGGAAAATTCTTAACTCAAACACTCTTTCTATCTTTCCCGCGCCTCAGCGTGCATTTGTAATTATACAGTGTGCAGCGTGCATTTGTACAGTGTATAGTGCGCACAGTGTGCACGGTGTGCTTTTGTAATAGCCTCTCTTGAGGGTAACGACAAACATAATGCTCACGGTACCCTTCTCAAGCACTACCGAACCCTTCTCGAGGTTAAAAAATTACGATCTTTTAGCCATCCAAGAGATCGTATAGTATGAAGCACGCAAAAAAATCTGAACTTGTCCCCAATATTTTTCTCAAATGGGTAAAATCTTTTCTTTTTTTAAACTCTCAATGATAACGAGGTTCTGATCGACAAAACCTTCTAAGGACATTTTCACTTGTCGAATAATTGAAATTGAAAACGACCGCTTTTTCAAGCAAGAGCATAGGTAAAATATGTCTTGATTTTTCAATAGGTCGATCGCTAAAGTAGGTTAAAAACTTCACGAAACCTTTACGAAAACTCACTTTCAACTTTACGAAACCGGTTGAGGCTGAGTTATGGCTAATGAAATGTTCTATTTATGTACAGGAATAAAGATTTTTTCATTTTTAACTGTGAAAACTCTGATATATTCATTTCGAGCGAGGGAGAGTGTCGTAGGTCGGTCGCCCTAGAAGGTTTTTTGCCAGTTGGCAGTTTACCTATGAGCAAGAGGTCTAGAATAACGAAAAGTGAGCGAGAGGTAAATATCAGAGAGCTTAAGTTATATAATGCATCTGAAAAAGATTCAGAAGGTTCACAGAAAGCGAAAAATAAATGGGAACAGAGACCCGCCTGAGGCATTTTCGAGTAGTTTTGAGGGGGAAGAAGCAGTTTTTTGCTATGATCTGCGCTTGAAACTCTCCGAACTTCAAAACAGAAACCCAACAACAGACGGTAGTACTCGAATATTCAACTCCTGTCTGAGAGGCGAGAGAGACTGCTCGAAACGAGAGGTCTAAAGTGTTAAGACTCTCTCAATTTTTGTGTAGGCTTATCCTTGGATACATGATAGTTTTCTAGATAATCTATGGAATAGCATTTGGTACAGGACAAAAAACAATTGAATGATTTGCATGTGAAATAATTAATAATAATAAAAAAAGGAAAGAGGCTCAAAAAGCAGAATAACAAACTTGATGTATAGATTTTTGGCAACTGTCGGAGAGAGTGAGAGAGTGAATGATAGAGAAAGAGTTAGAAAGAGATAAAGAGATGAGTGAAAGAGAGAGCTTCATAGAGAAAGTAAGTGATAGAGAGAGAGAGAGAGAGAGAGAGAGAGAGAGAGAGAGAGAGAGAGAGAGAGAGAGAGAGAGGACAAACTGCAGTGTTCTATGATCCTCTTACCTACCTTGATAGATTGGAGGACCTTGAATACACGGAGACTCGAGCCAAAAAATCGCACTTAGCGTTTTTTCTCGGGATAAGTAAAAAATATCAATCGCATCGATGATTGATAAGCGACTATGGGCAGATTTGGAAAACCCAAAAAAGAAAAACCACGTCACTATAATAAGCAAGACACAGATAATGACACGCAAGCCATCGACCTCAGAAGATTTTCTACAGGAAGTGGACAAGTTTTTCTACAAGCACCAAGAAAGTACTCACCCGAAGTGTCATCTGGTTCCATTTTCACGCGATCACTCAGAGAAAAGTGTCGATCTGCAGCCAAATTATTCTTGATCCCAAAAATTTGTTAGATGTTACTTTAGCCCCCCCCCCGGAACGGAACAAAATGCACTGGCTCTGTGATACTTTAGCCCCCGACTCTCTTAAACCCGGGCGTTATAGGATGCTGTATCTTAATTAGAAAATTAAACTTTTCATCAGAAGTTGAAAACTTCATCTGTCCGCAATATGAAAAATGAGTTTCAGATTTTCGATAGGTCGTTCGCCCGACATATTGCAGTAGATTGTTTAGAGTTTCCACTTCGATATACAGAAAACCTGCTCGGGCGCAATCGTAGCTGATGAAACTTTTCATTCAAATAAATTAAGCTATCTACCTTGTACATGAAAATTTTTCTCATACCTAGAAAAATCTTTTTGAGGTTTGTGAGGGTCGGTGGGCAGGAGTTAAATAGTCATGTCCGACTTTCTGTCAGCGGGCCTCTGTTTTTATAAATCATAAGGGGAGACCCTTGTGTAAAACCAAAAAATTTTGTCGCGGTCCTCTGTTTGAAAAATCGTAAGGAGGGACCCTTATGTGAAAAGTTTTTTTCCGCCTTCGGCGGGCGTCTGTACCAGGGGTTAAATAGTGACCGGATCGGTTCCGTCGGCGGATACATGTACACTCACTATTGACAAAAAAACTCCCTCTCTTTTCTTACCCTTTTCCTTCATCCCCTCTTCTTTTTTCCTCCAAACTTTGAGCGGCGGATACATGTAAACCCAAATTGGGCGGCTCCATTTAACCCCTGGTCTGTACCTTTTTCTTGCATACTAAAAAACCCCTGTCAGTAGGTCGGTCACCTTAAAAACATTTTGCCAGTAGGCAGTTTACCTAAGCCTATCGCTCGTTCTTTCTCTTCCTCGCTCGCTCATTCATCTCATCTCCTTATTCTTCAAATTCTCGCATGTATTTGCTCTCTTATGTCTTGCTCACCAACTCATCACTGAATGCTATAGATTCAATTTCTTGCAAATTAAGTTATTTATTCTTCTTCAAATTCAAAAACAAAATTGTTCTGGAATAGGCAAGGAAAGACTCGCAAAGCTGACCATGGAAGGATTGGAAGGAGTGTAATTGTAGGACTTCAGGCGACGTTGAAGAATACAGCAAACAGTCATTCTTGACAATACTCGACCAATCCTCGTCCATTATTCGTCTGTTCCAACTGAACAGAACAAATTCACTGAGACACCACAAAACAAACCAAAAACTTGCAACGAAAGTAAACTAAATCGCCGAACTTGAAAATGATGTGTTGGGTAACTGATAGAAATATTTCATTGTATCGCGAACGTTCACAAGTTTAATGAAGAACTTTTGTTGAAAACTGGTAAGTTCAGAAGAGTATACAACAAAAAAATCACGCAACACGTTTTACATCAAATAGGATATTATGTTATGAAGAAATTCAACGAAAAACACAATAAAAAATTTTCGAACCATATCTGATGATATTTGGCAGAATACTTTCATAGAAAAACAGTTCGAAATGAAATAGTGAAAGTGAAACTTCGAATCATGATCATATTGCAGAACTTACGGGCAGGTGTTCAAAGAACGAAACAGCTCTCTCCCGGCAAAATTATATCTACAGGTAAAGTTCTCTTCGCTGCAGGTGCGCAAAGAATTAGGACGGTTTCTCTTATGGCTGTAAATTCTCTCCTTCACTGACTCTAACTAAATTGATACTGAAACAACAACACAAAAGAAAGAAGAAAAAAAAGAGTCGACTATAGGGCAAGAGAAGAAAGTAAAGAAAAGGGGACTATTGTGCGTTAGGCTCTACTCTCAAACGGAGCCATCGAATAGCATGCTGCCATGGGGACTCTTGTCAAATTCTAAAAAGCTACCTCACTTCTCTTCCTGCTTCGCGCTACAAGATGACAAGATGAATTCAAGCCAGGCAAAACACGCTAAACTAGAACTAAATAAGCACTAAAAGTATAAACCTGATTCGAAAGATTGATAAAATACTCGCTCTGATAAATATTCACAACATTGCTTCCATTATGAGTTTTTAGTGGCGATGAAAACATCATATACTAAACAATATTAGAAGGGGTTATATAGAAGTCGTGGCATATTTTAGCCCTTGTTATTAGTGCGCTGACGGTGAATTACTCAAGTACGTTTGGCCGGCACTTTTGCACTTTAGGGATACTCCCTTCCCTACCAGAGGTTCAATTATGTCATACGTCTGACTTATTTACATTTACAAAAAAATTATTTCTACATTAAGTTTTGCATTTAAAAAAAATTTCTACATAAAAAAACGCTTAGGCTTAGAAAAATTTTACGCTAACGAGGCTGTACGGCTTAGGCTAATGAGACCGTATCAAAAAACAAATGTCAGTCTCATCTGACCCATTGAACCTCTGGTAGGGGTTGTTCCTAAAGTGCAAAAGTGCCATTTGGCCATTAACGTGCAGTTCACCCTGACTCTCAATTTTCCATTCTCTAAAAAAAAACACCGAAAGTTACCATTTTTTGTAGTTACTAATTGTTTCTGCGATTTATCAACAAAGGAGGTAGGTTTTCGATTCGGGGTGGCAGGAAAATTAGTAAATCCCAGGAAGTGGTTACTTTCGGTTTTTTAATAGGACATGAAAAATTGAGAGACACGGTGAACAACCCGTTAAAGGCCAGTACGTTTTTACATAATGACAGGCGTGATGGTAATATGTAATGTAAGATAACAACAATGCGGCATGGTCAGTGACGTGTTATTGAATTTTTTATCTCTTTCTGCGTTCATGTTTTGAGTAAAAGAAAGTAAACAGCAATAAGTAATTAATATTTCAAGGACTAAAGGGTGATTGTTTTGAGCTCACGCATTCAAAACAAGTCTACTCTTTCAATGTGATATTCCATGAAGACAAAACTTAATTCATGGCGAAACGATGATATGTAATATTTAAAGAAGTTGTTTAACCTTGTATATGTTTATTTGGTACAATTTACTTGGGAAGGCGCGCTTTACTTGGGGGGGGGGTCTTTTCGGTGCGTTCAAAAAATGAAAAATTTTTTAATGTAAATTTTCTTATGCGGTCTCGTTCGCCTAAGTCGTACGGCCTCGTTAGCGTAAACCTTTTCCTAAGCCTAAGCGTTTTTAATGTAAAAACAATATTTAAAAAAGTTATTTAAAAAACCCCCCCAAGTAAAGCGCAACCCTAGCCCCAAGTAAAAAAGAACCGTTTTTTTATGAAGAGTAGCTAACTAAAAAACTTTTTTGTACATCACTCCTTTTTCAGATTAATTTTACAATTTTAGCGCAAGTTCTGCTCTAATGTCTCATTTTTCGCCCTCTATCTCTCTCCTCCTCTCTTTATTTTTCTCTCTCTTCTGTTCTAACTTAACACTTTTAAGCTAAGAAATCAGCCCAATTTCAGATAACATAATATTTCAATGGCAACGACCACCTCATCTCCGGTCGATACAGCTCAATAAGACTCGAGATATGAACAGAGAGAAAGAGATGAGTAGAAAATGCGGAACGATATGAATATCCATCCAATGCAGGCGCGCTCGAGAGGTGAAAGAGGCGTCGGCGGGTAACCGCCTGTACATACAAACTCCCAACATGGAGAAGCAAGAGCGAACTTGAGACAAAAGACTGCCGAATTCAGACACTTGCGTCAATTTAAAACTTTCCACTCTTTGCTACTTTCTCTGCCGTTTTTTGGCGTAAATTAGCTAATTTCGGTGAGGATTTAGGAAGATTGAGTGAGTTTGATAAATGAAGGAGTATATTGAGAAATAGAAGGCATGAATAGGAAGAGAAAGGGAATAAAGAAGAAAAGGGCACAAAAGGATCGGCGGTATAAAAAGAGAGAAACACAAATAATGAAATAGAAATAGCACTAATAAAGGAAGAGATTGATTGAAAGGGAAAAGTGAATGAAGGGATCATACAAGAATAGAAACGAAAAAAAGAGATGAAATCAAAGGAAAACATGACTGATTCTTTTTATAACTCTCTTTCTCTTTATCTATGCTTATGTTTCTATATATTTTTCTTTGTATCTTTCTCTTATTTTTGCTCTCAATCTTTCTCTAATCTCTTACTCTCCGTAAATCTGTCTGGTTACATCCATCCATCACCGTTCTGTTTCTATCAATCAAATGTGAATCTGAATTTGTTCATCTTCTGTTTATAAGTTTCCCACGCTTATTAAACCAAGTTTTACATAGTTCTGATCTTTATTTTTCTCTTTTTCTCTTTTACTTTTCTCTCCATACTTTTATCAGACTCTCTCTCTCTCTCTCTCTCTCTCTCTCTCTCTCTCTCTCTCTCTCTCTCTCTCTCTCTCTCTCTCTCTCTCTCTCTCTCTCTCTCTCTCTCTCTCTCTCTAAATATTGCCAACGGTTTCTATAGCTTCACTCGGTTTCTATGACACTCTTATTCTCTTCGTCCCGGTCTATCTCTAGTATCTTCATCGACTATCATGAGGATGGGAGGTCTGTCTCTCCAGAGAGTGAACGCACTTCTCCTTCTTCTTAGTCTTGTCCTTTCGAAAAAAGAATGAATAGGAAAGAAAAATTGTTAAGAACTATCCTGCATTTATTGAAAAGCTCTTTTATTATAATGATCACCGATAAAACATGTAGATCGCCCGCTTTTCATTTCTAAACTTTTAGTAAACTATTAAGGAGAGAAAAAAGGGAGAGAGAGAGAAAATTGTACACAGGATATATTAAATGGGTCGTGGAGCAGAGAGAAAAACGAGCGACAAAGAAGTATTGTGATTGGAATGAGGAAAAAAAGAGAAAAGGAGACTTAAAAACGTTCGGAAGAAAAAGAAGAAAGAGAGAAGGGAAAGCAGAATATGTCGATGTTAACAGTCAAATTTCTTTAGCGACATAGAACTGTATGGCAGTGGAGAAGACGCCGGCAGAAGTGCAAATAGGGCTTCTCCAAGCTGTTTTTAACATTGAGAAACAAATTCTAGGTATGATTCAAAATAGAGGGCGAGGAAATGATAAGAAGTGGAACAGATAAGAGCTTGAAAGATGGTAAGAAGTCATTAGAAAATCGTTTCATGTAACCTAAATGCGTCAGATGTTATGGGAAGGGAACCGGTTTATTAACAAAACAATCGAAGATTTGTAAGCTCAGAAACTTTTACAATAACACCTCTTTCTTATTTTCTCTCCGTCTTTCTCTGTATGTTTTATTTATCTCTCTGTCTATTTCTCTTCTCTTTCTTTCTTTCTCTCCTTTTTCTCGATCTTTTTTCTCTTTTTTTTTCATCATGTGTACATGACACACTAGAAAATCGCTTTCTACAGTTCTTGCGATTTATTCATCTCCATGAGTAATAAATGGTAGAATATTGAAAACTTGATCATTACGACCGATTTTCATTGACAAGTTACTAATTTAGACTACATAAAAAGTTTTTGATTCAAATTGATTTATTAATTCCTCATAAAAAAGAGTTGTTCGAAATGAATAGTTAAGGGTGAACAAGGTTCAAAAGACAAAAGTTCATTCCCAGTGTGAGATAATGGATACATGTAGATGGTAAGCAGGCTTGCTCGTAAAAAAAGTCGAAAAACGAAACAAAAAACAAGCAAAAAAAGGAAAAACTCGAGAAAAAACAACAAGAAAAGCGGAAAAATTCAACAAAAAAAAAATTTTTTGAGAAAAAAAATCGGAAAAAACCAAGAAAAAAACCTTTTTCGACTTTGTTTTTTTCGACTAAGTCGAAAAACTTTTTTTTCGAAAAAAAAACCTGTGAAATCAGAAAACGAAAAAATTGCAACCCTGATCGTAAACATATTCGAAAAGTTTGCGATAAAAATCATTAAACTTTACAATAAGGAAAGAATTGAACCGAGGAATGTATGTATGTAACTCAAAGAGGAGAGAAAGGGGTGGGAATGATGAAGCGGTCACTCTATTTCCTGCTAGCTAGCCTTCCCCTTCTCTCTCCCTAACCTCCTTCAAGTTCTCGTTGGCCTTATTTGATGCATATCTACATCCAGTTGACTGTAACTTCTCCTTCTCCTTCCCCTCACCAATATCTCGATGGAGATCTTCTTTGAAGAAGAAGATATTCTTACAAGCTTCCTGGTCAACGCGCGGGTACCAACCGAGAATGAGTAACGAAAATAGTAAAGTTGCGTTCTCTCTCTGAACAATCAAATTATTTTTTTAAATCGAAAAAAATCAAAGGGGAAGTCCAAGTTGACTGATTGTCTGAGTTCTTATTTAAAATGCTCAAGAGTATTTTTGAAGTAGGATAAGGATGAATAAGTTAAACATTGCTCTTGCGGGTCAAGGCAAAAGTCGCTAGAAGCAAAAAATAAATTCCAATCATTACTTTCTGGTCAGCTTACTGTTTCTAGCAATGCAAATTTAGCCATGCCGTAACGAAATATACAAAACATTTGTGGCAGTTTGAACTTGCGAGTCAACTTCTAATGAAGTCGTTGACACAGGAATAACTTTAAAATTGAATAATTTTTTGTTGACAGTATTGCAGATAACGTTCTCTTCAGTGCTACACTTTTTATCCAACTCAGGAAATACTAAATGGTGAGCGACTGATATCGTCGCATTTAAAGTTCAACCTTTAATCTTAAAAGTAATGAGCTCGGGCGAATATCTTATACCTGAATAAAATCCCTTTTTTCACCTTTACTCCGCCCATTGCGATAACCCTCAATTTGACTAGTAAATAAAGAACGATGTAACAACTTTTCATTCAAGTTTTTCATTCATTTCATTTGGAAGCATTTGAAGGATGAGTTTTGTCATTTGAAGGATGAGTTTTGTCATTTGAAGGATGAGTTTTGTCATTTGAAGGATGAGTTTTGTCATTTGAAGGATGAGTTTTGTCATTTGAAGGATGAGTTTTGTCTACAAGCAAGAGTTATTGATTTTAACTGGATATTCTTTGTGTGTGTGTTGATCTCCCTAAATTTTCAAAATTTTCAGTTCCAAGCTTGTGTTTATTCTTGGAAAATAATATAACTCTGCAATTGCTCAGAAGAACAGTTTAAAGGCACTGAAGCCTGGTTCGGAAGAGATGTAACTAAACCAGCGCACCAACAAAAGGTAGTCGACGGGGTGGAATTGAACCCAGTCGTCTCTTTTGTAATCTGATGGGTATAAAAACGCAAATACCTATCACATCAGGTTGCTTGATAAGAAAAGCATTTTGATAGAGCAAGAGAGTGTTTATCGAGTAAGAGATACG
The DNA here is from genome assembly GCA_964056735.1 of Allodiplogaster pararmata. Taxonomy (NCBI): domain Eukaryota; kingdom Metazoa; phylum Nematoda; class Chromadorea; order Rhabditida; family Diplogasteridae; genus Allodiplogaster; species Allodiplogaster pararmata. The sequence continues at coordinate 40,288,072 of OZ057404.1, read as the reverse complement.
CTTTCTAGAGATACATTTTAACAGACATCCTTTTTCACAGCATTATTTTAAGTTAATCAGAGATTAAAGTTTACTCAGTCACGCTCGCTTATGAAGCGAATGTGTCGTAGATGGAGCATAACTTCACAGTTTATAATAAAGACAGAAGAGAGATAAAAGATAACCTCAGAATTCAACAAATGCTCACTAAAATGCCAATAATGAGCATGCTTAAATAAAATCTAATGAAGCGTTAGAATTCAACTTAACACTTTCTCAACGTAATCTCTGCTAAGTGTTCTCGTTGAACTCCAATGTCTCACCATGAGTTGCCGTGAGAATGAAAATGGACTACGGTATTTTTCATTATAACTTTTACTGTTATACGTAAATATAAAAATACGGGAGTTCATTTCCATTCTCACGGCAATTCGTTGTAAGACAGCGCTCAACTAGAACACTTAGCAGAGATTACGTTGAGAAAGTGAAAAGTCGAATTCTAACGCTCCATAACACTATTGATTTTTTTTCCAGCACTACGGATCCGCAACTTGCCCACGGTAGTGATAACAAACTCCACCCTTGGTATGAGTATAAAATAGACACTTGAGTTCGAATCCACCCATGGACCAGATTTTTGCCCGTCAAATATAATGCTTAATCAATACATATTTTCTTTTTCTTTATTCAAAACAATTCAAAATGTGTGAATTGATTTCTAGTAAGCGTATTACTTATTCGATAACTACTCTCTTGTTATATCAAAAACCCTTGTCTTATCAAGCGAACTGGGAGTGATACGTGCGTATAACCTTTCTGATTTCTCTTCTTCTGTCTTCTAACGTTCGAGCGTTCTCTCTCTCTCTCTCTCTCTCTCTCTCTCTCTCTCTCTCTCTCTCTCTCTCTCTCTCTCTCTCTCTCTCTCTCTCGCTCTCTCGAACTCTATTTATCTTTCTTTTTCTTTCTTTTGTTCTTTCTTGCTCTTTCTCTCCCCTCTCTCTTTCTCTTATTTATTTCTCTCTCTCGTCTTTTCTTTTTTCTTTCTTCATATTTTCTTCTCTTTTTTCTTTCTTCATTTTTTCTTCTCTTACACCTTCCTTTATTCCTCTACCGCCTTTCCTAACGTTCCCTATCTCTTTCCGCCATCTCAGCCTGCAATTGTCAACCTTCTAATCATCCACCTCGCCTTCAGATATGCTCCATTCCACTTCAAGGTCTCAGTAGCTTCGTTACGTGATCTTTTGTAATTGGAAAATTTTTCTGTTGTTTGTAAAGGTGAATTTAATACATGTGCTACTAATATCAAAGTGACTCTAATATCAGAGTGACTATAATATCAGAGTGACTCGTAAGAGTCATTAGCTGCCGATCAATTCATGTTCCAATAATTTGAAACTGTTAATTTGCATGGTGGAGTATTCATCAAGGGAAATTCGAAGTAAATGCTCTGCTTTCAGATGGCTAGAGCTCTCACGTCGTATCTGCACCCGAATAAGCAGTGCTACCCTTAATGGAAGAAAGTTGGATGTGGAGTGGGAAGATGGTTACTTTTTAAAGTTTAAAAACTTGCTTTATACATTTTCAATTTTTAATTCAATGGTTTTGCTGTAATAAAACCGTGAAATTGAAACTGTATTTCTCAAAATCAAAGGATGATGTCGAATTGATATATAGCATTTACAACAACAAAGTCGAAACTCAACCGGAGAAAGTGCGTAGATTACTTGATAGGTTCGGTTTTTAAATAACGAAGAAAATCTCAGTTGATTCGAGCTATTTTTCAAAACGAACGGATCTCAACAAAAAGGAGGCACAAAACCTGCGACCTGCCACATTTTCTGACTATGAATTGAGAGTTGCCCATTTACCCCCTCCCCATATTTTATTTCTTCTTTTTAGTGTCCCCATTATCCCTTCCATTCAGTATTTGATTGGTTTTTTTTTTGTTGTTGCTTGCTTTTGATTGTAAAGCTCTATTGTCATACCACGTGAGTGATGACCTCAACAAGTCATCCTGTGGAGATAAAGATATATAAAACTTACCGATAAACTATGTTTAAATGAGAAAAAAGTTTTCAATTAAATAATATATTCTTTCACCCGTACTCACGTATTTATAGCGAGCTTTTTACCGTATATTCATTAAGGCATCCAATTTTTTTTCCAATTTAAACGCTTTATCAAGATCAGCAAGCCACATCGGTAATATAACATCATCGATTATGGGATCTGTTGCGACATGTGACGACTCCACTCCTCAGCGTTCTCTGCCTTCCTTAGGAATTGGGGACTAACGGCTTTACAAAGTGGTCCCTCCATCTCATTCTTCTGTCGCTCATGATGGCGCTACGATCCCGGAGCGCCAAATCTTCTCGGGAAAGGACTCTCACAGACGAGGGAAGAGACGGTGCGAGGAGCAACCGTGCACGGAGGGAGAGGAATGAGAGATTAAGGCATCGATTCGCAGAAAATCCTTCAAAAAGGCTAAAAGCTTGGATCCTTATTGCCTTTTTCCAACAATGCACCAAACAACGATGACATACATATGTATATCAAACAAATGGACTGTTCAATCATCCAACGCTTTCAAATCACCTCATAATTTGGTCAAGGGGAATTGGAGTTAAATAAGCAACAATGAAGAATAATCAAATGAAATAATGAATGAACGTATGGATGATTGAATATTTAATTAATACTAAATGAATGAAGGTGTTCGGGGAGCGTACGCCGTGGTTTGGCTTCGTGACTGCTCGCCGGAATCAGCGACGTACACAATGAGTCCCGCGATGTCGGCCAGGAACCTTCAAATGAGAAGCTTCGATGTCGAGCCCTCCCCCCTCTCAGTGAGTGTGGACGAGGAAAGAAAGTATCTCCTAATCGAATGGCCTCAGCAGCTTCTTAGCAAGTAATTTTCAGTATTTGTTATTGGTTTTATCATTCTTCTTTTCTTGTTAATGATGTAATTAGTACAAAATGTCTCATCGCTCTTGATGAAGTGATTCGAACTATTTTGGTAATAAAATCTTAGATGTTTTGCAATACATATTGTATGTATCTACGCGAGGCTAGAGCTTTTTAATTGCCGAGCCGAATATGCTTTAAAAATCTGATTGAACTGAAGTACCAGAAAAGCCGATAACGTCAGAGTGAATAGTTTTCTCAATTGGAATTGATTGTTTTTCTCGTTTCTTTATCATTATGTTAAACATTTTACTTACATTTCAAACTCTAAGTAAAAGGGTTCTATTGTGAGCTGTTTTCTTCTATAGAATGTATACATTCTATTCCAATCGTTCAATAATTTTTCGTTCAAATATGCTCTTACAATTTATTATGAAAAGTTTTATTATAAAGTATTATCTTGATCGTAGTTATAAAAAGTCTCAGATGGTGAACTTGTGATTTTCAGGTACACTTCGGAATGGCTGCGGGAAAGAAACCTGAGTGACGAGAGAGCGAGAGAATGGAGGAGAGGGGTCTATCTCTTTCCTTTTCGCACTTGGGGGTCTGAGAAGAAGCCCCAGGCATTCCAATTTGAGGAAGCCATGCACCAAGATAAGGTTTATAGGGTTTTCGATTTGTTTTTGTCATGATATTTTCCCTTCGAAAAAGTAAACAATTGTGAAAAGGCGTAGCGAAATTTTTTAATTGATGATTAAAAGCGATTTATTATAAATTATGAAATACAACAATCAGTGAATTGGGTTAATCGGATGAACTCACAATTTTCCATTGTAATTTAAATATGTTCGATTAACTTTTTCATCTTCACTTATAAAAAAAAGAAACAATAAAAAAATGTGTACGAAACAAAACTTCTTAACGAGTTAATTATTGTTTGAGACTCTCCATGACTTTCTCGAGGCAGTCTGCATGGATGGAATTGCCCTGCTGAGGCAGGGGCCGAACAGGGCAGAGGCCGTCCCAGCCATCGCTGACCGCATTGGATTCGTGCACCGAACACACTTCGGGTTCTTCATTATTTAATTTTTTTTGTTTTGAATTGAGCTTTTTTTCAATTTAAGTACTATTTAATCATATTTCTCTGCATAAAAATATTTTTGCATGCTTTGAAGATTTTTAAATTTTAGCATAAATCTTCTACCGTTTTCGAACAACTCAATCACGTTCAGTTAGAAGAATTTCGTTTAACAAACCTCGAAAAATTATCAATCGTTTCTGCATGTTTGTTGAATCCGATAGAAAGGTAATTCCATAATGGAAATGATTTTTTAAAAAAAGTTACAGACGGCGGTCTAATTGGAATTGAAATGAGCCAAAACTCTACTTTCTTCACAGGCATTTTTTCGAAGTGAAAGCCAAAGAGAACGCGAGTAACATGGCCTACGCGTCTACGGGGGAGCTTCCTCTTCACACAGACTTCCCTTCGCTCACTCATCCACCTCAGGTTATTTCATTTATTCCACTATAGCACCTAAATTATTCATCTGGAATTTTTTTTAAATAAAAAACTTGGAGAATCTTGAGTTCTCACAAAAAAGATTGAGTTATAGGGGAACTTGAAGTCATCATTAGTTATAATGATGAAATCAAATAACTTGAGTCTCATGTCACTCTAAAGCCATTGTGAGTCCTATGGCACCTTCGAGTAGCCATTGTGAGTCCTATGGCACCTTCGAGTAGCCATTGTGAGTCCTATGGCACCTTCGAGTAGCCATTGTGAGTCCTATGGCACCTTCGAGTAGCCATTGTGAGTCCTATGGCACCTTCGAGTAGCCATTGTGAGTCCTATGGCACCTTCGAGTAGCCATTGTGAGTCCTATGGCACCTTCGAGTAGCCATTGTGAGTCCTATGGCACCTTCGAGTAGCCATTGTGAGTCCTATGGCACCTTCGAGTAGCCATTGTGAGTCCTATGGCACCTTCGAGTAGCCATTCATCTTTCGCTCTGCTATCACACTGAGCGGTGACCCTTCCTATTGCTCTCATATTGATTCTTTCTATATCAATTGTTGAGCCAGTCCTTTTCTCAAACCAATTCCAAACAAACAGATATGTCTGTTCCCTCGTCAGTTTCTCAACCCTCATCTGATGTACAAATTCTGATCCAAGCTGTCAACCGTCAAAGCGACCAAATCTCCCAACTTCTGAATGCAGTATGATGACGACATTATCTTCTCTCATTCCTCTTCTCTCTAAGCTCACAACCCAAACCCCGGCCCCTCCATCCAACTCTTTGATGACTTCCTCTCTCATATCGCAGCCTGAACTACTCGCCTATGACGCGGTCAGGAGAGTCCTTCAGGAAGACAAAGTCATTCTGGAAGAGAAGGCTCACAACATCGTTTTGGTCGGCATTCCGGAGGAGATAAGAAAAGACGCCACGGATCAACATGATGGAAAACTTCTTGATTCTCTCGTTAGTGAACTCAATATACCTTCTCTCACTAATGCATTCAACCAAGGTTCTATCACTCATCGACGCTTCGGAAATGAAGAGAACAAGAGAAGAATTCTTAAGATTCATTTTCCATCGCCATCTCTCCGAACAGAAGTACTTCGAAAACTACGAGTCCGTCGTCCTGAAGTACTTCGCATATTTCCTCACGCGTACGCGAGAGAAGACCTTACCAGAGAAGGACTCCAACTCGAGAAGGACTGCAAGAAACTCGCTAAAGAAAGAAACGACAAAGCTGGATTGATGGAGTGGGGGGTACAAGGAACAAGGCTCATTCGATTCTCTCATCCGCGTCCTCTATACACTCCGAAGACAGACGCTGAGGCTAATGGTTCTCTTCAAAACGTGACGGTGACAAGAGGAAAAAGGATGGACGCAAACGATGTACAGAAATAGGTCAGTAGTGCTGATGGCGATAGCCTGTTTACTTCTTCTGATATTTGGAATAGCCAACATAGTATTAGAGGAAATTTTAGTTTTTACTATAGTAATTGTCGCTCTATACGGAATAAATTGTACGATCTTAATCATTTATTATCTTTAACGCAATACAATGCTATTTGCTTTTCAGAAACTTGGTTACACGATAGTGAACCTGATGTCATTTTACATTCAAATAAACCATATTCTGTTTTTCGTTCTGATAGAAACTCTAATATCAGTAACAGAGGTGGCGGAGTAGCAATTTTAGTGCAATCTAGACTCAGTCCAGTAGCAACTTCGTCGATGTCAGTTTCAGAATGTGAAGCTATTACAGTTGAGTTACAATGTAGTGACAAAAATTCATATTTTTCTCGGGTTAGATTAATGTGTGTTTATCGATCTCCCAGTGCCCCAGACGATATCATGAATGAGTTATTAGCATACTTCTCTTTAAATACCATTCCCAATGTCCCTCTCATAATCGTTGGTGATTTGAATTTGCCTTGTATTGATTGGGACAAGTTGACGTGTTCTAAGAGCTATTCTTCTACTCAATTTCTTAATTACTGTTGTGATAACCATTTCACTCAGTACATTCTGATGCCGACTCGAAGTCAGAACATTCTTGATCTTCTTTTATGCAATCATCCGATTATCTCTTCTTCTAGTGTTATTGCTCCCTTCACATCCCAGTGCGATCATAATTCTATTTGTTTCGATTGTATTACCTCCAAAGTATTCGATGACATAATCAAGCCTATAAAACTTTATTCTGAGGCAAACTGGCATATGATTGAGTACTTTATTTACTGTCATGATTGGACCTTGGCATTATCATCTCTTGAATCTAATCAAGCTTACAACTATATCGTTGATCTACTACATATGTGACCTTATCGATCGCTTTGTGCCAACTGTTGTTCCTAATTCGTCCTCCTATAGATATCCAGCGCGTATTCAACGCTTATTCAATAAGCTTCAGAAAGTTTCAATTACTGCTCCTTACTCCGAATATTGTAAAAATCTATCAAGAAATTTTTCTTCTGAGCTTTATGATTTTGAAACATCTAAGGAATCTTCTCTGATTGTTAAAGGCAACCGTAAACAGTTTTTCTCGTATTGTACAAATCGTATTAAATCTCAAAACGATTCCTATGTTTTGTATGACAGTAGTGGAACGGTAGTGACGGACCCTTCCATAAAAGCTGAAATGTTTTCTTCTCAGTTCTCATCAACTTTCTCTGAACCGTCTCAGAATGTTCTTCCTGTCCCTATTTTAGCTCCCTTCGATCAACACCTTTCTCTTGAAATAATTGATGATCAAATGATAATCGAGGCTGTTTCTAAGTTAGAGAATAAATGTAATACCTCACCCGATTCCATTCCGAACATTTTTATCAAAAAATGTAAATTTGCGTTGTTGAAACCTCTGCGTATTTTATTCAACAACTGTTTAATGACTGGAATCGTACCCGATATGTGGAAGTTTGCTATTGTAAAGCCTCTGCTCAAAAACAAAGGACCTCCTATCTTATCAAATTACAGACCCATTTCTTTAACCTGCTCGATTTCTAAAGTAATGGAAAAAGTTATTGTTAATTCTATTTCAAAGTATCTTGAAGAGCGTTCATTGCTCTCCCCTTTTCAAGCCGGTTTTCGACCTAATCGATCGACAATCACTTCTTTAGCCGAATCATATTCCTTCATAACCCACTCTCTGAGTTCAAGTATTGATATTGATGTAATTTTCCTAGACATCTCAAAAGCTTTTGATTCTGTAGATATTCGATTTCTATTGTTTAAATTGAATTCACTTGGTATTAAAGGGCCAGCACTTAAATTTATCTCTTCTTTCCTCAACTCCCGTAAATAATCAGTGATCATCGATGGTATCAACTCAGTACCAGATTCAGTTTTAAGTGGTGTTCCTCAAGGTTCTTCAATAGGCCCGTTGTTGTTTTTACTGTTCATTGACGACATCAAGAAAGTTATCCCTGCTACTATTCGCTTCAGTATTTTTGCCGATGATGTTAAGCTGCTAGCTCAAGTACCCTTATATTCAGATGACTTACAAACAGCAGTCAACAATATATTTGAGTGGTGCACTCAGTGGAACCTTACTCTATCAACTTCTAAATGTACTGTTCTTCATATAGGCAAGCAATCGGTGTTTCACCCCTACTCTATCAACCATATTCCATTGATTGTTACCAACCAGGTTAAAGATTTAGGGATTTTGTTAACTCATGATTTCCGTTTCAATTCTCATATTGAGAAGATTTGTAAAAAAGCCTCTTCTACTGCAAACCTTATTCTGTAGGCTTTCAAGACCAAATCATGCGAAATGCTCATGCTTGCTTTTAATGTATACGTTAGACCGATTCTCGAATACGGGACTGAAATTTGGTCCCCTACCACGAAATACCTCATCAATGATTTAGAATATGTACAACGTAATTTTACTAGAAGGCTGTTATATAGATGTGGTAATGTAAGCCTGCCTTATTCTCAGAGATTGAAACTGCTCAAAACTGAGTCATTAGAATATCGTCGAGCATTCAGAGATCTATGTTTTTTGCACAAATGTTTACATAACAAATGCTCTCTCGATTTTTCCTTTCTATACATTTTATCTCCCCCCAAGTATAATACAAGACAAGCGCACTCTCTCAGAATTCGTCTGCCTATCGTTTACCCGGCTAGGTTGTCTACGTTTGTCTCTAGATCAATAGCAATATGGAACTCCCTTCCGGAAGATATCGTTGTAATCGAAAGTTCTTCAAGTTTTGCGACAAGACTAAAAAAAATTCCATTTGAAGTTGTGCTTCCTTGTCCGAGTGTAACAGATTGACGATTATTTGTATTTACATACATATGTATAGGACACAATCTTCTGATTATAAATAACTATAGACGCTATTTCATATCATTTTTTTTTCTTAGATGATATTTGGATTAGTTGAATGCCATTCAGCACTTTTGAATGAATGATTGTTTTTTTTTCTTTGTCTCCCTATCCTACGCGTCCATGCTAATTGGAACTACCATTCATAATTGTATTACAAGTTGTTGTTCTTGCATGGAATAAATGAATTGAATTGAATTGTGAGTCCTATGGCACCTTCGAGTAGCCATTGTGAGTCCTATGGCACCTTCGAGTAGCCATTGTGAGTCCTATGGCACCTTCGAGTAGCCATTGTGAGTCCTATGGCACCTTCGAGTAGCCATTGTGAGTCCTATGGCACCTTCGAGTAGCCATTGTGAGTCCTATGGCACCTTCGAGTAGCCATTGTGAGTCCTATGGCACCTTCGAGTAGCCATTGTGAGTCCTATGGCACCTTCGAGTAGCCATTGTGAGTCCTATGGCACCTTCGAGTAGCCATTGTGAGTCCTATGGCACCTTCGAGTAGCCATTGTGAGTCCTATGGCACCTTCGAGTAGCCATTGTGAGTCCTATGGCACCTTCGAGTAGCCATTGTGAGTCCTATGGTACCTTCGAGTAGCCATTGTGAGTCCTATGGCACCTTCGAGTAGCCATTGTGAGTCCTATGGCACCTTCGAGTAGCCATTGTGAGTCTTATGGCACCTTCGAGTAGCCATTGTGATTCCTATGGCACCTTCGAGTAGCCATTGTGAGTCCTATGGCACTTTCGAGTAGCTATTGTGAGTCCTATGGCACCTTCGAGTAGCCATTGTGAGTCCTATGGCACCTTCGAGTAGCCATTGTGAGTCCTATGGCACCTTCGAGTAGCCATTGTGAGTCCTATGGCACCTTCGAGTAGCCATTGTGAGTCCTATGGCACCTTCGAGTAGCCATTGTGAGTCCTATGGCACCTTCGAGTAGCCATTGTGAGTCCTATGGCACCTTCGAGTAGCCATTGTGAGTCCTATGGCACCTTCGAGTAGCCATTGTGAGTCCTATGGCACCTTGGAGTAGCCATTGTGAGTCCTATGGCACCTTCGAGTAGCCATTGTGAGTCCTATGGCACCTTCGAGTAGCCATTGTGAGTCCTATGGCACCTTCGAGTAGCCATTGTGAGTCCTATGGCACCTTCGAGTAGCCATTGTGAGTCCTATTGCACCTTCGTGTAATCATGAATCATGGTGGCACAATCATGACACAGTTTTTAACTGGCCTTTTGAGATAATGAAATCTGCACATGCCAGTTATAAATGAATATACAAAAAAGGAGAAATGCTTGCATTTTCTTGATTCTCTATTATGTTCACTTCAGTAATACCCAGTGAATATCCCCTCTGCAGCTTCAAATGCTTCACATGACCGGCAAGGCCAAGGAGGGCGGAAACAGTCTCTTCGTCGATGGATTTCATGTCGCCGAACAGGTTTTAGCTTCGCTCACGAACTCTGCATCATCTGTTTTTTTTATCCTATTGACCCCATAAGATCTTTTTCCAGTCAATTTCTACTCTTATTTCAGTATTCTGAATATTTTTTTTAACTCATGCAGTTTGCTTCCGGTTTTTTTTATTTTTCAAATTTCGTTCCGAACTGAGTAGAAATCAGGCCTTCTCAAACTTACTCAACTCTTATTAGGTTAACTTGCTTGAGCTGAAAAAGTAACAGTTTCACTACATTTTTTATTTCTTTTTTCGCCTTGAACTGAGAGGAGAATAGTCTTAGTCTAGTCCTAGAGAACAGTCTTAGTCTAGTCCTATCAACTTTTCAGACCGGAGCTGAGAGAGGAACAGCCTTGAACTGAGAGGAGAACAGTCTTAGTCTAGTCCTAGAGAACAGTCTTAGTCTAGTCCTATCAACTTGTCAGACCGGAGCTGAGAGAGGAACAGCCTTGAACTGAGAGGAGAACAGTCTTAATCTAGTCCTAGAGAACAGTCTTAGTCTAGTCCTATCAACTTGTCAGGCCGGAGCTAAGAGAGGAACAGCCTTGAACTGAGAGGAGAACAGTCTTAGTCTAGTCCTAGAGAACAGTCTTAGTCTAGTCCTATCAACTTGTCAGACCGGAGCTGAGAAAGGAACAGCCTTGAACTGAGAGGAGAACAGTCTTAGTCTAGTCCTAAAGAACACTCTTAGTCTAGTCCTATCAACTTGTCAGACCGGAGCTGAGAGAGGAACAGCCTTGAACTGAGAGGAGAACAGTCTTAGTCTAGTCCTAGAGAACAGTCTTAGTCTAGTCCTATCAACTTGTCAGACCGGAGCTGAGAGAGGAACAGCCTTAAACTGAGAGGAGAACAGTCTTAGTCTAGTCCTAGAGAACAGTCTTAGTCTAGTCCTATCAACTTGTCAGACCGGAGCTGAGAGAGGAACAGCCTTAAACTGAGAGGAGAACAGTCTTAGTCTAGTCCTAGAGAACAGTCTTAGTCTAGTCCTATCAACTTGTCAGACCGGAGCTGAGAGAGGGACATCTTCAGATTAGTTTTCTCTACTAGTCTTGCTTGAGCTGAGAACTGAAAACATTCTTACTCCAGGATTACAAAATTTTCTTGTCAGAGTTGAAAGAAATACAGTCTGATCAACTTGTCTCACTTGAGCTGAGAGAGGAACAACCTTGGGCCTTTTCTCTGCTCTCCGAGATGAGTGCAGAATACGTGGAAGAAGGCTTCGATGTGCACGATGGACTGGACGGCCAACCGAACATATTCAACTACAACATGGCCGCCCGCCACAAGATCATCAAGTATAACGATAAATATCATTTTTGATTGCTCATATGAATGTTACACCCTTTATTGATTCGTTGATGAATATATGAAGTAAATTTTAACCTCAGCAAGTGTTGAGGGAACAACAGAAAAAAGATTTAAAGAACCGAATTCTATACAAGATCAGGGCTAAGTTGTTGAGAAATCATATACAATTTGATACTTTTCGTAAGCATATTCAGAAAATAAAAAATAACAAAATTAACATGAAGCACTGAGTCGATAAGCTATGTTAACATCAGAGATTTTAAAAACTCGACCAGATCAAAATAACATTTTTCATTCAGTTAATGTTAAGAAAACAGCTTAAGTAATAACATAATAACATCACCATATCATCCATCCAATGCGATGATAAAAAAGATCATAATAAAAAGATAATGTGGTAAAAAAAGAAAAGAATAATGATTAAACTATTTTTACAGGCTCAATGACAACAGGGAAATAGTGAAAATACAATTTGGAAACGCGATGAGAAGCTGGTTTTACGACTGCGATGACCCTGAAAAAGTACAATCGTATTACAAGTTCGTCTTCGATATTTTGTTTACTTTTCGATTCCTGAGTCATCCTTTCACCATTTTTCGTCATTTTCCGCTTTCGTGTTTTTTTTAAAAATTCCAATTAACTTTTACCCACTTCAGAGCGATGAAAATTTTCACCGATTACTGCTACCAGGAAAGAAATCTCCTCAAATTTTCGCTTGAGATAGGTTTGTTTCCACCTACTGCAAACAAGAAATCATATGAATAGTTCCCCAAAAGCTTTCTGCGTAAGAGAGCTACTCAGAAATGAGACTTGAACATGAAAAAGATTCAGGGTAACGACAGTTAGTTTATAAAACTATACATGAAAGATGCTTGGGTTTGATCCTGCCCGGTAGACTAGTAGACTAGGGGCCGTATTCAGAGATCTAAGATGAACTCATGGGTAAATTTTACCCTAGTATATTGTAGACCTAAGTTCAACTCAGTTCCGTATCCAGAGACAAGTTGTAGGCCTACAATATTGTAGGGTAAAGTTTACTACACAAAATTTTTTGCATGAATAGGACATGATTCAAAAATTAGCTCATGATGAAGAATTCTGATCATGATGAAGAATGATTTGATTGTGATAATAAATAAGCTTTATTATGCATGATTTCTCGCGAGGGAGTTGCTTGAATATTCGAAATTATGTACTAAAATATTCGAATTGCTGTAAAAAAAATTAATATTCATAGAATTGTTATATTCAAATTTATCATATTCAAATTCGGTTTAACGTAGCAATGATTTAGTTCTAGTTCCTATTCGATTTTCTGCTCTTATATACTCAAGGGCATACCCTGCGTCTTGTCTTGCAGTCATTGGAATAATAGACAAAAAATTGGCTTTAAACGCTACGATTTTGAAAATTTTCTTCCTATCATCAGAGACTCCGATTCGTAAAAAAATTAACAAAAAAATTTTTACATCAAAAACTTATTTTTACATTGAAAAAACGCTTAGGCTTAGTAAAAGTTTACGCAAACGAGGCCGTATCACAAAAAAATGCCACTCTGCACTGTCTGGCGTCTAGTATGCCCATGAGTATATAAGAGCCCGAATTTATTTACGTTTTCGTTCCTATTCAAGAAGGCACAATTTTACTTAGGGGGAGGGCGCACTTTACTTGGAGGGGGGTTTTTGTGATTTTTGACAAATTTAGTCACTGAATTGACAGAAAATTAATAATATGAGAAATTTTTTTATGCGGTTTTGGGCACTACTGAAGTTTAAGAGGCAGCACTCGTAGGCTTTAAACGCTTCGGTTTCAAAAAATTTCTTCATAGATTTTCATTTTGAGCATCAGGGACTCCGGTTTTTTGAAAAAAAATTGTAAAGAAAAAAATTATGTTTTAGAAAAAAATTTATGCACGCGAACAAGTATGAAATAGAATGTTTTAGGCACGGCTGAGACGGGTGAGAGCTTCTCAGCTTTCCTACTAAACTTTAGTATAAAGTTTACCCCAAAGTCTACTCTCTTAATTCCATTTTGGCGAAACTAAAACTTAGTATAAAGTTTACTATAAATTTTAGTATAAAGTTTTGTCTCTGAATACGGCCCTAGCTTTTATCGGGTGATAGTTTAATCAATTTTCATCTTAACCAGGTGTCACTTCCCTTTAAACTGTGATAATTAGCATTTGAAGATCCGTCAATAGTCAGTGATTTAGAATTTAATATTTAGAAATTTAATAGTCAGTCTTTAAGAATTTGGTATTCCAAACTCAACAGTCAGTACTTGAGGAGACACGGTCTTGTGGGCTAACACCCGCCTTCTTCATGCACGAGACGCCTATGTGGACACGCCAGCAGAGAATAGGAGTCTTGCCGGGTGCTATTTCTCGTGGGACATAGTGAAGTCTCGAGTGCGCCAGATCAGAAGGGCACTTTCTCTACCTTCTCAACAGCCATCTATTTAGGGAATTCCAAATACTCGTTATCATCATAATTTGTATTCCTCTTTCTGATAATGTGTATTTATCCTTTTTTGTTGCGAAAAAATTTAATTAAAACTAGCTTTATTTTCAATGCATCAAATAAAAGTTATAAAAGCTCCAGGTCAACATTGATGATGGTGATAAAGAAAGACATGACAGAACCTCATCTTGAACAGTTCTAAAACGAAGTCTGACTAGGACGAAAGTGTTCTGAACGCGTAAAAATGAAACGGAGACGCGAAGCAGCTGATAAAAACAGTCCAGCATCTCATGCAAATTAAAAAAAAAAACAGCGCGGTTATTGAATGGGAAAGAAGGGGATTGCAACTAACGGATATACTTTTCAAGCAAGCAATATTCTCACCTGGAGGATATGTAGCTTCTTGGGATGAGAGATAATCTCTTAGGATATTAAACAGCTTTTTTGTTACTAATCAAACGTTTCGGGATATATGGCCTTTTTTCGAAAGGGAAAGAGAGAGCAAGATCCAAACATTAAAAGAGACACCATAACATAATCTGACGAAAAGAATTTTTTTATCGGATTTCTCTCTGTTGCCTCCTTGTGGCTCTGAGATTTCTCTCTGTTGCCTCCTTGTGGCTCTGAGATTTCTCTCTGTTGCCTCCTTGTGGCTCTGAGAAATATATGAAGTGACCAAAAAATTAGAAGAAGAACGAGTTACTCTGCATCAGAGCTATGTTTCTTATTTAAGCGCTCGTGCTCATAAGTGTAGAGAGAATCTGATAAATATAATCATAGGTCACCAGCACTGTTAAGAATTTGGAAAAAACGACCGTTCTTTGAGCGATGGAGTCAGGAATAATGATTAGCTATCCCTTCTCCGCTCTTTACCTTTAGCTCGCTTCGCATTCTTCCAGACTCCCCCGCTTAAAGAGCGATGGTTACTTTAAAACTTTCTACACCTTTGGTTTTTGGTGAACTATGACTATAATGAAAATTTTTCAGAAGTTGTTAAGATGGGGCGATTGTTAGAGACGAAGTTGATAGAGATAAAACATGTTAGAGACGAAGATGGGGCGGGGCGATTGCATGCAGTGAAGATGAACAAATATCCAGGCGAAAAAAAGACAAGAGATTAAAATGAATTTTTAAAAAAATTAAATAAGCAAACCGCAAAAAATTACTTTAATCGTACTCTGTAAGCATTACAAGTTTTCTCTGACGAGACTTTTCTACAACTACTGAAACATACTATAGTAACCTGCACACTACGAAATATTTACCTTGATCGTCAATAAAGCTGAATTTACGATTGATTAGAAGTTCTTATGAACAACCTGTTTTACATTGAAACCTTTGTATTGTAGTTGAACTCTGACTGGGAAGAGATTTCAATGAAAATCCTTCAAAAAACTAAACCCTGTTTTGCTGGTACCTGTCGCACCGTATTTCCCGGGTTTCTGAACGTCTGGGTGGAAAAGTGCATTACGGTGCTACAGTAATTTATGCTTAGCTATCAGCTTGGAAGGCATGTTCAAGTTACGTAGTACTTAATCCAAATTGTAAACTTATGGAGCGTTAGAATATCACTTTTCACTTTGCAATCTGATTTTCTGCAATCTTGTTTTTTTTTTTGAACGCTCCAATGTCTCACCACGAAAACATGCCTACGGTAAGAAGAAATAACACATGCATTCTAATGGAGTGTTAGAATTCAGGAAAACATAATGAAACATAACGATATCCCGTTTGAACTCTCTCGCTGCAAGAAAAAAAGACATCGCTGCTCATGTCTCGAACGTTATATTTCTCTCACTAATTGTACACATTTTAGGTTAGAACAAGACGTTCACGCAATTCGAAAAAAACGGGATATCGTTATGTTTCATTATGTTTTCGCGAATTCTAGAACTCCATTAGAATGTATGTGTTATTCTTCTTACCGTAGGCATGTTTTCGTGGTGAGACATTGGAGCGTTCAAAAAAACCAGAAAAAACCAGAAAATCAGATTGCAAAGTGAAAAGTGATATTCTAACGCTCCATTACTTCGAAAATATTCATCCGTAAGCTAGTGAATTGGGTAAAGTACCGAATGAATCGAATAAAAAGAGCGGAAATATGCGTTGCTCTCGAATAAATTCTTTGTTTAGAGTTGTTAACACGAATAGTACAAAAATAAACATTTTTTCGCTTATTCATGTTATAAGATGCTTTGCGGGTGAGTCATAGGGATGACTACTGATAGCGTCATTAGTGATGACTCTTGGATGACTCATATTCCACTCTTGGAGAAAGAGACTCGCAAGTGAGCGTTCTCTGCCAGCTTGTGGTTATGCATGTTGATGAGAGCGTCAATGGCCGTCTCCACGTCCTCTAATTGCAGCAAAGCCATCTTGTGATCCTTGCTGCAAGTCAAGAACTAGAGCTTCAAATTCTAATTAAATATATTCAACACTTCGGTGAGAACCAGTATCACTCTTCGTTCATATGAGGAAAAACATGAATATGTCGTATATCTTTTTTAACTTGGGAAAAAATAATTATGAATCCTAGAAAATTAGAAAGTCGGTTGTACCAGAAAAAAACTTTTCCTCGAAATTTAACAGTCAAAGGAAGATTCTTTTTAAATTGAAACCTTTTCATATCAGTCTGAATAAGCTTTTTCAATAAGTTTGATTGTAAGTTGAAAGTGAAAAAGAGGCTGACGAGACAAAGCCGAACTCTATGTACAAAAAAGTATTAAAAGTATGTACTAACGGGAAAAATTTGAAGGCTTTGATAGAATAGCCGGCCTGTTCAAATGCTTCTTGAAGTGACTGCTCCGTTACATTCGGAGGAATATTCGAGAGATGAAGAGTGGAAGAAGGTGGGTATATGTTCATGTAGTTCTTGCTACCGGGCTTTTTGAATCTGTGCAGAGTGGAGTGCGAATAGTCGCGGGTTAGTCCTGCGTCAGGTTGACCTGCAAGGGCTAACTTCATTCAAAAGGGTTAAAAGGAGCATCTAATCATGTGAACTGCTAGTCTGTTGATAAGAATTCTTGCTGGTAACGCGAAGGGGCATGGGTTTGCTTTCCTTTGGTTGTTTCCAGAGATAGTATTTTTTTTGAGAACTTGGTTTTCTCATGTGCTAGAGAAGGGTTTAGAAGCCGTGATGCAATTCTATAAAGAGGTCAAGAAGATGACTGGGTGAATAGAAGGGAACCTTCTTTGGGCATCTGCACTGCGTTGTGTCGTGAGTGCGCGACACGAATCAGCTTCTCGTGCCAGCGGATTCTATCCAGATGTTGAACGGCTGAAGGCCGAAAACGATGAGGTAAATTTTTCACAAACGATACAAAAAAATTTCTTGGTTTACCGAAAATAAAACAGATAAAAGGGAAAAAGAGAGGACATAAACTATAAATAATGTATAAAAGTAACCTAATTGGGCCTGCTGAGGCTCGGAATATTGTATCAAAGCATTGTCTTTCTTGTTGAAGAGTATTTTCACTCTTATCACATCGCCGTAGACACCTTCAAGGAAAAATGATTAGTACAACGATATTGGGGTCGAAATGGAAATTTTCGCGGACCAAGTTGAAAAAGTAAAAACTTTCTGTGCTTGTTCATCCAACTTTATTCAAACCGTTTTCCATTTTCGCGCTGGAATTCTTTAGAAAAATGATCGATAAAATAATAATTAGCAGAAATGTGCCGTTACGACGAACTGTAACATGAAAAGAAGTACGGAAGATGGAAAAGAAAAGGAAAAAGTCTTCCAAGAAAAAGAAGTGTAAACAGGAAGCGTTTGTAAATGAAGAAAGTTTTAATGAAAAACGAAGAAAAAAGAAATGGAAAAACGTTGGAAAGAAGAAAATAAGTGAAAAAGGCCTGGATCGCAATACCGAAGAGGGTGAAGAGCGCGTCCGGAGTGATCTTCTGAAAAAAAGAGAAAAGGGATAGGAAGAGGAAACAAGAGAAAAAAGAGAAAGAGAGAATAACATATATGTAATGAGCTTTGAGGAAATATGAGGAAACTGTATGAGAGCGTGCGAAAGGGAGAGAAGTAAGAGAAGCAGAAGAAATTATAGGAAGAAAACTGACATTCTCGTCCAAATTGCTTACAAGCACCACTGACGTAGGGGATAGAACAGAAAATCTGCAAAGAAGAACTCAAGCAATGTCATTTGAAATCTCACTGCCATTCATTGATTAGATTATCTATCTGTTCTGATAATCCACGAAGACATTAAGACTTTCCTGACATTAGAGATGTTTCTGACATTTCACGGGCAGTAGCACGATAGGTCACTGGGTCTTCTCATGATAGGTCACTGGGTCTTCTCATGATAGGTCACTGGGTCTTCTCATGATAGGTCACTGGGTCTTCTCATGATAGGTCACTGGGTCTTCTCTAATAACACTAACACTCTGCAAGATAGCATGATAGGTCACTGGGTCTTCTCTAATAACACTAACACTCTGCAATAGGATAGCCCTTTTTGCGGTATTCGAACGTTTTGATCCTGGTTCTTGAGAATGACAAGCCCGCTTTATCATACACTGCTTAGTATAAGTAGTGAGTTCTATTCACATTTAACACACTTCAAATAAAATCTTGCGATAATATAAGACGTCTTTTGGCATTCAGAATGGTCTGGGTTTTTGGAAGTTTTAAAACGGCCTTATTTTTAATATATAAATGTCTTGCTGAAATCTATAAACAGCATTGAGATCTTTGCAAGCGATTAGAAAAAATGACTTCTACATTTGAAAAATGACACTCAAAGCTTGCAGTAACAATATTCTTTCTGTCACACGATTGGCACTATCCCTTGCAGAAAGACATCTGTCAAAGTGAAAGAGTGATATAGACTAACCTGAGATGTGGAGAAATGGCAGCCGAGGGCAGAGGGTGAGAGATTGAGGAGAGCGAAGAAAGAGAAGATAGGGCATTTGGGAGGGAGAACGGTGACAAGTTCCCCAGGAAATTGTTACTATCCGCCAGTCCTGCTGCAAGTCAATGACATTCTATGTTGATATTATCCGCCAGTCCTGCTGCAAGTCAATGACATTCTATGTTGATATTATCCGCCAGTCCTGCTGCAAGTCAATGACATTCTATGTTGATATTAGAGTTCTTCTGACATTCATGGACGACACTCATCTCATCAGTTCACAAGTCAATGACATTCTATGTTGATATTATCCGCCAGTCCTGCTGCAAGTCAATGACATTCTATGTTGATATTATCCGCCAGTCCTGCTGCAAGTCAATGACATTCTATGTTGATATTATCCGCCAGTCCTGCTGCAAGTCAATGACATTCTATGTTGATATTAGAGTTCTTCTGACATTCATGGACGACACTCATCTCATCAGTTCACAAGTCAATGACATTCTATGTTGATATTAGAGTTCTTCTGACATTCATGGACGACACTCATCTCATCAGTTCACAAGTCAATGACATTCTATGTTGATATTATCCGCCAGTCCTGCTGCAAGTCAATGACATTCTATGTTGATATTATCCGCCAGTCCTGCTGCAAGTCAATGACATTCTATGTTGATATTATCCGCCAGTCCTGCTGCAAGTCAATGACATTCTAGTCAATGACATTCTATGTTGATATTAGAGTTCTTCTGACATTCATGGACGACACTCATCTCATCAGTTCACGAGGTAAATTTCACTAGTCGCTAAGCTTTCTCTCGTCACACTAACAATGGGATTCTCATTATAAAAGTAACGGAAAGGTTGATTCAAGATTGTCGCAAATGACAATCCCTTCTTGCCCTTTAATTCTTCTCATCCTGGATAGTTCTCATTACTCCACCACGTCAAAGCTACCTATCAGAAGTTGTAGCAGCTCACTTTTCCGTTCTCAAACAACAAGACAATTAAAATTTTGAGGGTTCAAGTTGAATAAGTAATATTTAAGTTGGAAAATTGATTTGTGAAAGTTAGGGGAATAATTAAATTGTAAAACTAACCGAGGTGTGCTTGGAAGTCGACCGAGTTGCTAACAGCCAAAGCAGCTGCTTGTTGTGAGTTGAGAACAGCAGTGAGTGCATGGCTATTCATCGTATTAGTCATTGGATTAGTCATATGAGTCATCGGAAAGGGGAACGAAGGCGTCACCAGGGAAGGTAGAGACGCAGAGGCCGCTACTGCAATCCGGGTTATCATTCAAATGGGTGATTTTTGACAAGTTTCAATACATACTCGAATGTTTTCCAAATTGTACTTTGTTCAGCATTTCTTCTTCTTTCAAATAACTATAATTTTTTGAACGGAAGTAGAACAGATACAGTGTGAATTCAATAGAAGAGGTAGAGAACTAATAAGGACTCAGTCGGAACACATCGTAACATATTTCCCATTCAAGCCTGCTGAATACTAAGTTCATTACCAATGCTTAGTGCTGGAAGAGGAAGCATGAAATGCGTAAACCACTATTTATTCCAATTATTCGACTGTTTGAAGTATGGTGTATGGTGTTGAAGTAAAGTGTTTTCTTCAATCAATCGTTTTCTTGTCGTGGTCCGTTTCTCTTCATATCTAACTTCTTGGCAGTTAATGCTTAAACAAAATATATGTAGAATGGAAAGTTTTCTAATAACTATATAGTGCTAAGGCATTAGGGAATTCACAAATTGATACTTTTATGAATTCCCTTCCACTGCCTTTTCCTCAACTTGCAATATCTATTCCCACAATATAATTACCTATACAAATGTTGGAGCAAGGGACACCTAATTACATGTTTCTTTTCGTTATCCAGCAAATCGTGCCTTATAACGCTAAAGTTCTCGCCGTTGATTCCGTATCTACGTATTCTAGAATAACATTGTTTTGTTTTAAGAAAATTAAATGCAAGAGAGAGAAAATCTAGAAAGTAAAGCAGAAGAAAAAGCTTCTGAGAGAGAAAGAGAGAAAGAGAGAAAGAGAGAAAGAGAGAAAGAGAGAGAGAGAGAGAAAGAGAGAAAGAGAGAAAGAGAGAAAGAGAGAAAGAGAGAGAAGAGAGAAAGAGAGAAAGAGAGAAAGAGAGTCAGAAAGAAAATACTCAGAGAAAATGTAAAAGAAAAAGAGAGAGAAATAGCAAAAGAGAGGAAGCAGAGAGTAAGTGAATTCATAAAAAGAAAGGCAAAAGAGAAAGAGAGAAATATAAGAGGAAGAATGCTGAACATGTAAATAAATCCATTAAAAAACACATTGAATTAGCCCTGGAATGGAGGAGTAAACTATACATTGAACGAAACTTTTCGATACTGAACTATACTAGAGGAATAAGATCTGGTATATAATGTGATAAAACTAACAATGAAGGAAATGCGATAGAAATTTTTACGAGTAAGACCTGAGCAACAGGTCTGACGGATAATTCTTCTTCTTCCTCGCGCTTGTTCCCGCCTCGCGGCAGGGTACGCGCTCCCCTGAGATGCAGGACAGACCTATCCTGGTAGAACCAGTGGCTGCCTGCTAGATCACTGCTAGTGTGATTAGCAGCAGTGGGGAGAGTCAGATTCGTGCATGAGCACTACCAAAATTTCTTAACCCCCTTGGTTTGGGTGGATCTGTCCGGGGTGGGAGTCGAACTCGGGACTCTTCGCACAATGGTCTATCACACTATCACTATGCCACGGTCTGACGGATAATTAACTATTTAAAATTAGCTTAAAATATGGAAAAGCGACGATCAAATCTCGTGATTTAACTAAAAATAAATAGATAATGAAAGTTTAAAAAAAATTAAACCAGTGTGTTTGATTGCGATTTTCACCTAAAATAACAACAACAAAATAAAATTCTGAAACTTTGCCAGACGTAATGAGCTGACCAAGAGAGAGCTGCTGCTCCATTGTGAGCTCCCCTGAGGGAAGGTGGGGATTGGTGTAGTCTCGGCTCTTGTCGTTGTTGTATTTAACATTTAGGGTCGCCAGTTTACTTGAAATACTCTCGATGACTTTTACTCTTGAAGTAAATTTGAAAAGAGATTAATTTGAATGCAAGTGAGCGAGTGGCAGAAAGAGAGCGGAAAAGGAGCCGAAAAGGCGTCGGAAAAGAGCCGGATTTAAAAAAGGAGCTGGAGGAAAAAAGGATACTGAAGCGGAGCAGGCTTACGAAAAGAAGCCAAAGAGATAGAAGGAGCCGGGGTGGAGCATAACATGAAGAGGAATCAGTTGTAGGAGTTTACAGGGATTAAAACTGAAAGAGAGGACATCAGAGAGTCAAGTGAGAGACAGGGAGAGATCGAGAGCGAAAGAAAGAAGGAAAATACATAAATACCAAGTGAGAGAGAAAGTGAGAGAGAGAGAGAAAGAGAGAGAGAAAATTCAGAAGATTTCGCCAGAGGATTCAAATGCGCAGTAAGTTGCCGATCACCTGTAGTCGATACGGAGAGTGCAGCATCCATTGTAGACGTTCTGGGAGTCGAGTGCGGCCTTTGCATTCTGGGCAGAGTGTGCCTCACTTAGTTGAACCAGAGCTTGGAAAGTATCTGCAGTTAGACTTTTTCTCCGACAGTCGTTACCCAACTTTCTCTAAATGTTTCCTCTTCCGTTTTTTGCAAGTGAACAAGTTCAGTCTCAGAACTCAAGGTGTAGATCAATTAGAATACTTAGTCGTTGAATTTTTCTCAAGTTATTCACTAAAAGTGGTCCGGGCGTGGCATAATGTATTCTGCGCGACTACTACATATGTGAAGGGTCCGAAGTATGCACCTACCCCGAACAGATCCACCCAACCAAAGCGGTTCCACATATTCTACCAGGATAATTCTTTACGGCATCTTATAGGAGCGCGTACCTTACCGCGAGGCGTTAAGACGCGCGAGTCGGATAATTATTATATACATATTACATATATTCACTAAGACCTTTAATATTTTAAATTTTAATAAGTAAAGTTTTGCTCAAAGCCTCCTGAGACTTTATTTTTTCTCTAAATGTTCATCACTCTCTGTCCTTCCTATGAAACAAAAAGACGATGCTTTTGGTAGATGATTTTCGCGAATCGCCCCTCAAAAGAATTCACAGCTTCGAACCTCAAAGGTCTGCCCAGGTTCAAGAGCTTCGGCCGATTTCTTCGTTTCGCTTTTTTCATCTCTTTTTCGCGTGCTCTCTCTTTCTTTCTTCTCTCTCACTTTTCTTTGTTCTTCTCTATTTCTATCTGCCTCTATTTCCCTCTCTTTCACGCTGTTTCTCTTCTCTTCTCATTTATATTTCTCTGCTTCTCTTCCGCACGCTCTCTCTGTTGACTTTAACCCTTTTCCGTTTGCTCTTTTGTATTGCTCCATTTTATTACCCACTTTTGTATTCTTTAACGATTTAAAAAAAGTTTTTGTATACCCAAAAAAATCCCGATTTCTTTATCTCAAAAAGAAATGGAGGATACTGTAATCAGGATACTGTAATCATGTGTACCTTTGACGCATGAATTAATTTTTTAATCCCTCGAGCTCTCGTTGTTTTTTACTAAGAAAAGAAAAAAGATTAGAGTAACTGTTCTTGTTGAACGTGATGATCCTCAACACCTTGCCGTACCGAGAAAACACCTGGAATGAATAAAATGAAAGTTTTTGAAAAGAAAAATCACAAAAACTCGGAAAGATTGAAATTTTTTCAGAAAGTGAGACCCCTGCTAAGTGAAATGTTCTCGTTTTCATTAGAGTTTTCACGATTCACATAATAATGAATTCTTACATATTTTTTTTCAACTAACTTTCCTGAGATTAAGTTTTCTATTCTCTTTCATCACTACGAGGGATAATTTTCATTCCGCGACAAGGAAAAGCTTTTTTAAACCTACTCACAAGTCTTTAAGAACTATTTAGAAAGAACGAGAAATAGAGAAAGAGAAAAGATGGAGTGAGACACAGATAGATAGAAATCGAGAGAGACAAAGAGATAGAGAGAGAGAAGACAGTGAGTAAGATAAAAACGCCAGAGAGAAAAAGAGAGATCGCACCGAGAATAGGATGTCGAGAGTGACTGGGAAGAGCATGTTCTCGATGATGACTCTAAGTACGCAGTTGGGAAGCTGCTGTGTTCCGCCTTGTGAGATGTCCAGCTGAGAGGCACTGCAAGACAGCTGCCCCGATGAAGCTCCACCATTCCCCTTAAAAATTACCTTTGAATTCACAGCCTAACTTTTCACTTCCATATTTATCTTTGCATAGAAGTCTGTTGCTTCTCTCCAAAGCTGATTCCCTCTATATTTGTTTATAATTTGCCCGGAAACTCATGGCTGCCTCGAAATACTGAGCTCCTCAGAAAATTGCAATCGAATAGATATTTGAGAAAACCTCCCCCATCATGTAAAAACTTGGTTCTTCTACGTTGAAAACAAGTTCAACGTTCTCTTATCCGTGTAGAAGGGAAAGAAGGGACGGTTCAAGAAGATGCAGCCCTTGCCTGATGGTATTCATGCAAGAGAATTCCATTCCTCTGACACACTCCGACGATCTTGTGCTGCTGCGGAATTAGTGCAGGCGCTGCCATTCTCCTGCGTTTTCCTCTTTTCTCCTCGTCCACTGACGGAAGCCGCTTCGTCCCGAGACCCAAAGACGCGATCGTGCTCTGCGGGCAGCGCATCATCAACAAGGGCATCATTCAAAGTGGAAAACACGCAGCCAGCACAACAGTGTAATGAAATTCATGGACGCTTACCAGTAACATTGTACGCAATAGAAAGATGAGAGGAGTTGTGCAGTGCGCGGAGTGAGAAAAGCCTATCTAGGAAACCGAGACGAGGATATCAAGATACAAATAGAGGAAAACCACTACAGGAGAAGCACAGCATCCGCATAGCAACGCCCTCCTTGAGTAGAGTAACATTGAGTAGGTAAGGAGAGAAAGACATAGAGATAGGTTCAAGTAACGCAGCCTGAAGGCATAATGTAGAAAATAAATGAGAATTAGAGGAGGACATCAGATGAGTAGAAGCGAGGAAGAGGAGGCCCTCAGGGCACATGATGTCGCTGCGAATCTGCATGCATGCCCGGCAAAAGGAGAGGCGGATAGGGACGGTCTGGAAGGAGGAGTTGGGTGAGGGAGAGACAAGGGAGAGCAGGGGTACAAAGTTGAAAGGAGGGAGGAAAAGAGGTAAGAGGAGGAAAAAATAAAGAAATAGGTAAAGAGAAAAAGAGAAAGAGGTGAAGATGAAAGCAGAGTTATTGGAAAAAGAGAACTACAAGAGAAAACATGATTGAAAAATAAGTAAAAGAAGAATAAGAGGTAAATGGTTGAGCAGCAATTCGCGGGGGCTCAGCTGCGCATGCTCAAACAGATTGTCAGTGATAAAGAGTGAGGAGAAAAAGACAAAGAGATAGGAGAGAAAGAGAAGGCTAAGCGAGAGCGAGAGAGATAGAGAAAGACAGGAGTTGAAAACAACAATAAAGATGATGGAATATGGGAGAGCGAGAGAGAGAGAGAGAGAAAGGGATAGAGAGAGATGGATAGAGAGAGAGAGATAGAAAGAGATAGAGAGAGGTAGATATAGAGAGAGAAAAATAGAGATAGAGAGACAGAGAAAGAGAGAGAGAGAGAGGCAAGGAAGGAAGGAAGGAGAAAATGTCGCCGTCCTCGACAACTCTACCGTCACATACACATGCTCTTCACTCAATTTATCCTTGTATTATCCACAAAGATCCAACACTCAAAAAATTGTCTTCCCGCATTGTCTAGTCACCTTTCATGTCCAAATCTTTTATTCTTCTTCCTCTCTCCCTCTTTTTCTATCTCTCTATATCTCTCTTCTTCTTCCTCTCTCCCTCTTTTTCTATCTCTCTATATCTCTCTTCTTCTTCCTCTCTCCCTCTTTTTCTATCTCTCTATATCTCTCTTCTTCTTCCTCTCTCCCTCTTTTTCTATCTCTCTATATCTCTCTTCTTCTTCCTCTCTCCCTCTTTTTCTATCTCTCTATATCTCTCTTCTTCTTCCTCTCTCCCTCTTTTTCTATCTCTCTATATCTCTCTTCTTCTTCCTCTCTCCCTCTTTTTCTATCTCTCTATATCTCTCTTCTTCTTCCTCTCTCCCTCTTTTTCTATCTCTCTATATCTCTCTTCTTCTTCCTCTCTCCCTCTTTTTCTATCTCTCTATATCTCTCTTCTTCTTCCTCTCTCCCTCTTTTTCTATCTCTCTATATCTCTCTTTAAAATCTATTCCTCCCTCTTTCTAACTCTGGATCTCTTTTAATTTAGAAACTAATTTATTTTCATCCGTCTGTTTGCATTTCTTCCATCTGTCAAACGACAAAAATAAGCAAAACCATCAGACTTTGAAGCGATTTCGTTGTATACTGTACTCACGTATGCATTTTTATAACATTAACCGAAATTTTTTTTCACTGATATTCTTTGAGAGCCATCATTTTTTTTATTTGTTCGGCCAAATTTTTTTTACTCACTTACTTTTACTCACTTTTTAATCAACGAAAGTTCCAAATAACTAAGGCAAAGAATACAAATAATTTGAAGTCAGAAGAAGTTTTAGGAAGGTTTATAAGATAAAGAAAGAGCGGGGGAAGAATCAGAACGGCATCTACATATCTCACTGCTACTATATTGTACAATCAAGGCAGGCATCTCATTTAAATTAGTCTGGTAATGGCAACAGAAAGAGCGCTATGAAAGTGGCCATTGACACTCTATATAAGGGGATGGCCGGGCAGAGATTCAGGGTTCCAGAGATAAGGTTCCAGAGAGAGAGAGCAGATAAGGTTCCAGAGAAAGGTAAGAAGAAAAGAACTGAGCGAAGATAAAGAAGAGATAGAAGGTAGAAAAGATAATAAGAGAGAGGGTGAAAGAGAGACGGAGAGAAATGAGGAAAGACATTGGAGAGAGAATAAGAGAAATAGACGAAGAAACTGATAGAATGACATTTAAAATAGTAAGACTTCCAGAGTAAAAAAGAAAAACGAGAAAAGTGTGAAAGAGAGTCAGGAAAAAGAGTAGTTGAGAAAAAAAGAAACAAAACAACTAAAAGAAAAAAGAAACTGAAAAGAGGGGAAAATCATACATAGACAGAGAGAAAAGATAGATAGAGTGAAGATAATAAGGAAATTATCAAGAAAAGCATGCTAAAATATTATACATTAGCTTTTCATGAAACTATGGAGTGACCATACGTTTAAGGCTGTTCTCTGGAAAGAATTCTACTTTTGGCCCGGAATGAATTGTGTAGCCACCACCATCTTCCATTGCGGAGGTTTTAATGAGTTTTATTTCATACTGGTTTTTTCTCTCTCTCTCACTCTTTACCTCTATGCGTAATTTTTTCCTTACTCTCTTCTCATCTTTCCCTTTTTTTCCTTTTTTTTAAAAAAATTTCTTCTCTTTTTAAGTTTCCCTCTTCTATCTCTCTTCATGTTCATTCATAATCACTTTCTCTCATTCCGCTTATAAAACTATAGCCCTAACTCGTTATTTACTTCTTTCACTATGTTTTTATGTACCCATCGGTAATATTAAATGAGAATAACAGATGCAAAATGAAGGATCGCGTAGTACAGAAGATGATGGAAACAGAAACATAAGTAATGTCTTGGAAAGATGCTTTACTAGAGCAGAATGTGCAGAGAAAGAAGAAGTGAACGAGACTAAGCGTCATGGGGTTAAATATAAATAAATATAATATAGGAACTAAGAAAACACAAAAAGATGCAATTTGAAATGATTATGAAAAGGATAAGTTATAGAAAAGAAGAGCTGACAAAATTTCATGCGATTGATAAATCAGTGCCATGTGAAAAAAGTTGAGAGAAAGTCATGGCGGTGTAGATGCTAATAGTCATTCAGTAGTGGTGTTGAGAAAAAAATGTGGAAGAGAATAATAATTACTAAAGAGGAGTTGTGAGAAGTTGATGCGGTGTAAAAAAAAGTCATTCAAAAGAGAAGTTGAGAGACAGCAATGCGATACAAAATATTAGTTATTGAATAGAGAAGTTAATGAATATAATAGTCACTAAAAACCAGAACTGAAAAACTTCATGAGGCTAATAGTACTTTTAAAAAGTAGCCGAAGAATCCTTCCAAAATAGCAGCTGATGCAATCAAAAGGAGCTCGTGCATTCAAAAAGAAGTCAGCAAATATAAAAGAACTATTGCTTTTCTGTAATGCTAAACAACAAAAAACTTGAACGTTGTCAACCAAATTTTCTTTCTTAAATTTTTTATGAATCGAAAATTTGCAAAAAAAAAATTCTTGTCTTTTCTCCTGACCAGGCAAGAGAAAAATTCGATAAAATCTGACAACAAAAAAATCCATGGAGAGTTTAAGTTCGAAGGGTGGTCCATAAATAAAGTTACAAATGTTCGAAAACATTTCCTGGGAAAGTGACCGCACGTAGCGGTCACTTTTCTCGTTTTCCTGATCCCCCGTTTTTTTAGTACGTGTCAAGTGAGTTGCGATTGATTCCATCGATGTTTAGGGTAATGACAGCGTCGAATCGCTTGCGCATTGCGATCATTCGCCTACACACTCTTGGCCACGCTCCTACTCGCATTGCTGAAACGCTTCGCCTGCCTCGCATGACAGTGTATCGAGCGATCAAAAGATTCGAGGAGCTTGGCACATCTTTGGACCGTCCAAGGCGAGGTCGTCCTCGCACTGTTCGCACGACACCACTCATCGAAAACGTTCGGAGTCGGATCAACCGAAATTCACGACGAAGCATCAGACAGATGGCGCAGCAGCTCCCGATGAGCCGAACTTCATTGAAACGAATAGTCACGGAGGAGCTGGGACTGAGGTCGTATCGTACACGGAAGGCCGCTTTTCTGTCGGCTCGCAACAAGTCGGGAAGAGTCAAAAGATGTCGCGACCGTCTTCGCCGTACGCAGCTAGGCGAACATTTCAATATGGTGTCCTCTGACGAAAAGCTGTTCACCGTGGAAGAAGTCCACAACTCAAAAAACGTCAGAGTGCTTGCGAAGGACGCAGAGCAAACCGATAGCAAGGGTAGAACGGTTCAACGCAGTGCACATCCAACTCAAGTCATGGTCTGCGCCACAGGAAAAACACCGCTTGTTTTTGTCGAGAAAGGCGTCAAGATCGACACGGAATACTACCTGAACATGTTCTGCAAGACGTGCTCCATCCATGGTCTCAATCGCATTTCAATCAGAGGACATGGACCTTTCAACAAGACTCAGCACCAGCCCACAAAGCTAAAAAGGTCCAAACGTGGTGCAAGGAAAGTTTTCCCGGCTTCATTACAACATCAAAATGGCCGGCCTCATCACCCGACCTGAACCCGCTGGATTATTCCGTTTGAGCCTACTTGGAGTCCAAGGTCAACTCTCGCTCCCACTCAAATATTGATTCCCTGAAGAATGCCCTTCAGGCAGAATGGGACAACATCGGAGTCGAATACCTCCGTACAGTGGTAGAGGCGTTCCCAAAGAGACTTCGAGCTGTAGTTCGAGCAAAAGACGATAGTTTGAGCTGAACTTTCGCGTGAATGTTGACATTTATGTTGTTGATAAAATATGTTGATTTGAGATGATTTTCTCTGTTTTGAAAAAAGGTATAACAATTCCAATTTGTAACACTATTTATGGACCACCCTGTAACACTGGTATCCTTCTTATTCCGATCAATACTTTCATCTAACACTGGTATCCTTCTTATTCCGATCAATACTTTCATCTAACACTGGTATCCTTCTTATTCCGATCAATACTTTCATCTAACACTGGTATCCTTCTTATTCCGATCAATACTTTCATCTAACACTGGTATCCTTCTTATTTCGATCAATACTTTCATCTAACACTGGTATCCTTCTTATTCCGATCAATACTTTCATCTAACACTGGTATCCTTCTTATTCCGATCAATACTTTCATCTAACACTGGTATCCTTCTTATTCCGATCAATACTTTCATCTAACACTGGTATCCTTCTTATTCCGATCAATACTTTCATCTAACACTGGTATCCTTCTTATTCCGATCAATACTTTCATCTAACACTGGTATCCTTCTTATTCCGATCAATACTTTCATCTAACACTGGTATCCTTCTTATTCCGATCAATACTTTCATCTAACACTGGTATCCTTCTTATTCCGATCAATACTTTCATCTAACACTGGTATCCTTCTTATTCCGATCAATACTTTCATCTAACACTGGTATCCTTCTTATTCCGATCAATACTTTCATCTAACACTGGTATCCTTCTTATTCCGATCAATACTTTCATCTAACACTGGTATCCTTCTTATTCCGATCAATACTTTCATCTAACACTGGTATCCTTCTTATTCCGATCAATACTTTCATCTAACACTGGTATCCTTCTTATTCCGATCAATACTTTCATCTAACACTGGTATCCTTCTTATTCCGATCAATACTTTCATCTTACACTTGTATCCTTCTTATTCCGATCAATACTTTCATCTAACACTGGTATCCTTCTTATTCCGATCAATACTTTCATCTAACACTGGTATCCTTCTTATTCCGATCAATACTTTCATCTAACACTGGTATCCTTCTTATTCCGATCAATACTTTCATCTAACACTGGTATCCTTCTTATTCCGATCAATACTTTCATCTAACACTGGTATCCTTCTTATTCCGATCAATACTTTCATCTAACACTGGTATCCTTCTTATTCCGATCAATACTTTCATCTAACACTGGTATCCTTCTTATTTCGATCAATACTTTCATCTAACACTGGTATCCTTCTTATTCCGATCAATACTTTCATCTAACACTGGTATCCTTCTTATTCCGATCAATACTTTCATCTAACACTGGTATCCTTCTTATTCCGATCAATACTTTCATCTAACACTGGTATCCTTCTTATTCCGATCAATACTTTCATCTAACACTGGTATCCTTCTTATTCCGATCAATACTTTCATCTAACACTGGTATCCTTCTTATTCCGATCAATACATTCATCTAACACTGGTATCCTTCTTATTCCGATCAATACTTTCATCTAACACTGGTATCCTTCTTATTCCGATCAATACTTTCATCTAACACTGGTATCCTTCTTATTCCGATCAATACTTTCATCTAACACTGGTATCCTTCTTATTCCGATCAATACTTTCATCTAACACTGGTATCCTTCTTATTCCGATCAATACTTTCATCTAACACTGGTATCCTTCTTATTCCGATCAATATTTTCATCTAACACTGGTATCCTTCTTATTCCGATCAATACTTTCATCTAACACTGGTATCCTTCTTATTCCGATCAATATTTTCATCTAACACTGGTATCCTTCTTATTCCGATCAATATTTTCATCTAACACTGGTATCCTTCTTATTCCGATCAATACTTTCATCTAACACTGGTATCCTTCTTATTCCGATCAATATTTTCATCTAACACTGGTATCCTTCTTATTCCGATCAATATTTTCATCTAACACTGGTATCCTTCTTATTCCGCTTTTCGAAATATTCCTCTTTCAGCACTTGAACATTTATTATATGTACATCATATTTCTTATTCGAATTTTCCCTTCTTTTTGAATTTTTTCTCTGGAATTCTCTCGTTTATTCTCAAGTCTCTCTCTCTCTCTCTCTCCCTCCCTCTCTCTCTCTCTCTCTCTCTCTCTCTCTCTCTCTCTCTCTCTCCCTCTCTCTCTCTTTCTCTCTCTCTCTCTCTCTTTCTCTCTCTACTAACCCTCTGATTCTCTTTCAATATTTTTTCGTTGTTCACGTGTATAATTCTGTTGTAACCGTCGTGTCGTTTCGACTGAACAATACGAGCACTGCCCATGAAGGGGAAACGAGCATTGGGATTTGAAGGAATATTGTGAGGGAAGAAAGATATGTAAAGAGAAAAGAAATAACAAAGAGTTATAGCAACAGAGAATGCCAAGGATTAGAAGAAAGAGGTAGGTTTTTTGAGCAAAGCGAGGGATCGAGAATGATAGAAAAGATTAAATAAGAGAGAAAGAGAGAGATAGAGAGAGAGAGAGAAAGAGAGAGAGAGAGAGAGAGAGAGAGAGAGAGAGAGAGAGAGAGAGAGAGAGAGATAAAGATGTATAAAAACATTTTCATGAAAAGAGAGATCAGAAAATGACAGATGCATTCAGAAACAGAGAGGATAATGAGACTGCGCTTGCGCTTATTTTTCAAGAAGCGCTTACTTTTCGATAATTATTTTTTTGTGAAGCTTATTCAATTTGAATTTAACGAATGTATCTCATTTTCAGTTTTTTTAAAAAAGTAATCAACACAGAAGTTGAGAAAACATTGAAAAGGAAGTTTGACGAGTATTTCAGTTAAATCATATAAAATTTATAAATTAATACAATTTACACGATAGTCTTGGCAAAAATTTAAGGCATTAATGTATAGAAAAAGTAAAAACCGTTTTTTGGGTAAAAATGAGAAGTATAAATATCAGTGTGAAAAAAGTAAAGAAAGGAAAGAAAGAATAGCAAAATGTCGACGAAAATGAATTCCGATTTTTCCCGCTAACCCGTCACATTGAATTATCATATGAGGACATTCTATTTAAAAAAAAAAAAAAAACATATCCAGAGACCGCTGGGACATTTTAATGTGCTGGATTTTTCGAACAAAAGTGATTTTTCAAATATCTGTGCTCACCATAATTATTCCAGTTATGTCACATATTATCTGGAGCAACATGAAACCATCTATTTATAAACGTTTATTAATCGGAAATTTTAATACATTTAACCAAAGCTTGACAGAGAAGGAAGTAGGGAGTAAATAAAGTGAAAAATAAATAGAGAAATAGGGCAAGAAAAGAAGAGAGAGAGCGAGAGAGATGAATAAAGTGAGAGAGTGAGAAAGAGAAAGAGATAGATGGAGAAAGATCATATACATCTCTATATAGAGAGAGAAAGCGCGCGAGAGAGAGAGAGATAGAGATAGAGAGAGACAGAGAGAGAGAGATAGAGAGAGGGAGACACAGAGAGAGAGATATTAAGAGAACATCAAGGGCTGAGGATTTTTTCTAATTGAGAGACAGGAATGACATACAGCTGAAATAAGCTGTAGATGAAAGTCATCAAGAGTATACGATGAATGGCATTACGGAAGAGACGGAAAGAGAAAAAAGGGACAGTGAGAAAGTAATGAATGATAACCAAGGTGAGTGAGGAAGCAAAAGATAGAAGAGATGGAAACAGAGGGAGAGAGATAAAAACAGAGAGGTAAAAAAGAGAAGAGAAGAGAGAAATTGAAAGAGGGAGAAGAAAATAGAGAGAAAAGGAGAGGGAGAAAGAGAGAGATAGAGAGAGAAAGCGTGCGAGGACGAAACCATAGAATGCAAGTGACTCGTTGAATGCTCTCGCTAGTTATTCAGATACAAAGTAAGTCTGCCTGAAGCCAAGTCAGCAACTATAATACCACGGAATCCTTTCCTCACTTCATCTTTCCTTTTATCTCTATCTTCATGCGAGCCTCCTTTTCCTCCTCGTTCCTCCCTCTCTTTATCCTCTCCCCCTCACCTCTGTCCCCCTCCCCCCTCTCCCTCTCTCCTCTCTCCCTCTCTCTTCTCTTCCTCCTCTTTCTTTTTCTATTCTCTGCCCTCTACTATATCCCTCATTCCTCCTTTCACATTATCTTTCTCATTCATTATATGTCTCTTTTTGTAAATTGCCATCGAGCTCCCGAAGAAGAAACTTAATCTGACTATAAAAAGTTTGGCACTAAAAGAAACTAAGATGAGCAGAGGAGCAAGAAAATATAAAACTAGCATATCAAAAAAGTTTCAAAGAAGAAAGCTCATAGATAATAAGAGAGAACGGTTGAAAAATCAGTAAATGGTGTGCTGAATAATCGAAGCAGAATCAGTAAATGGTGCGGTTGAAGAATTGAAACAGAATTTGAGAGAAAAAATTTAAAAAAGAAGGTAGAGATACTGAGAGATAG
This sequence comes from Allodiplogaster pararmata, assembly GCA_964056735.1. Taxonomy (NCBI): domain Eukaryota; kingdom Metazoa; phylum Nematoda; class Chromadorea; order Rhabditida; family Diplogasteridae; genus Allodiplogaster; species Allodiplogaster pararmata. Next base: position 40,254,252 of record OZ057404.1, on the reverse strand, counting down.
AAGTAGTAGAAAAGTGTATGGAAAGGGAGAGAGAAAAATAAGGAAAAATAACCCAAAAGGCTGCGTTTGATGTCGACAAGTGGACCAACCTTTTTGCTCTCACTTTTTATTATTTTGACCTAACCAGGCTGCCTTTCAACTGTCGGACTAAGAAAATCTCAAATTTCTCAATATACCACATTGATCAGGTGATTTTTTCCAGCCTTGACAATTTTTTCCAGCCTGACATATGTATAGGACACAATCTTCTGATTATAAATAACTATAGACAGCTATTTCATATCATTATTTTTTCTTAGATGATATTTGGTTTAGTTGAATGCCATTCAGCACTTTTGAATGAATGATTGTTTTTTTTGTCTCCCTATCCTACGCGTCCATGCTAATTGGAACTACCATTCATAATTGTATTACAAGTTGTTTTTCTTGCATGGAATAAATGAATTGAATTGAATTGAATTGGAGTAGAGTAATTGTAAGAATAGAAAGGATGAAAGAAAGAGGGAATTCGCCGTTGCTTTCAGATGAATATGTAACGAAATTAATGTAACCAAATTAATATTTTTATATATGAATAACATACTTCGTGTGAAAGGTGATTTTTTCGTCAGGAGTTCTGAAAAAACAACAAAAAAACAAGAAAAAACTTAGGAAGACGTTTTGTGAAATAAAGAGAACCGCAGTTCTATCAGCTTCTTGAAAAAGTAGCACGATTCTTACAAAATTATAAGCAGATGCGCCTCTTCTCGGGCGAAGCAAGCAATCGTTTTCATGTTGAGTGGATATTCGAAAGGAGGAGACATTCCAGAGGGAGAGAGGGGGAGAGTGTTCGGGGACAAGGAGAAGCGACAGAGTGGGAGATTCCTGACGGAAGAGAGTAGAGAAGAGAAAGAGCGTCTATCTGTCAGAGAATCAGTTTGAAAGGCAAAGAAAACCGAAGCCGAAAGGGCCAATCTCCGTCTGATTACTAAGTTCTCATCGCGTTCTTCGCTTTGTTCGCTCCGGAGAGGGAAAGACGCATCGTCATCTCTGATTTGAACACAAGAAACAGTCGTTTTTAGCCGCGAGGGTTCGGATCGCTGATGTTGTACAATTGCCTCCCTTGAGTAGAGTTCTTCATTTCTCTCTTCCTCCTCACCTATCGATTGTTCATGCTTGTTATGTTCACCGACTAAGTCTTCTCTACTAAATCATTTCAACTTTTTTCTTCAAAAAACACACCATCATACATAAATTTTTTGAGGAATGAATGACATGGAAAAGTGGGAGAGCCATCCTTTGCATCAATCATTTTTATTTCTCACTAACCTCGGAAAAATGTCCATTTTGTTGGCTGATGGGTCTTCTCTCACTCATTTTCAACTCCTGGTGGGTACTGTACTGCACGAAAAGGGTCCTTCCCCGAATCTGTTACAAATTTGATTAATTTTTAACATTTTCAAAGAGTTTATAGCAAAATTTCACTTAACTATTATCCTCGATTTATAAATTGCCACTTGATCTTCAGATTTTCTTCTTTTCCGCGTTTAAATGAAATTTTGTCCCTTTGTTCAAGACAGAAACTTAGCTTATGAGAATAGGTGACTGTTTAGGCTCTCAGAAAGATTCTTGTAAACTTTGAGTAAAGAAAATGTGAAAATCTCAATCATCGGCATAATCGAAAGAGTAACCTGAATGGGGTTAGCGTTGAGATTCGTGACGATGGATATGGCGCTGTTATCGTCTTCATATTCTACGAATGCCTGCATTAATCAAAAGAGTTCATTTAATAACTAAAATTAACTAACTAACTTTTTTACTGATTACATAGAACTCACTTGATTCTTGCCTTTAAGCATCAGATGCTTTGCGACTGGACCGTACTGTAAGCAGAAAGTGTAAACTTCCATGTCGAGCATATCGGATGGAAGGTTACGGAGATGAATGACTCTAGAGCGAGGAGAGCCGGAGTTGACCGAGGGCAGTGGAGGCACAGGAGGATTCGCTCCGAGAGGAGCTCGGCTCATCTTAAACTGTTGGTGCTTAGGGAAAATGGATCTTTGCGAGATTATTCACAACAAGTTAAGCACACACAGAGAGATAAATAGAGAGAGAAGAGAGAGAGAGAGAGAGAGAGAGAGAGAGAGAGAGAGAGAGAGAGAGAGAGAGAGAGAGAGTAAGAGAAAGAGAAGTATAAAAAACATAGAAAAAGATGAAGAGCAAGGGAGAGAGAGAAATAAATAAATAAATAAAGATAACAGTGGTGTAAGTAATGATTTATTTTGAATTCAAAGCTTTTCAATAAAAGTTTTGATCAGACACTATCTCCTTTTTGCTCAAACAAGCATGAAACTTATGTACAAACATTTTTAAAAAATTTTTTACAAACAAAAAGAAAAATTAGAATTCAGAACTAAACTTTTTAGTCGTTCAAATCGCTGTATAAAAGTTTTTAATTTCCCCGTTCAAATTGCTATATAAAAGCCAAATCGCTGTATTCGCTTTTGTAATCCAATTTATTCACTTATTTGACAATTTTTAAGATAATCTATTCTTTCTTCATTTTCAATTGTAAGTTTGTGCGTTTTTGCCTCGAAAGATTAATATTTTAAAAAATATATTTATGTATATTTACATGAACACCGGTTTGTTGTTCATAAAGTTCGTGACTTTGGAACGATGTTCGGAGAAGTTGTTCAATGTTTCATTAAAAGGTGACTAGGGGTTGAAATACTGTTCTGAAATACTATCGCTTGATTCTCTTTCGAGAAATTCTGGCGACTTAAATCAAATTCTCGATCGAAAAATGCCGATTACTTTTTCGACTCAGACCTCATTTTTCTTTTTACGTATTAACTTTTCTTGTCTCTCACTTTAATTCGTATATTCGCTTCCTTCCTTGTTAAATAAACGTCAAAAACCTCATCTTTGTCCGACAAATTACAAAACCGAAAAAAAATTTCAAGCTCTAGATTAGCACGGCGAAAGCATTGGGAAAAACGATTTTTCACCTTCAAAAAAGAGTTTCAGAGAATTTGTCATATGTACCAAAATTTTAACTAAAGAGAGTTTTGACAAATGGCCTTCCTTTCAAAGGAGTAATGTTCATATTTTATTTCAGCCACAGGAAAAGCAATTAAAAACACTTTTCGCTATTTCGTGACGTTTGCTTTTTCAAAACGAAAAATTGTGAAGTCGGATCAAAAAGAGATATGATTGATAAAAGCTGTGCTCCTCAATGGAAAGCGTAACTCATTGTATTCCTAGATCCACTCCGCTTTACAAAACGGAGTAAAAGCCGTCACCAAATTCCTGTCATTTATCACAGAAACTTACCAAATTTTAGACCTTTTCATTTTTTATATCCGTGAACTTGAGAGGTAAACACGTTGATTTTTAAAATGAGAGACCCAGGGGTAACTAACAAATAAATGTTGAATTAGCAATATTATTTTTCGAGAGATTAGTTTTAGCCTATTTTTTGACAACGCCTTTTTTCAATAGGCTTCTTCTACCTGAAGTTTTCTCCTTGATTTTGTACCTGAGAGATAGCCTGGCCAGTGAAGTAACTGGTTGGGAGCATTGCCGATGGCATCTGCATTTGAGTGTAGACTGGCATCATTCCGGGCACCCCGAATGCGTTGGGATCAAGTTTTGCCTGAAGTATTCGATTACCGAGAGCTATAACTGAAAAAGTATTAATAAAAAATTCTGTATTTGATTCCTTAATAAGTAAGAAGAAACTGAGTACTTTTTCCGTACCTGTTGCTCAAAAACTCGTCGTTATCTCTGGTTTTCAAAAGTGGATCGGCATTATTTCATACAAAACCGAGCAAATTCAGTCCTAGAACTTCATAAGCATTAACCTTCTTTTAGTTCATTTTTAATTTGAAAAAGCCCTGTATAAGATTCAACCGTTTCACAAAAAAAAACAATGTCTAAAAAGACTTCTTCCAAAGCTTCGACTCTTCTCTTCCTACCATTCTGTTAATTCTGACTTCTATCTTTAATTAAGGGCACAACCAATTTTTTTTAAAGCAAATATTTCCAGGAAAAAATTGTTTTTAAGAATCAGCTTTTTCATATAAAAATAACCTTTTTAGCCTCCTGGTCCATAGTCATGATAGCAGAGAGGAAAGAGTTGCTAGAGATCGTCGGCATCCATTCATCCGCGCTTCTCTGCAGAGTCAACTCATTGTCTCGAGGGCGGCCGCTTCTGGCCCATTCAAAGAAAAAGGGAACCACCTTTTTGAATCCTTCCCTCTCCCATTCCCCGCCAACCTGCTCAACGAACACAGCTAGGTTGTTCAACTGAACTATTCAAAACGTCCCTCAATTCTATGTTAACGTATATTTAATCCATCACTTGATTATGGGAAGTTAGTGAGCTCCGTGCCAATTGAAAAATTTTACATCTGTCTTTGATTCGGATCTCAAAAATCATTCGTAAAATAGTCACACTGTATCCATTTTCACTGAATATTTAGCTAAAAAATGTCTTTTTCTGGTCTTCCAAGTCAGAGAATAACTCATCTATTTCTCAATGAGTTATGAGAGAGAAACTACTTGAAGAAGTCTTGATGAAGGGGTGGCATGGACTCTTTCAAAAATTATTACAATAAAGATTCCCTTCGAAATCTTCCCATAAATATTAATATTCACAAACATAAAAATGAAGAGATAAAGATAGTGGAGATTTTGCAATACATAGATAAAAGAGAGGTTGGTCAGAGAAAAGGAAGAAAAAAGAACAGTAGCGAGAGAAGAGGGGAGGAGAAAAAACAAAAGAAAAAGAAAAGAAGAGAGGAGCGAGAAAGAAAAGAAAGAGAGAAAGAGACAGAGAGGGAGGGGGGAGGAAGAAAGGAGTAAATAAGAGAGAGGGAGGGGGGAATGATAGAAAGGGGTAGCAAAAGAAACATGCTGAATAGCTTCACAGTTCCGATTACCCCAATCAAATAGTGACATACTTAATTACAAGAAGAAGCTGAGAAGATTCGTAATTATCGAATGGAATTCCACTGAAAAACATCTTTTCTTCTCTGATATTTTCTTCCTATTCTTCCTTGTTATTATTATTGAAAAATTGGTAAAATTTTGATATGATTTTATACGAGAAGAGAGAGAAAGAGACCACTATGAAACCTACTATTTTTCTAGTTTTTCTATGTTCGAAAGGTTATTCAAAATAAAAATTTTTTTTGCTATTATTCAAATAACTAAGTCATGAAAAGTCATCGACTGGCGAGCCCTTTTAAGTGTAACTGAAAAGTGTGATATTCACTCAAACTTCACAAAAAAAACTCAAACTCAAACTTCACAAAAAAAGAAGATATAAGTGTAAAAAAACTATTACTCAGATGGTCTGACTAAATTTTTAAAAAAATTGGGCGTTGAAAACTATTCAGAAAACAGAAGAAGGAAGGAAAAAGCTCAAACAGAAGTTAGTTCATACAGGTAGGAAAACAGCAAGAGATTGGAGAAAGAAGGAGACTTTTAGAAAACAGTCACAGAAAAAGAGAGAGATGAGAGAAAGAGAGAATAGAGAGAAAGAGAGAAAAATAGAGAGAAGAGAGAGAAAGAGAGAGAGAAGAGAGAAGAAATAAAGAAAGAGAAAGAGAGATAGATAGAGAGACGAGAGAGAGAGAGAGAGAGAGAGAGAGAGAGAGAGAGGGAGAGAGAGAGAGAGAGCTCAGAATGAATAAGACACCCTTGGATGTGTTGGATTATGTGATACATCTAATGCATAATTCAGAGTAAAAGCCAGGCCATTGCATCAAGAGGACGCAGTCTAATAGCCAGCCTCAGGGAAATTGAAGGAGAGGAAAATGAAAGAGAGACAAGGAGAGGAGCATGAAAGAAATAAGTAGAGAGAGAGAGAAAGAGACACAGGTAGGAAGGAAGAAAAAGAGGATCACTGAAAATGGCACAGAGGGACTGATAGACAGACATAGTAAGAAGGAGAGAGAGAGAGAGATATGAGAGAGAGAGAGAGAGCGATAAAAAGAGAAAAACAGCAAGATAGATAGAGAGAAAAGAGAGAGGGAGAGAGAGCGATAAAAAGAGAAAAACAGAAATAGAGATAGATTGAAAGAAAAAGAGAGGAAAACTGGAGAGAAAAAAGGATGTTGAATGAAATTGAAACAATGTGTATAATTCAGCCTGCCTTCTCATCTACCCGCCAAGGAAAGATTTGTGGTAAGGAGTAAGGCAGCCAACCTTAGTCATGAATGGTAAGGAGTAAGGCAGCCAACCTTAGTCATGAATGGTAAGGAGTAAGGCAGCCAACCTTAGTCATGAATGCAGCAGCACTTGCAGCAAATAAGCATAGGGCTGCAATAGTTTGGAGACCTTTCTTGCCTTTCTAGTACCATCAAATCATTCAAATGACATATGTATATGTGTGATGAAAATATGACAGCAAGCGTACGGTTCAAATGAGAACTCGAAAAAGTCAACTATAAAGGAGAGAGGAAGTGAGAGACTGAGAAACAGAGATACAACTATAAAGGAGAGAGGAAGAGAGAGACTGAGAAACAGAGAGTCAACTATAAAGGAGAGAGGAAGTGAGAGACTGAGAAACAGAGATACAACTATAAAGGAGAGAGGAAGAGAGAGACTGAGAAACAGAGAGTCAACTATAAAGGAGAGAGGAAGAGAGAGACTGAGAAACAGAGAGTCAACTATAAAGGAGAGAGGAAGAGAGAGACTGAGAAATAAAGGAGAGAGGAAGAAAGAGACTGAGAAACAGAGAGAAAAAGTTATACATATGTATATTATATATTGCAGAAGTGAGATAGAGAAAGAGGTAGAAAAGAACGTTCAAGTGAGCGAATTAAAAAAAAACATACTATTAGTTCAGCGTGGAAGCATTATGGAATAACTTTTCATTCTACAGAGGCCAATTATGATAATAATAATAATGAATAATAATAATGAGTTATAATGATTATTTCCATTTATTTAGAATCTTTTTCGTGCCAGATATAACGATGCGGTGTAGGTTGTGATGGAATAGACACGGACGTTTCGCTTTATTAAAGCATCAGCGTGGAGGCAATACCCTCAAATATAACGAGATACAATAAAGCACAAGAAGCAAGCAAAATTCACAGGAAAATCTCAATAGCAGATCAAATGAAATGAGCAGAGAAACTATTTTGGTGAGATTGTGAGACGATATATAATAGCTCTCGCCTTCAAAAGACAAATCAAAGACTGGGTAGAGTGATGAAAGCAAGTTGATTCATTTCATCGGCAAGTTCATTGCGGTTGTTGAGGTCAGGGTCGTGTGCATTTATGAGTAGGGCTTCGGTTATTCGTCGGCGAACGATGTTGGGCTCAATTTGAAGTATAACACCCGATCCTTTCAATAATGCTTGACATTATAGGTCAAACAGTGCCTAGACGTTGTGTTCCATCTAAGAAGACTTGTTATTCTCAAGAGATAGTTGCATTGTTGCGTAAATGCCGTAAGCTTTATAAACGTGCTTCCAAAATAGGTTATCGTTCATATTTCAAACACTCAATCAAGTTACGTTATGCTATTCGCAAGTTTCAAGCCAAACAAGAATCTGAGATTGCCTTATCGAAGAACAAAAGGCGATTCTTTTCTTTTGTGAATAATAAACTTAAACCATCATCTTCTGTTGGACCTATAAAAGACCCATTGAATGGAATGGGCTTTTGAGGCTTTTGATAAAGTTTCTCATATTAAACTTATCCATAAACTGAAAGAATATCAATTTCCAATTAAGATAGTTTCTTGGATAGAAGAATACTTAAGTAACAGAACCTATCAATTTAGGGTTAGAGACGCACTTTCCGATAGCTTCACTGTGAGCAGTGGAGTCCCTCAGGGCAGTGTTCTCGGCCCATTACTTTTCATCATTTTCACTTCAGATATTGTTTCTAAAATTTCCTCTTCTTCTTGTAAAATAAAGGTCTTCGCCGACGATATGAAAGTATATAAGCACTTGTCTTCTAATGACTCTCATACTCCTTTGCAAAACGCTATAGATTCTGTTCTTGATTGGTCAAAAGCTTGGCAATTACCGTTATCTCTTCCCAAATGTAAAGTTTTAAGAATAGGTCCACAACAACCCCCTCGTTATCCTTACTCATTGAACGGATCCAACCTTGAATATTGTCATGAGATCCGTGATTTAGGTTTCATTGTAGATAATAGATTAACCTTTTCTTCTCATTGCTCTATAATCGCATCGAAAGCCAAACGTAAATGCTATCTCATTCTAAAAGTTCTCAAAAGTAAGAGCACGAAAGTGCTCATTGATGCCTATAACATTTATATCAAATCTATTCTTCAACATTGTACCACTGTCTATTCCCCCCATTTCGTTAAAGATATTAGAAAATTGGAAAACGTCCAAAACTTTTTCACTCACCGAGTTTTCTATCGCTGCTTTGGTACTGATTACGTAAACATGCCAAACAGTCAAATTAGAAACAAAAAATTAGGCCTTCTTTCATTGGAAAGCATAAGAGAATCGAACGATTTGAGTTTACTTTTAAAACTAATAGGGGGAAAAACAACTCTTTCAGACAGAAAACCCCATTTCTATAATTTAAGACAATCCGCGACACGTGGATCTAACTTCAAATTACATTTTCGTGCCCCGAAAACAATTTGTCGTATAAATTCATTCGCAATAAGATCTGCTCGTCTGTTTACTGAATTAAATTCAAGTGTTTAGTATTTATAATATTGTTCCGCTCAATGTGTTCATGTGTTCAGTTGTAATGTTTATGATCTAATGTTTGGTTTGTTCCTTTAATGCTTATTATCTTCCAACTTGTTGGAATCACTATAACCCACATGATGTTTGTGTACTATCATTGTATATTATATGAACAACATGTAATAAATAAATAAATAAAAAAAATGATAGTTGAGATTTTTTTTTTCACATAAGGGTCCCCCCTTATGAAAAAAACTTTTTTTTCTAAAGTTAGAGTTTCCTAATCAGTTTTAGCGATGGAAACTGTGCGTTATGCTTTTTTAACCATCAAAAGTGGTTAAAAAAAATTAAAAAACAAATTTTTTTTTACACATAAGGGTCCCCCCTTACGATTTGGAAAAACAGAGGCCCGCCGAAAGCGGAAAAAAATTTTTCACAGAAGGGTCCCCCCGTAGGGGTAAAAATTTTTTTCTTCTTTTTTTCCTTACATAAGGCTCCCCCTTACCTTTTTTTCACATAAGGGTCCCCCCCTAAAGATTTGGAACACAGAGGGCCACCGACAGAAAATATGTCATCACTAAATAACCCCTGGTTGAGACAGACCTCGAAAATGCCGAAGTACTCGCTAGAATGTTTTCATCCTCTTTCACCGAGAAACCGCATAGGGAAGTGAACAGTCCCATCTCCTACACCGAAGCCACTATTGATTATATAGAGATAACTCCATCGATTGTTTATCATGTCTTGTCTAAGCTCAAAAATGTCAATTCTATGTCCCCTGACCATCTTCCTTACTCATTTTTGAAAGGATCGGTCCAAGCTATAGCTACACCTCTTTCAATTCTCTTCAATAGTTTTCTTCTTCATGGAAATTGTCCTGATATTTGGCGGCAGGCTTTCGTGAAACCGTTGTATAAAGGGTTCCGTACAGGATGCAGCTAACTATAGACCTATTTCGTTGACTTGTTGCTGCAGCAAAGTATTTGAGAGAATATTGAGTACGTCACTGCACACTTACCTCGAGGCCAATGCTCTCTTAAGTCCTCACCAACATGGTTTCCGTTCTAGAAAGTCCTGCTCTTCCGTTCTTTTGACTTCCTTGTCTGTTTGGTACAAAGCACTCGATGTATCTTCTTCTGCCTATGTTTCTTGTGTTTTTTATCGACTATAGCAAAGCGTTTGATACAGTACCTTTGAACCGTCTAATGCAGAAGTTGTCAGCCTATGGTATATCTGGTTGTCTTTATAAATTCATTTTTTCTTATCTTTCTAACAGGAGTCAGTGTGTAGTTGTTAACGATTCATTCTCTAGTAGTTATTCAGTTAGATGTGGGGTCCCGCAGGGATCTGTGTTGGGTCCATTGCTTTTCTTGCTTTATATAAATGATTTACCCAGTGCTTTACCGAAAGATGTTTATTGCACGTTGTATGCTGACGACGCTAAGCTTTTCACACTTAACAATTCCGGTCTACTGCAGACAGCTTTGGATTCAGTATCTCAGTGGTCTGATGAATGGGGACTTACTATATCGAGCAGTAAGACAATTGCTATGCAAATAGGAAGGGATCATCCAGATGTCAACTTTAATCTCAATTCCTCTCCGATTTCGTTCACTTCATCATTTCGTGATTTAGGAGTAACTATCTCCAACGATCTCTATTTTAAGGAACATGTGAATAATATCTGTAATAAGGCTTTTTCTATTTCTTATCTCATTCTGAGATCTTTTCGTACAAAAAATGTTTGCATTCTCATGAAGCTATTTTGTACTTACGTTAGACCTATCCTGGAGTACTCCAGTGAAGTCTGGAATACTATTGACTTAACGCTAAGTAAGAAAGTAGAGTCTGTCCAAAGAAGATTTACTAAGCGTATTTTTAATAGAGCAGGAATTAGTTTATCTTACGAAGGAAGACTGAATTGGCTTCGCTGTGAAAGTCTTCAAAGACGCAGACTTATTAACGATGTGTTCACTTTGCATAGAATAGTGTTTAAAAGATTAGATATCACTTGCCCAGATTTCTTACCAATGTCTCACTGTACTAGGACTAGAGGACATCATTGGAAGCTTTTGTTGCCTTTGTGCCGCACAAACCGATACAAGAAATTCTTCACAAATAGAGTTGTGAATGATTGGAATTCTCTTCCTTCTTATTTTTTCAATATGAATGCATTGTCAGCTAAGAAGTTTCTATTCCAGTACTTAAATTAGAATCCTGATCATTTATTGGCTGTTGTTCATTTTAATTTATTGATTACCATGTTGTAATCTCTCACCATCCGTTATATGTCTGAACCATTACAACTGGAATAAAGAATAAAGAACCTTAACTTGGAGCCAAAGTGCTTAATTATTGCATGTTGAGCAATGGCATTAGATGCATAGGATGGAGCAGTTGAGTTGTTTCCTGCTCTAAAAAGTTTCCTGCTCATTCTAGAGCAGGAAACAACTCAACTGCTCCATCCTATGCATCTAATGCCATTGCTCAACATGCAATAATTAAGCACTTTGGCTCCAAGTTAAGGTTATCGGGTGTTATACTTCAAATTGAGCCCAACATCGTTTGCCGACGAATAACCGAAGCCCTACTCATAAATGCACACGACCCTGACCTCAACAACCGTAATGAACTTGCCGATGAAATGAATCAACTTGCTCTCATCACTCTACCCAGTCTTTGATTTGTCTTTTGAAGGCGAGAGTTATTATATATCGTCTCACAATCTCACCAAAATAGTTTCTCTGCTCATTAAGTTCATTTGATCTGCTATTGAGATTTTCCTGTGAATTTTGCTTGCTTCTTGTGCTTTATTGTATCTCGTTATATTTGAGGGTATTGCCTCCACGCTGATGATGCTTTAATAAAGCGAAACGTCCGTGTCTATTCCATCACAACCTACACCGCATCGTTATATCTGGCACGAAAAAGATTATAAATATCTGGAACTTCTTCACGATGCGCGTCACACAGCACTCTCAATTCGATTATTTCCATTCTATTATTCTTTCCAGATGGGGATCGTAATGTGGACGACTACATATTGAGCGAAGTTTCTCAAGTTTGACTCTCCACGCAAAAGTACTTCTGAATCAAGAGACTCAAGAATTTTGGTTTTGCTTGCACGAATCTGACTCTTCGCACGGCTGCTATACTGACTGGTACTGAACCAGGAATTAGCTACTGATTTTATAAAGAAAAGTCTTCTCTCAGAGGAGCGCGAATTTGCTGCGAGGCACGCTTGGTGCGTGAGGGAGATTAGATTTTATACTTATTTTGACTTAGATACAATGAATACTTCATTAACTGTTTAAATGGCAAGGAAACGGAAGCAGCACAAAAAAAAACACTAAAAACGAAATACATATCAAACGGAACAAAAAATCAAATTTAATTTGAAAGAATGAAAAGAGGGATGTATATTTATCAACTTTCAAGTACGCGAAACGGATTGCGTAGAACAAAACTAAAAACAACGAAGAAGTTCATCATTAAAGCATTAAACTCTTCTCAACACCAAAACACTAATTGCTTAAAAATTCTTCTCTCTCTCTCTCGAATAGATCAGTCTGGGTTGGGATTCTAACTTGAGACTCACAGCGCATTGGTCAGCAGCCCTTTTTCAGCATAATGACACAGCTACCGTACCGTGCTAAATTCTATCAAGTTTTCAATTTTCGTTGATAACTTTTTCTATTTTGTATCCAGTAGTTCAAAATTCTAACCATTCTTTTCACATAAGACAACCAAATCAAAAATCACGGAAATAGGAAGACTAATAATTAAGCTGCAACCAAAAATAATTAAGCTGCAACCAAAAAACAATTGTATTACAAATATCCATTTCGACAAAAACTTAAACTCGATCTGAACTAGAACTAAAACAAGTTTCAACTTCTAGACGAATCACTTAACAATAAATTTTTTTAAGTGTAGCCACACAAAAAAAAAGAAATTTTAAAAAATTTCATTTTCTGTCAAAATTAGAAAATTCGAGTTTCGGTGCGAATGAGTTCGGTTCATCTTGAAGTAGACATTTTACCATAACTGCAGCACTTACTTCCATGAAAAAAACAACAAAAAAATGAAAAGATCAAAATAATGTTGGCTTTTTGCAAAATTATGTTCAAAAAGTAATTTTTTGATAGAATTTCGCACGGTACTGTGTGTCTAAAAGCTAATCTCTAATGCCATAAAAAAGATTGATGGAAAATAAAATTTCCATTCAGAACTTTGATGATCATAAAGTGAGCACATTCAAAAAAGCTTTTTTTAGTCAATATTGGTTTTGAGGATCAGTGAAGGGCTCTTAAACTCAAAAAACTTGACCATATACGAAACTGTCCGAAAAGTCTCGAAAAAAGAAGCAAACGGCGTTTTATCAACTGATTCAAGTATAAATTCTCTGGAACACCTTCTATATGAGCTGCAGTCACATTCATTTCTTACATTACACTCAAGGTCTCGAATGGTAACTGGGAATCTGAGAAGTTCTCCGTACCAACTCCAAGTTGCGTCTTAGGGTTGGCTCAGAAAAAAGGGAATTGATCTGAGGGGTGAGAAGAACCGTACATTTCAGTATGGTGTGTGAAGGAAAGAGAAGGAGAGCGTCAGAGAGGAAGAAAATAGAGAGAGAAATAAAGAGTGAAAGAGAAAATGTGGAGACAGAAAAAGGGAGGGATAGAGGGAAAGAGATAGATAGGGGAAAAGAGAGAGATAGGGGGAAAGAGAGAGATAGGGGAAAAGAGAGAGATAGGGGAAAAGAGAGAGATAGGGGAAACACCCTGAGGGTAAGCGGTTGCATATTAGCAGAGAAATGTAGACAGAAGGGGAAAGAGTTTGAGGGACGCAGGGTGATAACAGCGTCATAAAGAATCTAAGAAAGAAAAAGAGTGAAAACGAAGAGAGAGAAAAGGAAAGAGAAGGATAGATAGAGATAGGCAGACAAAAAAGAAGCAATAATGAGAGAAAAAAGAGAAGAAGTAAGCATGGATAAGAGCTCCCCAAAGACAAGGTATGGAACGGTAGGGCACACCAACTAAGAAGAGAGAGAGAGAGTGAGAGAGAGAGAGAGAGAGAGAGAGAGAGAGAGAGAGAGAGAGGGAGGGGATGAGGGCACACCAACTAAGAAGAGAGAGAGAGAGTGAGAGAGAGAGAGAGAGAGAGGGAGGGGATGAGGGCACACCAACTAAGAAGACAAACATTTGTTGGTGTCAAAAAGGAGAAGTCGCTGCTGGAAAAGTAAGCAGAGAAATAGTGAAGGTAAGGGAATCAGTAAGAGAGTGAAAAAAGAAGTTTGGAATAGCTAGGGATGAGAGAGAGGGAGTTATACTTAAGAAAACTGAGAAAGAGGAAGAAAGAGGAAGTAGGAATAGAAAACGGTAAGAGAAAGAATGACAAAACAGAGATACAGAGCCAGATAGTTAAGAAACTGTGAACAAGCTTCGGTGATTCAAAGACAGAAAATCTGGAAAAATTACAGAGAACCTGTTGTGAACATTTACCAAAAGTCTGAGAGGAACTTTCCGGAAGACAAGGAAAGAAGGCGGCAAGAAAAGCTGACGCTAGCTGCTTTATTAGAAAAGGCACCCGATGATCACCTTCTGGAACAAATCTCAGATGAATCATTCTTGAAGAAACGTAAAATTTGTAATCGTCTTTGTATCTGAACGTTACGTAGACAACCAATGATTGGGATAAGAAAACTCTGAAACGATGAATCAGAAGTCAGAATATCACCATGAAACAAAATAATCGAATCACAACTAAAAATGACGGACGAGGAAAAAATGGCTAGTGAAAGAAATCAGATAACAATACTTGACTAGCAAACGTTTAGCTTGAAAAACTTAGCAAAAAGCATTACACTCTACTTGGAAAAATTTTAAAAGCGTACTGAGAATTCATCAGCTCTGCAAGAATCTTAGATGAGAAAGTCTGGCTATTCGCATTCCGAAGACCTACAAATATTAAAAGAAGAAAGTATTTTGGAAAGCTAAGAAATCTTATAAGAAGTCAGTTTTTTCCGACTAACTCACCCTGTATTATATAATATCGCACTTTGCTGAGAAATCTCCCACACACGAGACAATACACACATGTGCTGAAAAGAGAATGAGAGAAGAAGAGAAGAAAAGAGGAGCAGCAGAGACAGAAATATAGAGAGAAGTCGCACAGAATGAGAGAGTGAGAGAAAAAGAGAGAAGAGGGGAGAGAAAGCGTGAGAAAGAGATTGAGGAAAAGAGAAAGAAGAACTTTCCTATCACCACATTTATGCCCTCTCACTCCTCATTCCTCTGCTTTGACTCTCTTCCCCTGAAGACAGACAAAACATCTTGTAAATAGAAAGTAATATTTTTTCAATCTATGTATCAACAAAAGTTTATCGATTGTCGAGTTTAGATTAAATCATTCTGAACACAATTTTTTTTCACAACGTCTTTGATCAAAACAGTTAACTAAGTTTAAGGGATACTTGATGAAAAAATTCAAAAAGAAAAAAGTTTAGGCGCGACTTTTATGGTATTGGGAAATCATATCCATACGCAAAAAGCTATTAAAAAATTAGTTTTGCAACGCTGACAACCATGAAATTTGAAATCTTGATTTGAGAAATAATTGAAAAAAGTATGTAAAAACTAATCGCTTTTATCTTTTTCTAAGATAAATTTTAATCAGTTTGATAAATGACGTATTTCAAATTTTTTTGAGTGAGTTCCAAATATTTTAACCGCTTTTTAATCAATGTCATATACATAAAGTGCATTAATACATGTGAGTGTAGGATTTATAAGCGGGTGTGTAGACACAACCGCTCTTTTGCCGATCTGCATGGGAACTGAACCCATGACTTGAGAGCTCCCAGGTTAATAGTCTACCAATTCAGCTATCGCGGGTTTCAGAACTAGCATAATTAAGGTTTGATGGAACGATTACACCTGAAGGTTTCTTAATCCCCAAAAAATTTTTGAAAACGAGCTTTTTGAAAATGGCTATAAGCAAACCTTAAGCCTTGGAACGTGGGTGGAGGAAGAGAAAGAAACCGGCGCAACCATGACCCCCCGCTGGTGTGATTGCTGCTGCGATGGCGTGCAGCCAATGGCGAAAGCAGCGTGGTTGGAGAATTCGAGTCCTGCGACCGTGGCTGCATTAGTGGGAGAGAGCTGCGAAGACTGCTGAGATGAAGAAAGCCGCAGGGCGAACGCCCCATGGCTGGAGAACGCCAGTCCTGCTATGGTTGTCTCTGGCTGCAGAAATGAGTCTGATTTCAACATCATCCCTAAATATTCAACAAGTTCCGCCCAAAGCAAAAAAAAACTAAAGTGATTGCTTCAGCTCTTCTTATTTGAGAATTAACTTGTAATAAATCAAAAGGGAATTAATAAATCATTTTAGGTTAAAAAAGGTGACTTCCCTACTGGTTATAAATGTTCTAAGCTTCCAAATATTTGCTCAAATCAAGAATAAATTTTGTTAGTAATGAATATATGAATAGAAGCTCGTTTGATATGCTAGCTCTTCCTGCTTATAATCTCTTTTCTTTTTATTTTTCTCTCTTCTTCTACTGAATTACTCATTTTATTTTTTTTCTTTCTTACTCTCGGCCTTCTCTATCAATCTAACCCACTATCTCTATGTGTTCTTACTCTTACTATTTTTCTCTGTCTCTTCCTCTTTTTCCCTTCTATACTTTACCTCCACTCTATCATAATTCTAACTGCTCATTCAGAACATAATTTCCTACCCCCCCCCTTACTCAATCTACATACCTCTAATTTTATGAATACCTCTAATTACCTCTAATTCATAATTTCCTACCCACCCCTACTCAATCTACATACCTCTAATTTTATGAATACCTCTAATTACCTCTAATTCATAATTTCCTACCCACCCCTACTCAATCTACATACCTCTAATTTTATGAATACCTCTAATTACCTCTAATTCATAATTTCCTACCCACCCCTACTCAATCTACATACCTCTAATTTTATGAATACCTCTAATTTTACACCTACACATAGTCTTTCTGAGACAAAATTTGCGTGTCAGTTCAACGTATTCCGGGAGATTTTACTTGATGAATCCTTCTAGTTCTGAATATCTAGAGGATAATGTAAAAGAGGGTAAGAGAGCGGAAGAGAGGAAGAAAGAAACAGATGTGTTAGATCTTCTAAAAAATTAAAGACAGCAATATCATCTAAACGCGAGAAAAAGAGAGCATAGTAAGATGAGAGAGAAAAAGATAAAAACTCCTGAGATGAGTCATCTGAATTTCGCTCTTCTAATATCTCAGTGGAAGCCCGGGATAAAGTATATTTATGGAGATTGAGAGGATTCCACCAGATACAACACATTTTATCGTCGAGCTCAGCCATGTTTGTCATGACCTAATCAGTACTATTCCTCTTTCTCTCCCTCTCCCTCTCTCTTTTTCTCTCGATCCCTCTCTCTCTCTCTCTCCTTCTCTTTCTTTCTTTCTCGATCTTTTTCTCTCCCTCTTTCTCTCCCTCTTTCTCTCCCACTTTCTCCCTTTTTCTCCCTCTCTTTACCTATCTCGTTCTCTCTCTCACTCTCCTTCCCTTTCTCTCTCTTTTTTTCTCTTTCTCTTCCTCTCACTCCCCTCTGTCTTTTTCAATCTGCCTCCCAAACTTTTTCTCCCTACCTTCTCCTTTCCCATCGTCGCGCTTCTGGGCGTCTTAATTCGCAATGTTTTTCCCTTATTTGGTCCCAGTTTAGCATAATGCATCTATTCACAAGAACCTTCAATCCGGTCGTTGCCAAGGTATGACAACGTCTGAAGCCAATAAGAAAGGAATACTGAGTAGTAAAAAGCATAAAAGTACACCTTCAACCTTAAAAAGCACACCTTCAACCTGGATCCAATATCCCCTTACACCCAAACTTAACCCATTGCGATAAAGTATATATATATAAGACAGAAAGAGAAACATGAAGAGAATGAAAAGAGAAATATAGAAAAGATAGATGAAAAGGTGATAAAGCATCAGAAAATTAGTTATTTTCGTTCCGAATTGGAAAAAAATTGATGCACGTCCAATTTTTGGGTGCGCGAATTCGCTTTAAAATGGTTTTGCACGTATTCTTTTGTCGTTTATAAAAGTTTTCTGTATAAAAACCCTTGAAAACAAAAAGGTTAATTTTTTAAAGAGTCCGCGTTACAAAATAAACAAAGAACATTCCTATTTTAAGACGAGAATTCGGAATTTAATTTTTTAGTTTTTTGCTATGTGAAATTATTTGTTATCGATCAAGCCTTCAAAAATACATCACGGCAGAGTTAAGATATACAGTGAGCGAGGGAGGGAAAAAGAGAGATAAAGACATACAGAATAAGAAATACTGAGTTAGAGAGCTAGAAGAAAAGAGGTGAAGACAGATACAGACAAAGAGAGAAACAGAGATAGAGATAAAGAAAGATAGAGAGTTAGGGAGTAAAGGAAAAAGAGAAAGAGAAAGACAAGGAGGGAGAGAGTGGAAGAGAGAAAGAGAGAGTATGTGCTAATAGGAAATCACGGAAAACAAAGCGGAGCAACTTGTGCTCTCCAGAAATTGACTAAACAAGAATTAGAAGTAGAAGAAATGGTTTACTCTTCTTTCTCACTTCCGCTGTTGGCACGATGGGACTTTACAAGTTTCTCTTTTTCATAGCTCTCTCTCTCTATCTCTCTCTTCCTCTTTATCTTTCACCATCTCTTTTTCTCTCTTCCTCTTTGCCTCTCTTCCACTCTCTGCTACTCTCTCTCTCTCTCCCCCTCTCTGCCTGGCTATCTCTACATATTCCTGAGAGTGCCCCTACAGATTCCTTCTACTTCTCTCTTTCACCCGCCCTGAACTCATCCGTATCCCCTAAACTATCTCCCGGTTCCTTCCTTATGCAGGATGTCGTGCACCTTTATATCCTTTTCGCTTAATTCGTTTCGTACCTTTTCCATCTTGCTCCGAGCAGTCTCTAATCTGCCTTTCTCTTCTTCAGTTCCTATCATATTTATTCATACTCTCATGTGTATTTCGGAAGCGAATGAGACACGGGAAATTGCTTGAAGGAATTCTGAAGCCGCCACAAGGGAAATGGACTCGCATCATGTGCGAGGAGGAACCCACTTGATTCCTTTTATCTAGGATTCTCCTTCTTTCTTCTCTCTCTATCACTTTTTCTTTTTCACTCTCTCTCCTCATAGTATCTAATCCTACTCTCCCACCTTTAGCGCTTCTCTTATTCTAAATAATGTTCTGTATATTAACGAGCTGACTTGTGTAAAATGAAGATATAATGTTTTCTCATCAGGAATTTCTTGGAAAGATTTTTTCCTTTACTTTTCTCTAATACTGCATTTGTGCTCTTATTAAACTACTTCTGATACCTCTCTTCTTTTCTTTTTTCTCTCTCTCTCTTCTGTATTATTTGTCCTTCCCTTTTTATATTTTTGTTCCCCTCTATACCCTTCTATCTCTACGTATCCCCTTTTTGTTCCCCTCTATCCCCTTCTATATCTCTACGTATCCCCTTCTATATCTCTACGTATCCCCTTCTCAATCTTCCCTCTTTTTCTCAAAAACTCACTCAATCTTCTGGATAAATCTCTCTTGGTTTACGTTCCTTTGTATTTCTCACTTCTTGCAGGCTTCTTCTCTGTTATTCCTGGCCGCCTGTACTTGTAGCTGCTTGTTTAATCTCATCAACCCCACTCTCCCTAATGAAATGCCGTCAAGACTCCCCAGAAAGATTCTGCGAATCCATTTGCTCAATCTCCTTATGTATACATCTTCTCCGTAATTAACTGATGCCTTGCTGGTTTTTCTCTAAATGTAACGAAGGAAGGGCATCTTACAGTTTCGAGAGCATGAAGACCGCAAAGCAGGTTCTATGACGGCGGGCAATAAGTTTTTATAATTTAAATTTTTTTAGAGAGGTTAATAGAAATAAGAAAAAGACTTCTAAAAAACGAAGGAATAAGAAAAAAGACTGCCTCGAGCATCGAAAATATATTTTGTTATTTTTTAAAAGGGGGCATTAGTTGATTATGAGGAGCATCAAAGCTTTGGAAGCATTTTAAGCTTAATTTTTTTACCGATGCTAAGAGATGCCGCCTTTCTCCGCGCTAACTTCTGCTATCCTGCACAGGTCAGCGAAGAGTAGGTGTAACAATGTAGGTGTAACAATATTTTTTCGGTGTTTTTAAATTATTCAAGCCTGTCTATAATTCGGCCCTGTTTTTGAAAATTTTCTGTTACAATCGTTCCCAACCTGCGTTAAAATTTTCACTACAACTCCTCCATGAGTTTTAGTCCATACCGTAACATCAAGGTTGTCTTTCCATACCGTAACATCAAGGTTGTCTTTCCATACCATAACATCAAGGTTGTCTTCCCATACCGTAACATCAAGGATGTCTTTCCATACCGTAAGATCAAGGTTGTACATTTTTCCATACCGTAACATCAAGGTTGTCTTTCTTGTGGTCCTAAAGGAACGGGAAAGAGGCAGAAAGTGCCCTGCTATATTCCTACTTATGCGCGACATTCCTCATTTTAGTCTCCAGAGAATATGTATTAGGTTTTCACAGAAAAAAGCTATATAAGGTGGTAGAGGTCTGAAAAATCGGGAATATCTCCACAAAATCACACCTCATGAAACGACTAGACTCTCACGTTACAAATAGGCAAACGTACCTGCCAACGGAAAAAAAGCGCTCGTTTTCATTTAATTAAGAGTACTTATGAAGCATGTTTTTAAGCTCGTTCTGCTGTCTTTAATCAATACTTACCCCTTTCAAACAAAGCTATAAAAAGACAGTCTTGGCGCAAGACACATTTGGCGAAATCAATCGTCAGCTCATAATGGTCCTCTCTATCACATACCCGATTCCAGTCCACTAGGTCTTAACTTGTGAACAGTCAATAATATCAAATTAAAATTCTAATTCCTGCGGTAAAAATAAGTGATGTTCTCAGATAAATGCTCGTCCTGATCAAAGTCTTAAAACAGTAATTCTGTTTGTGTAAACTGATACGGAATAATTATAGATGTTAATTAATAAACTTAGTTAAACTTTGAACACTGTTGATCCAATATTGTTTGAATTACGTAGCTTCATATATCCAACCCTTTTTGAGCTACTTTGAAAAAAAAGCTTATTCTTTCAGGAATTGTGGACCACACAGTCGTAGTAATTCCGTTGCAAGATCTGCGTATCTAAATTCCAGTTGTATATATAGAAAGAGAAACACAGGATTCGATGACGATTCATATGATAATACATCGAGAATGAAGCGTGTGCTTACAATGCATGTTTCTCTCTGACAAATAGTAGCAATTGCAACATACGGAGCATCGAAGAAACGTTTCAATTTTCTGTACACTAATTCGATCTCAACTAAGGAAAAATATTGACGAAATTTATGCATGTATTAAATTTGAAACATTGAAATGACTCATTTTTATAAAGTAAAGAAGAATTTTTATATTGAATTGATGAAGAAGGTGAGAACAATTTTGTGGAGGGCGAAGCTCATTTTAAAATTGAGAAGATTAGTAATCTACATCTACTACACATTCCAAGAAATTCTAAAACGCTTGAATCCGAATCGTCAACTGAAACTAAAGCGTGTAATTTCCGAAAACAAGACTTTCTAGTTGTGTATCAAAATACTACGGAGCAGATTGTGAACGTCATGACAGCAATTGTGAAAATATTTGACAGCAGAGCCTCTTAAAAGTTTGTTGCTCTATCAATTCACCAAAAGGTCAAATCATAATCAGAGATGCTTGGTCATTTCAAAGGACATAATGCAATGCGCTCGCGAGAAGGTTTATGTCAGAGCGCAAAGAATTGACGGCGGATACGAGCGACTGCTTGTTGTTGAGAACTTCGATTGATTCCGTGTAGGCATTGTAGCGAACTACAAATGGGCGCTTCATCGATGACGTGAACATTCTGCAAAAAAAGGACAAGAGATGATTCGTCATTAGCGGAACGGGCGGGGGCTTGTCATCTACCTTGGGGGTTTCCTTTCTCCGTTTGCTTAACAAGCTGTTCCGTAAACGTGACTTTAAAAACAGAAGTTAAAAAATGAACCTAAGCTTCTGCTGTGCCTCTTCGAAATTTCTCGTGTAGAAGTAGGCGGCTTGGAAGGTTGTGATGAGACACTCCTGCTCGACGACTCTCTCTGGGTCGAAGCGAAAAATATCCGGAGACCCTTCTATCGCGTGCTCAACACAAATACAATCAATCCTTCGAAAAGGTAGACAAACAATATTCACTTTTAAGTAATGTTTGTCCTGTTTGAATAAAATGCGAAAAAACATAAGTTAATTTTCTTAATGCCCCAAGGGTCTGTCCTGGGGCCACTTCTTTTTACTCATGTATATCCGATATAAATGAGGTACTAGAGAACTTTCCTAATATTCGTTATCAAGCATAAAGCATTAGATTCCGTATTTGGTTGGTGTTTAGTTTGCAATCAGCATCAGATTCCGTATTTGATTGGTGTTTAGTTAACCAACTATCTCTTTCTCCATTCAAGTCTCTCCATATTCAGATTGCAGCTCGATATCTTTCTTCCTCATACAGTATAAATAATGTTTCCATTTCATGTGTGTCTCAGATATGTGAACTAGGCAAACAAATAGTTTCTTCCTTGCGTAGGAAAGAGGCTGTAGCAGACCGAGTTAAAAAGGCATCCAAAGCAATGTATGCTATGCTCCGTGCGGTAACTGTTAATGATCCTGGCATACTGGTCAAGTGATTTAAAACTTACGTAATGCCGCACTTGAACTATGCTTCAAATATATGGAAATAGTATGCAAGAGATTGTGATAATATAGAGAAAGTTTTGAGGAAATTCACTCGCATGGTTTACCAGCGATGTTTCGCAAATGAAGTTAATTCCTTCTTACCCCAATCGACTTGCCCGCCTTGGATTCGTTCCTCTTTCCGAGAGGAGGGTATTTTCTGACTTTGTTAGGGGTTTCAAAATCTTTCATGGACTGTCGATAATAGATATTCATTCATATCTTTATTGCCAAAGGATAACGTGTTCAGTCTTATCACTAACATGGTGCCAGAAAGGGTTTAGGGGTTTAGAGGAAACTTGCGAAGAGGTATTAGCAACTGTGGCGTTGCGCTGAAGAGTCCCAATGAGACCGTTCATCTTTCTAACCTCATTTTTCCGAAGAGTCCTCTAAATCGGAGTAGAAGTAGAAGACCAGTACATTTGTTAGTAGACGAGAATAGTTGGGTCAAGGGAATCGTGAGGGAAAGTCGCGGACGCGACCGACTCACTTGCTTGGAGAAGGGAAGAATGATAAAATATTTTCAAAGAATAAAAATAAAGATAAAATACGATTTTTCAAAGAGACTATTCCAACGCGAACTAATATGAATGGATTTTTAGTTCAGGGTAGTAAGAAGAATACACTCTTACGGATTGCGAATATCCCGCCTTTTCAGCAAGCAACCTCGAAACTTGATTAATAGTATGAACCTGAAATATTTTAAGTCCCACTTAAAAAGTGGTGTTCTATCTACTCTTCAGATGAATTGTAACGTTTGTGGCAATGTTATCCATGAGCTCTTACTGACTTCCACTCTCACCCGGCTTTACCGGAGTCCGGGGAGGCGAGAGACAACTCTCGCCTCACCAACTATAAAAGAGCCCGGGAAGTGGGAGTCAGGGAGGAGAGAGCCCGTCCGGGGTCGGCACTTGCCGATGTCGTAGGTGTCACTAACCATATAGTATTAGTATCCAATCGTGCTTATATAGTATTCACGTCCAATCATATTCATATCGTGTTCATATCTGGTCATATTCATATCGAGCTCATTATCAATCATGTTCATATCGTATTAGTAATGCCGAAACTCACATCTTATAATTATTGTAGTCATGTGATGTAAACCAGTAAAAAATCGAATTACCGACACTTTGTACCGCGTCACTTTGTATACGACACTTTGTACCCGACACTTTGTACCCCGTCACTTTGTACCGCGACACTTTGTACCGCGACACTTTGTACCGCGTACGGCCTCGTTAGCTAAGCCGTACGGCCTCGTTAGCTAAGCCGTACGGCCTCGTTATCGTAAACTTTTACTAAGCCTAAGCGTTTTTTAATGTAAAAATATGTTTTAATGTAAAAATAAAACGCGCGGCCTCACTCAAGTCGCGGTACAAAGTGTCGCGGTACAAAGTGTCGCGGTACAAAGTGACGGGGTACAAAGTGTCGGGTACAAAGTGTCGTATACAAAGTGACGCGGTACAAAGTGTCGTGATACGTAAAAAATCATCTCTTTTTTGTCTGCGTTTCGGGACATGTAAGGGACAGGGAAAGAAACCCGCGGAACTCTCACTGAATTCAGAACTAAACTTCTTTTTGGTCGTTCAAATCGCTGTATCTAGGTTTGTTTGTTTGTTTGTTTTTCCCCCGTTCAAAGTCACATTGCTGTATCGCTTTTGTTATCGAATTTATTCACTTATTTGACAATTGTTAAGATTAACTATTCTTTCCTCGTTTTCAACTGTAATTAAATTTATGCGTTTTTGCATCGAAAGATAAAATATATATATAATAAAAATATTCGACTTTCTTCTTGAAAACTTATTTATAAAAAAACCTTTTTATATTATTAGATAGAACGAGTGGAGAATATGTGCTGTTTTCAAGTGCTTCCACATCGAACCCTTTCGCAATTAGCATTATAAAAAAGTTTTCTTGTTAAAGTGCAGTGATTGTAATTATGATTAAGTCTACTTAAATTACACATCCTCAATGGAATTACGTTCACTTATTCCTATTTGAGCGAAACTGAATGTATTTCATTGAATGAAAACGTATGTCAACTTATTAAGTATAATGTTTTAAAAGAATCAGTTTTGTTTAATCGAATGCTACGTACTTTAATATTTCAAAGATGTGCAGTAGTATAACTGTGCACCTAATGTTTCTCGGCTCTGATAGAAACCTAGGTGTGATCTGCGTCTCTAACATTCGACAAGATGCCAAAAACTGAAAACGAGCACATACCATCTTTCTCGTTTTTTCTCGTTTCTAAGCCTTATGGTCTCTTTCCTAAGCCGCGTTGTCTGTTTCCTAAGCCGTACGGCCTAGCTAGCGTTACCATCTCCGTGGTGTAATGGTAACACGCGCTATCGGTTTGAGTCAGAGATGGTTGGGTTCGATCCCGCCCGATGGACTAGCTTTTTTCTGTGCGATAGTTCAATCATTTGTCATCTCAAACAGGCGTCACTGCCTTCAAACTGGCCGCTTTCCGATCTTGAGCTTTCGGTCCTAAATCGTCATCTGAACTAGTTTCTGATCTGATCGCCGAGCTTATTTTCGATTAACCCTGGACCGCTATAAAGTTCTAAATTTAAACTAGCGCACGGGCAATAGCAAGTCAACGCGGTGATGAAGAACCCAGCCGTATTTATCTTACCGTCGGCGAGCTCTTCCTTACTAAATATTCTAGAAACGATACATTCATAATCCGCGCGATAGTACTTTAAGAGTTTATGTACAATAGTTTGTCTTCGAAAAGTTCACCTTCAGTTCTCCAGCGGAGCTGAGAAGCCCTGCCCCGTAAACTTTGTACAGAGCGTCTCCTTGGAGTTTGTCGGCGTGGCTGTCCGAAGAAAGGCCGAATTCGATAGAGAAGAAGTACAACTTAAAAATCGTCAAAATAAAGGATTACTTAGCCGGATAAAAAATGTAACATTTATGTTTGACTACCATGAAATCCTGGCTTTTTCATCAGAATTTTGGCAAAGTTGAGAAATGCAAGACAGTTTTCAAAAGAGTAAAATATCAGTAAAGAACAACTTGACCATAACTCAGCTTTGAAGTGAATCCGTATTTGAAAGAACTGAAGGAATTATTATGCAGATTCATTCAGATAGGTTTCCTTTTTTCACATGTGATGTGTTTCCAGCATTAAAAAAAGCATTTAAGAAAATTTTTTACAATTATTTTCTCCCAGAAAGTCCGCAGTAATAAATCGAAAAGGTTGGAATACACTCAAAGACTTTTTACAAAAAGAGCTTATTCTCGTTGTGGAAGTATTAGGTTGAGCTACCCCCAACGTCTCGCTGAATTCAATTTAGATTCACTAATCATTCGACGAATCCGTTTTGATTTATTGGTAGTTTTTCGTTTACTTTCTGATAGAGCGGATTGTCAGACATGCAAAAAAGAGCTGAAGTTAAGAACTGAAACCAATCTCCGCACTTCAGACCGAACCTCCAAATTAACTCTTATGAACTTTAAACGATACAATGACCCACATTCTTTCATTTCTAGAGCAATTGCTTTATGGAATAAAGTTACAGATAATTTCAAAGAGATTCAAGATATCGAAGCATTCGGCCAGGCTCTAGAAGAGACCGACCTCTCAAATCTCATAGCCCTACCGAACTATCTGTTGTCAACAACAAGAGTGGACACCAACGAAAACTGATTATTTTTCCCCCATTATTCCACATTATTTCCCTTCCTATCTCCTGATTCCATATAAGCGATGGCCTTACAAGCTATGTAATAAACAATTTCAATGTGAAAAGTTTTTTTAAGAAAATAAAGTCGGTATAAATTTTCTTCTCACGAATTTGAAAGAAATAGATTCACTTTGATCCGATTTTCCACTACATGAAACCGTACCGTGACAATTTCTGACTTTTCCGTTTCGACGCTCTACGTTTCCCTCGTGAATCAGAAAATAGGAGAACCTAAAGGCTCGGATAATGAAGCCTGATGACATTTAGAGTGCTGACTAACCCGATTTATGAAGATTTGTTCACTTAGGTTCAAGGTGACTCTAGATCTCGGTCATGAATTTAGCAAAACATCCGAATGTCTTCTATCAAATTCCCACCGGATCCACGCACTGGCTCGCGAGATACTGTCTTATGACAATGATCACAAAGTTTGCTGATCACAAGAAAATTAATCATTTAAGAAAAATTTGATCACGAAAAAGTCAATCAATCGAAAAGATGCGGACGGTAGCGAGCTTGTTGAGGTCTTCCTCGGAGGCCCCGAGACTCGCCAGGCCTATCTCCTGCGAGAACTGGGCAAAGTCTGCGTCAGCAAACAGGGCCATGTGACCCATCAGCTCATGCACTGTATCCCTGCAATCTTTCATTCTAAACTGTTGCTGATGCGGTGAGGTGTCACTTCTATGGTCTCCTATTTAGCTATAGAATATTATGCTTAAATGTATAAATCTTGTATACAATGTATAAACTCAAAACCTAAGTCGTTTGCTATGCTTTAAAGTATAAGTAGTTTTTATGTCTGCCGGTGCAGATAAAAGATTGATGCTCTTTAAAAAATGCTGACAAGAGACTCCTCACAGTGTATAATTATAAAATTACAATATATAGTTGTATTAATACCCCTGAATTAAGACTCCAGGACAAGTTTCTCTCTGATATAATGTCTTTTCAGGTTCAATTCAAAATTACTCATAGAAATATTTATCAAACCTTTTCTTCAGTAAGAGGCTTGATAAATATTTTCCAAAGGCAAGGAGGCTCTCTCCAGTGTGTAAGAACTGACGGCTCGGGGGTGTAGAATGGATTCTCCTGGTGCCTCACGTACTGAGTGCAGAAAAAGACTCGGAAGGCGAGGGCTGCGAGGAAATCTCTCGCTGACAAGTATCCGGCTACCGGCCGAACTCGGAATCCTGTCTTCGCTGCAAAAATTTTGGAAAGATTTGGCTGCAAACATTTGGCAGCAAAAATTGTTTCAACACCTCGTTCCCGTTGTTAGTCTCGAGAGTGTCTTCTCCATATTTCTTTGGCACACTGTTGCTTGAAATGCGACCGCAAGCAAGTCTTATTTTTTCATCTTCGATTGACCGATTTGGAGTAACTCGACATCAAATCGCATTCGATTTTGAAAACAAAAGTTCATATCTCATAAAGTTAAAAAGAGCATCTCAGTTACCCCGGAGAAACTTGCTAATGTCCTCGAGCTGCGGAATGTTGTGCTCTGAGTAGCCACAGTGAAGCTCCAGCTGCTCAAAATTGTGTAGAAACTCATCGCAGGCGTACTGTAGATGGAGAGCACGTAGGGTACGGTAGATGACCCGCCACGTATTCTTCTCTACCTCCGTGTATTCCACACGAGGGATTGGTTCACCGCTGAAAATTACAATTACCCAACTCACAATCAGAAGGGAAAGTGAGAGAGAGAGAGAGTTGTAAAGAAATAGAGAGCGTGAGGGAAAGCGAAAAAAAGAAAGCTTTGGGGGAGAAAAGTATTGATAGAGATGGAAGGGTAAAAAATCAGAGAAAGTTGGAGAGAGAGAGGAAACTTGAACTAACTGTTTGTATGTGAGGGCTATGTCAGCGAACATCATCCGACGCTTACGGTATTCTGCGTCTTTGAATCCCTAAATAGTAAAGGCAGTCGGTTAGAACAGGGAGATGAAAGAGGAGAGAGAGAGAGAGAGAGAGAGAGAGAGAGAGAGAGAGAGAGAGAGAGAGTGAGAGAGTGAGAGAGAGAGCAGCACGAAGACAAAAAAGATAATTGCATTTTAAAAAAAACAAAATAGAATCGAAAACTGAAATCGAATTTCATAAAATAATAGAGCGAAAAATAGAAAGAGAGAGGGAGAAATGAAAAGAGAGTGAGAAAATGAAAAAGAGAAAGAGAGAGAGGGAGAAATGAAGACAGAGAGTGAGAGAGAGAAAAAAAAAAGGAGAGAGCTAGAGAAAGAAAGAGATTTTCGATACCAAGACATTGTAAAAAGTGATATTATACATAGAACTTACTGGGTGGTCACCATCAAGGCCTGCGCCGTACATGATGACTTTTTTGGCGCACAAGTCCAAGTCATGAATTGACTTTGGAAACCACTGAGAGCCTGTGGTTGCATCTGCAGTTAAGTTCAATGGCCCGAAGTCACAGATAAAATTTTGAATTCAATTCTTGGCGTTACGTACATTGTCAATCTCAGAATGCACTCATTATCAATAATGTATGTATTACATTTTTCAATCTATTCCTTCTTTGTTTGCTTGAGCATTCATTATTAATTTCTCTTTGCAATTATCCATTTCCTGCTCTGATCCTCTTAAAAGTTACCATTTGCGCCGGCTTCGGCAAACTTTGTCGGTGCACTGGGGGCGACGGTGTGGGAGATCTCACGAACCTCAACTATGTTTGCGTATTTTTTTAAACAGTAAAACCGAGATTTCTCAAAAGATATTTTCCAGATTCTAAAGAAGAATGAGTAAAAGTTTCGAAACTTACAGGCGTGTGTCAGATTTTTTAAGAAACAAGCTTTTTAGTAAACTGCTCGAACGTGAAGCTGGATGAATCACCAGAGCTTTGTTTTAAAAAAAACACATTTAGAATATGAGAGTGAGTGCAGCCCACGCAAAACACACTCAAACCTGCATTCCATGTGTCTTGATGTGTAGGATGGCCTCATCCTTCGTCAAGCCATGGGGCAGTTCCATTTCGAGAAGAACCTCAATCTGGTTGGTGCTCTTCTCATCGTCTCTCGTCTCCACATGACGAATGCGAGTTTTACTCTGCAGTTTTTGACCGTTTCATTCCATCGCCGGACCTTATCTGATAGCTTCAATCACATTATCCAAGCTCAAGTTTCTCTTCACTTGAGATGAAACATAGTTCGAATGATATTCCTTATTCATTTAAAAAGCCAAACTATTTGCTGTATTGAGCACTTCGAGGATGACTATATAAATGGTTCTACTTGTATGGATGGCTCCATCTATTTTTACTTCTACTGAAAATATGCTTCTCCAATCAGAGAAAAATTTGAAAGAACAAATAAAGACAAACTTTTGTTCAAAAAATTAACTTTTCACGTTATTCTGAAGAGCAAATTAAAGTGTTCAGGATTAGAGGTCTCTATTTTTAAACTTTACTATTCACTTCACTTAAAAAATATGTGAGTCTATAAAGTATTGCATTACAGGAAGAGAAGAGAGGACGCTGGCTACGGAGTCGGGAGCTCTGAGGCTCTTGATGATGACCGTCAGCACGACTTGACCCTCGTCGTCTTCGGTGATCGCCAACTCTCGCTGTCAACAGATATCTTGTAACAATTTTGGTATTTTAAGTGATCTCCCCAGTACATTCAACTCAACTATGTGGTTATTTATCAAGCAAGTTTAAGCAATATACCGGGCTCAATCAGTCAAATTATGAGGTTATATATCAATCGAGCTCAAGTAAATCAATCTAATTCAAGTGATCCACCCAGTTCAATCGGCTGAACTACGAAATGATTCATCAAGCAAGTTCAATTTATCTGCCAATTTCAATCAGACAAACTTTGAGATGATTTATCAAGCTCATTCGAGCGATTGAGCCAGTTAAAGTGATGATTAGATATGATCTATCGAGCAACTTAAAATGAGAGCTGACACGAAGCACGGGTACGTCCTCCTCGGGAACGAAGGGGATTCCCAGACTCCCTGAGCGTCGGAAGCGCCGTTTGAACTCTTCGAGTTGATTGTCATCGCCTCTGCTCGTATAAATGTTCAAAAAGTTATACCAATTACATTCATTTGTTTTTTAATGAATTAATAAACAGTAGGGCTTCAATTGCTTCACGAACAATTTCGATTCCTATACCCAGTGATTTTAGAAAGTTTGGTTTGCTTTCACGAGTTTCACCTTTTTTTGCAACTGCTATAAAGACTAGCAGTGATCCGGAGAGGAGGCACTTGTTGTTATAAGGGTTTATTAGTTATGTATCTCATATCTCGAAGCAGCCTACTTCATTGCAAGGCGGGAAAAACGCGAGAAATATTGATTGATTTCTTAACAAAGCGCCACTATTCTTTCGATTATCTACAGTACCGCCCAAAATGTTATAATATATTGAATTATTGAACATAACTTTTTTCAAAAAAAACGAATGAAGATAAAATTTTCAGATAATTTTTACAAGCCAAATTCACATGTTTCGAGTAATAGAACAAGTTTGGAAAATGCTTTATTAGGTTTATTCGTAAAAAAAATGGAAATAGTAAAAAGTGCTTATAGAGATGTTCAGTTTTTTCGAAGTAATAAAACAAATATTCTAGTATTTGGTGGCATATCCTTTCGAGTCAATGACTGCCTGACATCTACGAGGCATAGAATCAATCAAAGAGTCAATGGTTGCCTGCGAAATCGCCTTCCATTCCTCCTCTAGCTGCTTAAATTTTTCATCAGCATTTCTGCATGTTCTTCCCGTCAATTTTCGTTGCAAATGTTCCCATAAATTTTCGATGATGTTCAAATCGGGAGACTGGCTCGGCCAGTCCAAAACATCCACATGCCGACGGCGAAACCAGTTCTGAACGTGCTGAGATCGATGTTTCGGGTCGTTATCTTGTTAAAAGGTGAACCCACGGCCGAATTTGGAGAGGGCTTAAGGGCGCATAGTGCTTTCCATTATGTTCTCATAGCCGTAACGATCGAGATTTCCGACAATACGTCTAATTGGACCCATGCCGCTGGCGGAAAAACAGCCCCAGACCATCACAGAACCACCGCCATGTTTGACTGTGAGCGACTGGTATTACGGCAGGAAACGCTTGCCCGCTGGACGTCTTACCCACCTCAGACCGTCACTGCAGAACATATTAAACTTGGATTCATCGCTCCAAACAATCTGAGACCACTCACGGCGTGTCCAACTGAGGTGATCCTTAGCCCACTGAACTCGAACTTTACGATTTTTTTCGCTGATGAAAGGCTCGGTATTCGGTGAATGAAGTTCGGTAAACAAAAAAAAATCAACTAAAAAAAATCATGGAGAAAAACTGAAAAATGGAAGATATACCAATTTCGGTGTATTTCCTGGAGATAAATAATAAATCACTCAAAACGACGTCCGGTACGGTACAGACACCCAAAAAAACTTCTGTGAAAATTTGAGCTTTGAATTTTATCTTTGAAAAAAGTTATTTTCAATAACCCTACTCTTGCCTTTCGTGTTCTTAACGAGCGGTGACTCTTCATATCGCTCTGGCAGATTGCTCTTCCTATTGGACTAATATCGATTACCCTGCCACGCGCTCAAAGCCTGGTGCCAAGGCTCGCTTTCAATTATATGGCACCATAATCGGTGAGTGAGTTCGCTTTATCACTTCTTATCCATCATCGTATAAATGGAGTCTTCAATTTCTCCTCAAATTTCCTCCCCGCTCGTTTCTCTTTTTAACAGGATGAGAAACATCACAACAACGAGAGGAAGACGAGTGACCGAAGAAGCGGACCCTCTAACTGTGCTCTATAACTATTTGAAGAAAAGTGATGAGAAGAACCTTCTACTGGAGCAGAAGAACACCAAGTTGGCCTCCCTTGTTGACGCCCAAGGTCAACTCATTAAGAATCTTACTATGAAAGTAGAGGAACTCGCCGAACAATTGTTGAAAGTGAATGCTAGCCCCCAGTGTGTTCATGGCAATACTTCTCCCTCTTCGATTATTACCACTTCTACTAAGCCTCTCTCATCTACTTCTGTACCTCCCCCGATCATCAATTTTACCCCTACGCCGCAGCCACCACCGCTTACTTCTCCATCATTCAAGTATTACGAGTCTCCATCCGAAATAGCTGATCGGATGGAGAGACATCGCAGTGTAGTACTTTTCCGCCTTCCTGAGTCCCGTTCCCCCAACGCTTCGCAACGTGTCGATGACGACTGGGAAAGAGTTCGTTGCATTCTAGACGCGATGCAAATTGAAGCATGTCCTGTTAAAGTCTATCGCATGCCTTCTCATCGTCCGAAATCACCAAATGCTCCTCCCCGCCCACTCAAAATAGTACTCCCAACAATAGGACATCAACAAGAAACTCTTCTATGTCGCGATGTACTTTCCCGTTTTTCCTCCGATTTGTATTTGAGACATTCACAGACTAGAGCTGAGAGAACTTATGACCGGGCAGTCCGTGCTTGGCTGGCTGATAGGAGTAAGCCAAAACCTCATATTCCTCTTTTCGGTCCCCCTCTGAGTTATAGCAAACCTCGCCCACTGATGGCCGAGCGTATTGAACCTCCTCGAAGATTCATGTCACCTCGTCCTAATCGTTCTTTAAACTAGACCAAAATCGCCGGTCTTCCACAAGTCACGTGAATTGTTATTTCGCAAATGTTAGATCTCTAGTGAATAAGATTAATGATCTACAACTTTTGCTGTCAAAGAGATACTCTATAATTTCTTTTTGTGAGACATGGCTATCGGATAGTTACCCGGACTCTTTTGCTCTCTCCTCCTTCATCTCTCAATATAACATTGTTCGATGTGATAGGAGCGAAATAACTAATGGCGGGGGAGTGCTATTTCTCATACACTCCTTATTATCATTCAAAATTATCTATTCTCAATCAATCAAGAATTCTCATGAAATCCTAGCTATTGATATTGAAATAGAATCTCACGTGATACGTTTCATTAGTCTATATCGAGTCCCTCATATAAACACACCGAAGAGCGAGAGGTTATTAAACCTCTTGATTGATCTAGTCACCTGCAACCACCCATGTATTATAATGGGAGATTTTAACTTACCCGACATAGACTGGAATAAATCCCCTCTAGCGTCATCGAATCCCGCTTCCAAATCATTTCTTGAATTTTGCTCAGCCACTCAGATGAATCAATATATTAGATGCCCTACGAGAGGATCACACATTCTAGACCTCCTCCTCTCCAATAGCAAAGATTTATTGAAGAACCCATGTGTCACTCCCTCATTCAGTAATTCAGACCACGAATCAATCAGTTTCGAACTTTCCCTATTCTACGAAATTCCTCTTTACTCGTATCGACGCATATACAGTAAAATAAACTATTCCTTATTACTCCCTTCATTATGTAATTTAGATTGGCATTGCTTATTCAACCCCATCAAAGATACAGACTCAATGTACGAATTGTTACTATCCATACTAGAGGACTTTTCCGAGCAATTCGCTCCTATCCAGAAGGTCTCTCTAGCGACCCATGCATCTCTTCCAACGCATATTCAGAGAGCTCAAGAAAAGCGTTTTCTCTTCTGGAACAACTATATTTCTAGTGGACTAAGTGAGGACTATGACATTTATGTTAAAGCCAGTAAGAAATGCAAAAAGTTTGTAGATAAATTCAACCTAAATGTAGAAAAGAACATTGTTAATAGTAAGAACAAAAACTTGTTCTTCAAGTATATAAGGTCTAATACATCCCAGAAACAAAGCGGTGTCGACACTTTGGTGAATGAACTCGGCATCTCAGTATCTAAAGACTTAGAAAAAGCAAATCTTCTTGGAGAATTCTTCCAGAAGTCATACACCATAGACAATGGTAAGCTTCCTCCACTCTCTCATAATTCAGTCTTGAGAGCATCCTCTCTAGAAGAACCCTTGTTTACGCGTCATGATATTTGTAGACTAATAGAGAAATACCCAATGTCTTCTTGTACTACCCCAGATCATCTGAATATGCTTTTTATCAAGAAAATCGCTGTCCCTCTGTCTATTCCGCTTGAAATAATTTATAACCATTCTTTCCTTACATCTGAAATCCCGAACAGATGGAAACATTCCATAGTCACACCAGTTAAGAAGAAGCCTCCTTACAGTAGTCCTTCCAATTACCGTCCCATCAGTATAACATCACTATTTTCCCGTATATTCGAGAAAGTGTTGAGTAAAGAAATAGAGAAACATTGTGAGATAAACCAGATTTTGCCAGATGATCAATTCGGGTTTCGCCATAAGAGATCAATAGAACAGTTGATGTTACTGTTCCTTGAAGACTGTTCTGTAGCCGTAGACCAGAAAAAGTTCACAGATATCATTTATTTCGATTTTGAGAAAGCCTTCGATAAAGTTTCTCACTCTAAACTTATTTATAAACTAAAGTCCATTCAACTCCCTCCCAGAATTATTTCGTGGATCGAAGCTTATTTAGGTAATAGAACCTACCAAGTTCGAGTTAATCAATCACTTTCTAATAGTTTCATGGTTACCAGTGGTGTTCCCCAAGGCAGTGTCTTAGGCCCATTATTATTCATCATTTATACATCTGATATAGTGAATATGATAACTTCTTCTAATTGTAAAATTAAAGTTTTTGCAGACGACATGAAAGTTTATAAGTCTTTTTCTAAAACAGACTCTCATACAACACTGCAACACTCGATTGATACCATAGTGGAGTGGTGCGACGCTTGGCAATTGCCTTTATCTCTACCAAAATGTGCTGTGTTAAGAATTGGTACCCAGAGTTCCCCTCATTTTCCATATTCTATAAATAGTCACTCCCTACCCTACCTCAACGAGATTCGTGATTTAGGATTTATTGTAGACAACAAGTTGACTTTTTCTGCTCATTGCTCAACAATAGCTCAGAAAGCAAAGCGTAAATGTCATCTTATTCTTAAAGTTCTCAAGAGTCGTAAACCGGATGTACTTGTTAACGCTTACAAGATATACAGCCCCAGACCATCACAGAACCACCGCCATGTTTGACTGTGAGCGACTGGTATTGCGGCAGGAAACGCTTGCCCGCTGGACGTCTTACCCACCTCAGACCGTCACTGCAGAACATATTAAACTTGGATTCATCGCTCCAAACAATCTGAGACCACTCACGGCGTGTCCAACTGAGGTGATCCTTAGCCCACTTAAGTCGAACTTTACGATTTTTTCGCTGCTGAAAGGCTTCTTTGCAGGCCGCCTTCCATTCAGTCCAGCGGCTTGCAAACGGCGTTTGATGGTAGTTATTGAAGGAGCAGGAGTCGCGGGCCTTGATATGACAGCTTGAATGTCTTTAGCAGTGCGTTTCGGGTCTTCGCGAGAAGCGCGCAGGATGCTTCGGTCTATGTACCTCGAAGTTACGCGGGGTCTCCCCGAACTTGTCTTCACGATGACTCGTCCCTGCATTTTTTTTGTGTTCCAAAGTTATTCAGTTGTATAAAATTCGTTTACCTGGGTTCGAAAACGCCGGAGGATACGGGAGATAGCGCTCTGAGTTACCCCGAACTGCTGGGCGAGCTCGCTCTGTGTTCGGCCCTGTTTCGCCCCAGCAACAACAGGTTCTTACATTCTTTCACTTGTATTTCGATGTCCAACAGTTCGAATCATGACTTGAAACAAAATTTTTATGAATGAAGTTCGAAAAACAAACAAAAAAATCAACAAAAAAATCATGGAGAAAAAACTGAAAAATGGAAGATATACCAATTTTGGTGTATTTCTTGGAGATAATTAATAAATCACTCCAAATGGTGTCCGGTACGGTACAGACACCCCAAAAAACTTCTGTGAAAATTTGAGCTTTGAATTTTATCTTTGAAAAAAGTTATGTTCAATAATTCAATATATGTTAACATTTTGGGCGGTACTGTACATTAAATCTATTGTAGAACACTGTACAACTGTTTACTCCCCACATTTCGCTAAGGACATAGCTGTACTAGAGAAGGTTCAAAATTATTTTACGCGTCGCGTTTTTCGCCGGTGCTTTGGTTGTTCGTTTAATAATATGCCAAGTAGTCAGACGAGAAACAATCAACTAGGCCTAGTATCTCTTCTCTCTGTTAGAGAATCTAACGACCTCAAACTACTCTTGAAACTGATATTTGGGAAAAAACTACTCTCTGACAGGACGCACCACAACTTTGAAATAAGAGCGTCCAACACTAGAGGCGCATTTTTCAAAATAATCCACCCTGCTCCGAGAACTATTTGCAGAAGAAATGCCTTCTCTATACGATCAGCTCGTATATTCACCGAAATTAATAGTGTTGATGAATGATATATGTTTGCCTGGATGTAATCTGCATTGTTTCACCTATTTATGTAATTCAAACAATTCAATTGTTTAATCTCGTACCACGTGATTAATTTATGCGTTGCTGCATGTAATGTTTTCACGTAATAAAATTGAATATTATAACATTTTGGGCGGTACTGTATCTTGCTTTTCATGTTCCTGAAGATCTTCCTCAATCCTCCTCCTGAGCGGATGTCATGAAATAACTCTCCACTCCTAATCATCCTACCCTATTTTCTTTCACAGAGCGGCTGTTATGATGAAAATGTCCACTCTCCGATTCCGTCCTCGAATTTATCCGCAGAAATCCCTTTGAATTGCACCTCTGAACCCCAAAGTTCTTCTTTCTCTTTGAGCCCTATGTCATCTCCCTTCCCTTTGAGCCATCTGTGAACCCACTGTCATCTCCTTCCCCTTTGAGCCCTCGGTCATCATCATCCCCTTTGAGCCCTCTGTCATCACCCTCCCCTTTGAGCCCCCTGTCATCACCCTCCCCTTCGAGCCCTCTGTCATCTCCTTCCCCTTTGAGCTCTCTGTCATCACCCTCTTCTTTAAGCCCTCTGTCATCACTCTCCCCTTTGAGCCCTCTGTCATAACCCTCCCCGGTAAGCCCTCTGTCATCTCCCTCCCCTGTGAGCCCTTTGTCATCTCCTTCCCCTTTGAGCCCTCTGTCATCACCCTCCCCTTCGAGCCCTCTGTCATCACCCTGCCCTTTGAGCCCTCTGTCATCACCCTCCCCTTTGATGTAAATTAGAGTATTCCCTACTCCTCGTTGATTTCAAGCAACGGATTTTTATACCGAGCAGAGGAGCGGATT
This sequence comes from Allodiplogaster pararmata, assembly GCA_964056735.1. Lineage (NCBI taxonomy): Eukaryota > Metazoa > Nematoda > Chromadorea > Rhabditida > Diplogasteridae > Allodiplogaster > Allodiplogaster pararmata. The sequence goes on along the minus strand of OZ057404.1, from coordinate 40,216,944 downwards.
GTTCGTAGAAACTTGTACAAAAATCGTGTGGTGTGACGGGAACTGAACCCGTGACCTTTCGCATTCCGGGCGAATACTCTCCCCACTGAACTACACACGCACACATGATAATGCTCATTTTAAGGCCCATACAACATTGAGCCCTCTGTCATCACCCTCCCCTTTGAGCCCTCTGTCATCTCCTTCCCCTTTGAGCCCTCTGTCATCATCCTCCCTGAATTTTTCAATATCATTTTCATGCAAAGTTTCAAAACACTTCGCGTAATAAAATGTTAAATCTCCAAACTAGTTAGAGCAGAGACATTTCTAAAATCTTCTTCAAGTATCTCATAAACAATTTAAGCCCCACTCTAATTCGAGAAGCGTTTCGAAAGGTCACAAATCAAGAAAGGTCGCCCATAATTTCAATTATCGTTTTTGCATTTCATTTTGAGGATTCAGATAGTAAAAATGATACGCTATTGATGGAAAATAGGTGAATATTTTTTTAGCATTTTTACACGTTTAAAAATTTTTTTTAGTGTTCACTTTGTATTGTGTTCACTTCAGAAACTGCTTTCTCAAAGCTTTCTTTGAGATTTTTCCGGTTGACTTTGTTGTTTTACTCGCTTTATAATCAATGTAAAAGACGTCAAGCACTATAAAGACGTCAAGCACTATATGTAACACAATTCTACTACATATTGTTTCTGATAAAGTACAATGGAAAACATTGAACGTATAATGTGGAATATGGCTTAGATGATACGGTCTCAAGGTGTCCAAGTCCTGCTAAGACCGAACTCAAACATGCTGAAGAGAGGAAAAGGAGAGTGGAGATGAAGAATACTCATGCTCATGAATTCTCATTGGAGATTGACAAAAGAAGATGCACGGATATTATCTACTTTGATTTCGAAAAAGCCTTTGATAAAATTTTTCATGTCAAGTTTATTTACATAAAAACTCTAAGAATATCGCTTCCCAACTAAGATCATTTCCTTGACAGAAGAATATCTAAATATTTATTAAGTAGTAGAAGTTATAAAGTTAGGGTTAGAGACGAAGACTGCATATCCATAACTTGAGGCCATTCACAACCCGTGGAAATAGTTTCAAATTGAATTTTCGGGCCATTTGTCCTATTAATTGTCACTCGGTCAAACGCCAATGTCACTTGCACAAAACATTATTACTCATCCAATTTCTCACAATTATAAGATAATTTTTTATTCCAGATAAATTACGAGCGTAGAACGTGAAGACATAGAGGAGTTTTTAATATGTTTTTAATTGCCCTAAGATTTCCAGAACTGTTCAACCTGGATAATCAATTTAGGAATGAGAAACGGAGTAATATTAGGCTTAAACGCTTCTTTTTTTCTTCTTCAGATGCCAAGGAGGCTTTTGCGTTTTTTGCTTTAAAAAACATAGGGAGACTTTCTTATTGCGGTCTCTTTCTTCTTCAGCTCAGAAATATCAAAACATAGGGAGACTTTCTTATTGCGGTCTCTTTCTTCTTCAGCTCAGAAATATCAAAACATAGGGAGACTTTCTTATTGCGGTCTCTTTCTTCTTCAGCTCAGAAATATCAAAACATAGGGAGACTTTCTTATTGCGGTCTCTTTCTTCTTCAGCTCAGAAATATCAAAAAATGATGTAGTGTGAAAGAGGTAAATAGATCTTATCAAAACGTGTGCAAGTTCAGTTTTAAATTTTTTCTTCTTCAATTAATAACTGCTAAAATGTAGTGGATAACTAACTACTTTAGTGGATAACTAACTACTTTAGTGGATAACTAACTACTTTAGTGGATAACTAACTACTTTAGTGGATAACTAACTACTTTAAAGGCGGGAAAAGGTATTTCACCTTCTTTGAAAATGAGAAGATTTTATATTTAAAAATAATAATGGAGTGTGTTAAATGTGGACAAGGTATCAATCTTTCTACAGATAATTCATTTTCTATCACCTTTTTTTTTTTACAAATAAAACTTTTTTTCTTGGCTCGAAAGAAAAGATTGGTATCCAAGTTGATTTTTTTTCCGTTTTGAACCCTAAGTCGACTGATTCACAAAGCCTTCATCATCTTCGCTACCGAGCTTTTACCCTCCTAATTTTTCATTATTGAATTGTTTTATCACACAATGTATGATAGAGCATAATAGGGTTGCTTTCGATTAATGCTTGTGTAGTGCTTGTGTCAACAGCACATAACATTAATAATATACACATATACATAGTATGATGCAATATGAAGAACCAACGCGTTGGAAAGAGTTCGACGAGGACGAGTCCTCGGCTGGGAGTAATAGAGGAACTTCATCGCCGACGCCATGGTAGAAGAGAAAACTGAGTCTCGTCACTGCTATGATTCGCCTTCTTCTCCAGAAACAGAACCCACTTCTATATATTCTCTGCTTTTTGACTCGGCAAGCGAGAAGAATGCCTGGAGCTCAATCTCAACGGAATACGATAACCGCCTGAGGGAGGAATCTCTACTCTGTAGGCTTTTCTAATTCCCATTTATCTCTGTCCGCTTCCCTTGCCCTCTTCCTCTTTTTCGTTTCTTTCTCAGCCTGCCCCTCTCATTTCATATATCTCTCTGACTCCCTCTTACTGTCTCGTTCTCTTAGAAACCTTCACTCTCCTCATATCTCTTCTATAATAGTTCGGTGGGAAATAGTTTTCCCCACTCATTCCTAAACCCTTACATATGTGAGAAACTTCCAGGTTCCTTCACACCTTCGTTGGTGATGAATAATCAATAATAAATGCCCAGTTCGCCTGCTCAAACAGACAAAGCCAATGACGCCATTGCGTGAAAAAAATCACAGATTCTTACATTATTCTCGTAGGAAAACATACCTTTTCCTTTTAGAAAAAATTTTGTTTTATAGTTTCTCTGAGAAACAAATGAATTGCGAAACGAATTCCAACTTCTAAAGAAGTTTATTTAGATTCTATTTTTTTTAAAAAAACACATTCGACTTAAAGACGAACTTTGTCGGTAGCAAAAAGATTGGAAGCAAGCATAGTAAATGTTTTGTGAATAGAAGAAGTTCATAGCGAAAATTGGCAAAGTTAGTCACAGTTCAAATTATTATTTTAATCTCAATATCTGTTTTTTCTTTTGTATTTCTATGTTTGCTTGTTATCTCTGTTTTTCCACTTTCCGTTCCTCTCATTTCGCATGATTTTCGTTCTTTTTTCTTCCTCTCCTTTTAACTAATTCTTTTTTCTTCCTCTCCTTCTACCTAATTCTTTTTTTCTTCCTCTCATTCTACCTAATTCTTCTTTATGTCCCTCCTTTTCTCTGTTATCCTTTTTTGATAACTTCATCTCATCTACTGCTTGAAAAAACATCCTGGAACATTTCTTCACAATATTTGAATGCTTTCGAATAAAGTGCAATTTTTTACGTTCCAATCTCATCAAAAAAATTAGTACCCTAAAAAATATCGAGCAGAATTACGTGTTATGTAGGTGTGATTTGATTCGAGTGTTTTCATATTTTTTTGATTAATATGTTTTAACTACTTTCCTCATTTTAAAATCAAAATCTCTCGATTTCATAGTCAATTGAATTTCCGCTTCGAGAAAAGGGTTTTATTTTATTGAGTCTCGGTTCCTTAGTATTTACGCGTTTGCATACATAGTGTTAACTTAATAGGAGGTGTGGGGCGTGTAAGAAGGGCGTGTCAGGGTTTCCGCTAGCTGCAAATATTTTACTCTTACTGTTTTTAAGACGCTAAAAGAGTTCATTGGTTTCGTATGTGACTGCTTTCAAATCTCGTCTGAGAATTATATTTTTTAGCAATACTCTAAGCTTTTTTGAAAGAAGGTTGTTCGGATGGCTGTGATGACTATTATGGCCATTGTTGACCATTTTTGATGATTGCATGGAAACTTATCCGATGTCCGTAGAAATGGGCGCATTTCATGTGGAAAGATCGGGCGGGAGTGATAAAATAGAGGAAGGAGGGGTGGTTGAAGGTGAAGAAGGTACAGAGACTCCGATTGATAAGACGGACAAGCCACATTGTATTGTAGTAGAAAAGAGAAGATTTTCACGGGGCTGTCTCCTTCGGGACCATAGATGGACAGTCGTAAAGAAGAAACATACGGACAAAAGAAAGGGCAGAGCTAGAAACTGAGGGAATCGAATTGAGGTTTGAGAAAGAGTGACTGGGAAAGTCGTGAGTATAAAAGAGAAGAGCCTCAATTTCCATCGCTTACATATTTATCCCCTCAACGATACATGCCCCAGTTCACGGTTAACCTCGTTCTCTTGTGCATATTCGCCCTTTCTTCCTCTCTCAGAGATGGAAACAAGAAGTTCAAACTCTGCTGTTCCAAGCAGACGGAGGTTGACAAGGAGTGCAAGCACCGATTCTGCGACTTCGACGCAATAAACCAGAATAACGTCAGTCTATCCCAGGGATGATGTAGACTTTAATACATTATAGTTTTTATTCAACTAGATGAAACTTTAAACTATAGGAACAAAGTCAATTGTAATAACCGACTTGACCATTCAGAGAAATCATGGATATTTGAACGAGACTTCAATTTTTGGAACATTTAAAGGTACCCATGATTCTTTATTCTCATACAAGGTCTTTAGTTCAATCGATATTTTCGCTATATAACTTCGCGCTTAAGCGTGTCAATTGCAGATTCTGTTTTTTCTGAACACCTGTCGGCCTCGAAACCTGACTGTGCCCCTGATGTGGAATTGTGCTTCCTCAATGGTCGATCATACACAATGCTGCACTAAATTGTTAATCCTTCGGTTTATTCTTGAAGAGAATGGAAGCAGAGATGTCTTGCAGCGTTTTTGAAAGTATAAGCGGATACTCAAAAGAGATGGTGATGAATATTCAAAAGTTTATTATAATATCACTCATTGGTATCCTTCATAAGATTGAGAAGACCCAGAACTGTATGTACAGAATCCAGTTTCGCATTACAAAGTTACTCTTTTGTATTCGTTCGCAGCTTTGAAAGCGGAGATATAGATTTGTTTCGCGAAGCGTTCCGAAAAGTCGGGTGAGAAATGGCGAATGGGTCGAGATGGGTATGAGGAGATTCGGGTCAAGTGAAGACGCGAATTTAGAGTATGCATCTGGAAGCTTATGGCAATCATTGAGAATGGTGATAGCGAGTTATGATGAGCCGCTTGTGTTATTACATGACAATTTTTTCCTCAAGAAGATAAAATGATGTTTCCTGTGTGCAGGGGAGTGGACCCCTCCTGCCTGCACTACTGCAACGGTACCCAGCCAGTCCCGGACGACTATATCAAGCACGTTTACTGCCTCAACAACTTCAATCCCATCAGAAACTGCTTCAAGCAGCATCTTGACAAATACGCCAATCTCTTTGGTGACATCTGATCGAAGCAAGCCAATCTCTTCGGGTGGACGTCATTGAGGCAATCTCTAGATACTTGGTAAACTTTTAAATTCTCGTCAAGTTTATTCGTTTTGTCATCCAGTCGAGTGAAAACGCCGTTAGCTCGACATCTATCAAGTTATCGCAGAGAGCTCCAAGTTATTTGTTCGTCCTAGAGCAGAGAACTATACAAACTGTTTAGCATTCTCTAGCGGGATTACCAGTTTCAGCTAAAAACCCATCTCTCCTATCATATCGAATAACTACTGCTCAATGAAATGTTGAATATAACAATACGATTAATATTATATTCCAAAAGCCGATAATTTTTTGTGATATTACTTCTTTCAATTCTGCTTTATTAAATTTAGAGCTTTTCCTGGCAAATGTGCATAAATACGCACACAATGCGCAATGTTCCGAAGAATGAAGAAAATTTACACGATTCACAGACAAACCTTCAAAAATCCTATTAAACTTGAAACACATCATTTTTAAGTATTTACATGACATCGCACCCTATACAAAAAGAAAAGATAATCGAAGTGAAGAGGAATCTTAGCTTGGCACCATCAGAATGGAGAATGGAAAGAATATTTTATATTCTTTTCAAGTATTCAAATATCGACGATTTAAAAAAATCACTTGCAGTGAATGGATGAACAACTGAATACTTTATAGCCCACCAAATAGAAAAGGCAATGTGAATAATTGTTTAGGATAAAAAAGAAGGTGAGTACTGAGATGGCAGGAAAAATGAAAATAATGATAAGATAGACAAATTAAAGGGGAGAAAGAAAGAGAATCTTTGAGATGAACAAGCTCAGCCACACTAAAAACACACATTCGACTCAAAACGCGATGAAACAATTCGGCTCTTAAAATTATGTCACAAGTTGAATATTATCCTTTTGACTTCATCAGCTGCCTGCATTTATACTCTTATATTAATACATCCATAAACTCATTCATTAAAGTAAAGTAGTTGAGAAGAAAAATGCGCTTGGTGACCCGAAACGAAAAAGGTAGAGATCGATAAGACTTATGATAGAATTAATCGATAAAGAATAAAACGAGATTTTCCCACACAATGCATTGAAAATAACCCTCATCAAAGCAATACCCTGAAAACATTGGCTTTTAAGGTTTGCAAGAGAGAGAGAGGAAATGAGCAGGAAAGAGTGTATCTTTAACGACATGCTCATTAGAACTATTCATCATCTTGTTTCCCTGAGGTTTCCTCTGCGTCTCTTTCTCCATCTCCTTCCTCGTCCTCTCGTTTCTCTGCCTCCTCTCCTCCTTCTTCATCTTCTTCCATCTTATCCATTGAGAGCAGCATACGACGGAACTGAATTGATTGCACAATTACAATCTAACTGCGTCATTGTGTCCCGTTCGCTATTCAAGGGGCGGTCGTCTTTCAATTCTCATCATGTCCAGCTCGTTCAAGAAGATTGAACCCAGATTCCGAATATAATGGACAATTTGGAGCCGAATATCTACATAAACGTTTAAAGGAGTTTTTTTCAGTAACGTTTAAAGGAGTTTTTTCCACACCTTACAGTAAAAATGTTGTAAAAACGAAAAGATCAGCCTTCATTTCTATGTATGGGTGCTCCAATGAAGATAGTATTGATATATAAAGGAGTTTTTTCCACACCTGTAATGTACTACACCTTGTTAAGTTAAATCCTCGTCTACCATATTTCGTGAGAAATAATGCCCAAAAAGTGATTCCGTTCAAGATCGCAGATTCACCTATACGAGACTTAGGAGTTTTCATTGGTATGGACTTGTCCTATGACTTTCATATTGAACAGATGACAAGGCGTAGTTTGCGATCTGTTTATGCTTTGTTTCGTGCTCTTTGCATTAGAGATCCAGTGCCATACATCCGTTGTTACAAAACTTTCATTCTCCCTCTGTTAGAGTTTGCTTCGCCTGTTTGGTCTCCTTACAAGGTTACACTGACTAGGAAAATTGAAAGAGTTCAACATACGTTCACTAGGTTACTGTTCATTCGATGCCGTACACAAACACCAGTCCTACCACCTCCTGCGTATAACATGAGACTTAGAATGTTCCAGCTAGAAACTTTGATGTCTCGGAGAAGTAAAACCGACATTTTGTTCGCTTATAAGATTCTTAACGGTTTCTTGGATATTCCAATTAGTAGAATGTATACTTTTAAGCCATGTCATGGTCGTACTTCCAGATACGCGTTCCACATTCCTCAGTCACGTAGGTTACCACTATTCAACTCGTTTGCATTACGGTCCGCGAGATATTATTGCAAGCTACCGCCTAGTATAGTATCCGCCCCTAATGTTCTGACTGTTAAAGATAGGCTAAGCTCTGTTGATGTTCTTAGTTTGCTCGATATAAATGTAGCTGATCTTTGACTTTCAATTTGTTTCTCTCTCTTTACTTTACTTTTATGAATTTCTTGTGATGTTTAAATTGTATTCTATGATAGCTCGGTTTCCCTCACTCCGTTTATTTGACATGTGTTCTTGATAAGTTCAAGCTCACTGTATACCATGTGTTGTCACATTTTGAATAATGTATGAATAAATAAATAAATATTACCAAAAATTCAACATCTTTTCTTCATGGTATACTTTAAGATTTAATCATCAATATAACAAACATGATAAATGAAAAATTGAATGAATGAATAACCTGTGCAAGATGCTGCACCAACTGCCAGTGTCCTTCTGGAGTATTCCGCTGAGCCTTCACCTCCGGTCTCAGCTGCGAGAGCGCCGTGAAGGGCGTGAAGATGGGAACGTTCCGCCTGCTGACTGCTTTGTCATAAAGCTTGGCTGCATCTGACGGGGAGTACTCGCCCACTTTGCTGCAAGGATAATAATTTGTAGAGCTATAAAACGGGAAGACATACAGATTAATGAATAAAAAAAGTAGCTCGCGATCTAATGCACTTGACCGGCTTGCTAACATCTGTCCTGATCGGTACATAGATCAGCTCGTGACTATAAACCGTTCAAACCCCCCAAATAATAAAAAAGAAAAAAGTTACGCTTCGGTGAGGTTGTACAGTTTGATGAGGAAGGCCTTGAGGTAGAGGAGTGTAAAACAGGCTTGGCTCGTGCGCATCAATTCGTACAGGACACTCTTGTCTTCTGGCAGGCGCTCTGCAATTTAATTAACTCTTACAGTACAGTCTCGTCTCACAAGCCATTCGTACTCGTACCATATAGGGATGTCGGCTCGAACTCCACGTCATCATCCTCAGGAAGCGCACATGAGGGTGGAAGGGGCTGCAGCTGTGCCTTGAACTGATTAATTATCGATTGACCAGAGAGCGCGACGATTGCATCGATCTTGTGGATGACGAAGAGCGGCTCGTCTAGCACCTGCAGATGACGAGATCAATAATTCAGACAGAGCAACAGCTGAAAGTTCATATTCCTCGCACAATGTACTCAATAGTCAGATCACAAAGCAACTAATCACGCCACCAAAGAGTTTAAACTTTTACGTAGGCAGATATTCTACATTCCCGGCCTCAGTATTTCCTATTCATTAATTGCATTCCCCCTTTAAGGGTTTTCTTCACCTCATCCTTATTCTCTCACCTCTGCTGACCTACCCTTTCGTTCTTCTCCTCTTTGTTCGATTATCTATTTCAATTCATCACTACCCAAAATATACCCAACAATATCGATTAGGTTTCGCCCTCTTTCCCCGTGACCCAACCCCTCTCTTTCAGATTTACCTGATAAGGGAACATGGCAATGTTGTCGGCGACGAATATCCACTCCTCGATGGTGAGCTGCTCTCGATAGTTGTCGGAGAAGAGCGCCAGACAGGAAGAGAGCACGGCTCTTCTCTGCGTCCTTCCCCCTCGCAGGGACTGGTACAGCCCCGAAAGCAGTGACTGCCCATCATTCGACCACTTCGGCGCACCTTCCAACATCAAGATCGTGCGGCCGACTGCAAGCAAATCTCATTATTAGTTTCCTCGAGCGCGACTACGCCTCGCAGTCAGGTTTTTGTCTCATTAACACCAAAAAGGCTGATCATAAGAGTACGGTAGACTTTGCAGAGAGTGAGAACGTCCCTTGAAAATAGAACTTTCCATTCGGACATTGCAAGCGTTTAAAAAAACCTATTTTTTTATGAGACATTTTATGATTAAAAAAACCTATTTTTTCATTTTTCTAATGCTGATAACGGAAAAGTTCACAAAAAACTTGCCCTCAAATGAGTCCAGCATGTAACAAAAATACACCACCGTAATTGGTAAAGTCCACATAGGCTCACTGGCTCCCAAAGCGAATGGTCATTTAACCACTGCCAAGAAAACGACTAGCAACGACCGAAGTTTAACCCTCCCCCACCGAAGGGGCTTTCTCAGCTTCCGCTGCCACTGACCAGTGTTGTTGGTGGCACTCTGCTCAAGCACTCGAATGCCTCGGACGAGTCCTTCTTCCCCCTTGATGATTCGCTGAATACGGTAGGCTTCCCGCACTCCTTGCACCGTCTTGTTCTACAGCAAAAGAGTTTGATCCGTTTTTTCAAAAACTAATATTTTTCATCAACACTAAATCTGGTGAAACAAAATTTCTCCCAACAAGTCATCCGTATCGATCTTTTTGTTGAATGCAAAATCAATTTAATCCAAAATGACAAGTTTATCTACAAATTCTATCTAGTTTACATTAAACATCTCGTCCTGTAGTAGCTGCTAACCTGAACCATTCCCTGGTACTTGCTGTCGATGTCCTTGATGAGGCCTTCCACTTTGTTGCGAATTACGAGAAGCGAGTCCGTGCTCATCGCTATCAGCACCGCAATCGACGACCCAGGCGTGACGAGTCCTTGCGAGAGAGTCCCCCACACCACCTACGATAAGAGAGTAGTTTATCTACAAATTCTATCTATCTACAGTTTGTGATAGATAGAAATAGAGAGTTTGCGTGAAATAGACGGAGAGATAGTGTGTGTAAGAGAGAGAGAGTAGAGTGGGAGGGCTAAAAAGGGATTTACGAGCTTTTTGTGGGAAAGCTTGTCTCTACAGTACCCTTCCTCATCTTCTCCTTCGCTCTTCTCACTCGTTGTACCTTTTTTAAATGACGTACTACCTTTACCAGTCCAACTACAACTACACGTATTCACCTGCATGGCGGCGATCCTGACGTCATCATTAGTGTGGTAGTAGCTCTGCAGTACCATCAGCCAGTACATTTGAATGATTGCCGAGCAGAGGCCTGATCCAGCAAGTTCCATCTCCTTTAGGTCTTGTGTCTCTTTCGCTTTCTGCCCTGCAACTTCGACTCGCATACAACCCGATTTCTCTTTTTTATGTGCTTCGGACGGGAACTGAATTACATGAAACCCTTCCATAAGTAATTCGCACCTTAGAAACTTGGACGGCTCGTTCGAGCGGGAGGAGAAAGGGGCCGAGACTATGACACGCTAGCGAAAGGTTAAGACGGGAGAATGGAAATACATTGAGCAATTTTAGAGTTCAAGACTGTGAAGACTCGCTATTCAATATTCTAAACTTTTAGCTTAAATAGTCGGCCTTTTTCAGTTTTGAGAAAGAGAGATCAACTATAGGACTCTCTTTGAAAGCTTTCAATATCGCTTATTCAATTGTTGATATAACAGTACGAAACTCATATCATTAGCTCACTCAAGCGAGTATAATCAATTACTCATGAATGATGTACGCCCACAACTACCGTGACCGCAAATAAACATTTAAAAAGTGACATTCTTGGTTGCTCTTGATCATCTTCTTCTCCTGTGTAGTCAGGAAGAGATCGATGTTCTTGAGCGCGTTGATCTTCATGAGCATGTGTATCTGTTCCTTGCTGTTGAGGAAGTACCCGAAGACTTTCTTTGTCTCATCCAGCTCGTAGTACTCTGGGTACTCCGCGCATACGTGACCTGCAACCCACACTCAACTACTCATACGATACGATATGATTACTGGAAAAGATATAAGTTCGACCCCCCATCCTCCATCCCAAGCAATTTCAAATGCATGTGAAAAAGGTTTCATAGGAATCTTTTCAAACACAATGAAAAAAGGTAGGATTGGCATTTGAACCGCTTTGCATATAATCTAATTTTGAGTCAGCACCAATCTCGATGAGACCTCTAATGTTATCGTAAGAACATGGATTCTCTGATTAGAATTTGAATATGAGTACTCTGAACGAACCAAGGGAAGCGAAGGCCTTCTGCCTAAGCGAGTCCTCGCGATATTTGGAAAAGAAGAAGAGAATGGAGTAGACATTGTCTCTCACCTTTCTCTTCTCTCGATCATCCGCGTTGCTTTCCTCACTCTAAACTTATCAATCACTCATCACCATGCTCTTTTCAAGTGTCCATTTCCAGAAGAACACTGAAGACAGTTTTTTTTCTTCTCTGAAACATAAAAAATTCCCGCCAAAATGATAAAAAGGCTCCGGCCAATGCATGTTCAACCCCTGCTTATGAACCTTTTCTTCACAACCGATTTCTGGATCTCACCTTGGAAGGGAAAGCAAAGTTGAGGGAGAAAATGAAGGACGATGTTTCGCTTTCCAGAATCGTGTCCCAATCGAAGAATCGAGTCATCAGACCAATAGAGAACAACGACCTCAAAACCATCTTTCTGTTTCAACATTAATCGAGTCTTCTCTACAGAAAGGAACAACTAGAAAGACCTTCTTATTCTACAGCTTGTCTCAAAAGTCATCTATTTTCTCTAACATTTACACTAAGTAGGAAAGTGAAGGGGAAATCTGATTGATATTTTATTTGGGTCACATTCTCGACAATATCGCCCTTTACTCCACCACGCTTTTGTTAGCAATGAACAGTCTTTCCTGGTCGCCAATCAATACTCAGAGATACAAAATGATCGCTATAATAGATCATTCTCCGAAGAAGGACTAGAACCAGATAATAAGAAATAACTTCAATAAACCTTTGTAGAACTGCCATATGCGACGCTTGGATCACAAATCCAGGGTCCTTTTCCAGGCGAACCTTCATTACTTTTAGGTTTCCTGAAATCGACTGGTAGTTTCAAATTTGTTCTCGAACTTCTTTTTATCTATAATAAACAAGCTTGAAACTTTCCTTCCCTAGCCCCAATACCTCAACCTTCCCTAGCCCCAATACCTCAAAGTCGGTGGGAAAGTGTAAACTCACTCAGCCCTACTACCGTGATTGCCGGAATCACGACGTTCTGAGTGAGGCTAAAATTGGCCCCCTTTGGACGAGTCCACTTCTGGCAGTGGTTCTATCCGTCAGATGGCTAGGCGGAGAGGGGTTGGTCCAGGCCACACGAGTCGAGGCGTCTTTTCGATTAATCTTCTGCTTTTCTACGGTCAAGGATTAGCAGGAACTCCCGACAAACACGTTCCGCGATGCCAGGCTGGATTGACCATCCACTCAACAGGCCGATCGCATGAACACCCTTGTTGTAAACCATGGCTTCAAGTTATATCACCAAAGCTAGGGCGTCCCCCGGAAGCGACGCGGTCTTACCTTGTCCGCTAGGACAGTCAAATATGCGAGGACAGGCAGCTACCCATGGGCGGGGTATGTCTGCGCGGCGTACAGCCCAAATTCGCCTCGTCACATTAAATTTTGGAACACTCACGGGACGCAGTAGAGAGCTGGCCGCAATGCTAGGAGCAAGAAGGGTCGACATTGCTGCTGTACAGGAAACGAAATGGAGAGGAAGCAAGTCGAAGCCGATAGGAGACGGATACAAGTATATATACCATGGCACGTCATCAACAAGAAATGGTGTTGGCATTATCCTCTCCTCGAAAATTGCTGATGATGTAACCGAAGTCATTCGCTCTACAGATCGAGTCATGGCTCCAACAATCACTTCCTTGTCGTCTCAGCATATGCACCTCAACAAGGATGTAGCGACGCTGATAAGGAGGACTTCTACGACTCTCTAGAGGAAGTTATCAAACTCCGAGAGTCTCATGAAGACATCTTAATCGGCGGAGATTTTAACGCTCACATCGGTTCAGATCGACAAGGTCGTGAGAGAGAACATGGAGGACATGGAATCGGAACGATAAATGCTGAGGGTCAACGGCTACTTGACTTCTGTGCTCGATGCGATCTAGCAGTCGTGAACTCCTTTTTTCAAAAAGAGACGATCTCACGGACTCACATACGAGAGCAGAAGAAATCAGAGTCAAATTGACTTTTGGTTAATCCTGAGAGCAAAGCTGCGGAGCGCGAAAGATGCAAATGTCATTCCATCAGACCATGTTGCATCTCAGCAGCACCCTCTTTATGGACTACAGCGTATTGAAGTCGAAGAAACAGCCTTCTCGTAATCCTGAATGCACATGTGTCAAATGGTAGCGCTCGACTGGGAAAGCAGAACGTCTCTCTCTCATGCACATCATCCATAGAAATCTACTCCCTCCTGCACTCTACAAGCAGTTTCCAGAGGACATAAATGAACACTGGAGGCTTCTTGAAGACAGCATCAGAGCACCCGCCGCAAGCATCATCGGAAAGACGAAACCCGGAAAGCCAAGAATCGAGAAAGACACCTGGTTTTTCCCCTCCGAAGTTCAGGATGCGATCAAGGCGAAAAAGAATGCGTACAAGAGAAGGAGGACGTCAAATGAGGCTGACGACCGCGCTGCATACAGCTCAGCCAAGAAAGCCGCCAAAAGAGCTGTCGCAGTTTCAAAAGCCTCCTACTTCAGCGATCTCTATGAGAAGATGAACCCACCAGGAGGCGATAAAGCCATCTATCGGCTTGTCAAGGCTCGACACCGCAACACCTTGGACATCCAGAGAGCAGCCACGATAAGGGACAAACAAGGAAAGCTCGTTGTTGTTGTTGTTGTCTTGCCCATAGGTCCTGTCGAGGGGAGTCCTTTTGGGATAGGTTTGTGGTGAGGATCCTTTTGAGTCCGGAGAGATTTTCTCCGTCTACACTCGCACCGCAGTCGGCGATCCTCTTGGCGAGACCCATTCGATAACCCGAGAAGGGCAAGAGGTTATTTTACTGGCGCCTCGACTCGCCATTGAAAATTATAGCGGAGTATCGGCTGATGTTTTGTCCGGTGGCATGCCCAGGCCGGTCCGGCATCGCCCTCCTTTGACGAGCTATACTACCCTGTTTTGGTCCGCGGCGGGATTTCTCCCGCTACCTCCCAGCACGAATTCTTTGTAGGGAGGCGTCCCTCTATCCGCCACCTGAGGTCGCGCTCGATTCTGGACTGGATGATCCGGCTCCATCCGTGACAGGCTCTTAAGGCTGTAGAGTCACGAATGGCAACTGTTGCCAGTGTGTTTCGAGTAGGAAAGCTCGTCACTGCGCCTTGCAAGATTCCACTCGGAAGACGCAACGGACAGATGTTTCTGGAGAGCTAGAAGCCGTACAGCGGACCCTACTCCGACCTCGGCCGGCGCGGGACAACGCTAAGAAGAAGAAGAAAACAAGCTTGAAACTGACGCAAATAGAAGATGAAGGTTTCCGAGCAGGCTGGTTTATACCGGGGTGATCTACTGTAGAGTGCAGATGCGCACGAAATCGCAGACTCGATTATCACCATTTGCCTGTAAGAGGAAAACTCGTACTTTTATATTTGCTACGAACAAATACAAGATGTAAAAAAACGCAGACACACTATTTGAAGGATGAAAACACCATCAATCAATCACTAACGACGAATTCTTGGCGATCATCGCGAGTTCGTAATCCATTTTGGCAACGAATTCGTTCGATGGATGATCCATCAGAGGCAAAATTCTCTCCAGCATTTGAATCACCTGAACGAATCTCATCTTACTCATTTACGACTCTTCTCTGAGCAGGAGATTCAAGATAAATGAGAAGTTGTTCTTTTTCTGCCTTTTACCTCTATCTCGCTTCTCATTAACCCAGCTTTTCCCGCTCGGTGAGCGGTCTTTTTAAAAACTTTTCTACAATTGCAAATTAACTTTGTTGAAATATGCCTACGACTGCACCAATTGGTACTTCTCACCAAGAGAATCAATATCAAAGTACCGCACCGAAATCCGATCAGCCATTATAAATAAATAGGAGGAGACAGCTGACCTGATTGAGTACTTTCTGCTCATTCTCACTCCGGGTGTTCATGGAGAGGTACGGCTGAAGCATTTCCGCGTGCCTGATCAACATATCGGGCCGCACTTTAGAGAAGAGAGAAAGAGTCGTCAGGGAAGAAAGGAGTGCGTGCTGGGTTTGCTCCACCCGAGACGCTTCATCCTCCCAACTCTCGCCTCAAATATAAAACTTAATAATAAAAAAACTTTTTCTCTGAAATAAAAAAGGGATACATCACAAAAACTAGAATGGATGTTTCAAATGATAACTGGACCAGGGGTTTTTTAGTGTGCAAGAAAAAAGTACAGACGAATACCGAAAGCGGAAAAAAAATTTTCACCCAAGTCCCCATTATGAAAAAAAACAGAAGCCTTCGAATAAAACTTTTTCTTTGTTTTACATAAGGCCGTATGATTTGGAAAAACAGAGGCCCGCCGACAGAAGGTCTGACATGACTATTTAACAGAAGGTCTGACATGACTATTTAACAGAAGGTCTGACATGACTATTTAACAGAAGGTCTGACATGACTATTTAACAGAAGGTCTGACATGACTATTTAACTCCTGAAATTGACCCTCTCAAAACTGCTCTCTTGTTCAAAGGTTCAAAATTGAGAAGGAAATAAGATCGATATTCGAATTGCCCTTATACTCAAATACCCGATCCAATTGAAAAGGAATTTATTTGTAGGTCACATACGAGATTAAGTTTACAGGCAAACAATTAGTAAAAGATGCGGAATGTAACACATGAATAAAATAACTGAGCCATGCAATCTTTGGCGGACTTCTGATCCGAACTTTTAAATGATTATGTTTTGCCGACCCCTACGTGAAACCTGTGCTCTCTCTTTTTTTCTCGATAAAGTCGATACATCACTACATATACAGCCACCAGTTTTTATCTTCATTAAAAATTATCAATTCTGTCGGGCCTCTGTGTCTTTTTCGTACCTATTTGTTTTAAAACAGTGTTGAAACCCAGCGTTGGATATGAACTACCGTAAAACTACCTTGGCCTATGGCAGACTGTCCTCCGGCTTTCTCGGTGGCCAGTTTCTCAATCTCGATGATTGAGTCGACGAGAGTGTCGACAATCTCCATTGCCGCGAAGGTCGTTCCCTTGTCCTCTGTCTTCAGAATCACCCCTAGCACTGACTCGACGTACTCCAGACCGCCCTCCTTCATGCAGATTCCCACCACCTTTGTCAGAGTGTGCACCTTGAACAAAAATATTATTTTGCTGTATTACAAATATGAAGAAGAAAAAAGGGAAATTTTAGACTGATTTTCTTTAGTGAATGAGTGATATAGAATAGAATCAAAAACACGAAAAGATTCCTAGTAAAGCCTGCTAGGGTCAGTAGTAAGTGTTCCATATACTCAATACGGGTATTTAAGGGAGAAAAAACTGAGATACCTAACTTGACAAATGTAAAATAAATAAATAAAGTATCAAAACACAGTAGAATCTCAGATGAGACAAGATCCACCTAATCTCTTTAGTTCGGAGAACTATCTCAGGATAAGTAGCTCGATAAAGGCTGATTTTGCGAAATACAAAAGGAGATCTCCTAACGCGACCATACCTTGGTGAGTACCTGCTGCCTATTCCTGGCCAGTTGGAACCAGAGTGAAGAGAAGGTGTCCACCACCAACTTCTTCACTCCTTCCTCGTCAGTCACTCGTCTCACTATCCGCGAGAGCATCTCTGGCACCTATATTGATTGACGCCTTTTATACATGTGTTCGGAAATTGCACAAAGGCTAGTAAAAGTGAAAACTTGCCTGACCAGAAAAAGACCCGCGAATGAAAGCTTGTTTAATTTAGAGAGATGTTCAACAAAACTTCGGTCTTCTGTGTGGAAAAAGAGACCCTTGAAAGTTCGAAAGCGAGCAGAGACGGCAGTAGTTGTTCATCCAACCCCTTTCGCTGATATTCCCATCCTCTCTTTTGAATACAATACCCTTTCCAGCAAACCTTCTTCTTCAATCAACAATTCAGTCGAAAATTCAATGTCTGATTAGTAAAAGCAATATACATATCTAATCAATAGTCGAGGAAATCAATCAATATTCCAACTAGCCTTGACATAACCCGGCTTTTCCGCACAATAATCTCTGATTATTCGAATGACTCGCTTTCTAACGGAAGTTCCGGAATCCTGCAAGTAAGCAGTTCATTTCTCATGTCATCAGTCACTCGAAACCGAGTCCATAGCTCTTTTAAATGTCAACTGCACATTTTGGAAAAATAAGTGAACTGAACATTTTGGAAAAAAACTTGTGCTCTCCAAGGTCTCCAATGAGAGGGAAGCTAGAAGCGAAGGCTATAGAAGATAGAGATTAAGCAATCTGAATAAGAGGTTCACACCACGAAGGTTCGCTTGCCTTCTATTATGGTTTTTCTAGTCAGTTATCAACTCAGATCGGTCCTTTTCTCAAAGGTTGCAGGTAGTCATGGAAGTTTTGACTCACCTTAATTCTCTCGATGAAGATGGGATAGTAATCTTCTATGAGATCTGGCTTGTTCATGAGAAACTTCCCGAGCAAATCGATCGTCGCCTCCCGCACTTGCGCGTTCGGATCAGTCATTCTGGTATGCACAGCTCGTCTCACGTCCATCTGAAACAACCCCTTTCGTTACCTTCAAATCCATATTCCGTGACTTACAAACTCCCTTCCGCGACTTTCAAACCCGCCTTTCTTGACTTTCATATATTATGCTCTGTGCTAATGATAAAGAATGAATGAACGAGCAGACTGACAATGCCCAATACGCCCTGATCGACTTCGATGATTTGGGTGAGTGATTTCATGGCCTTTGTGCGCAGCCCAACGGCTTGTTCGGTCGTGACTCCGAGTAGGATCTGCTTGAGGTAGGTGTCGAAGGAGTTGCAGAGATCTCGTTGGTGCGAAAGATACTTGATCAACCACATCGCATCCGATGACAGCATCCAACTGTTCGTTCGCCTGAAATATCCAATGTAAACTCAGAAACAGACCCATTTATAACCATAGTTTACCAACATTTTTGAGAATTTCTTTAAAAAAAACCAACGTTCTTTGAGCAATCAAGCCTGAAATAATATGAAGCTCTCCTTCTCTGCTCTTTACCTCTAGCTCGCTTCGTATTATTCCAGACAACACGTCGTTTTTCATTTTCAATAATTGAAAGTGACCTCTGTTGAGATATGCTCATAGCTCAACTAGAGGCAAAAAGCTTTTCTTCATTCTAGACTCCCCCGCTTAGAGAACGGTCGTTTTTCGAAATTCTCTTCAGTACTGGTGACATGTCTTTTTGATCTACAAATTGATATTGACGGTTTTGAAAAGTAGCTTAATATCTACTTAAAACGAAATAAGTAAAATTCTAAAGTTCTCTGACTTTAAAGTTGAAAATGAAAAAAATTAATAGAAAAAAATATATGTGATGATATGGAAAAGCTGACTGTAGCAACTCGCTCCTCTTCTTCAAATGTTTCTTGTCGGCCAGACAAATGAGAAAGCTCTTCATGAATCCTCCCTTCTCTTGACTCTTCTCCCATCTCAAAAAGGCACACTAAAACACCTGTCGAATTGCAGTTCTACCTAAAATTACAGTATTCCATCAAATACCCTAAATTAACAAAAAGTTACTTAGTTCATTAAACCTATACATTAACGTCGAACACTATCAAGTGCGAGGCAAACTCGATAGATTTTCCAAACGTTATCATTCGTACATTTAAAGTTTAACTTGAAGCAACTTACACAAAATAACAGCAACCTTCTTTATGGACTTTTAAAAGGATAATTTATTTAATCTCTAGAAAAAATTTGTGAAAGATCATTGAATTTTATTGTTTCATGTATTTTTTATACATGAAACAATAAACAACAATACCCTTTTTTATCCTCAGTAAAAGGTTACTGCACTTTCCATTTAGAACTTTCAGTTGAAAGCTACTGTACTTTTCTTCTGCTTTCTGAGTTCAAGGTTACTGTACTTTCTCTCTTGCTTCCTCTTCTCCTTCTCCGTGTCCGCAGCATCCCGCGCTTTCTTCATGCGGTCTTTCATCATCTCCAGGTCCTCCAACGTCGTTCTATACCATTCCGCAACGTAGAATTTGATTGCGTATTCCACCGATAACTCAAGTCAAATTTTATTATGAGCAGAATTTGGTCCATTCATAACCAAGTTACAAAAACACATGTTGGTTCACGCATTCGAATAAATCTTCAATCCACAATTCCACTGAAATCTATGCGTTCATCTAAGCACTCTACAAAAAAGCATTGTTGTTGTTGTCTTGCCCATAGGTCCTGTCGAGGGGAGTCCTTTTGGGATAGGTTGGTGGTGAGGATCCTTTTGAGTCCGGAGAGATTTTCTCCGTCTACACTCGCACCGCAGTCGGCGATCCTCTTGGCGAGACCCATTCGTTAACCGGAGAAGGGCAAGAGGTTATTTTACTGGCGCCTCGACTCGCCATTGAAAAGTATAGCGGAGTATCGGCTGATGTTTTGTCCGGTGGCATGCCCAGGCCGGTCCGGCATCGCCCTCCTTTGACGAGCTATACTACCCAGTTTTGGTCCGCGGCGGGATTTCTCCCGCTACCTCCCAGCACGAATTCTTCGTAGGGAGGCGTCCCTCTATCCGCCACCTGAGGTCGCGCTCGATTCTGGACTGGATAATCCGGCTCCATCCGTGACAGGCTCTTAAGGCTGTAGAGTCACGAATGGCCACTGTTGCCAGTGTGTTTCGAGACAAAAAAGCATTCAAAGCTTGTTTTGAATTTTTAAATACCGCTTTTGTACCCTTTATATGTAAAGTCTGCCGTTCACATTTGATTAATATTCTCAATTTACACACTTCTTCATCGGATGTTACAACAACAAAAACTTGATAATTTCTGCGAAAACCATTATACATCAGTTTTTTACAGTTTGAAATTTTCGGGTCCGTTTTCAGATATTTAACATAATCAATATGTAATGAAGACTACCAACTTCGTTATCAATCTTGCTTTGGATGAGGAAGTCCAGAAGGCCTTGCTCCGCTATCTTCAGAAGTTCCGTCACTGACTTCTGAAGTTGTGACAACTTTACATTATCCAACAGAAATTTGAGTTAACCTACACAAATATGAAAATAATACATAAGCTACGCTATATTGGGCGTAACAAAACTTCTTCTCTGCCTATGCACACGAAAACCTTCAACTTTGTCGCTTTCTGAGTGGACAAAGAAGCTCGAATCGTGCACATACATTTCCTTTTAACAAATTAATTTTTTTAAATCTAAAATACCTCTCATAAGCTCTAAATAGTAGAAAACTTTTGAAAAAAATCCATTTTGAAAAGAAGTAAGTACATCGGAGAGGTCGATGTCATCGGCGGAAAGAGTCGGGTCGTCCGTCTCAAAATACACCATGGACTTGACGACGTTCTGCAGCCTGGCGAGTCCCTGTAACTTTTTCTTCTTCTTCGAGTTCTTCTTGACAAGAACACCCTCAAGACCACGAACCTCTTCGGGAGTCTCTTTCCTTTCCATTCGCAATCGTGCGCATATCGTACCAAGATATTCGAGAGAGAGCTGCCGCAGAGACAAATCCACGCTTTTCGATTGACGGTTACTGTAATTGCTACCATAGGTCACCAGGGTTTTTTAGTGTGCAAGAAAAAGGTACAGATGCCCTTCACATAAGACCGCCCCCCCCTTATGGTAAAAAACATAGACCTGCGAAAAAAATTTCCCCTCTATGATTTGGAAAAACAGAGGCCCGCCGACAGAAGGTCTGAGATGACTATCAACCCCTATAGGTCACCAGCACTGTTGAGAATTTTGAAAAAACTACCGTTATTCGAGCGATGGAGTCTAGAATAATGGCTCGCTATCTTTTCTCCGCTGTTTACCTTCAGCTCGGTTATCATTATTCTTGACTCCCTCGGTCGATGAGAGGTCGTTATTTACAAATTCTCACACACACACACACATTAGACCTTTGGTGAACTATGATTGCTACGTTGTCTCTGGATCGATCTTCAAATAGAACTGATATAGAAGGGAAAATGAGAGAAGGAAAGCGAGAGTTGCAGAGGCGAAAACTATTTGAAAATAGAAAGAGAGAGAGAGAGAAAATGGGAGAGAGATAGAGAGCGAGAGCGAGAGAGAGAGAGAGGAAAATACAGACCACAAAGTAGAAAGACGCAAAAAAATCAGATGAGAAATAGAGAGAATTGATACAGAAGAAATATGTATACATATATAGAGAGATGAACCTGTACAAGTTGGAGAGAATGACTGCGAGCTGGGCGAGGATGAGTTCAGCGACGGGCCATTCTGGCTTCATGAGGGAGTGAGTGATGTCACTCACAAACCAGTCCAGGATCCGTCGGTAGTCGTCTTCGCTTCTCTGCGCGCATCTCAACAAGAACACTGTCCCCGTCCTAACTTTAATTTTTACCGCTATTTTCCCCATTTACCCCTAATTTTACCTTTTAGCCCCCTTATTATAAATTTCAATCCTTAATTTCACTATTCGTACGCGCTTTGCACTTTACTAAAAAAATTTAATTTGATACTACAAATTCGGAGGATAGCGGAAGCTGGTGAAAATAAGACGAACTTGTTGAGTAGGCCCATGAGAAACTTGGTCGTGAGTGTCTTGGCCTCGGTGTATGACTCCCTCACAAGGGCGTCTTCCTTGGAATAGTCCTTTCCCCCTTCATCGTAATCATCCTCCTCTTCACTCGATTGCTTTCTTCGCTTTGGAATCTGCACACCCTCATTAATAGTCTCCAGGTTTCATGATACTGTAGTTTTTTACTACTGATACCCAAAATAAAAGTTCCTCTTGTTTTACTACTGATACATAAACTACTAGTTTTTTCTTTCTCGTGTGTGTTTCAAAAAAAAGGTTTCCTGATATTGTAACTATAGGATTGTTTGGTGGAAATTGGAACAAACGCACAGATGTACTTAATACTACACAATTGATTTTTAGTATATCAATAGGATTTGTTTTTCTAGGAAAGAAACCGTATACATTATGACTAGTAACAAATACAGTACACTCACTAATCAAATCTTTAAGCGGAAAGTGACCTTGATAACACTTTGAATGAGTTGCATGAAGAGACAGCAGACGATGGTGATGTGTTGACCGTCTGTGTTCCGGTAAGAAGAGACCGAACTTCTGGAACCCATTTCACTCAACCAAGTTTCTTATTTCTATACAAGCGTTAAATCACACTGGTTTGAGAATTGTTTTGACGCGCCGAACGAGTTGTAGAAAGGATGGGGACAAACTAGAAAGAATTGAAAGGAAGGAAGAAAAAAAGAGAAATACAACGGAAAGAGAACAAAATATAGATCATTCTTGGCGTGAACATGTATGCGCCAACCCAGCTGATCCTGTTACCATTTAACCGTATGTTCGATGTTTCTATCCCCACAGAGACTTACCTGGTGGATGGTAGACGATGGAGGGAATTCAGAAGGTCATTCAGAATCCCTTGTCGAGTCATTTCTTCTGAGCGAGCGAAGATGTTTGACAACACGCTCATTGCCTCAATTTCATTGATACAACTTTTTCTTTCATAAAACATCCAAACTCTGAAAAAAGGAAATTTTCTTTTTATCTCTCACAAAGTCACCTTCAACTGCAGTTCTTTTTATCTCTCACAAAGTCACCTTCAGCTGCAGTTCTTTTTATCTCTCACAAAGTCACCTTCAGCTGCAGTTCTTTTTATCTCTCACAAAGTCACCTTCAGCTGCAGTTCTTTTTATCTCTCACAAAGTCACCTTCAGCTGCGGTTCTTTTTATCTCTCACAAAGTCACCTTCAGCTGCAGTTCTTTTTATCTCTCACAAAGTCACCTTCAGCTGCAGTTCTTTTTATCTCTCACAAAGTCACATTCAGCTGCTGTTCTTTTTATCTCTCACAAAGTCACCTTCAGCTGCAGTTCTTTTTATCTATCACAAAGTCACCTTCAGCTGCAGTTCTTTTTATCTCTCACAAAGT
Organism: Allodiplogaster pararmata; assembly: GCA_964056735.1. NCBI lineage: Eukaryota > Metazoa > Nematoda > Chromadorea > Rhabditida > Diplogasteridae > Allodiplogaster > Allodiplogaster pararmata. The sequence goes on along the minus strand of OZ057404.1, from coordinate 40,193,479 downwards.
CACCTTCAGCTGCAGTTCTTTTTATCTCTCACAAAGTCACCTTCAGCTGCAGTTCTTTTTATCTCTCACAAAGTCACCTTCAGCTGCTGTTCTTTTTATCTCTCACAAAGTCACCTTCAGCTGCAGTTCTTTTTATCTCTCACAAAGTCACCTTCAGCTGCAGTTCTTTTTATCTCTCACAAAGTCACCTTCAGCTGCAGTTCTTTTTATCTCTCACAAAGTCACCTTCAGCTGCAGTTCTTTTTATCTCTCACAAAGTCACCTTCAGCTGCTGTTCTTTTTATCTCTCACAAAGTCACCTTCAGCTGCAGTTCCGGAACATTGGCGACGAAGAAAGAAGAAAGCGAGGCTGTACTCAACTGATGGTTGAATCCCTCCGGCAGACTCTGACTTCTCGCCTCAAAACACAAACAAACCTCTAACCAATACCCTCGTCAAAAAATCATTCAGGGCGCAAAAATACGGGGTTAAAAAACAAGGACAACGAGTAAATTCGAACGACTGTGATAAAAGATAAGAAAGAAACTGAGAGTGGTAGGTCGCAGTTCTATCGAGCTAGAAAAGGAAGGTGCGGGTGGAAGCCTATTTCATTAAAGGTCTAGTGTAACTGTTGAAAGTTTAAAAAGAACGACCACTCTTCGAGTGGAGGAGTCTGAAATAATGAGAAACGAGCTACAGACAAAGAGCGGAGAATTGAAAGATTGTCATCAATTTACACTCCATCCCCGGAAAAACGGTCACTTTTCTCAATCCTCAACCGTGCTAGTGACCTTCGGGCGAAGACCGGTGGAAATTAGTAATTCACTCGCGACTCCTCTCTCAAATCCAACAAATTAAACGTACCAATTCGGCGAAGCACGTCAACAGCTCGAGGACTCTCGTATAGAGTCTCTGCACTATTGGCGTCCGAATTTCTCCGTTGAAGCGGCGCCTTTTCGCTTTTGACGGCTCTTCTGGAGACAAGTTCAAGCTTGATGATGCTAGCAAATCAATTATCAAATGAGATGAGGTACCGAAAGCTTTTCTTCTGCCCGCCAGACAGACGTCAGATGCCGGGTAAATGATGTAGTTGAGATACTGTTTGCACAGCTGCACTGCCCGCTCAATGGTGTCTTCGAGGAAAACCTGCAGGACTTACTCCTTCGTGGTGACTACTCTCAAATGACTTACTCGTTCGTGGTGACTACTCTCAAATGACTTACTCGTTCGTGGTGACTACTCTCAAATGACTTACTCGTTCGTGGTCACTACCCTCAAATGACTTACTCGTTCGTGGTGACTACTTTCAAATTGTTCTACTACAACAGCTTTTTGAGCATGTTTTATTTTGCAACCATTGAATATATGGAAATAGAGAAAAAATAGAGACAGAACAAAAAATGCAGTAGAATAACAAAAAGTGTTAATTTGTAATCAAAGTGATGGCAAGATCTACTCCGCAACTAAACTCTTATGATTAACTACTTAAACTGTCTAATGGTTTCCTCGTGAAGAGAACGCTGCCGACCTGTTTGGGCATCTTGGCTGAAGTCATTGTCAGCAGGGCAACACAAGATGCGTCCGCCGCTCTCTCCAGACGATCGTCTACTAACTCACGAAGAGTATCCGCTTCCTCATCACCCGCATCCTTGAATCGGAAGAAAGTTAAGAGAGACATAGAGAAAACACTACACAGTCAATAACACTAAAAAATGATCTTAATTTGATGAGGAACCTCTCAACTTTCCACTCAAACTCACCTAGAAAACCCAGAATCAGGGTGAGCTATCAACTTGATATTCCAAACCTCGTCCGATATGGGAACAAGTGGAGCTCCTCCTTCGGTGCAGAGCACATCGCGGATGTTCCTCTCGAGTATTGTCAGCAGTTTGATTAGTCTATCCGACGGCACCTGAAGCCAAGACCACACTTATTTTCTCTCTCGTGTGTCGCTCTGAACTCGTCTCTCAAGTTGAATGATCCAGTCCAATTGTCTTTTCAGCGGGCCACTATTTCATATTCCTAGGGGGCCTTTGTTTTCGCTTGAAGGGTGATTCCTTCAATGCCAAACCCAATTTCTCTCAATACATAGAACCGACTTCTTTCTTCATCGGCGATTCTTTGATGAATTACTTCCAGCGGTCTTCTGTTTTTTTATTGTGCTTAAAGCTGTGTCCTTTTATGATGCACTATAAAACTACTTTCCTCACACAGAGTTATTTTATCGATTAGTTTCACATAGACAAAGATGACCGTGGAAAACTGAACTATGCCTCAACAGGTTTTACGTGAGGTATTCTTTAGAATGAAAGCAGAACCCCGTTTCAAACAGAGGCTCCGCCCCGCCCACAGACTCTGGGCCTCCACCAATCAACCCATGCTTTTATTTTGTCTGTATTTCAATCCATGAGATACTCCTGACCTCGTTCATTTTCTTGTACATCTTCAGCTTCTGGACTTCAGTCCTCAACTCCCTCAGAATCTGCTTGTCGATCAACATCTCCGGTGAGATCTCCTCGTCTTCTCCTGTGAACTCCATGATCGATCTCTCTCTCTCATGAACCTCACTAATGAAACCTAAACATCTCTTTCTCTTAGCTCAAGACGACTAACCATCGGCTTCCGTCGGGTCCAGGTCCACGCTCTCGACGATATGATCCACCATTGCGATGCAGCGAGAGAGGGCTTCTGACTGCACACGCACATCCGAACTCCAGCCCTGTCCAAGTCAATAATATCGCACCAGTCGATAGTATGAGAAATTCGGGCCTTTTTTAATTGGGAGCGCGCAATTTATTGATAGTACGTTTTCTAACACGGATTTCATTTTCATTATGCCACGAATAACTTCCTTCAAGGTATGAACTGAGCTGTTTCCAGGGGGTTATAGTGACCGGATCAGTCCCGTCGGCGGATTTAGTAAACACATTGAGCGGTTCCATTTAACCCCTGGCTGTTTCTTTGTGCAGCGCTGTGCAGAAAATCTATGCGATATCCTAGGGTTACTAAATCTGTGTTTGTATGGCATCATCTATTTCGCATCGCTCTCGGTCTTCCGAAAGTCTTGCTTCCCCTCACAGTTAATCTTTTTGATCTACCTTTTCTGTGCGATTGGTAAGAATCACCCTGGTATGAGAGTTTTCAATGGAAAACCTCTTGATGGTCCCTCTTCCTCCGCTTCTCATTGCGGATTCTCTCCCTCTCTGCCCACTCTGCCTCTCTCAACTTGATGTCCTCCACTGGGGTGGGCGCTCTTTCGTGTCTCTCCTTCTCTTTCTTCTCCTTTCTTTCAAAGAATTGACCCTCGGGCGTTTCCTTTTTCTCTTTTGTCTCTTCTCTCTGCGTCTCGTCCTCATCCTCCCTATCTGCTGCTCTCGCCTCCATCTCTGCCACTAATTCCACTTCTCGTTTCTCAACCTAAAAAAAAGATGAAATAAATTATTATTATGACAATAATAACAATTTTTATTATTACTTGGTGATTATACTTTTAAAAAATCCAGAAAAAATGCAGATAATCTACTTTTGAAAATGAGCAAACCCTAAAACTTTCTCTTCGTTGCTTGAATCTCTGAACCATAAAAGGTAACTTGTAATTGTTAAAAAGTATTAATTATAAAAACACGACCGCTTTTTCAACGGGAGAGTCTGCAATAATGATAAATGGGCTAGATGTAAAAAGAAGAGAAGGGAGAGCTTCATTATTCTGCACAGAGCGTTTTTTCGGAATTTTCTACAGTGATGGTGACTTATGTTATGAACACACCTGTTCTTCCTCATAAGTCTTTGTTCGTTGTCTCCTTCTTCTCCCCCTGGAAGGGTCGAAGTAGTCCGTCAACGAATCATACAACGATTCAACCTGAGAAGTCAGATTACTGTAGGCTTGTATTCATGATACTGTAGTGCCTACATGCGAGTTACTGATCGGCTATTTCATCTATCCAGCCTTAAAACTGATCTTCAAAGTAAGGTTTTAGAATAAAACCCCATGACCGGAATAAAAGATTACTTTATGGAACATTTTTCTTGCTTCGAGTGAAGGCCAAAATTCTTACGGATATCCAGTGACTAACCATGTCCTTCTTTTTCCTGTTATTATTATTATGGGCTTTTGGCTGCTTGCCAAGTGAGATGATCTTCCGCAATGCGGCTTCGTCTCTCGGAGGCTGCGAAGTCACCGATTGATTATTTGCCAGCCCGGTCGTTCTTTCCTCCCTTCTCTCTTCTGCCGATGCAGCGTTAGAGGTCGACGGCATCTATTAAAGGAAGATAATTTATAGTAACTCTTTTATTCAATCATTTTGTTATTATTTACAATTTCTAACAGAATATGAAAAGGTTTGGTTATTTATAACAATATATAATAGATTACTATTGAACTATTTCATTCGATCAAGTTGTAATTCATCACAAAAATTTTCATATGAAATATCGACATCAGTGAAAAAGGGAGAATGACCAATTTAAAAAAAGCAAACCATAGCTCACCAAAGTTGTAAAATATCTCCCGGTCATCCATAAAATTTTTATGGTGAAAAAATTATAAGACAAGTTGATCTCTAGAAAAAACTAAATGCTTGCAAATAAACAAACAACCATTGGTCCAATTGAGACCTCGACTACGCAAAATAAAAGATCAATTGACTTCAGGAAACAGACTACAGATTTAGTTGATTTCCCCTCTTCGGTCGCACAGTCGTCATAGCACCAGGATATTTCTCAGACCCACACTGTGGGTAAAAAAGTCTATGCACTCTTCAAAAACCGCGAAAACATTGGAATCTATGCGCTTGGAAAAAATTTTCTCGGATTTTTCGTAGGGAAAGTCCAAATCATTGAAAAAATTGAATTTTCAAAATTCTATGCGCTCGAAAAAAAAAGTTGTGCGGGTGCTAAGAAACACCCATTATAGCACATCACCCGAAAAAAACACTCTCAATCAGAAGGTCTCTGAAGCAAACACTTAAAACATTCCAAAACAAGAAAATTACCTGGTCATGATGATCCTCTGCATCGCCTTCCGTGTGATCTGAGAAGGCCGTGAGCAGATTCTGGATCTCTTCGTCCACTGACAGCGAATGAGGGTGGGCTGAATGGAGCGAAGCGAGGAAATGTGGTAGGGCATCTGAGGAGTCCCCTGAGCCTCCTTCTCTATTTGCACCCTTTCCAGAGGGGTCCCCTGAGCTGCCTTCTCCACTTGCATCTTCTTCCCCACTTTCTCCTCTTAGAACACTGCAAAAAACATCATTTCAAATTTTTTTTTACTATTTTAATTAGTTTTTTAAAATTACTAATTACTATCCCTTAATACAGGGTGCGGCCAAAGTATGGAACGCTGGTTATTAACCATTTGTTTTTAGAAAAAGCAAGCAAATCAAGTATTCAGTATAAAAATATTTATTGGATACAGGTTTAACAACAACTATGAAAAGTTATTCGATTCGGCCTGCTCTTTCTTTTACAACATGCCTAGAACGATGCTCGAGTTGCTGGACCGTGTCTTCTAATTGTTTATATTATGCTGACATGTCGTTGACTTCGATGTTTTTGAGAACGGAAGCAATGAGATTGAGTTGGTCCTCGTCGCAAGAGAGCGATAGCTGACTCTCCATGGTGGCCGGTTCCATCAGGGAAGAGAAGGAGGAGCAGGCCCGGTTCTCCGATGGGAAGGGAACGAGCAATGTCACTCAAACAATTTTCTTAAAGAATATTTTTTCAAAACCATCTTCGGCACTTTTCGAAAATTGCCCATTGGAGCGGAGAGCTTATGGAGCGTTTTAATTCCAAATAAACCACACTAATATTCTACTTTTTAAAGGTATGTTCGCATGATTTTTTTCTTCTTCCTCTTCAAACTATACAAGTTATATTGAAATGATGATAAATTAACGAGTTTTAACAGTGCAGGTGACCTATGAATCCTAGAAACGAGAAATGCAACCTACTTCTGGTGAGGTAGGTAGTAGCTGCGAGGGAGAGCGGCTTCGCCGTCGCGTTCGCTCTTCTCTTCATTTCATTGAATGCCTCAAGCAGTTTCATAACAATGATTTCTGAGTTTTCGTGGTTCTCCTTTGGTATGTTTGATATTATTACTTCCTACAAAGCGGGTTATTCATATTCTCATCTTGTTTTCGGAGTAACCAGAAAACATTTTGACGTTTGCAGATGCTTTTTAGGTCTCGCTATCTCACAGATTGGAAAAGGTTCTACTTTGAGTTTAAAAAAAAACAACTAATATTTACGTACATTCTCCCTAGCTGTATATTCTCCCTAGCTGTACATTCTCCCTAGCTGTATATTCTCCCTAGCTGTACATTCTCCCTAGCTGTATATTCTCCCTAGCTGTACATTCTCCCTAGCTGTATATTCTCCCTAGCTGTATATTCTCCCTAGCTGTACATTCTCCCTAGCTGTATATTCTCCCTAGCTGTATATTCTCCCTAGCTGTACATTCTCCCTAGCTGTATATTCTCCCTAGCTGGTCTTTGAGTAAAATCAACCTGGAACACAATTTTTTTTCGCTATAAACAAATTAAAGCGAAACATCGGTTTTTTTGTTGTTGAAAATAAATATGCGTGGGTTCATGGGAACGATTCACGCTGTTCAGATTTTTCCCACCATTCCATCAGGGATATGATTACGCTGCGAAAACTTTGGACGGCCACAGGTACCGTTCTAGAGGTCTGAACGCTATGGAACCTTACTGAAAACCTCTCATAGTGATGGTTTTCGTCTTAAGACCTGTTATGAGACTTGTAACCAGGGGTTAAAAAGTCAAGTCCTACCGTTTGTTTGCGGGTCTTTGTTTCCAACGAAGTCTATGCTAACAATACGAGAGTGAAACTTCACGTGAAACACTTCTTGATTAAACATTTTATTGCCAAATTTTAACTTTTGGCCGCGCCTCTGTTTCTATTTCGGGGGCACTATAAAATCTATAATTGTGACTATTCGAGTGATAAAATGAAAAATCAAGACTAGGTACTGAACACGGTGTTTCTTAGCGCCCGCACAAATCAAGACTAGGTACTGAACACGGTGTTTCTTAGCGCCCGCACAAATCAAGACTAGGTACTGAACACGGTGTTTCTTAGCGCCCGCACAAATCAAGACTAGGTACTGAACACGGTGTTTCTTAGCGCCCGCACAAATCAAGACTAGGTACTGAACACGGTGTTTCTTAGCGCCCGCACAAATCAAGACTAGGTACTGAACACGGTGTTTCTTAGCGCCCGCACAAATCAAGACTAGGTACTGAACACGGTGTTTCTTAGCGCCCGCACAACTTTTTCGAGCGCTCAGATTCTTAAAATTTTAGAGTTCAACATTCAATTTTTTAATGATTTGGACTTTCCCTACGAAAAATTGTTTCCAAGCGCATAGATTTCAATATTTTCGGGGTTTTTGGAAAGCGCATAGATTTTTTTTAAACCGCAGTTAAGAGAAACATCTTGGTACTGAAGAAACGAACATCTTGGAGTTCCCGTTCCCTCCGTTCCTCCTCCAACTTGATCTTGCGGAGTTGTTCCTGTCTCTTCTCTTCTTCCTGCCGCCTTCTTTCCTCCTCCTCCGCCAGTTTCCGAGCAGCTTCTTCCTTTAAATGTATTTTATGAACGGCCACGCTTGATAAAACCTTTCAATCGAACCTAAAAAGGTTGTTTTTTTTTCAAAACAACTATGATTCAGCCTCTTCTCTGCCAACTATTCATATTTCATAATAAAGTCATTGAAGACATGACTTCAGAACGTAAATATTTCTAGGAAGTCATTGAAGACAGGTTCAGAAAACAAATTACTCATTAAGCCAATACCTTTTTAATATTAATCGGGACCTACATGAAAGCGCTTCAATAAACTTAATAGCGCCCTCTAATGGTCTTAAGACCTCTTTCCTCTGAAGTTCCAGCGCTGCTTGTCTTCGCATATTCTCTTCTTTCTGTTGTATCTGACGAAGTAATTGTTGCTCCTGAAAATATCCATAAAAATGTTTCTATGTAGTCCATAATGAGAACGCACCCTGAGGGAAAAGATTGTAAAATGAAAATAGAATTCCGTCGAATGGTAAGCGTTCATCTAAGCCGCGGCTTAAAAGGCACAAACCCAAAAAAATAAATATATATATAGAAGAACAAGAAACGAAGGAGAACACAGACGTTCTTCGAAGCCGGCTACATCCGGCAACAACAACAACAGGCACAAACCCTCAGCTGTCGTTCTATTTCAGCTCGATGAGTCGCCATTTGACGATTTTGTTGCTCCAACATTTTCTGTAAAAGAAAAGATAAAAAATCAACTTGTGGGATCTTTCTGTTTGTAAGAATTTATCAAACAAGGTAAACAATTTTTTGAGCAGTGCATGTCCCAGATGTTCTTTTGAACTCCTCCTTATCAGTGAATATGATCATGATCACAACAACCACAAAATGATCACTCAACGCTCAACCCATTTTACTGAAAGAAACTAAATTGATTCGAATATCCACTGATTATCAGAGAAAGAATAAAGACTTTTCGTATTATAATGATGCCTGTTGCGAATAGGCAACCTGCTGCTTGAGATTGGCTTCCTGCAGCCGAATAGCCGTCTCTCTCTCCTGCTGTTGCTGCTGAGCTTGTTGTTGAGCTTGTGCCTGTTGTTGCTGCAACGTCCAACGCATTCAATGCTATCAAAACTCATATCAAGACTCAGTTGATCCCTCAACAAGCCTTGTAAAAGGTCCTCTTTACGAAGGGTTCTGCCACATGTTTCGGCCAAATGTGTGCTCGGGCCTACAGACTCGCCAAATGGGCTTTAAACAAGGAAAATGAATGTTTCTTACAACTCCTCAAAAATCGTGTAAAACTTTTACAGTAATCATAAGCGAACGGTTCAGAAGAAAAAAGGCCGAAAAGGTGTATTAATAATAGTGGAAATGAAAACTGAGAATTCATATCACTAGCCTCTTTACCCGCAGTTTGGGTTATAGAAAAAACTTGATAATAAACCTCACTGGCACTTGTCAAAAACTAAACAAAACTCGTGTAAAAAAAACTTTTTTGACGAGTTCAGGTCAGCTATGAACATTATCATATTATGAGAAATGAAAAATGAGAATGAAGGGAGAAAATATTCAAGCACTATCACTATCGCCCATGATAAATGTTCATATCCCATATTCAAGCACTATCACTATCACCCATGATAAATGTTCATAGTCTCCTATGTGTGTGATTTCATCTTAATTTTATACGCAAGGAATAAAGAATGAATGAATGAATGAATTCCTGTTGGTTATCCTCTGTTTCAAACTTTCGGGACCACCAATTCGAAAGCAGAACATTACGTGAACATTCATTTTACCACAAGTAAACGTTATTTCATTGTCACTCGCAGGTCTATGTACAGGCAAATTTACTCTCTAAGCAAGTCTTTGCGTTCTTCTCGGTCGAATTATAAACCCGTGGCTATGAACCCACAGTTCAACCAACACTTGAAGACTCTGTCGTAGGCCTTGTTAAGTTCTCTTCCTTAATGGGTCTTCCCGTGAGCTCAAAACCACGCTGTAATGAGTTGTGCTGAATTCCGAGACCGGCCGACTGGGAGGGAGTATTGGAACCCCTATGGTTTCTATCGTGTACTTTATAATCCAGATTCTCAGCTACCTGTAAGTGCTGCTGCTGCAAAGTGGCTGCTGCATGTTCGGCTAGCAGCCTTTGCTGTTCCTGCTGTTGTTGCTGTTGGAAATGCTGCTGGAGTAACATCTGCAAAGCACACTCATAAAAGTTTCATTCCACCACTTACACATCTTGGCTGCTAAACATGCCTGAGACAAGTAATCTTAAGTCAAATGAGTAAAAAAAATTCAATGAAAAATTACTGCTTTTCGAGGAGAGAAGGGGTCTAAAAAAGTTGAAGTGAGCGAAGTACAAAGGAGGGAAATAGACGGAGAAAAAGATTGTGCAATATGCCAGGATGGAAGTCAAGATTAACACTTATCATCATTTAGTAAGCCCCTTTCTCCAGCCCGCTCGAATAGCGGTCTTTTTTCATTTCATCAACGTTGGAACAATTTTAAGATTCGAATAACTTCTAAGGCTGCGTGGTGTAAACGACAAAAACATATAGAAACCTTTTTTACAAAAAAACTAGTATTTTCGTAGGAAAGCGCTTTTACACTTCATACGCGGTGAAGAATTTTTTCTAAGCGGAACATAGGTAAACTGCTAGATGGCAAAAAAAATTCTAGGGCGACCGATCTACAGACCCTCTCCTTCTCTCAAAATGAATGCATAATAGTTTTCTTAGGCTGCGCACTGTTTTGCTCACCGACCGTTTTTTACCGTAAAAAAAGTAAAACTAATTTGCTCACATACAGTCAGATACATACAGGTTTTGTTTGAATTTTTCCGTGCGGGATCTTCCTGATTAGCAATAAAATTAAGCTGTGACTGTCCAAATGACTCTTTCAAAATGCAAAAGTTGCTCTATTTGGACAGTCACAGCGTCATTTTATTGCCAATCAGGAAGATCCCGCACGGAAAAATTCAAACAAAACCCGTATGTATCTGACTGTATGTGAGCAAATTTTTTCACTTTTTTACAGTAAAAAAAACTGTCAGTGAGCAAAACAGTGCGCAGCCTTAGTTAGAATTGAAAGAAAAAATCTTCGCTCTTCTACATAAATAGAACGTTTCGTTATTCATAACTCAGCCTCAACCGGCTTCGTAGAGTTAAAAGTGAAACTTTTACACTACCCAGGCGGTCGACCTATTGAAAAATCAATACAATTTCTACCTATTAAGTGGAATCATGAAAAACAATCTGTGCGCAAAAGGTGTGCTTCCCAAACGAGCTGGTGAAAAACTTTGTTTGTTTTTTAAATGTATAATCTAATCTTTGTATATTGATTACACTCCGTTTCTTATGAAAGCGTCGCACTCCCTGTTTTTTTACAAGTGAGAAACAGCTCAGGGCAGAAGGAATACCCGCGACCGACTTGCTGCTGATGCTGGTAGAATGCAGCCGTTTGCTGCTGTTGTTGTTGCTGTTGTTGCTGTGCAGCTGCGTTGTGCATTCCTAGGAAGAGTTGGGGGTTGGGGAAGAGCGCCGCGCTGTCCATTTGCAGCATCTGAAAGAGAGATAAATAGAGAAGCACATCTCTCACCAACGCTAGCAAAATCAGGTTTATCGGGAATCTGTTTTCACCTACAAACGTCATAATGACGTGAAATAAAGATTATACTTCCGTTGAAAAATATTTTGTTCTATAAAACTAATGTATTTAGTCATTAACAGATTTATGTTTCATAAAAACCGCGGTTTCAAGCTGGCTTTCGTTTCTTTCTCAAACGTACATATTAATAATCCTATGCTCTGGAGTATATTTACAGAGTTCATACCAGACTGTTTTTTCCTACCCGCAGATATATATGTATGTATGTCAAGATCTCTAATCGTGAGGAAACGAAATGCCTCGAGAGAAAGAAAGAGAGAGTGCGAACGCGTGGGATGTAAAAGAGAGGATTCAGATGAAGAGAGCATTTGTATCACTAGCCTTTTTTGATAGCTCACAGATTTGTAAAAGAGAGGATTCAGATGAAGAGAGCATTTGTATCACTAGCCTTTTTTGATAGCTCACAGATTTGTAAAAGAGAGGATTCAGATGAAGAGAGCATTTGTATCACTAGCCTTTTTTGATAGCTCACAGATTTGTAAAAGAGAGGATATAGATGAAGAGAGCATTTGTATCACTAGCCTTTTTTGATAGCTCACAGATTTGTAAAAGAGAGGATTCAGATGAAGAGAGCATTTGTATCACTAGCCTTTTTTGATAGCTCACAGATTTGTAAAAGAGAGGATTCAGATGAAGAGAGCATTTGTATCACTAGCCTTTTTTGATAGCTCACAGATTTGTAAAAGAGAGGATTCAGATGAAGAGAGCATTTGTATCACTAGCCTTTTTTGATAGCTCACAGATTTGTAAAAGAGAGGATTCAGATGAAGAGAGCATTTGTATCACTAGCCTTTTTTGATAGCTCACAGATTTGTAAAAGAGAGGATTCAGATGAAGAGAGCATTTGTATCACTAGCCTTTTTTGATAGCTCACAGATTTGTAAAAGAGAGGATTCAGATGAAGAGAGCATTTGTATCACTAGCCTTTTTTGATAGCTCACAGATTTGTAAAAGAGAGGATTCAGATGAAGAGAGCATTTGTATCACTAGCCTTTTTTGATAGCTCACAGATTTGTAAAAGAGAGGATTCAGATGAAGAGAGCATTTGTATCACTAGCCTTTTTTGATAGCTCACAGATTTGTAAAAGAGAGGATTCAGATGAAGAGAGCATTTGTATCACTAGCCTTTTTTGATAGCTCACAGATTTGTAAAAGAGAGGATTCAGATGAAGAGAGCATTTGTATCACTAGCCTTTTTTGATAGCTCACAGATTTGTAAAAGAGAGGATTCAGATGAAGAGAGCATTTGTATCACTAGCCTTTTTTGATAGCTCACAGATTTGTAAAAGAGAGGATTCAGATGAAGAGAGCATTTGTATCACTAGCCTTTTTTGATAGCTCACAGATTTGCGCATAGATTTCATACGCAGTATGGGTTACAAAAACACACTGGTTCATACGAGTTATCCAACCTCAGCGCTATCGACATTCAATGTTCTCAAAATTCTAATAAAAACTTTTGTTGACCAATTAAAGAATCGACTGGGTCACTCAAGCAAAGAAAATGCCGATTGTATTTTTTGAGCACCTATTCTGTTTTTAAAAAAAAACCTTTTTTTATACACTTTCCCTATCTAATTTTTCGAAGGGTTATTATTTGATGGTATGAATGGAGATCGGTGTATGGGAATGATTGAGCAGTCAGTAGAAAAACTAATAGCAATAATAATCACAATCAAATTATTATTTTGTTTTTTAACAAGATAAGAAGGAATTATGAAGAGGAAAAATGAATTTACGATTTTTTCAAACCTGAAAAAACTGGGAGCGTTTATTGATGAAAGCACGGAGTTATATGAGAGATTTTGTAAGAATAAGTAACTATCCCTCCCTAATCAATAGAACAAGATAAAAATTAGCGATAAGCTCATTAACACAATTTTGTAGCTTCGAAGCTAGAATATTTTATTTTTACACAAGATTTTACTTATTTTCTTGTATTGATACCTACCTGTTCTATTTTATTTTAAAGATAAAAAATTCTACACTTTTCAGAAGTCGATCAAAAGCGTGCCTGTGGATTTTGGCATAGCTGGGAGAAGTAGGGCTGCTGCTGAGCGAGAAGCTGGTAGCTTTGCTGTAGCACTGCTGCTTGGTGCAGCTGGTTGTTCTGCGGGACACCGACGTTGTTCTGCACTGGAGCATGCTGCAAACTGGGTTTTTAGTGTGCAATGAAAAGGTACAGACACCCGCCAAAGGCGGAAAAAATTTTCACCTAAGGGTCCCTTCTATGATGAAAAAAACAGAGGCCCGCAAATTTCTTTAATGTTTTACATAAGGGTACCCCCTCATGATTTGGAAAAACAGAGGTCCGCCGACAGAAGGTCTGACATTACTATTTAACCACTGGCTGGAAAACAATGAAAATAACCAAATTTTCTGATCTTATTCGACTTATAACTTCCTATGGAAAAAGGTGTTCAAAAAGAACCAACATTTAACAAACGCTCAAAACTCAAAACTTCTTTAATTACAATTACGCTGAACTGTCTCATTTCTCGAGTATTTTGCTTCTTAAAAACGAACTCAATAAGGTGGAATGAGAAATGAAAAATACTTGCCGAAACGAACGATATAATGGTTCATCATGCCAGAATCTAACTAATTTCAATGAAAACAACTAAATTAAGAGTACTATTCATGACAAAAGCTTTTTTATTTATGCAAACTAATTTTAACCTGGTTGAGTTGATGAGGATCCATGCTTCTTCAGTTCGGCTTACTTCATGTGACTCATTGTCACTGAAAAATTATGAATTCATAGTACAATAACAATCGACTCGATAACTCATACTTGACATATCAAGAAATTACTACGAGTTCTACGATTTACTCTTTACAACTTTGGCACTTTTCCAATGGGTAACACCGTATTAATAAAAGTCGGTTCGAGACTTATTAATATTTGGGCTATTTCTAAAGACTTGTGAAATTTTTTCACAAGTTTTTAGAAGTAGAAAAAATTTATGACTACTCGCTACCAACAAAATTTATGACAATTTATGACTACTTTATGACTGCTACCAATTCTACTCGCAGAATAGAAGTCAAAAACTGAAAAAAAAACACTACTTCTCCGCTTGGACCCATGCACCTAAGCTGCCCTAAAACACGGCCTCAACTGAAAAACGCCCTGGCTTAATTAATTACGTTCATAACTGCTATTCTGTCCTTATCAACTATGAGGCACTTTAGTGTAGGGGTGAGTGTGCTCGATTGTGACTAGCTCGGTGAGAGTTCGGATTCGCTCTGATAATCAATTTTTGCCAATTTTTGTTTTCACATCAGAAAGTTATTTTTACATTAAAAAACGCTTAGGCTCAGGAAAAAGTTGGCTCTAATCTACTTTAGCCGTCCAAAGATTTTTTTTCAGAAATATATTAATTCATGAAAACTCCCTTCCTTTCTCCTTAGGGCCCCCTTCCCCCTTAAGGGCCCCCCTTCCCCCTCCCCCCCTAGGGCCCCTACCCCCCTTTGCTTAGGTAGGGCCCTCGTCCTCCCCCCATTCCCCCTTTAGGGCCCCCCTCCCTTCCCTGCTTAGGTAAACCCTCCTCCCCTTCCCCTTTCCTTTCCCCAAAATTTATAAAGATAATTTAAAAAGAAAGGAAAAGAAAAGAAAGAAAAAAACTGTTTTGCTCACCGACCGTTTTTTTTCCGTAAAAAAAGTAAAACTAATTTGCTCACCTACAGTGAGATACATACAGGTTTTGTTTGAATTTTTCCGTGCGGGAGCTTCCTGATTAGCAATAAAATGAACGCTGTGACTGTCCAAATGACTCTTTCAAAATGCAAAAGTTGCTTCATTTGGACAGTCACAGCGTCATTTTATTGCTAATCAGGAAGATCCCGCACGGAAAAATTCAAACAAAACCTGTATGTATCTCACTGTAGGTGAGCAAATAAGTTTTACTTTTTTACGGTAAAAACGTTCGGTGAGCAAAACAGTGCGCAGCCTGTTTTGCTCACCGACCGTTTACATAACTTGAGATTTGAACATGATTTTAGTGTTCGGGTTGTAGTGAAGTCTCTCACTACCTTTTGTCTTTGTCCACTTATCCAATAATTCTGATCTAACTCTCTCCTCTCGCTCCTTTATCATTATATCCTCGCCTCACATTTGAAAGAGGATCTTGCTCACTACTCTCGATTATTTTGGCTTGGAGGACCGCCCCTTTGACTCCACTGTTGTGACTCGTCACGTCACCTATTATTTGATTCGACCTCCGACCCGTCCACACCACTTCGATTAAGGGGCACTTTTTCGGTTCATCGGATTTTCGCGTCGCGGTTCCCTTCGCGTTTTATTTTTACATCAAAAAGTTCTTTTTACATTAAAAAACGCTTAGGCTTAGTAAAAGTTTACGATAACGAGGCCGTACGGCTTAGCTAACGAGGCCGTACGGCTTAGCTAACGAGGCCGTACGGCTTAGCTAACGAGGCCGTACGGCTTAGCTAACGAGGCCGTACGGCGCGAAGAAGACCGCGAAGCGACCGCGACGCGAATATCCGATGAACCGAAAAAGTATCGATTAAAGACGGTTCGTTAACTGATTTGTGTGCTGCTTTGTTTTCTCAGTCACGGTTGTTGACTAAGAAAATGCGTCGGAAATGAAGCATCACTCAATTAACGATGAAGAAGGAAGACTTAAGGTAAATTAGAATTAGAAGTTAATCGATAGATCACTAGGATGTTCATGTTGAAGGACACAATCAGCTCGCAGCTCTCACAGTCGGAACTCTCCCGGCCGCTCATCGACCGGTTCACCGGAGTTGGCATAAAGGTTGGTATGGGGTCTGGATTGGCATCAAGGTTGATATGGGGTCTGGATTGGAATCAAGGTTGGTATGGGGTCTGGATTGGCATCAAGGTTGGTATGGGGTCTGGATTGGCATCAAGGTTGGTATGGGGTCTGGATTGGCATCAAGGTTGGTATGGGGTCTGGATTAGCATCAAGGTTATTATAGGGTCTGGATTGGCATCAAGGTTGGTATCGGGTCTGGATTAGCATCAAGGTTGGTATGGGGTCTGGAATGGCATCAAGGTTGGTATGGGGCCTGTATTGGGCAATATATGTACATACAAGACTTATCGGCGGTCACATGCATACCGATGAATGTATAGTAGTACTAGGACGAGACCGCACTCCTCCCTCCCAATCTCCTCCCATTCCCTTTATCTACCGCACTTCATCCCGTTTCTTCCTCGCAGGACTGGGGTTTGAGATCACCGAAATAGGATTTTCTTTTAGCCCGGAAGAAAGCGACGGTATCGACTCCAGTCATCTTTTTCTTGGTGTTAATGAGCGCGTAAACATTGAAAGACCGAGAAGACATTACTTATATGTGAGAGTTCTTCCAGAAAAAAGGCTCAAAAGTTTTTTGTGTGCAAACTTTGTAAGCATCGACTGTAATAGCAGCCATGACTGTAAGCATCGACTGTAATAGCAGCCCTGACTGTAATAGCAGCCATGACGGTCCTCGGAGTCCTCGGAGTAATTACTTATTAAAGTATGGAGAAATTTCCAGATTTCCTTCAGTGGCCAAGACAACACGCGAGAAATGCAGCAGCTATCTGGTTAGGTGTTTCTAATATTTCCAGTAGTCCAAGGTGTATTCGGTTATGAATCGATTGCCCAAAGAATAAAACATGTTGATGGCTCAGTTTCATGACCTTGTTTCTTTTTTTGTGGAACAGGCAACGTATACGCTACCGAACGCAATTTCTCACTCGTCTGAAAACATTTTTGCTCCTTTACTCGCTTATATTATCGTTTCACAGGTGGCCAGAAGTCGTTAGTATCCCTTGCGCTCATTTTCGCGATCCAAAAATGTGATCCTGCGCCTTTCTACTTGTTCGACGAGATCGACGCTGCTCTTGATGCTCAACATCGGAAAGCTGTTGCAGGTCGGTCTGGCTGGACTTTAAAAATCGTTGCTTTTCTATCTTTCTCCCTTCTACTCGACCTCATTATCATCCTCTGTTCTCTCGTTTTTATTTACTTTCTTCTTCCGCTCTTTATCTTTCTCTGTCACAACTTTTTCTCTCTTCGTTCGTAATTCTTTGCTTTATTTTCCCCATTCGTGTTCAGACATGATCCACGAGCTGTCGTCTTCTGCTCAATTCATCACGACGACCTTCCGACCGGAACTCTTGGAATGGGCGGAGAAATGCTACGGAGTTCGATTCCGTAATAAGGTAGGCGCTTAGTTCATTATTCGCTCCACATCGAGTTACATCTTGGGTTTTGGCGCATATGTATCCGTCCGGTTTACTTTAACATCTTCACAAAAATAGTTTATTGGCTTTCTACGGTCAAATTGTTTTCTGCTAAAAAGCTTGCCTACTGTGATGGAAGTGAAGATTGGGGACTTCTCAGCGGAATCTCAAGAATCTTGACTAAGTGTAATGGTAACACGCGCTCACGGTTTGAGTCAGAGATGGTTGGGTTCGATCCCTCCCGGTGGACTAGATTTTTTCTGTGCGATAGATCAATCATTTCTAATCCTCACTAAAATTAGCCCAATAAAGCCTCGTTTAACAAGAGCTCTAGGCAAACAACAGTTCATATCAACGAAATGAACAAGCTAAGTGCGATGTAAGCAGCTACCATTGAATAGAATAGGTGCGTGTATAGATTGTCTTCCTTGGGCTTTTTATACTTGGCATCATCGATTCTTTTTTGAAGTAAAAATATAACTTTTATCGCAAAAATTATATTTGATGATACCAAAGACTATGTGTTACTAAAGCATAGCTGTGTATGCGAGGATGCAGAAATGAGAGCAATTTCGAGTGACTTTCAAAAACTCAGAATGTGCTGATTAGAACAAATCAGAGAGAGAATGAGACGGGGAAGGGAAAAAGATAGCGAATTTCTGTCTCGTAAAAGAATCTTATTCAAGGTGTCGCATGTGGACGAAATCGACAAATCACAAGCGTATGATTTTGTGGAAGACGATCACACCCATGGCTAAAGACTATAGTAAATAAAAATATCGCTCAGGGAAGGCGCTGAATTACTGTCCTATGCTTTCATTCATTTCAATTCAGTAAAACAGTTTTCATTCGTCTTACAATTTCAAAATTTACAGATTCTCACATTCTTCTCATAATTGATCTCGGAAACTGTACGAAATTGTTGTGTTATATCATTCAATTCTTCAATTCTTTATTCCTTTGCACACAAGAAAGACATGCAGTGGAGATCCGTCGCAAATTGCGATCTAAGTTGAAATTATATCATTAATTTATTCAATTTTTTATGTTCTGCTCAGAATATACACCACATAAATAAGACCCCTTATTGAATATGGGAGTGAGGTATGGTCCCTTAGTAACTATCGGTCTCGTTAACTGCATAGAAAAAGTGCAAAGATCATTTACACGAAGGTTACTACAAAGGGAGGGATTACCCAAAATGAGTTATGTTGCTAGACTGAATTTTCTTTCCATCTCTTCGCTTGAATATAGAAGAAATGTGGCCGATCTTGTGTTTATCCATAAATGTCTGCACGGAAATATTCAAATAGATTACTCAAATATGTTTAAACTTCGCCCATCGCTTTATTCGCTGAGAGAATCGAATAACTACAGAATATGCTTGCCGTGTAAATATCAAAGCAGAACAAGCACTTGTGCCTCAAGAATGATTAATGTCTGGAATAAGTTACCTTGCTCTTCGGTTTCTATAAGCTCTTCTAGCATTTTTATAAATGAACTTATCAAGCTTGATTGTGAGACCATTGTCACGAACTCTAGAATACATTTTTAATTCAAGTGCTTTGTTTCTTCAAATGTTTTGTTTCTCCTATTTTTTTCCATTATATTTGTGTTCTCGGTTAGCTCTCGAATGATAAAGAGTGAGTTAAATATTTGGAATTTCAAGTTATTATTGCGGATGAATAGTTCTTAATTGCGAATGAATAGTTCATAACTGAAGATACAAACTTTGCTTTTTCGTGTGCTTTCCGATTTTCCTAAAAATGAAATGTTCATGATTGTTCTTGTCATATTTAGATCTCACTTTCCATCACCTTCACTGAATTCACTTTTTTGTGTGACAGTGTCATCTGTTTCGTCACTCAACATGATGTTTTGTTTCAAGCGGAATAAAGAATTGAATTAATTTTCCATTTTCCTCTGTGAATATAAAATTCTGCTAAAACTTTGTGAATTTTCCGATTAATAAACAGTCTTCATGAACAATCAAGTTTTCGCCAATATACAAAGTGAGATTGAAAAAAGGAAGGAAGCTAAAAACACATTTTAAATTCTCTCCTGGAATGAAACTATACGAGCAGGTATAATATAAACAGTTGATCGTGGAGCATTGAGTCGTCGCGCGATGTCCGCTCTCGTGTGACCGGAGTTGTGCAGTGCAATGATCGCAGTTCGGAGAGGACTTGCTTTCACCCTACCTGTGAAACTTGAAACAAGAAACAACCAGTCTCAGAGCATTATCATGGAAAAATGAAAACAAAGATCGGTCAATTGTGTCGTGCAATAGAGCGCGTTAAAAATTTGTCTAGGTAATTTATAGTCATCCTGTAGGAGTGACTTGCCACTCCTATGCGGCGGATACGTACATGCAAAGGTACAATGTCTTGATTTTTCGTCAGGTCGAGAAAAAAAATGTCACTAAAAAAGAATGTTACTGGAAGCTGGAGCAGAAGAGATAGCAACGACTATCACAGAGAGGAAAATCTCGAGTTTAATTTTTTCGGGTTGAGTGTCGCAGGAAAACCACGCTGCCGCAGGAACGAAACCAAATTAGTGTCAAGAAGCTGCTCATAGTCGCCTGAGTTCATACGAGTCTAAATAAAATCTAGAGCAACCGTGCCGTTGCCACAGAATGCGCCTCAAACCATGACAGTACCACCCCGAAATTGCGTTTCGAGAAATAGAGAGGATCTTTACGTAGATCTCGCCAGTAGTGCGAAAATTCATCGGGCCCGTCCAAATTGAACTTTTTCTCGTCCGAATAAACCACCTGTAAGGTAATAATTACTAAACTGACCGAAGAAAAATATTAGAAGTTAGACCTTTTTGAAACTCCCTCCCCCTTGCGAAATCAAGGCGCGCATCCCGTCAGACGACCACTTTCGATAGACAAGGCCGGCCCGCAATATTTCTATTAGGCTACGCAGACACGCACGCACTCGCGCACGCACTAATATATTTTGTCCCATTGTGAAGTTTTATTAACATCGGTATGTTTGCCACTCCTAGGCGAGTCAGTCTATTTATCAAGTTATTTCTCAATCTTATCATAAATAGGCACTTATCTAGTTCGTTGTAGGCTCTTCCCTTTTCATTTTGCTGCACGATGTTGCTCCTGTTCTCTCATTTTCCTCACGTTCTAATCCCTCTTCCTTTTATTTTACATTCTAAAACAATTCTAAAACCAAATATTGTATTTGCTAATGTAAATTATTCGCCAATTATTTGCTAATGTATTATTGAAAACCTTTTTCCCCTCCTATCAACAGTCGCCATGCCGAGCCTGAAGAAAGATCTTGACTTGAACAATATAAGGTTCACATCGGAATTTTTTTGACATACATGATAACCAACACGCCAATGACCTCATGCTCCTCTCTACCCCGTCTTTCCATATTCTTTACCTTCAAATAAAATTGTCTGTAATGTCGTGATGGGTAAAATGGCTTGAACCGACAAGTATTTATTTATTTATTTTATATACATTTTCAAATTCAAAAACAGTTTCAAGAGAATTAATAACTCATAAAGCGTGACATAATGAACATCAAGCGTGACATGATAAACAGCGGACAACGAAGTTCTCAAAAGAAAGAGCACTTTCACAATCAAACAATAATTTAAAAACCTCAATCAGTTCTCGTTGGTCAAGTATTAGGAAATTCAAACCATAGCTCAAAAACTCAAGCAATACCTCATCTCCCATTGTCCGACAATAAATTATAAGCAGAGCCTATTGTATATATAATAAAGGAGACTATTTCACAGTGGTTCTTTTCGGAGGTCATGCAGACGTATCACTAAATGCTGTTGAGTGTAAATACGTTCATATCTCTGCAATAGAGGCAATGCAGCGTAACGAACCCTCAAGTTATTCACTTTAGGGTGAATTGCTTCTATCGCTTGTTCGCTCATTAAACCCCAAGTTTTCCATTTTTTTCACAAAAGGCACCAGATGATGGAACATGGCGTGCAGCTTTGGTGTAATTTTTCTTTCAGGCCATTCCAACGCCATGTATGCTTTGAGTCCATCTTTACTCTTCTGCTTCACTCTTTTGGCCATACTCGGCGGATCTTTTTCCTTCAGAAAAAATTATGTGGCTTCTGCCATGTTCTTTGATAACCTGAAATTAAAGAAAGTTTTTGAACGAAATCACTTTCCACTCGTGAAAAATCATAGCCTCAATCTAAGCAACTTTAGACCTCAGCTCTTGTTTCAAAAACTTCACTTATCATACGCCCGCATTATGCAGACTATAATAAAATCCGATTTATGTTATCAAGATCAGCGGGTTCTTGTCGTAAAACTTTAAACTTCCAGCGTACTTATCTGTCTCTTCCGGAAACATAATGAAACAGCTCTGACAGAGGGAGGGTGGAACGAACCTTGAAATTCGGCGGCTTCCTTCAGATGATTCCTCTGAATCCTCGGAAAGAAGGCAGTAAATGACGTACAGTTAATGCGTTCACACGAAAGGCCTGAAATCGGATCAAAACTCCGCTTGTACCGAGGACCAGAATTCCAACCAAAAAGGGCAAATTTGAAATTAAGCTTTTTGACAGTGATAGAAAAGCCTGAAGAGCTATAAGATAGAATAATGATGAGCTCTGCACTATCATTAAATCTAATAAGGTCGGCAAAACTAAGAAGACGCAAATTTCTCAAGGATGCTCAATTATTATAGTCTTTTGTCATTAAAAAGCATCATAAAATGATAAAACGCACGAACTTCAGTGTTATCAAAAAATTTAATTATTAGTGATAATGATGGTATCACAACATTTCGCACCGTGACAGTTTGCACCTGAATTACGCAATCGACAAATGGTCATGGAACTTTTTCATTTGAAATTTTTCTCAGGCACAGTTAAGTTCAGGCTGAAGAGGACGTGCTGCTTAGTACGAGACCGTATAGAACAATCAGCCACATAAATACATTTTTGGAGAAAAAATTGTGAAATGTACGGTGCGAAGTGTTGTGATGCGAAATGTCAAGGTGCGAAACCTCATGGAACCGATGGTATCCATAAAGAAAAATTTGGAAAATGAATAAAATCAGAATCCTATTTAAATAATTAAAGAATAGAAGATCTAATCGCTGCCGAGCCGAGAACGTCTTGCTATGGTGTCAGCTTCACTCTTATCAATAATATTAAAAAATTAGCTACCTGAACTGCGAGAGCGGAGGTGGGTCGAATGGAGAAGACCTCGTCCAGCTCTTTTAATCTCTGTACGTGGATGCCCTTCTTACGCAGCTCGAACTGCAATTCCTCTGGCTCCGCCAATACAGACCCTGCAGACAAACAATACTTTCCACTCGTGAAAAATCATAGCCTCAATCTAAGCAACTTTAAACCTCAGCTCTTCTTCCAAAAACTTCTCTAATCATACGCTTAATCTTCACTAATCATACGGCTTAGTACGAGACCGTATGGAACAATTAGCCACATAATTTTTTCTGAAGGAAAAAAATAGCGAATGTACGGTGCGAAGTGTTGTGATGCAAAATGTCAAGGCACGAAACGTCATGGAACCGATGGTATATCCATAAAGAAAAATTTGGAAAATGAATAAAATCCCAATCCTATTTAAAATATTGAAGAATAAAAGATCTAGCCGAGTTATACATGAAAAACTTGAGGATCAAAGTAACAGCTGTTATAACAGATTCAATTTCAACTCTAGTAGAGTTATGCATATGCCTAGATTAGAATTCAAGGCTTCGAATGACTGAAGATGCGCAGAGAAAACGAGTGTAACATTACAGAAAAAACGACTGCAACGTTAAAGTTACATTGGACAAGCTTTTCCAATGCATTGCGAATCGAAAACAAAAAAGTTAAAAAAACGGCCCTTATCGATTTTCATTCAACATTTCGCACCTTTCAAAATTATTTTCAAATATGCCGCCTTTTTAGCCCCTTTAAGGCGGGACCGTTTGAAGTAATAAAAATTCGTCCAAACTTAATTCCTCCTTTCTTCATTGGGTGACGGGGGGTGAAGGCGCTTCTTCTTGTGGGATTCAGTCATCCGAGGTGCAGTTTTGCGTGTGGTAGACACCAGATGGTCGGACTGTCAAACCTTGCGTAAAATGGTTGACTTGCTCACAGATGCGTTCGCTTCGGCACCAACAGCCGACTTTATAGAGTTCGAAGCGATCCTGCCGAAATTTGAAGTTTTACCGAAGCAAAACCACAATATAACAAGTTCAACCTGCAGGTCCTCCTACTATCTCGCTCCAAAAACTTCTTGAGCCTCCCAGGATGCTTCTTAGTCCCATTATTTTCGCGGTATTTGAGGAACTTGCTGACTACAACATTGGAACGTCCTAGCTGAACAGCTCTTGCGGAGATGCCATTGGCACGCAGAGCTTTCATCGTGTCTTGCTCGGAGGCAGGAAGCATTTTTGAGCTGGGCATTGTGTCTAAACAGCAAAAAAAAATTAAGCAAAAATGTTCAAAATCTAGGTGTTAGCATAATTATGACGCGGCATTCTCACGCATTCACATTCTCTCATTCGTCTTCCTCCGTGCACGGTTGCTCCTCGCACCGTCTCTTCCCTCGTCTGTGAGAGTCCTTTCCCGAGAAGATTTGGCGCTCCGGGATCGTAGCGCCATCATGAGCGACAGAAGAATGAGATGGAGGGACTACTTTGTCAAAGCCGTTAGTCTCCAATTCCCAAGGAAGGCAGAGAACGCTGAGGAGTGGAGTCGTCACATGTCGCAACAGATCCCATAATCGATGATGTTATATTACCGATGTGGCTTGCTGATCTTGATAAAGCGTTTAAATTGAAAAAATTGAAATTGAAATGACGCGGCAGAAAAAAACGATAATAATAATCAATGGACTTTTTTGCGTCCATTGATTACCATTATACTCGTTTCACTTCTCGGTTACGAGAATACACCCTCTATAACCTTCACTTATTACTTCATAAATGATGAGGCTTGATAGCCTTTGAACGATGCCTGCCACGCGGATTCACAGAATGTTTATCTGAGCAACACCAAAGCAACCAAACAACCAACGAACAAACTACTAGAAGAGAATGAGAAGGGTAAGAAGAGAATTCAACAACTAGTTAATTAGAAGTTCTAATTAAAGAGAAGAGAAAATAACAACTAATTAATTAGAAGTGTTAATTTACTCAACTGTGCGGCTGGAATTTAATCAGTGAACCGAACCTAGAAACCTTTGATAATGCCAACGACTTCTCTGTCTCGATCGACGTGGACGAGTTCTTCTGTCTTAATGACGAGGACGAGCGGAAGAGTTGGGGACAGCGTACCCGACTCAAACTTGGGTAATTAAACCCGTGTTCTATTGCATAGATTAAATTCCGAGCCGCACGATAATTTATAAACGCGAATTGTCCTAGACATACTCGAAAATCTATGATTTAGGAAATAATAGCATTCTTAAACTAGAGCACTGAGTTTCTCAAGGCAACTTTAGAATACTAATAGTTCGTCAAGACGAGGCTAGAATTTCTATTCTCACTTGAAATACTAAGATTTTCTTAGTACAAGGCTAGAAACTTAAATAGCAGCTATGAGAAAATGAAGAATTTTTAGAATAATTAAGTATTCTATCGAGAAAACTAAAAAATAAAAAGAAGTAGAACAAGGAACATAAATGATAAAAACGCCATTTTAGGCCAGAGAAACATCTAGAATAATGAACATGTTTAGAGAATAGGGTGCGTGCACTCGGGCCGCACTATAATTAATAATTAAGTCAGTGCACTCGGGACGAACTATAATTAAGAATTAAGTCAGTGGTAATCATGATGTTGTCTCTTCATTCTTTCATTCGTCTCCCTCCGTACGCGGTTGCTCTTCGCACCGTCTCTTTCCTCGTCTGTGAGAGTCCTTTCCCGAGAAGATTTGGCGCTCCGGGATCGTAGCGCCATCATGAGCGACAGAAGAAGAAGAGTAGCACTTCGATCGCTACTGCTTGCCTCGCTTAACCGCTCAACCGCTCAGATCCCATAATCGATGATGTTATATCTCCGATGTGGCTTGTTGATCTTGATAAAGCGTTTAAATTGAATCATGATGAATGATAACAACCATAATTACATATAAAGTTTCAAAAATACTTTCGAATAGGCCATGAAATTAACTATTAGGTATCATCAGTGGGTTTCCGAAAAAAACCTTGAAATTAGGGTGTTAGCATAATTATGACGCGGTCTGTATTTTCGACTTAATGCACATATTGAAACATCATTTCTTGAGACGTTCTTCACAATTACGGAAAAGTTTTTTCTTCTAAGTTTTCTTGAACAAAAAAATTTAAAAGATCCTACTTTCAAAAAAAAAACATACTGTATTCAGCTACTTGCTGAAAGTGCTTGCTTGCTTGCAGCAAGTAGATGCAGCTGCTTGATTAGACGAAGAAAGAAGAAAAGCTTTCTAGGAGCCAACAAGACCTGAAAAGTAAGCCGTGAGTTGATTTTGGATATCGATTGCAGCGAAAATCTCAGGAAAAAATTACTACTTTGTACAAAAAATTAAGTTTGAAAAAAAGGTGAACAGCGTATGATTCATTTCAATTAAGAGGAAATCACATGTGAAAATCGGCAAAAATTCACATGAGGGGGGGCTGTTTGGTTCTGTTTGGGGAAGAGGAGGGAAGCGCAGTTCATTTCTATTCCAAGCAAAAACTTTGGCACTTTTCTAGATCATTGTATGCTCCTCTCCCCTGCATTTTGCATGATGTTGCTCCTGTCTTTCTCTTTTTTCTCTTCCCTCTCCCTCACATAATGATCTTTCTCATCCTTCTGCCGCTTAGGCTCAATTATAGTTTATGCTAACGGGCCGTACGGCTTAGGTCGATCTTGGCGTCTTGTCTCTTTTTTCTCTGTCGCAAGATAAATATCCGTGACTCCGCACCCGAAGAGACAGAGGAGCGGAATAAACAACGGTATAGAAAAGCACCAAAACTTTTTAAGTTTTTTTAATGAATGTTGACGATTAAACAGGGGAACAACTGGTGTTGTGAGAAACTTTTTTTCAACCATAGGTTCTCACGGGGTACAAAAAACCTCCCGGCTTCCCGCCCAGGAAAGAATTTTTGTTTCTCACTTTCATAAGCTTTAATCCTATGCAGATTTATTTCCTCGTGTTTTGTTATGGTGTTTGAAAAGTTATGTAGCAATCTATTTACCATTTCATTCAAGTTGAAGAAGTTACGGTCAGAAACTCAATTGAGAAATAACTTTCAATAACACTCCGCTGTAAACTTCAATTTGTTTGATTACTCAAATGTGAATCTTAAAAAATACAATAATAAATCGAATTTATAAACAAACCCCGCCCGCGCCCCGCACGCGAAATTTTTTTGACAAATTTAGGTGACCTATGTAAAGGAAAAGAAAAGAAAGAGAACAAGTAAGAAAAAATAATTTAATAGAGCCAGGCCGTGTTTTAGGGCAGCTAAGCCGTTTCGGTGTATGGCAGCTGTATGGCTAAGCCGTACGTACTGTAAAATTTCACAAGTAAAAAGAAATTTCCGAGATAGAGGGAACAACCCGTTAAAGGCCTTTTCCCGTATCATCTTGAAGAATCTACAAACCCATTCAATTATCCATCCTTCAGTTTCAGTAATTTATTTTCCATGAGAAGCGTTTGCTTTTTTCAAATAAGCAAAGTGCGCTATATGTGATACAAGTTTAAAAAAACTTACATGCCACATGATTATTCTGCTTCATCATGATGCTTTCAAAAGATTGGCTTGGCTTTCCGAATCTCTGATTGATTAAGCCGTGGATTGACTGCAAACGCGCAGTTTGTGAATGGCGGCCGTAATCAATTCTCGTCCGCTTTCGGGCGCAACAACTTCGAGCATCGGAACCAATGCCAAACCAAGTTAAAACGTCTTCCACATAAACCATATTGGGCATTACTGCAGTTTAAGTGGCAGCGCTCGTGGGCTTCAAACGCTTCAGTTTCGAAATATTTCTTCATAGATGTTCATTTTGAGCATGAAGGACTCTGGTTCTCGCAACAAAAAAAAAAAGATTTTCAAAAAAATTTTTTGCTCTACTGCAGTTTCAGTCACCTTTAAAATCAAAAAACCAGATTTCAAAGCAAACAAACGCACTTACAAGGGAGGGGAAGGGGGAGGGGGGTTATTTTTACATTAAAAACGCTTAGGCTTAGGGAAACGTTCTAATCTACTTTAGCCGTCCAAAGATTTTTTTTCAGAAAAAGATTTTATTCATGAAAACTCCCTTCCCCCGCTATCTCCTTAGAGCCCCCTTCCCCCTTTAGGGTTTCCCTTCCCCCTCCCCCCTAGGGCCCCTACCCCCCTTTTTATTTATTTTATTTCATCTACATGTTTCAATGCAAAAACAGTTTCCAGAGAATTACTTAACAACTCATGAAGCGTGACATGATGAACATCATGTAAACAGATGAACATCATGTAAACCTTCGCTAAGGTAGGGCTCTCTTCCTCCCCCCTTCCCCCTTTAGGGCCCCCCTTGTTGTTGTCTTGCCCATAGGTCCTGTCGAGGGGAGTCCTTTTGGGATAGGTTGGTGGTGAGGATCCTTTTGAGTCCGGAGAGATTTTCTCCGTCTACATTCGCACCGCAGTCGGCGATCCTCTTGGCGAGACCCATTCGTTAACCGGAGAAGGGCAAGAGGTTATTTTACTGGCGCCTCGACTCGCCATTGAAAAGTATAGCGGAGTATCGGCTGATGTTTTGTCCGGTGGCATGCCCAGGCCGGTCCGGCATCGACCTCCTTTGACGAGCTATACTACCCAGTTTTGGTCCGCGGCGGGATTTCTCCCGCTACCTCCCAGCACGAATTCTTCGTAGGGAGGCGTCCCTCTATCCGCCACTTGAGGTCGCGCTCGATTCTGGACTGGATAATCCGGCTCCATCCGTGACAGGCTCTTAAGGCTGTAGAGTCACGAATGGCCACTGTTGCCAGTGTGTTTCGAGAGGGCCCCCCTTCCCTCTCCCCCCTCCCCCCCTAGGGCCCTACCCCCCCTTCGCTAAGGTAGGGCTCTCTTCCTCCCCTTCCCCCTTTAGGCCCCCTCCCTTCCCTGCTAAGGTAAACCCCCCTCCCCCTCCCCCCTTTCCTTTCCCCAAAATTTATAAAGATAATTTAAAAAGAAAGGAGAAGAAAAGAAAGCGAGAGAAAAAAGAATTTTATTGAGCCAGGCCGTGTTTTAGGCCAGCTGAGCCAAATCCCCTCTCCCTTCCCCCCTCCCCCCCTCTGTTAGCGCGTTTGTTTGCTGTGAAATCTGATTTTTTTCGACTTTGGGGGTGACTGAAACTGCAGTTGAGCTCGAAAACTTTTTTTTGTAAAAAAATAATTAAAAAATTTTTTTGTAAAAAAGGAAACTTTTTTTTTGCAAGAACCAGATTCCCTGATGCTCAAAATGAACATATATGAAAAAAATTGAAACCGAAGCGTTTAAAGCCCACGAGCGCTGCCACTTAAACTGCAGAAGTGCCCCATATTGATCTGTAGGCACTTTGTTTTTTCAGGGAAAGGAACTTTTCATGTTTTCCCTACCATCTTCGGAATACCTAACACGTGTTTCAAAAATTTCAAGAGGCTGAACCTATAAAAACGTGGCACTTAATTACTTCATGTGGCTCGCGCGTCGCGGCCCCTTTCGCGTCGCGGCTTTTATTTATTTTTTTCTCAGAAAGGAATTTTTTTCATGAAAACTCCCTTCCACCTTTCTCCTTAGCCCCCCCTTCCCCCTCCCCCCCCTTCCTAGGGCACCTACCCCCCCTTGCTTAGGTAGGGCCCTCTTCCTCCCCCTCCCCCCCTTTAGGCCCCCCCTCCCTTCCCTGCTAAGGTAAACCCCCCTCCCCCCTCCCCCCCTTTCCTTTCCCCAAAATTTATAAAGATAATTTAAAAAGAAAGGAGAAGAAAAGAAAGCGAGAGAAAAAAGAATTTTATTGAGCCAGGCCGTGTTTTAGGCCAGCTGAGCCAAATCCCCTCTCCCTTCCCCCCCTCCCCCCCTCTGTTAGCGCGTTTGTTTGCTGTGAAATCTGATTTTCGACTTTGGGGGTGACTGAAACTGCAGTTGAGCTCGAAAACTTTTTTTTGTAAAAAAATAATTAAAAAATTTTTTTGTAAAAAAGGAAACTTTTTTTTTGCAAGAACCAGATTCCCTGATGCTCAAAATGAACATATATGAAAAAAATTGAAACCGAAGCGTTTAAAGCCCACGAGCGCTGCCACTTAAACTGCAGAAGTGCCCATATTGATCTGTAGGCACTTTGTTTTTTCAGGGAAAGGAACTTTTCATGTTTTCCCTACCATCTTCGGAATACCTAACACGTGTTTCAAAAATTTCAAGAGGCTGAACCTATAAAAACGTGGCACTTAATTACTTCATGTGGCTCGCGCGTCGCGGCCCCCTTTCGCGTCGCGGCTTTTATTTATTTTTTTCTCAGAAAGGAATTTTTTTCATGAAAACTCCCTTCCACCTTTCTCCTTAGGCCCCCCTTCCCCCTCCCCCCCCTTCCTAGGGCACCTACCCCCCTTGCTTAGGTAGGGCCCTCTTCCTCCCCCTCCCCCCTTTAGGCCCCCCCTCCCTTCCCTGCTCAGGTAAACCCCCCTCCCCCCTTCCTTTCCCCAAAATTTATAAAGATAATTTTTTTATAAGGAAAAGAAAGAGAAAAGAAGAAAGAAAGAGAAAAAAGAAAGAAAAAATTGAGGGGCCGCGACGCAAAGGGGGCCGCGACGCGCCTACCACACGAAGTAAAAAAGTACCAAAAACGTTGGGTTCTTTTTAACTTGGGGCGCTTTACTTGGAAGAGTTTAAAAATAACTTTTTTAAAGATTATTTATACATTTTAAAAAAACGCCACATTTTTTGAACGCACCGAAAAGAGCCCCCCCCCCCAAGTAAAGCGGACCCCCCATGTTAAATTGTGCCAAACGTTATTGCATTTAGTGAGTTTGAAAAACTCGACAAAACACTCTAAAATTGCAGGGTAGATCTGCATTAAATGTTTTGACGTTCTAGATTTGTTGTATAAAATTGATGGTCACGTTGCTCGAGTGAATGATCTGTTTCTGCTCTCAAATGAGGAAGGACTCTTCACGGCATCAGATGATCGATCGGTTAAATTTTTTTCCATATTTTGTAAAATCACTGTTTGCCGTGGGAACTATTCACATTGCTACCACAATTTGTACAAATAAATGCCTCAATCGATATAGGCATTGTGTGATGTTTTATGATAACAAAAAAATTGCAAATAATTTTTGGGGGTGAAGGGGGGATTTTTTATTGTTTTCATTCCCAGCTTCTGTTACCTTGTTCTTTTTCGGTGAACGGTAAAACTGGTTAACCTTGGAACTGGTTAACCTTGAAACTGGTTAACCTTGGAACTGGTTAACCTTGGAACACTTTAGAAACCATTCACTAAATTTGTAACGTTCAAAATGTCTTGAAGGTTCGGTTGTATCTGAAACGGGATAACGGGCAGTTCTGGCCTTCGATTCACTCTTTCATGGCTGTTCCACCCACCTGTCTGTTCTATCATGAACAGACACACAGGCGAGGACAATAATTTTTTTCTTTCGTCTGTTTTAAATTAGCTTTCAAAAGTTTTTTTTTCGAAGTTCTTGTGTTACAAGTTGGTCATAAGTAACCCGTACATGTCAAAACATCTTGGAACAACCGCTTATTCAAAGATCCAGTGAAAATCATGAGATGCGAAACAAAAGTTTCTCGGTGGAAAAATAAGAGAGGTTCGGCAACAAAAATTTTGGAAACCAATAATCTCTCGCTTTTCATTATCCGGCTGTTATAAACTCACGGGCATACCCAAGACGCAGACATTAAAAAACTAGACGAAAAATTGGCTTTAAACGCTCCGGTTTCGAAAAGTTTCTTCATATGTGATCATTTTCAGCATCAGAGATTTCCGGTTCTTGAAAAAAAAATCATTTTCACATTAAAAAACGCTTAGGCTTAGTAAAATTTTACGCTAACGAGGCCTTACGGCTTAGGCGAACGAGACCCTATCAACAAAAAATGCCACTCTGCACTGTCTTGCGTCTAGTATGCCCGTGAGTATATAAGAGCCAAAATTTCTAAGGCGACCGCCCTTCCGACCCTCTCTCACTTGAAATGAATGTATCACAAATTTCACAGCTGGAAATTAAAAAAAACTTCTTTCCTCTACATGAATAAAACATTTCATTAGTCATAACTCATTATCAATCGGTTTCGTAAAGTACGATGAAGGCGGAGTGAAGTCCAGGGTGTGTGATCCGAGAAAAAAATTTTTCGAGCGCATAGATTTCATTGCTTTTTCGGGGTTTTTGAAAAGCGCATAGTTTTTTTTTATTATCCGGAGTACGGGTCAGAGAAACACCCGGGTAAAGTCTGAACAATTGGATTCGAACTTCCTGCTCTGTGAAGATGCCTCTTTTATCATGTTTGCTTCCATAATTTTAAACCATGGTGCTTTTCTTATCTGAACTGCGGCTAAATTCTATGCGCTGCACAAAAAAGCTAGTGATACAAACTCTGTTCTCATGCGTTCTCTAGTTTTTACACATGAATTCTCAGTTTAATCTTGATTATGTTATATTTGTGATAATTCAGGCTGCTGATAGGTCTTCTGAATGGAAACGTCATGGAGTATGAAGTAGCTGAAGATCTGAACAGCATGACAGAGAAGCGCCGCTTCCAGTGTCACAGTGGCCCTGTCACAAGTGTTTTTCTCGATGTGACAGCCGAACTCGTCTTTTCGTGTGCTAAGGACAAGAGTGTCATTTGGTGCTGCTCAGAGACCGCTGTTAAACGAGGTGAGCTTTGTCAAGTGTCGAGTTATCAGCAGGCCCCAGACCGCTGTTAAACGAGGTGAGCTTTGTCAAGTGTCGAGTTATTAGCAGGCCCCACCAGGCTGCTTCTTCCTACCCGCAGATACATATATGTATTTCAAGATCATGAGGGAACGACATTCCTCGAGAGAGAAGAGAGGACGAGAGTGTGTGATGTAAAGAGAGGATAAACATAGCGTTTGTATCACTAGCCTTTTTGATAGCCCACAGATTTGCGCATAGATTTCATACGCAGTGCGGGTTACAGAAACACATTGGGCCCCACTATAGCTTATCGAAAGTACTTGCAATTGTTGAGAGTCGAAAAAGACCGCTTCAGAGTGAGGGAGTCTGGAA
Organism: Allodiplogaster pararmata; assembly: GCA_964056735.1. NCBI lineage: Eukaryota > Metazoa > Nematoda > Chromadorea > Rhabditida > Diplogasteridae > Allodiplogaster > Allodiplogaster pararmata. The sequence continues at coordinate 40,160,889 of OZ057404.1, read as the reverse complement.
GAATGAGAGGGAAATTATAAGGGCAGAAAACCGAGAGTTTCCCTATATTCAAGACTCTCCCGCATAAAAACAGTAGTTATACAAGATTGTCAACAGGGGTTGTCATCATAGGTAAACTACAAACTGGCAAAAAAAATTATAGGGCGACCGACCTAGCGACTTTCTCCGTCACTCGAAATGATTGTATCAGAAAATTATCATCTAAAATTGAAAGAAAAAGAGTCTTAATTCCTTTGAATAAATAGAATATAACTCAGCATCAACCGGTTTCCAAAAGTTGAAAGTGAAACTTTCAACTTACTTTCGCGATCGACCTATTGAAAAATCAAGATATATTTTACCTATGGTTGTCATCTTTGAGTCTCATAAGCAAAGCGCTTCTGTAATCCGTACCACAGGTTTCAACTTGAGTCTCATAAGCAAAGCGCTTCTGTAATCCGTACCGCAGGTTTCAACTTGAGTCTCATAAGCAAAGCGCTTCTGTAATCCGTACCACAGGTTTCAACTTGAGTCTCATAAGCAAAGCGCTTCTGTAATCCGTACCGCAGGTTTCAACTTGAGTCTCATTAGCAAAGCGCTTCTGTAATCCGTACCACAGGTTTCAACTTGAGTCTCATAAGCAAAGCGCTTCTGTAATCCGTACCGCAGGTTTCAACTTGAGTCTCATAAGCAAAGCGCTTCTGTAATCCGTACCACAGGTTTCAACTTGAGTCTCATAAGCAAAGCGCTTCTGTAATCCGTACCGCAGGTTTCAACTTGAGTCTCATAAGCAAAGCGCTTCTGTAATCCGTACCGCAGGTTTCAACTTGAGTCTCATAAGCAAAGCGCTTCTGTAATCCGTACCACAGGTTTCAACTTGAGTCTCATAAGCAAAGCGCTTCTGTAATCCGTACCGCAGGTTTCAACTTGAGTCTCATAAGCAAAGCGCTTCTGTAATCCGTACCACAGGTTTCAACTTGAGTCTCATAAGCAAAGCGCTTCTGTAATCCGTACCGCAGGTTTCAACTTGAGTCTCATAAGCAAAGCGCTTCTGTAATCCGTACCACAGGTTTCAACTTGAGTCTCATAAGCAAAGCGCTTCTGTAATCCGTACCGCAGGTTTCAACTTGAGTCTCATAAGCAAAGCGCTTCTGTAATCCGTACCGCAGGTTTCAACTTGAGTCTCATAAGCAAAGCGCTTCTGTAATCCGTACCACAGGTTTCAACTTGAGTCTCATAAGCAAAGCGCTTCTGTAATCCGTACCGCAGGTTTCAACTTGAGTCTCATAAGCAAAGCGCTTCTGTAATCCGTACCGCAGGTTTCAACTTGAGTCTCATAAGCAAAGCGCTTCTATAATCCGTACCACAGGTTTCAACTTGAGTCTCATAAGCAAAGCGCTTCTGTAATCCGTACCGCAGGTTTCAACTTGAGTCTCATAAGCAAAGCGCTTCTGTAATCCGTACCGCAGGTTTCAACTTGAGTCTCATAAGCAAAGCGCTTCTGTAATCCGTACCACAGGTTTCAACTTGAGTCTCATAAGCAAAGCGCTTCTGTAATCCGTACCGCAGGTTTCAACTTGAGTCTCATTAGCAAAGCGCTTCTGTAATCCGTACCACAGGTTTCAACTTGAGTCTCATAAGCAAAGCGCTTTTGTAATCCGTACCGCAGGTTTCAACTTGAGCCTCATAAGCAAAGCGCTTTTGTAATCCGTACCACAGGTTTCAACTTGAGTCTCATAAGCAAAGCGCTTCTGTAATCCGTACCGCAGGTTTCAACTTGAGTCTCATAAGCAAAGCGCTTCTGTAATCCGTACCACAGGTTTCAACTTGAGTCTCATAAGCAAAGCGCTTCTGTAATCCGTACCGCAGGTTTCAACTTGAGTCTCACAAGCAAAGCGCTTCTGTAATCCGTACCACAGGTTTCAACTTGAGTCTCATAAGCAAAGCGCTTCTGTAATCCGTACCGCAGGTTTCAACTTGAGTCTCATAAGCAAAGCGCTTCTGTAATCCGTACCACAGGTTTCAACTTGAGTCTCATAAGCAATGCGCTTCTGTAATCCGTACCGCAGGTTTCAACTTGAGTCTCATAAGCAAAGCGCTTCTGTAATCCGTACCACAGGTTTCAACTTGAGTCTCATAAGCAAAGCGCTTCTGTAATCCGTACCGCAGGTTTCAACTTGAGTCTCATAAGCAAAGCGCTTCTGTAATCCGTACCGCAGGTTTCAACTTGAGTCTCATAAGCAAAGCGCTTCTGTAATCCGTACCACAGGTTTCAACTTGAGTCTCATAAGCAAAGCGCTTCTGTAATCCGTACCGCAGGTTTCAACTTGAGTCTCATAAGCAAAGCGCTTCTGTAATCCGTACCGCAGGTTTCAACTTGAGTCTCATAAGCAAAGCGCTTCTGTAATCCGTACCGCAGGTTTCAACTTGAGTCTCATAAGCAAAGCGCTTCTGTAATCCGTACCACAGGTTTCAACTTGAGTCTCATAAGCAAAGCGCTTCTGTAATCCGTACCGCAGGTTTCAACTTGAGTCTCATAAGCAAAGCGCTTCTGTAATCCGTACCGCAGGTTTCAACTTGAGTCTCATAAGCAAAGCGCTTCTGTAATCCGTACTACAGGTTTCAACTTGAGTCTCATAAGCAAAGCGCTTCTGTAATCCGTACCGCAGGTTTCAACTTGAGTCTCATAAGCAAAGCGCTTCTGTAATCCGTACCGCAGGTTTCAACTTGAGTCTCATAAGCAAAGCGCTTCTGTAATCCGTACCGCAAGTTTCAACTTGAGTCTCATAAGCAAAGCGCTTCTGTAATCCGTACCGCAGGTTTTAACTTGCCACGTGCGCGTGTTTTTTTCCACTTGTGCGCAAACGTTCTGTCAAACTATCGCACCAGCGGGCTACACTATTATTTACAAAAAAATTTTTGTTAGCGTTTAAGTGGAAACATGTTCGCGCAGGGTTCCTCCCATTTTTAACACTGGCATGAATGTAACCCGTTTGAACAGATACAGTATCATGAGAAAGAACACACCCTCTCTAATTTTCTGTGTGATAACAGAAGCCTTTATGCTGTGATTTTTTAATGCTTTTCTCAACCTTCCGTTCTGTGAGATTTTCTTTTTCTGGGATTCGGTTTTAGTTCAATCCAGGGGTTAAATGGAGCCGCCCAATTTGGGTTTACATGTATCCGCCGCTCAAAGTTTGGAGGAAAAAAAAGAGGGGATGAAGGAAAAGGGTGAGAAAAGAGAGGGAGTTTTTTGTCAATAGTGGGTGTACATGTATCCGCTGACGGGACCGATCCGGTAACTATTTAACCCCTGGTTCAATCTCGAGTTCACTTCTTTTCGGGGTTGAGGGGCGGATACGTAGATACTCCCATTTGGCACGACACATAATATCCCTGTCTCCGATGTTTGCCGTTCCCTCTTAATGAGTCTTGTTTCTCTGTATGGTTTTTGGGTGGGTGGTGAGAGAGTCGGCCTTTATATATGGCCTGGGTGGGTGGTGAGAAAAAGCCTCACGAGTCGGCCTGTATATATATGGCCTGGGTGGGTGGTGAGAGAAAGCCTCACGAGTCGGCCTGTATATATATATGGCCTGGGTGGGTGGTGAGAGAAAGCCTCACGAGTCGGCCTGTATATATATGGCCTGGGTGGGTGGTGAGAGAAAGCCTCACGAGTCGGCCTGTATATATATGGCCTGGGTGGGTGGTGAGAGAAAGCCTCACGAGTCGGCCTGTATATATATGGCCTGGGTGGGTGGTGAGAGAAAGCCTCACGAGTCGGCCTGTATATATGGCCTGGGTGGGTGGTGAGAGAAAGCCTCACGAGTCGGCCTGTATATATATGGCCTGGGTGGGTGGTGAGAGAAAGCCTCACGAGTCGGCCTGTATATATATGGCCTGGGTGGGTGGTGAGAGAAAGCCTCACGAGTCGGCCTGTATATATATGGCCTGGGTGGGTGGTGAGAGAAAGCCTCACGAGTCGGCCTGTATATATATGGCCTGGGTGGGTGGTGAGAGAAAGCCTCACGAGTCGGCCTGTATATATATGGCCTGGGTGGGTGGTGAGAGAAAGCCTCACGAGTCGGCCTGTATATATGGCCTGGGTGGGTGGTGAGAGAAAGCCTCACGAGTCGGCCTGTATATATATGGCCTGGGTGGGTGGTGAGAGAAAGCCTCACGAGTCGGCCTGTATATATATGGCCAGTATAGCTCGTCAAAGGAGGGCGATGCCGGACCGGCCTGGGCATGCCACCGGACAAAACATCAGCCAATACTCCGCTATACTTTTCAATGGCGAGTCGAGGCGCCAGTAAAATGACCTCTAGCCCTTCTCCGGTTAACGAATGGGTCTCGCCAAGAGGATCGCCGACTGCGGTGCGAGTGTAGACGGAGAAACTCTCTCCGGACTCAAAAGGATCCTCACCACCAACCTATCCCAAAAGGACTCCCCTCGACAGGACCTATGGGCAAGACAACAACAACAACATATATGGCCTGGGTGGGTGGTGAGAGAAAGCCTCACGAGTCGGCCTGTATATATATGGCCTGGGTGGGTGGTGAGAGAAAGCCTCACGAGTCGGCCTGTATATATATGGCCTGGGTGGGTGGTTAGAGAAAGCCTCACGAGTCGGCCTGTATATATATGGCCTGGGTGGGTGGTGAGAGAAAGCCTCACGAGTCGGCCTGTATATATATGGCCTGGGTGGGTGGTGAGAGAAAGCCTCACGAGTCGGCCTGTATATATGGCCTGGGTGGGTGGTGAGAGAAAGCCTCACGAGTCGGCCTGTATATATATGGCCTGGGTGGGTGGTGAGAGAAAGCCTCACGAGTCGGCCTGTATATATATGGCCTGGGTGGGTGGTGAGAGAAAGCCTCACGAGTCGGCCTGTATATATATGGCCTGGGTGGGTGGTGAGAGAAAGCCTCACGAGTCGGCCTGTATATATATGGCCTGGGTGGGGGGTGAGAGAAAGCCTCACGAGTCGGCCTGTATATATGGCCTGGGTGGGTGGTGAGAGAAAGCCTCACGAGTCGGCCTGTATATATATGGCCTGGGTGGGTGGTGAGAGAAAGCCTCACGAGTCGGCCTGTATATATGGCCTGGGTGGGTGGTGAGAGAAAGCCTCACGAGTCGGCCTGTATATACAGTGCGCGTCATGATTATGCTAACACCCTATTTTTCAAGGTTTTTCGGAAAAATGAAAAAGACTGCAAGCTGTAAGATATATTAATAGTTCAATACTGTTTCAGAGTCAATGTCTCCAAATTTGGTGTTAATTGATCGACAAATAAGTTTTTTCACAATCTTTTATTGATTTCCGACCGCGTCATAATTATGATAACACCGGATTTTCACATCAATAACAGCACAGAAACGTTTTTTAGCTCTATTTTAGTAAGCGATTGGCCCACCAGATGACTTTATGACACTGAACACACGATTTGGCATTGAATCAACTAGGTCATGAAGCGTCTATGGACTGAGAGACTGCCAGGAGTTAGCTATCGCGTCTTAGAGCTCTTGTACACTATAGAATTTTTTTTCCATTTGCATAGATCTGACCCACAACGATGCCCCAGAGATTCTCGATAGGAATTCAGTCAGGACTGCATGCCGGCCAATCCATGACATCGATTCGCTTAGACGCGAACCAAGCATTTGTCGAATTGCTCACGTAAATGGCGGCGTTGTCCTGCTGAAAGGTGTAATGTGCACGACCACGCTGCCGCAGGAATGGAACCAAATGAGTGCGTAGAAGCTGCTGATAGTCGCCTGAGTTCATAGGAGTCGAAATAAAATCTAGAGCGACCGTGCCGTTGTCACAGAACGCACCCCAAACCATGACGGTATCATCCCCGAAATTGCGTTTCGAGAAATATAGGGATCTTTGAGTATATCTCGCCAGTAGTGCGAGAATCCATCGGGCCCGTCCAAATTGAACTTTTTATCGTCCGAAAAAAACCACCTGAAAGGTTATTAATTACTAAACTTACCGAAGAAAAAATAATAAAAATTAGACCTTTTTCCAGTTTCGTATCATGTTTTCCCTTGCGAAATCAAGGCGCTTCTTCTTGTGGGATTCAGTCATCCGAGGCACAGTTTTGCGTGTGGCGGGCACCAGATGGTCGAACTGTCGAATCGTGCGTAAAATGGTTGACTTGCTCACAGATGCGTTCGCTTCAGCACCGATTTTAGCAGCCGACTTCATAGAGTTCGAAGCAATCCTTCAGAAATTTGAAATTTTACTGAAGCAAAACATCAATATAACAAGTTCTACCTGCAGATCCTCCTCCTATCTCGCTTCGACAACTTCTTGGGCCTCCCTGGATGCTTCTTAGTCCCATAATTGTCGGGTCTTTGAGGAACTTGCTGACTACAACATTGGAACGTCCTAGATGAACAGCAATTCTTCTTGCGGAGATGCCATTGGCACGCAAGGCTTTTATCGTGTCTTGCTCGGAGGCAGAAAGCATTTTCGAGCTGGGCATAATGTCTAAGCAGCAAAAAAATTAAGCAAACATGTTCAAAATCTGGGTGTTATCATAATTATGACGCGGTCGGAAATCAATAAAAGATTGTGAAAAAACTTATTTGTCGATCAATTAACACCAAATTCGGAGACATTGACTCTGAAACAGTATTGAACTATTGATATATCTTACAGCTTGCAGTCTTTTTCATTTTTCCGAAAAACCTTGAAAAATAGGGTGTTAGCATAATCATGACGCGCACTGTATATGGCCTGGGTGGGTGGTGAGAGAAAGCCTCACGAGTCGGCCTGTATATATATGGCCTGGGTGGGTGGTGAGAGAAAGCCTCATGAGTCGGCCTGTATATATATGGCCTGGGTGGGTGGTGAGAGAAAGCCTCACGAGTCGGCCTGTATATATATGGCCTGGGTGGGTGGTGAGAGAAAGCCTCACGAGTCGGCCTGTATATATATGGCCTGGGTGGGTGGTGAGAGAAAGCCTCACGAGTCGGCCTGTATATATATGGCCTGGGTGGGTGGTGAGAGAAAGCCTCACGAGTCGGCCTGTATATATATGGCCTGGGTGGGTGGTGAGAGAAAGCCTCACGAGTCGGCTTGTATATATATGGCCTGGGTGGGTGGTGAGAGAAAGCCTCACGAGTCGGCCTGTATATATATGGCCTGGGTGGGTGGTGAGAGAAAGCCTCACGGACGGCCTGTATATATGGCCTGGGTGGGTGGTGAGAGAAAGCCTCACGAGTCGGCCTGTATATATGGCCTGGGTGGGTGGTGAGAGAAAGCCTCACGGACGGCCTGTATATATGGCCTGGGTGGGTGGTGAGAGAAAGCCTCACGAGTCGGCCTGTATATATATGGCCTGGGTGGGTGGTGAGAGAAAGCCTCACGAGTCGGCCTGTATATATATGGCCTGGGTGGGTGGTGAGAGAAAGCCTCACGGACGGCCTGTATATATGGCCTGGGTGGGTGGTGAGAGAAAGCCTCACGAGTCGGCCTGTATATATATGGCCTGGGTGGGTGGTGAGAGAAAGCCTCACGAGTCGGCCTGTATATATATGGCCTGGGTGGGTGGTGAGAGAAAGCCTCACGAGTCGGCCTGTATACATATATATGGCCTGGGTGGGTGGTGAGAGAAAGCCTCATGAGTCGGCCTGTATATATATGGCCTTGGTGGGTGGTGAGAGAAAGCCTCACGAGTCGGCCTGTATATATATGGCCTGGGTGGGTGGTGAGAGAAAGCCTCACGAGTCGGCCTGTATATATATATGGCCTGGGTGGGTGGTGAGAGAAAGCCTCACGAGTCGGCCTGTATATATATGGCCTTGGTGGGTGGTGAGAGAAAGCCTCACGAGTCGGCCTGTATATATATGGCCTGGGTGGGTGGTGAGAGAAAGCCTCACGAGTCGGCCTGTATATATATATGGCCTGGGTGGGTGGTGAGAGAAAGCCTCACGAGTCGGCCTGTATATATATGGCCTGGGTGGGTGGTGAGAGAAAGCCTCACGAGTCGGCCTGTATATATATGGCCTGGGTGGGTGGTGAGAGAAAGCCTCACGAGTCGGCCTGTATATATATGGCCTGGGTGGGTGGTGAGAGAAAGCCTCACGAGTCGGCCTGTATATATATGGCCTGGGTGGGTGGTGAGAGAAAGCCTCACGAGTCGGCCTGTATATATATGGCCTGGGTGGGTGGTGAGAGAAAGCCTCACGAGTCGGCCTGTATATATATGGCCGACAGTGTATGATGCCTGAATGTAGGAAATATCTAGAGAATTCTGTAGAATTCCATATTTTTTATCATTGTGATATACTGTGGATCATTTTAACGAATCTTGTAAATTTAATGATGTATGTGAATATGGATAAACTTATGGAATTCGAACAGAATGACTGTTACAGTAATATATTTAAACTCGACCATGTCCAAAGTAATACATAAATTGGATTCATCTCAGGTAGTTTTCTGTGTGAGAACAGCTGCACTGCAATGCTTGTCCATCTCCCGTTCGTCTTTGTTGCTGATCAAGGGGGAAATGTGACGGTCTTGCGACTCAACGGAACCTCCGCTCAACTTGTCAGCAAGTTGTCGGCCCACACTGGTTAGCTCACGTTGATGAGTGCGTCCGAAAAGAAGACAGAGACCTCCTGAAAGTTTTTGTTTTGAAAGAGACATCTACTATGATGGGTAGAATACGTTTCAAGCATAAAATTTCCATGGATCATGTTTCATCAAAGGAATGTGAAACAAGGGGGCTGCCGACATATGATGGTACGTAACTATTTAACCCCTTAGGGATATTCTCTAGTTGGTACGTAACTATTCAACCCCTTAGGGTTATTCTCTAGATGGTACGTAACAATTTAACCCCTTAAGGTTATTCTCTAGATGGTACGTAACTATTCAACCCCTTCGGGTTATTTTCTATATGGTGCGTACTTATTTATTTTTTTTTATAACCTTTTTTTTTAATTTTATTTTTTTTTTTTATAACGTACTATTTCTATAATAACCCGAAGGGGTTAACCCCTTCGGGTTATTCTATATAACTTATCCCTGAAGAATTTCTTTGCACTTCAATTCAAACGCTTTGTTCTCGATGTCATGGGATGTAAAGCGCCATTGATTCGAACAACTTCAGCTTCTTATCAGTTTGTTGATGTTGAGAAGGAGAACATAGAATGTAGACTGGCGTATCGATTATGGTTTGAACTTATACGACGATTGAATGATTACACTGTTACAATTACACTGTTTACAGGAATGGTGACGTCATTGGCCTGGGATTCGGTAAAAGAGCATCTTTTCTCTGGTTCTGCCGATCACTTGGTCATACTATGGGACATTGGTGGCAAAAAAGGAAAGGCTTACGAGCTCAAGTAAGTGCTTGGTTCATTTCACAATTATTCAAATGAACATTTTGATGAGAGAGATTGGGAGTAAACGGAAAACGAGTTCAGTTGCCACGAATGATGGGAAGAGCAGAACCTCTCTCTGTCTCGCGAATTCCCATTCGAGTGATTCATTATTTTGACCCGAACACCTCAAAATAGGGATGGGGATATTGAGAAGGTGTCTTGACATCATTTATGAGGTTTTTATAGATAGCAAGTTGTCGCACCTACAGTTTTGTACACATTTGTACACTTCTTTTGATCCACGTTTCTCTGACCCGCACTGCGGGTAAAAAAATCTATGCGCTGTCCAGAAACCCCGATAAATATTTGAATCTATGCGCTTGAAAAAATTTTCTCGGATTTTTCGTAGGGAAAGTCCAAATCATTGAAAAAATAGAATTTTGAATTCTGAAGTTTTGAAAATCTATGCGCTCCAAAAATGTTGTGCGTATGCTAAGAAACAACCTGCTCTGGAGTGTTCTGTTGCGGCCACCAAGCTTTTTTAATTTTTTCGGTCGCCTGCCCGTCCCACAGAATTTTTTTGAAGCTAAAGAAAATATAACAGAAAATGATTTTTTAAAAAAGTAAATGTTAGTAATTGAACAAAATGTCGAATTTTAAACTCTGGCCCTCGCTACGCGAAATAAAAGATAAACTGACTCCGTAAAACAGAACAAACATTTTTGGCTTCCCCCTCCACTCTTCCCTGTCCTGCCACCAAGGTCACCTGCCCGTCTATGTCATTGTGGAAAGGGTCTCAAGGTTGACTTTTTCACGGAAAGATTAACACGAACCTTGGAGTAAATTTTTGGACGAATCTAACTCTCACCACTACAACATATACACAACAGCAGGATAGGCTAGTTCATTAAAGGTCTTGTCCAACCGTTGAAAGTTTAGAAAGAACGACCGCTCATCGAGCGGGGGAGTCTGGAATAATGAGAAACGAGTTAAAGGTAAAGAGCGGAGAAGGGATAGCTAATCATTATTCCTGACTCCATCGCTCAAAGAACGGTCTTTTTTTTAAATCTCAACATTTCTTTTTAATTTTTTTAAATTGAACTATGAAGAGCAGTGACCAGCAATGACTTAGGGGAAAAACTTACTAATGGATTCTCATCGTGCATCTGAAAATGCAGCAGTAGCACTTCGAAAGCTGGAATATTCAAATTCCTTTCTCACCATAGGAGACCTTGTAAGGCCACCTCTTACACGGAATAATAGAATGGAGAAGGGAAGACTTGGGAAGAAAACATAATTATTTAATCATCTTCGACATTGATTATTTCTGTTGACAACAGAAAGTTTGGTGAGGCTATGAGGTCAGAAGTTTATGTCTTCTATACTTGCAATAAAACCCAAAAAGGCACTGAAAAGTGATTTTGTTGAAATATGAGAGATTTGAGGGTCATTGAATGGAAACAAAGTTCCGCCTGAACTTCATAAAATTAGCTCGCCAACAGACGGCTTGACTGAAATCATTTGAAACTCTTCCGCGAGAGAAGAAAAGTTTGAGAAATATTCATCTGAAAGGTTTTCAATTGCTGGAAACCTAATAACTGAAAAAAAGATTTATATCAATGTCAACGAATATCAATGAATGAAAAATGACAAAACTACTGACTCAAAATTCATGTTTCATGTCCAGTTATACTTCATTTTGAACTAATTTCAAATGTCACTGCTGGGATGTTAAGAAGCAGTAGGCAGAGTGATATTGATCTAAGCACTTGGTTGTTGTTGTTGTTGTCTTGCCCATAGGTCCTGTCGAGGGGATTCCTTTTGGGATAAGTTGGTGGTGAGGATCCTTTTGAGTCCGGAGATATTTTCTCCGTCTACACTCGCACCGCAGTCGGCGATCCTCTTGGCGAGACCCATTCGTTAACCGGAGAAGGGCAAGAGGTTATTTTACTGGCGCCTCGACTCGCCATTGAAAAGTATAGCGGAGTATCGGCTGATGTTTTGTCAGGTGGCATGCCCAGGCCGGTCCGGCATCGCCCTCCTTTGACGAGCTATACTACCCAGTTTTGGTCCGCGGCGGGATTTCTCCCGCTACCTCCCAGCACGAATTCTTCGTAGGGAGGCGTCCCTCTATCCGCCACCTGAGGTCGCGCTCGATTCTGGACTGGATGATCCGGCTCCATCCGTGACAGGCTTTTAAGGCTGTAGGGTCACGAATGGCCACTGTTGCCAGTGTGTTTCGAGTAGACGACAAGCACTTGGTCGAGTGGCTGTCGAACTTGGTACACTTTGCCTAATTGACGCGCACACTACCATTATGCGACGCGCGACTTCAATGGTTTCCATATTAAGCCTAAAGTTGAGTGAGTACTGTGTTAAGTAGCCACTCTTCACGGGTGACTTCCCTGGCGGTTGGCTTCTCTAAGCGAAGGCTTTTCTCGGCTGATGATGCAGGAAGACTGGTCATTTTTACTTCATACTTTTTGTCGGAATACAGTTGTGTTTTTAAAGTTTTTGTTTTTTTTTATATCGTTCCCGGTTGGTTCTACAAAATATTTTTCTAATGTGAACTAATTCATATTGTAGAGTTTCTGATTCTATGAGTTTTATTTCATTCATACAAAAAATAAGTTGTCTTAATGATGATTTCTGATGTATTTCTGTTGTTTTTTTAAACATTTATTTTTCCTAGCGTTCTCCCTTTCAACGGAAAATTTCAGTTTTAGTTAGTGGAATTGATGAAGCTGTTGATTATAGGTGTGCTGGGACTTGGGCGTGGAAAGAGTGGAGAGCCCTGCCTGGCAAACGGCTGACAATTGCCAATTGTGTGAGGCGCCCTTCTTCTGGAATGTCACTGCTATGTGGCAAAGAAAGGTAAATTTATCTCAATCAATTTGTTTTCATCTCTCTTTCGTTCTCTTTCATATTTTACTTCTATTTGTCTCTTTCTCCGCCCATAATTCACCAGCACTTTTGATATTTCTCGAGAAACGGTCGTTCTTCGAGCTATGGAGTCTAGAATGATGAATAGCTTCCCCTTCTCCGCTCTTTACCTTTAGCTTGCTCCGCATTATTCCAGACTCCCTTGCTTGAATAACAGGCGTTCTTCATAACTTACAAAAGTTGTAGGCAAACAAGCCAGACAAAAGTGTTTGTCATGACAGGTGGTTGGTCTGCGACAGCATCATTGCCGAACATGCGGCCAGGCTGTGTGTGATGAATGCTGCAAGAATAGAACGGTATTCCCGCCAATGGGCTTTGAAATGCCCGTTAGAATATGCAAGACTTGCCATTCGAGAATGGAGGCAGAGCCCGACAAGTTTGAGTCAGTTCTCTTCTCTCTCTTTATCTCTTAATTGAAAACTTGAAATCTCTATTTTTGTTTCTTGCACCACAATAGTCGGAAATGATCAATCTAGCATCGAAAACCTGAATGGACGTTGACCCATGAAATAATTATGAATGAAAGTGAGCGTATGGGATATAAGTATGCTCTGATGACCCACTGGAAACGTTCTTTCCTACAAAAGATGCAGTTCAATTCGGGCAAGAAGTAAGCGAAAGGGCAATCGAACGTCTGTTGAATGCCGGGAATTTAACAGGTTTCATAAGAGGACACAGACTCGTCGTATGAAATAAATTTGTCGAGAGATGAGGGTCACGTAAGGGACTCACTAGAAAATGGAAAAAGGGACCCGCGAGATTTTGAAAGGAAGGCTTGATATCGGAAGGGAGGACGGGCATTACACTATTATCACCATTGGGAAGTTTTGTTTGGAGGTCCATTGGGTCCGACGCCATGTAGCGTCGTCCACAGTCGCACCGCGTGTAGGTGACCTCCGTCGCGACCTAGAAAAAACACCCTTCTTGCAACCTTCTTGTAGAAAAACACCCTTCTTGCAACCTACAAAACAATGACCAGATCCGTTCTCAACTACGCCGCACCAATTTACTCCCCTCAATTGGCCGAAACGAACTGGAAAAAACTACAGGCAAACCAAAATAGAGCAATTCGGATCGCAACAGGAAACCTAGCAATGGCCGGCACAGAGCACTTAGCTCTAGAAAGCGAAATGTTACCCATAAAGGAGCACAACACGATGCTTACCAAGCAATTCGTTGCAAGAGCAAGACTCCTCCCAAACCACCCCTCCCATCGTCGATGCATGGAACCCAAACCACCTAGAACTATTCGTAAACATGCCAAGGACTTAGAAATTATGCTAGTAGACAGTGATCAGAAAGCCGCACTTAAAAGAATACATACTGAAACTGTTAGAAATTTCATTAGATCTTGCTCACCTAACCCAGTTCTAGGTAAGAAACCTCCCAGAATCCATAAATCAACGAATCAACTTCCCAGGGAACAACAAATAACATTATCGCAACTACGTAGTGGCTATGCAAGTTCCCTTAACAGCTACCTACACAGAATAGGAGCTGCCCTATCACCTCTTTGCCCAAAATGTTTAGAAGAGCCACATACAACTAGTCATTTATTCTCGTGTCGCTGTGACCACACACTTTTAAGAAGTATAGATTTGTGGAATAGCCCGACGTCTGTTGTTAAGTTCTTATACCAGTGATTCCTTTCTCTCTCTCAAAAAAAAAAAAAAAAAAAAAAAAAAAAAAAAAAAGGGGAAAAAAAAAAAAAAAAAAAAAAAAATAAAAAAAAAAAAAAAATATAAAAAAATAAAAAATAAAAAAAAAAAAAACAAAAAAAAAAAAATAAAATAAAAAAAAAAAAATAAATAAATAAAAAAAAAAAAAAAATAAATAAATAAATAAATAAATAAACCCCGAGAGAGAAAGAGAAATAATGTAATTAGATAAATGATGTAAGTAAGGTTATTGTTTTCTGAGCCATGTCAGAGAAGACCTCGTCTACCCAGCCGGAGACCTACGGCGGGCAATCTACAACAACAACAACACTATTATCACGTAAGGGACTCACTAGAAAATGGAAAAAGGGACCCGCGAGATTTTGAAAGGAAGGCTTGATATCGGAAGGGAGGACGGGCATTACACTATTATCACGTAAGGGACTCACTAGAAAATGGAAAAAGGGACCCGCGAGATTTTGAAAGGAAGGCTTGATATCGGAAGGGAGGACGGGCATTACACTATTATAATAATCACAGCTCAACAAATGTACCTGTAAATTTTTGAAAACTACCGTAAGTCGCAAATAATAAGATGCGAGCTAGAGGTGAAATGTTGTATGGTCCTTGAAATGTGCGTGTGTAGCTCAGTGGGTAAGAGCATCGCCCGGAAAGCGAAGGTCGCGGGTTCGGTTCCCGTCACACCACATGATTTTTGCACAAGTTTCTGCGAACAATCCGCTCCTCTGGTCGGTATAAAAATCCGTTGCTTGAGATCAACGAGGAGTAGGGGGTATACTCTTATTTACAGAAAAGAGAATTTTTCATCAATTTTTTTTCACTTTCCCGCTCAGATAAAAGTGGTTCTTCCAAATTTTCAACAGTGCTGGGTTTGATGGATGTACTTCCAGTTTGACTCCGCTGGCTGTTAAGAGTGAATTGCGGTCGGGGGTTACAGCGATGCACTTGGATGAAGGACACGGCTGGCTTGCTACTGCAGCTCACAACACTTGTATCATGATATGGGATGTGAAAGAACTCCTCTGACCCCTCCCCCCTTTCCACCTCCTTCCTATAATACTGTAATGCATTCCTTGTCATACTGTACATCATCATGTCAAACTGTAATAAATGTTTGTAATGTAACCAAACCACATTGTAATACTAATCCCGATGATCAAATCTCTTGTTCACTTCAGTTTTATGGTTCTGTTTTAGGCGCTTGCTAGGAAGTGTAGCGAAAAGGTTTGACTTTTGTCATGACATGGATCTTTGATGAAGTTCTCTGTTTACACCTGATATGATTTATTCGTAGAGAGAAAAGTACAAATTTGTGATTTTAAAAACAAATTTATTTGTGGATATAGAATTGCTGGCATAGATTGCATGAATTTCTTACTGGAGGAAGAAACGAGTCGTGTTTTAAAATTTGCGATGCGGAGGAAGTCTCGCACTGTGAGGAGGCCTTGCCGAGTTGTATTAGTATTTTGTATTAGTATTAGACATTAGTACCGACATTAGTACCGACACAAAAATGTATTAGACGATGTGGACTCAAAGTTGAGAGAAGATACAGTAAAATTCTGATTTTTTGAAGACGTAAATCAGCGAAAACTTATGTTTTTGTTAAATGTTTTACCATTGCTCAGATTTTCAGTTAATCATGTATGCTTTTGGTTAATGAAAGGTAAGGCAGTGTTGGTTGTGGGAAGGATGCTGATGATCCCTCGTTATCAATCGCCTCAAGGCAGTGTTGGTTGTGGGAAGGATGTTGATGATCCCTCGTTATCAATCGCCTCAAGGCAGTGTTGGTTGTGGGAAGGATGTTGATGATCCCTCGTTATCAATCGCCTCAAGGCAGTGTTGGTTGTGGGAAGGATGCTGATGATCCCTCGTTATCAATCGCCTCAAGGCAGTGTTGGTTGTGGGAAGGATGTTGATGATCCCTCGTTATCAATCGCCTCAAGGCAGTGTTGGTTGTGGGAAGGATGCTGATGATCCCTCGTTATCAATCGCCTCAAGGCAGTGTTGGTTGTGGGAAGGATGCTGATGATCCCTCGTTATCAATCGCCTCAAGGCAGTGTTGGTTGTGGGAAGGATGCTGATGATCCCTCGTTATCAATCGCCTCAAGGCAGTGTTGGTTGTGGGAAGGATGCTGATGATCCCTCGTTATCAATCGCCTCAAGGCAGTGTTGGTTGTGGGAAGGATGTTGATGATCCCTCGTTATCAATCGCCTCAAGGCAGTGTTGGTTGTGGGAAGGATGTTGATGATCCCTCGTTATCAATCGCCTCAAGGCAGTGTTGGTTGTGGGAAGGATGCTGATGATCCCTCGTTATCAATCGCCTCAAGGCAGTGTTGGTTGTGGGAAGGATGTTGATGATCCCTCGTTATCAATCGCCTCAAGGCAGTGTTGGTTGTGGGAAGGATGCTGATGATCCCTCGTTATCAATCGCCTCAAGGCAGTGTTGGTTGTGGGAAGGATGCTGATGATCCCTCGTTATCAATCGCCTCAAGGCAGTGTTGGTTGTGGGAAGGATGCTGATGATCCCTCGTTATCAATCGCCTCAAGGCAGTGTTGGTTGTGGGAAGGATGCTGATGATCCCTCGTTATCAATCGCCTCAAGGCAGTGTTGGTTGTGGGAAGGATGTTGATGATCCCTCGTTATCAATCGCCTCAAGGCAGTGTTGGTTGTGGGAAGGATGCTGATGATCCCTCGTTATCAATCGCCTCAAGGCAGTGTTGGTTGTGGGAAGGATGCTGATGATCCCTCGTTATCAATCGCCTCAAGGCAGTGTTGGTTGTGGGAAGGATGCTGATGATCCCTCGTTATCAATCGCCTCAAGGCAGTGTTGGTTGTGGGAAGGATGCTGATGATCCCTTGTTATCAATCGCCTCAAGGCAGTGTTGGTTGTGGGAAGGATGCTGATGATCCCTCGTTATCAATCGCCTCAAGGCAGTGTTGGTTGTGGGAAGGATGTTGATGATCCCTCGTTATATATATTTTATCTACACTTGTCAGTGCAAAAACAAACATTCAAAAACCACAGATAACAATGGTGTCTTTAAGAAGCAAAGAAAAAAAAAAGAAAAGAAATCTAAGACAATTCTTGTAACAATTTATTACAGAGCGCGTCATAGTGTCTAATAATTACATCCATAATGTTTTGATTTTGTCTAATAATAGTGTCTAATAATAGTGTCTAATAATTTTGTCTAATAATAGTGTCTAACAATAGTGTCTAATAATTACATCCATAATTATCAATCGCCTCAAGGCAGTGTTGGTTGTGGGAAGGATGCTGATGATCCCTCGTTATCAATCGCCTCAAGGCAGTGTTGGTTGTGGGAAGGATGTTGATGATCCCTCGTTATCAATCGCCTCAAGGCAGTGTTGGTTGTGGGAAGGATGCTGATGATCCCTCGTTATCAATCGCCTCAAGGCAGTGTTGGTTGTGGGAAGGATGCTGATGATCCCTCGTTATCAATCGCCTCAAGGCAGTGTTGGTTGTGGGAAGGATGCTGATGATCCCTCGTTATCAATCGCCTCAAGGCAGTGTTGGTTGTGGGAAGGATGTTGATGATCCCTCGTTATCAATCGCCTCAAGGCAGTGTTGGTTGTGGGAAGGATGCTGATGATCCCTCGTTATCAATCGCCTCAAGGCAGTGTTGGTTGTGGGAAGGATGTTGATGATCCCTCGTTATCAATCGCCTCAAGGCAGTGTTGGTTGTGGGAAGGATGCTGATGATCCCTCGTTATCAATCGCCTCAAGGCAGTGTTGGTTGTGGGAAGGATGTTGATGATCCCTCGTTATCAATCGCCTCAAGGCAGTGTTGGTTGTGGGAAGGATGTTGATGATCCCTCGTTATCAATCGCCTCAAGGCAGTGTTGGTTGTGGGAAGGATGCTGATGATCCCTCGTTATCAATCGCCTCAAGGCAGTGTTGGTTGTGGGAAGGATGTTGATGATCCCTCGTTATCAATCGCCTCAAGGCAGTGTTGGTTGTGGGAAGGATGTTGATGATCCCTCGTTATTAATCGCCTCAAGGCAGTGTTGGTTGTGGGAAGGATGCTGATGATCCCTCGTTATCAATCGCCTCAAGGCAGTGTTGGTTGTGGGAAGGATGCTGATGATCCCTCGTTATCAGTCGCCTCAAGGCAGTGTTGGTTGTGGGAAGGATGCTGATGATCCCTCGTTATCAGTCGCCTCAAGGCAGTGTTGGTTGTGGGAAGGATGCTGATGATCCCTCGTTATCAATCGCCTCAAGGCAGTGTTGGTTGTGGGAAGGATGCTGATGATCCCTCGTTATCAGTCGCCTCAAGGCAGTGTTGGTTGTGGGAAGGATGCTGATGATCCCTCGTTATCAGTCGCCTCAAGGCAGTGTTGGTTGTGGGAAGGATGTTGATGATCCCTCGTTATCAATCGCCTCAAGGCAGTGTTGGTTGTGGGAAGGATGCTGATGATCCCTCGTTATCAATCGCCTCAAGGCAGTGTTGGTTGTGGGAAGGATGCTGATGATCCCTCGTTATCAGTCGCCTCAAGGCAGTGTTGGTTGTGGGAAGGATGTTGATGATCCCTCGTTATCAATCGCCTCAAGGCAGTGTTGGTTGTGGGAAGGATGCTGATGATCCCTCGTTATCAATCGCCTCAAGGCAGTGTTGGTTGTGGGAAGGATGCTGATGATCCCTCGTTATCAGTCGCCTCAAGGCAGTGTTGGTTGTGGGAAGGATGCTGATGATCCCTCGTTATCAGTCGCCTCAAGGCAGTGTTGGTTGTGGGAAGGATGCTGATGATCCCTCGTTATCAATCGCCTCAAGGCAGTGTTGGTTGTGGGAAGGATGCTGATGATCCCTCGTTATCAGTCGCCTCAAGGCAGTGTTGGTTGTGGGAAGGATGCTGATGATCCCTCGTTATCAGTCGCCTCAAGGCAGTGTTGGTTGTGGGAAGGATGTTGATGATCCCTCGTTATCAATCGCCTCAAGGCAGTGTTGGTTGTGGGAAGGATGCTGATGATCCCTCGTTATCAATCGCCTCAAGGCAGTGTTGGTTGTGGGAAGGATGCTGATGATCCCTCGTTATCAGTCGCCTCAAGGCAGTGTTGGTTGTGGGAAGGATGCTGATGATCCCTCGTTATCAGTCGCCTCA
This sequence comes from Allodiplogaster pararmata, assembly GCA_964056735.1. Lineage (NCBI taxonomy): Eukaryota > Metazoa > Nematoda > Chromadorea > Rhabditida > Diplogasteridae > Allodiplogaster > Allodiplogaster pararmata. The sequence continues at coordinate 40,141,819 of OZ057404.1, read as the reverse complement.
AGGCAGTGTTGGTTGTGGGAAGGATGCTGATGATCCCTCGTTATCAATCGCCTCAAGGCAGTGTTGGTTGTGGGAAGGATGCTGATGATCCCTCGTTATCAGTCGCCTCAAGGCAGTGTTGGTTGTGGGAAGGATGCTGATGATCCCTCGTTATCAGTCGCCTCAAGGCAGTGTTGGTTGTGGGAAGGATGCTGATGATCCCTCGTTATCAGTCGCCTCAAGGCAGTGTTGGTTGTGGGAAGGATGTTGATGATCCCTCGTTATCAATCGCCTCAAGGCAGTGTTGGTTGTGGGAAGGATGCTGATGATCCCTCGTTATCAGTCGCCTCAAGGCAGTGTTGGTTGTGGGAAGGATGCTGATGATCCCTCGTTATCAGTCGCCTCAAGGCAGTGTTGGTTGTGGGAAGGATGCTGATGATCCCTCGTTATCAGTCGCCTCAAGGCAGTGTTGGTTGTGGGAAGGATGTTGATGATCCCTCGTTATCAATCGCCTCAAGGCAGTGTTGGTTGTGGGAAGGATGCTGATGATCCCTCGTTATCAGTCGCCTCAAGGCAGTGTTGGTTGTGGGAAGGATGCTGATGATCCCTCGTTATCAATCGCCTCAAGGCAGTGTTGGTTGTGGGAAGGATGCTGATGATCCCTCGTTATCAATCGCCTCAAGGCAGTGTTGGTTGTGGGAAGGATGCTGATGATCCCTCGTTATCAGTCGCCTCAAGGCAGTGTTGGTTGTGGGAAGGATGCTGATGATCCCTCGTTATCAGTCGCCTCAAGGCAGTGTTGGTTGTGGGAAGGATGTTGATGATCCCTCGTTATCAATCGCCTCAAGGCAGTGTTGGTTGTGGGAAGGATGCTGATGATCCCTCGTTATCAGTCGCCTCAAGGCAGTGTTGGTTGTGGGAAGGATGCTGATGATCCCTCGTTATCAGTCGCCTCAAGGCAGTGTTGGTTGTGGGAAGGATGCTGATGATCCCTCGTTATCAGTCGCCTCAAGGCAGTGTTGGTTGTGGGAAGGATGCTGATGATCCCTCGTTATCAGTCGCCTCAAGGCAGTGTTGGTTGTGGGAAGGATGCTGATGATCCCTCGTTATCAGTCGCCTCAAGGCAGTGTTGGTTGTGGGAAGGATGCTGATGATCCCTCGTTATCAGTCGCCTCAAGGCAGTGTTGGTTGTGGGAAGGATGCTGATGATCCCTCGTTATCAGTCGCCTCAAGGCAGTGTTGGTTGTGGGAAGGATGCTGATGATCCCTCGTTATCAGTCGCCTCAAGGCAGTGTTGGTTGTGGGAAGGATGCTGATGATCCCTCGTTATCAGTCGCCTCAAGGCAGTGTTGGTTGTGGGAAGGATGCTGATGATCCCTCGTTATCAGTCGCCTCAAGGCAGTGTTGGTTGTGGGAAGGATGCTGATGATCCCTCGTTATCAGTCGCCTCAAGGCAGTGTTGGTTGTGGGAAGGATGCTGATGATCCCTCGTTATCAGTCGCCTCAAGGCAGTGTTGGTTGTGGGAAGGATGCTGATGATCCCTCGTTATCAGTCGCCTCAAGGCAGTGTTGGTTGTGGGAAGGATGCTGATGATCCCTCGTTATCAGTCGCCTCAAGGCAGTGTTGGTTGTGGGAAGGATGCTGATGATCCCTCGTTATCAGTCGCCTCAAGGCAGTGTTGGTTGTGGGAAGGATGCTGATGATCCCTCGTTATCAGTCGCCTCAAGGCAGTGTTGGTTGTGGGAAGGATGCTGATGATCCCTCGTTATCAGTCGCCTCAAGGCAGTGTTGGTTGTGGGAAGGATGCTGATGATCCCTCGTTATCAGTCGCCTCAAGGCAGTGTTGGTTGTGGGAAGGATGCTGATGATCCCTCGTTATCAGTCGCCTCAAGGCAGTGTTGGTTGTGGGAAGGATGCTGATGATCCCTCGTTATCAGTCGCCTCAAGGCAGTGTTGGTTGTGGGAAGGATGCTGATGATCCCTCGTTATCAGTCGCCTCAAGGCAGTGTTGGTTGTGGGAAGGATGCTGATGATCCCTCGTTATCAGTCGCCTCCCATCAGCGTTTACTTCCTTCATTAGCATATGATGATAGTATTCCATCAAGATTCTTTCAGATGCAGGTGATAGCCTCCCTTGAACTTTTTATCCTTATGACCGCCTTCCATTATCTGGTATAAGGTTTGTCATTCCTGCTTTACTTCGCCATCTAAACGCACACACAGCAAGCACTACGAGTGGAACATTTGTACGCTTCACCGGTTTAGACCTCCCCTTCCCAATTGTTTGATGTATAAACACATGATAGTCTCTGTTAATTCTTTAATATTAAACCTGATAAATCACATTGAAGAGAATTTTTTAAAAATATTTCATCTTGAATGATGCGTGGCTGCACGATCTGGCTGATTTCAGTGAGAAATGAGGAAACCCGTTCAAATATGCAGTAGGGAAAGCTAATAGAATCCAAGGTCAATAGAATCACCAGCATGGAATTAACGAAATAAGTGTAGAACATTAGAATCTGCAAGCATACTATGAAGACGAAGAGAAGCTTTCTTTTAAAATGAGAAGTCATTTATCCGGAATGGATCAGATGCACAAGGTTATTTGCATGCTTGAGATTGCACTGGCAAAGAACTGACTAGATAGGTTAACTAATCTTGAGCTTACTTACAGTTAAACATATCGGTTATTTAGTTCTAGCTTAGTGGGTATCTATTTCTATTATGATAAATTATTTTCCAGGTTGAAAAAAACTTTAATGGAAGTATAACTGGGCGTGATTATTCTGTATGCACAAGAAGCAGAATGAATAACTCAACAAGAACAATTTGACTCCGGTTCGTGGAGATCATTTTGAGAGAGACAAATCGAATGAGATCGAACAGCGCCTTTTTTTATTCCGTCCCAGCCTTCGGTTACTCTGAAACTTCGCTTATTTACAAAAGTTGCTTGAAAGAGCATCGAGTAGAGAGTTCTGAGTAGGTCGAGTGAGTGGTGATTGGCTATCACGATTCTGAAACCCTACAGTAACAGTGAATGAAAAAAGGTGCGAACAAACCGTAGCAAACCGCTTTCCAGACGGGACGTGACTTGTAAAGCCATCATCATGAACGCCTCCAGGACATTCTCCCCTGTTATGGCCGAGGTCTCCAAGAAGTTTGCCTTGTGATACTTTGCCAGGTACTCACCTTCCTCGTATTGGACCTGCACCGAAAGTGCAAAGGTTACATTCGCTCCTCGTCACAATCGCCCCCCTATACGATCGATATTTTTTGTGTTTCGATCAAAAGTGTTTCATCGTTGGCGGTTCTTTGCTTCAAACTTTTTCGGGTTTCCGTTATCACTTCTATAAAAACTTTTAGATATAAACTTTTCATTCTATCTTGACAAAACTACTCTATATTACCATCTGCGGGTCTCTTTTCAAAAAAAAAAACATTCAGTTTTCGCCGGGACTCTGGGTCTTTTTCAGACGCTTAAGATAAACGCTGCTCGAATTATAACCTCAATCAGAAGTAGGTGTCCATACTACACTTACTTGAAGAAACCCAGGGAGTAGCCACTGGTTTCCAAATCGAATTTGCATTCGCGGGGGAGGGGTACCCTGCCCTTTGGGGCGGGAAGAAGAGAGTGAACCTGTCGCTTATCGGCCTGATCGGCTTTGTGTCCAACGAGGAGAAGGACGCACTGTCCAGGATGCGGCCCGCCGATGTTCGCCTGCACCTCGCGCAGCCAACCGGGCACGTGCTCGAAACTCTCTCGGCTGGTGATGTCGTAGACAATCATCACTCCCACCGAGTTACGGTAGTACGAGCGAGTTATGGACCTGAACCCAGGTAATCAATCGAAGCTCAACAAAGATCACTTGAAAACACTGATTTTTTTCTCTCCAAAAAACGATCAATATTCAAGCGGAGGAGCCTGTAATAATAATTAGCAAGCTATATTTGTTCATTATTCTAGACTCTTCCGCTCAAAAAACTATCGCTTTTTTTTGAATTCACAACAGTACTGGTTAGATATGAATCGATTACTAATGCTGACATTGTAATAAGCGGCCTTTTTATGAAACTCAGCAGAATGGCCCGTGTCTGGGGCTCATGAAATTCTTAGGAACATTAGCGAGCAAGGTGTCAAAATCTAGTGACCTCGCTTTCTATCTTCTGTGTTGTGTTTCTCTTTTCAAGATAATCTTTATCTCTCAAAAAAAAACTACTGCAATAGCTTCAGGGCTTCCTGTGCCTTTTTCAGATTTATTATTAAACTCCTGAGGGTGAGTATCTGGTCACTGTGGTTTACTTTCCATTTGGTAGACGCTCTCTGAACTCATCAAAGTTCAAAAGATATCTCAACACAGAACAAAGCTTAATGATAAAATTCAATCCAAGTGCTTGAGTTTGTTAATAAAACAAAAAAAGACTCCATAATAGCAAGGCAGATTTTTATATGACTTTATCAACTGTCGTGATTAGCAGTATTTTGGCCTAATTTTGTAAGATTCTTTCCGAAAACAGTAGTTGTCCAAAAGTTAAATGAATATAATGGTTGTCATATAGAATCTCTTTTCTAAGCGGTACGGCCTTGCTGGTGTCAACCTCGTCTAAAACAAGATAACAATGGAAAAAACATAGTATTACCGCTAGGATTAGCCTGTTAGAAAATGAAGCCAGATAAATATGCTTGATATTGAATATAAATAGTAAACCAGCATAAAGAGCTTCACAGAGTTATTTTCTTCAAAAAAGAAGAGCGTTCAAAATATCGAGATATAGATTGGATTTTAAAAGTTTTTTTGAAGTTTATAACTTTCTTTGAGAAAATTAATTCAAAATCGTAGAAACGTAAACTGAGTACATATTCAGAAAAAAAAGTAAGAAAAAATGAGTAGAAACAACAGCAGAAAATAGGAACAAAGTGCAAATGTAAGTAAGCTGGGCACTGTTTCACTTTAGGGACACCCCCATTTACCAGAGGTTCCATGGTCATACGTCTGACTTATTAACATTTACAAAAAATTATTTTTACATCAAAAAATTTATTTTTACATTAATTTTTTGTGATGTAAAAATAATTTTTTGTAAATGTAAATAAGTCAGACGTAAATATTTAAAATTTTCTAATAAAAAAACTTTTACGCTAACGAGGTCGTACGGCTTAAGCTAACGAGACCGTATCAAAAAATGCCACTCTCATCTGACACAATTGAACCTCTGGTAGGGGTGTCCCCAAAGTAAACAGTTCCGTAAGCTGGTAGCTCAAACCTGAACTTCTCTTGGCCCGCGGTGTCCCACAACTGCAACTTGACACGGAAACCCGGTCTGACTTGCAGCATGCGCGCATAGAAGTCGACGCCAACTGTGGGGTCACAGACCTCGGCCGTCTTGCCTTCCGTGAAGTACCTCAAGAGGCTAGACTTGCCGACGGTTGAGTCCCCGATGAGAATCACTCGGTACTGGTAGTGAAAGAGTGGATCGAACTCGTCTACAGCCATACTTGAATCCATCTTTGCAAAGCCAAGGGCATCTATTGTCTTGGTTGCATTTTGAGTGCGCAGAATCAACGGGTCGTTGCATGGGTCACATGTTACACATGTAGTAATTTGCACGCGAGACGCTAATACGCAAAAGAGGATAAGGCAATTGAGCTTTTGTAAGCTTAGAAAATATTAGGGTAGGAAATGAATATTCGATTACACTTTTTCCTCCAGTCATTTCATTCCTTTCGTCATGAAGTATAACTTTGATTTAAACAGTCTCCCATGGAAACAATACACGCACGGAACGGGGATCGAATCCTACCTTCTCTTTTTACACTGAGTGTTAACACTAATTTTCTCAAAATTAAAGTTAGATTAGCTTTGAGATTTTCACCTGATGGTTCGAGGAATCTATGTACCGGAAGCTATAGACTAATAAAAGCATGATGTTACGTATTATATATCTTGCTTGAGTCGTTGCTGCCGGCTTAAAGGTATTTGGTATTGTGAACACTCGTGCGCAAGCAGTATTCGGTGAATCGGTCATACCATTTTTACAGTTGATCTTCGAGAACTTCTCAGTGGTCAATATCGTCTGCAAACAAGAAAAATCTCAACGCAAGGCTGATCTGGAGGTGGCATGTACTTGTGCGAGGGTTCTGATATGTCAAGAGAAGTCTCAGTAAAACTAAGTTATAAAATAGGTTTAAGCAAAGCAATTGAAGCTTCTTGCCTCGAAAAACACTGGCAACAGTGGCCTTTCATGGCTCTACAGCCTTAAGAGCCTGTCATGGATGGAGCCGGATCATCCAGTCCGGAATCGAGCGCAACCTCAGGTGGTGGACGCCTCCCTACGAAGAATTCGTGCTGGGAGTAGCGGGAGAAATCCCGCCGTGGACCAAAACTGGGTAGTTTAGCTCGTCAAAGGAGGACGATGCCGGTTAGGCCTGGGCAAGGAACCGGACAAAACATCAGCCGATATTCCGCTATACTTATCAATGGCGAGTCGAGGCTCCAGTCAAATAGCCTCTTGCCTATCACCGGTCAACGACAGGCGAGAAGTCTCTACTTTCACCCAAAGCGATGCTGGGCCGGGTTGACCACCACCCACTCACAACGCCTATAGCATGAACAAGTTGCTACAACGATCTCCGCCTTCACAAGGTGCAGCATGACAGTCTCAGGACTGCAAAGGACATCAAAACCCTTCTCCGGACGCATCTCGTCCGAAGAACACGAGAACCTCTTTCCTTAAAGAGAGTGTTCATAACCAAAAGTCTTCGATGCGTGCTGCTTGCCGGCAACAACAACAAGCTTTTTGCCTAGGTGACCCGGGATCGTCAGCTCATCATGATTATTATACTCATCACTCAGCAGACGCTTAATGATCTGCTTTAAACAGATTTTTTCTAAATAGTGGATGTGGTTTGAGTGAAGAAAGGTGTACAAAATCCTCAATTGATTTTCAATCAATTATGAAGACCCTTTAGAGCTTAATCTATGGCTTAATTTTGTGAAAAACTGAGCGAGAGAGGTAGAGAGAGAAAGAATGAGAATGATATTGGAAAAATTGAGCAAAAGAGAGGGATAGAGAATGAGAGAGAGCAAGAGGGGTCAAGGTGGGGAGTAATTTCGTCACCCAGCAAAAATTTTCCGACAGCGGAGACCTTTTTAGTGGCCTTTGCACGAAGAATTTCTCGACCGGCAGCAACTCATGTTATTAATTTCGCTTTTTGCCACTTTTTAACTAAAAATTTATGTCGAATTCTGAATATTTTTTATGCTTCGGGACTGGCTGGCACTGCTTCGGGACTGGCTGGCACTGCTTCGGGACTGGCTGGCACTGAACTGGCTGGCACTACTTCGGGACTGGCTGACACTGAACTGGCTGGCACTGCTTCGGGACTGGCTGGCACTGAACTGGCTGGCGGCACTACTTCGGGACTGGCTGGCACTGCTTCGGGACTGGTTGGCACTGAACGGTTTTGATAAAAGCGATCAACAGAGACACTTTATGATATTAAGCTTGTTTCCTAATCTTTCTTATTTTCATATTCTCCGGTCTAATATTGTAAATAAGTGTATTCCCTACTCCTTGTCTCTCAAGCAACGGATTTTTATACCGAGGAGCGGATTGTTCACAGAACTTTTGCAAAATCGTGTGCCATCGAGCCTTTAATAAAGCGCAATCTCACGGTATTTTGGGCCTATACCTTTAATAAAGCGCAAAGTGTTTTGGGTAGTGTAGTGGTTACGTGGCCGCTCTGGTAAGAGAGACACGGGAAGTTCGACTCCAACCCATGGACTAGTCTTTGTTGATTGTTCAATCACTCAGTAAGAAGAAACATATAATATGTTTACTTCACCCAAGGAGATTCTTTCTTCCAATGCACATCGCTTGTAAGCTTTCAAAGATATTCTGTCTCTTTTTTTCTGTTATTCAAAACGTTTATTACTCAAAAAATGATCGAAGTTTTAAATCTACACGTATTTCCGCAGTCAAATCAAGAAAATTTTCAATGGTTCGGTTCACTCACCGGTAGCAATTCATAATTTTTTACAAAGTTGTGTATTCTTTACAACGATATATATGTAATTTGCACTACTATAAGTTGCTGAATTCTGGTGTTTTTTCGAGCTTCGACCGATTAAAAATATTAAAAAAACAGATCGAATAGAATTCTGTTGCCATAATGCATCACTGGGCTTGAGCAGATGCCTACCGAATAAATATGGAAAGAAATTTCAATCAAGATACTTTAAACCTTAGGCTAGAAACTTGTTTCAATATTTTTCAATAGTTCTAACAGTTTTAAGACATTTTTTATAAACTTTACAGCTGAAATTTGACCACTGGATTGGAAAAATAACTTAATTTTCAATTTTAGAATGTACATATCAACCTACAAAATGATGATATTCTATATCTTTTGTTTCTAACACAAAAAGTAAGATGAATAATAATACGTAAACTGTTACAAGCATAAATTCTATTCTTGATTTTTTAAGCGAAAACTGTCATTATGATTTTCTCAATTTAAATACTTTCCACATCTTTAATACAATAAAGTTCGCAGTAACACTTCATCAAAACCGAATATTGATATTTTTCTGGTAAGGAAAATCCATTCTCTTCAATGCAGTCTTCTGTGCGCGAATCCTATTGCTCACAGAGAGCGGCAAAAATATGGCAAAGAAAAGTTTAGATCGAGAATGGCCAACTTAAAAACGAATTTTATATGTGTCAAAGACATTTGCTGAATCTACATCGTTTTTGCGACCTCTCTCATTATTATTGCTTGTCACTCTTTAGAATGTTGGCTACCATTGAATTATGAAGCGCAGTCATCGCCATGCACAGTCAGAAAAGCCGTTCAATAAACATTGCGCGAACGCTTGTAATGACGCTGTCAGTTGTCCACCTAACTATTAAACGTTTCGAAAAAAACCGAGATCTTCAAGGAATGTGCTCGTCCTGGACGACAAAACGAGTATAAAAGAAACCCAAAAATAAGCATGCGAAATTTTAGCAAGGACTTTAGCGTTTCGGAAAGTTCGATACGTCGAATCGTTCATAATAAGCTTGGGTTTAAATCGTATTGGATTCGTGAGCGTGCGATACTCACGGAAAGATAGAAAAGCAATAAAGAAGAAACGTGCCCGCAACGGCGAGCTGCATTGCACACTCTTCAGCGACGAAAAGATTTTCATACTCGAAGACGCCTTCAACCTGCCCGCAACGGCGAGCTGCATTACACACTCTTCAGCGACGAAAAGATTTTCATACTCGAAGACGCCTTCAACCTGCCCGCAACGGCGAGCTGCATTGCACACTCTTCAGCGACGAAAAGATTTTCATACTCGAAGACGCCTTCAACCTGCCCGCAACGGCGAGCTGCATTGCACACTCTTCAGCGACGAAAAGATTTTCATACTCGAAGACGCCTTCAACCTGCCCGCAACGGCGAGCTGCATTGCACACTCTTCAGCGACGAAAAGATTTTCATACTCGAAGACGCCTTCAACCTGCCCGCAACGGCGAGCTGCATTGCACACTCTTCAGCGACGAAAAGATTTTCATACTCGAAGACGCCTTCAACCTGCCCGCAACGGCGAGCTGCATTGCACACTCTTCAGCGACGAAAAGATTTTCATACTCGAAGACGCCTTCAACCTGCCCGCAACGGCGAGCTGCATTGCACACTCTTCAGCGACGAAAAGATTTTCATACTCGAAGACGCCTTCAACCTGCCCGCAACGGCGAGCTGCATTGCACACTCTTCAGCGACGAAAAGATTTTCATACTCGAAGACGCCTTCAACCTGCCCGCAACGGCGAGCTGCATTGCACACTCTTCAGCGACGAAAAGATTTTCATACTCGAAGACGCCTTCAACCTGCCCGCAACGGCGAGCTGCATTGCACACTCTTCAGCGACGAAAAGATTTTCATACTCGAAGACGCCTTCAACCTGCCCGCAACGGCGAGCTGCATTGCACACTCTTCAGCGACGAAAAGATTTTCATACGCGAAGACGCCTTCAACCTGCCCGCAACGGCGAGCTGCATTGCACACTCTTCAGCGACGAAAAGATTTTCATACTCGAAGACGCCTTCAACCTACAAAACCCATGCGTATTGGCAAAATCAGCCTCAGAAGCAGATAATGAAGGCATAATTGTTGATAGGACTACATAGACATCCAGCTCGTTTTATGCTCTGGGGCGCGATACGCGAAAGTGGAATGTGTCCGCTGGTCTTCATCAAACATAATGTCGAGCTGGATCGGGACGTCTGCCTCAAAACAGTGCTACAATAGACTCTGAAAACCATGGGCCAATACTCACTTCAATGGATTTCTGGAGAAATAGTACAAGACTGATGCAAAATCGCTCTACCTGCGTTTGTTTCCGAAGAAGAATGGCCTGCTTTCTCGCCTGACTTGAATCCTATACACTTCGCCATTAGGGGGGAAATGGAGACCACAGTGTGTGCTACTCACCACCAAAGTTCGAATTCGTTGAAGAGAACCCATGTTAAATAATGGAACCTCAAAACCTGCGGTCTGTCGTCATAAAGTACTCTTAACTTCTCCGTGAGGTCATTCTTTAACGAAGTTGCCGAATTGAAAATTATTTCCACATGTCAATTATAACAATGTTATTAATAAATTTTCATTAGATTTTCTTAATTGCTCATATTTTTCTCCAAAAAAAACTATAAAAAAACTTCTTGCCATATTCGTGCCCCACCCTGTAAGTGAAAAAGAGGTAGAAAGGGCGTTGAATATTTCCTGCAATATTTTCCCCTATATTTTCTTAAAAATAACTAAATTTTATAAAAACTAAAATTTACAAAAATGTAGTTACAAAATTACAAAAATCTTCAAGTAGTGAGAGCAGAGTCATCGGCGACTGGCGGCTCAACGGACAGCGTCTCGTCACTCCCTCTCCTGACGATCTGATTCTCCATTCCCACGTAGTTCGCGTGAACCACATCCACGTCCTTGTACAGTACGTAGTGTTGGACGATGAAGATGATGTCGAAGAAGATCGAGACGAATCCCAAGCCAAACTTCACTGGGTTACCAATGAAAGCCGACCAGTTTGCTACGTTGACTGCCTGCAGGACGATCTGGAGGAGGTCGAGGGTACCACCTGTCAAGTCCAGCAGAACGTTCCAGATGGACCAGCCGATCGTGCTCTTTCTTCTGTAGTTGAATAGAGCCTGCAAAGCAAATCCCTCGACGATCTTTTGCTGTATGAATAAAAAAACAAATAATAAAATATTGTTCCAGCTGTTAAAAAAGTAGCTGTGAATTGGGTAATAATTCATCAATTCACCCAAGCAGATAATCGAAGGAGCAATTGAAGTCGATAAGGCTTGAATTTCTCTTTTTCTCCAACCAGCTTACACACGATCAATGATCCAAGGAGCACCCATTGGTTACCCTCTTAGGTCTCTGTCTCATCTAAGGTTCACGCATACCCAACCTTGAGGCACGATCAAGCGTAAATAAGAACTATTCTCGATAAAAAAACAAATTTTATGTTTCATGATGATAATATGAGACGGTGGAAATGAGGCCATGGTGAGCATTTTGTATATTTTACTGAGAACAAAATAGATTGGCACTTGTGATAGATTTTTCTAATTGCGATAGACGGTGTAAGATGTGAATTGCCAAACCTTATCTCGACAATTTATGTAACTTTCAAATAAAACATAAAAATTTTCTTTTATAAAAACTTCTATACAGCTTCTATATAAAAACCAATTCTATCTATTGATCAATTGAAGGAGCTGTTGGATCACACAGGAAAATCTGATCACTTCGTGGCACTTTGTAGCCCTTCTACGAAACGTTTGAAATTTCTCACCGCTAGTTCTGTCATAGCTATCCCTTCTCACCGCTAGTTCTGTCATAGCTATCCCTTCTCACCGCTAGTTCTGTCATAGCTATCCCTTCTCACCGCTAGTTCTGTCATAGCTATCCCTTCTCACCGCTAGTTCTGTCATAGCTATCCCTTCTCACCGCTAGTTCTGTCTTAGCTATCCCTAGTTCTGTCATAGCTATCCCTATGCAAACCACATCTTAGCTACTCGGTCTCAATATTATTATATTTGTAATTTTTTTATTACCAATTTAAAAAATATCAATTCAACTTGCAAGTCTTCTAACATTTATTCCTTCAAGAAAACCGTTTCTTCTCTCAGATTATCGTCCTACAATTAAAAATGAGTCTCGGTGCCTTTTTGCTTCCCCGGTGTACCCTTTCTCGACTTCAACTCAACTGGTCACAAAACCCAAGTTGAATGTCACCGAATTTTTTATCATAGAATGAGCTGAGTTTAGTAAATTAAATTTAATAAGCAAGTGAAAAGTGCTCTTTTTGAAACAACAGAGATGGTCGACTCTCTTTTTGAAACAACAGAGATGGTCGACTCTCTTTTTGAAACAACAGAGATGGTCGACTCTCTTTTTGAAACAACAGAGATGGTCGACTCTCTTTTTGAAACAACAGAGATGGTCGACTCTCTTTTTGAAACAACAGAGATGGTCGACTCTCTTTTTGAAACAACAGAGATGGTCGACTCTCTTTTTGAAACAACAGAGATGGTCGACTCTCTTTTTGAAACAACAGAGATGGTCGACTCTCTTTTTGAAACAACAGAGATGGTCGACTCTCTTTTTGAAACAACAGAGATGGTCGACTCTCTTTTTGAAACAACAGAGATGGTCGACTCTCTTTTTGAAACAACAGAGATGGTCGACTCTCTTTTTGAAACAACAGAGATGGTCGACTCTCTTTTTGAAACAACAGAGATGGTCGACTCTCTTTTTGAAACAACAGAGATGGTCGACTCTCTTTTTGAAACAACAGAGATGGTCGACTCTCTTTTTGAAACAACAGAGATGGTCGACTCTCTTTTTGAAACAACAGAGATGGTCGACTCTCTTTTTGAAACAACAGAGATGGTCGACTCTCTTTTTGAAACAACAGAGATGGTCGACTCTCTTTTTGAAACAACAGAGATGGTCGACTCTCTTCTGTTACAATGTTCACTACTCGTCTTTACTTGATCACTCTTCATTCACATCACTCGGATTGATATTATCGCGTGAACTCTTCGGTAATATGAAGTTGAGATGCCAAATAAACTATCAGGATTGTTCACAGCAGCGTCACAGTTTCAGTATTCATTACCCTTTCCAATTTGTCCTAATCAAATGACAACCTGATTGATCCATTTAAGTGATGACCTAACAAGTTATCCTTTGGTGATAATAAAGAATAAATAATTGATTGGGTAAACTTTTCCCGTGAAACATTCACCTGAGGGATATATTTGCTGAGAGTGACGGCCATTTTTATGTAAGAGAGGATGTCAGTGAATCGGAGAATTGAGAGTACGGACAGCGCTGCGAGCAGCCCCGCGAGGAAGGCCAGGCAGATCAGTGTCCCACCGAACCATCGACAAGCGCGTGAGATTTGCTGCTGTTCTCGCTGCGAGTCATCTCATCATTACATGGTTACCTTTGAATGAGGACTCGTCAAGAAGAGAATTAACGAACCTCGAGAAAGAAGGCCTGCAGGCCTGTTAGGATGCATGCGAATAGGGCATGCGCTGCGAAGACTACATCATTTAGAAGAACGGGAATAGGTCCTCGAGGATGCTCTAATTTGTATTCTCTCTGCAATCAGCAGATTTTACTACATGAAAAAGTTCCCTTTTTAATGTATGTCAAGTTGTGTCTGGGCTCAGGGACGAAACAGACCTTTACTCATATTATGTAAGTATTTATTAGAAACCTCTTTTTCCTCAGTGATTTTCTACTTCGCTTCTCCACTAAATAATCCATTTTAGGAAGAAATTAGGCTAATCTACTCGGGTGTGATTGATCTTTAGAAGGGATGAAATACCAAATTGTAGAGAAAGATTATGAAAGATGGGATCATTTGATAAGTATTATAGATATTATGGTAAAAGAGTATTATGAACATCCCTGTTTAAATGAAAACAAGAGAACAAAAAGGAGAGAGCGAGAAATTTGAATATCGAAAATTGATACCAGATGAAAGTGCATTAGGTGGGAAAAATTTAAAGCCCCCTCCCTCTTCGAAAGTGCCTAACCTGTACTGTGTCATCGAAAAAGATCAGAGAATTGTACAAAGCGTAGGCGGCGAATCCGATTGTATTCAGAAGTACAAAGTCCAAGTTCAATCCTGTCACACTGGAAACAGATTGCTCGATTAAACAGACAGAAAAAGGACTTACTTACACTTAATAAACGCTTGCAGAGTGGATTTTCAGCTAACTACACACTCCTTCATTTATTCACTTACTCATTAAACAACTTATTTATACAAAAACTGTAAAACGCTTAGACAGTTAATAATGACATTCCAGCTCTCAGTCCTACTTAGTAGCTGATTTATGCACCAGTGCCTTTTCCGACTACAACTTGAGACCGTAACCCGCAACATATGACATTAACGGTTTTATAATAGCATGATTCAAAGCATCAAACGCGGCGGGATCGAACTCAGTCTTCTCTCTTTGACGGGTGCAAGCACGCTACCAGCGGCACTACCGGCGGCACAGTGCTATTTCAAGGATTAATATTCTTATTTTGGATCCATCACTGTTAAATAACATTACCACTTGCTCTTGTAAACGAATACTCCAAGTTACATACCTGTGAAGCGTACTAAACTAGTGTAAAAACCTTGGTAATTGGTCGAGCTTTTTTTGAGAAACTATGATTTTTTTTAGAACAATAATACGATAAACTTCCTCGAAATTCATTCATTCTTTATTTCTATGAATATCAGTGAAATTCAAATTGAATCATAAAATGAGAGTCAATTTATTAATCGAAACCTTTTTCTTTGGAAGTTGAGTATAATCTGTGGCCAGAAGGAGACGCTCCATGCCAGGAAGTAGAGCCATCCAACGACGATCACCACCACATCTAATCCCGCGCTGCGGATGACGCGCAAGCGGCCGTAGGAGGATTGAAAACTGATAGAAACCCGTATTTTTGAAACATTATTGGTAAAAAATTTAACGAAAAAATTCACAAAATAACAAAAATTCTCGCCTTCTATAAGCGTCTGAGTCGATATCCTCTCCCTTATACCTCTTACTTGTTGATTCTTTGGGAATTACTCTCGAACAAATCATACACCATTCGTTCACAATTAGTCCATAAAACTGCTAAGTGACCTATCAATCAATACTGCTAAGTGACCTATCAATCAATACTGCTGTGACCTATCAATCAATACTCTTCAATCTTTTTTTAAAAAATCTAAACCCCTTCCTGCCAATTATGTCGGTGATGACTTTGAACCAATTATTCCTTCATGATCAAGATATATCTGAACTGAGATATTGCACATAGTTTTTTCACCAAAATTTTTCAAAGGCATAGAACAAAGCTCAACATTTCAAAAGGTTTGAATTTGAGAATCTTACTTTGAATACGTTAGAAATACGTAAATTGACAATCGTAATCAATATGTACATATATATTCAAAAACGGTTCGCTTAGAGAAAATTTCTAGTGACAAATGAATATGCAGTACTTCTGGGTCCCTACTGTTATTATCCACCATTAAACAGCATAAAGTAGCCACTCAATAGAGCAATTCGCCTTGCTTTCATTCTGTAGCCGACAGGAGGCGATCTCGAGGAAGGCTTCCGCGACTACTACGAGGGCAGATACGGAGAGATCGCTCGAGGCGCTGGGGAGGAGAATCAGCGGGGAGGGGGACACAGAGAAGTCCGGCGTGTGCTTGATCTCCAGCGAGACGGCATCCGACAGTGGAGGGCTACAAATCAACTCTTCTTTTCTTGCCCGTTGATAACAAGAAATTGAACCTACTCAGCGTGCAGAGTGACGGAAGAAGATTCTCCAATGACCAGAGTGAAGTAGGAGGGTGAGAATTTAATCACAGATGTCCTGTTGGAGAGGGCGAGGGGAGAAAGTAGGAGCAGCAGAGAGAGGCCGACGGAGAACATCTCCCGTTCACCTTCCGGCCCTTATTTCTTCTGCAATCAGGCTGTCCGTTGCACAGTTGATCAAACACACCTCATAGAGAGGGAGTCGGAGTGAGAGGGAAGAAGAAATAGAGAGTGAGAAATAAATAGAGAGAGAAGAAAAAAGAGAGAGGGAAGAAGAAATAGAGAAAAACATTATAGAGAGAGATCAATTAAAGAAAGGATGATGAAAGAACAGTTCGAAAAGAAAAAAAAGAAAACTAAGTGAAAAAAGAGAGAAAGAATGAAGCAAAACAAGTGATAAGAGAGGAATAAGAGGTGCATAAAGTAAAAAAAGCACCTGATGAGCTTGTGCTTAACACGAACAATGGAGCATCCATAGCTATGTATATTAAATGGATAGACAACAGACAGTAGTGAGAGAGCAGACAGTACTGAATAGTGTATATTAAATGGATAGACAACAGACAGTAGTGAGAGAGCAGACAGTACTGAATAGTGATAGACAACAGACAGTAGTGAGAGAGCAGACAGTACTGAATAGTGAGGTGGTTCCCGCGAGCATAATTTAGCTTCTTTTTTTCGAAGTATTCGCTTGTATTTACACCAGAGCATAGAGCTTAAACAGTAAACAAAAATTATTTCGTGATGCTATCTATCGGTAACAATAAAATGTATAAAAACCCATACTTTGAACCTTCGATATTAAACTATAGACAAATTATAAAGATAGTCGCAGACCGAGAAAGATGAAGAGAATAAAATATGAAGATAGAGATGAATAGTAAAATAAGAAAAAGAAGATGAAAAGAGAGAACGAAACGTAAAGAGAGAGAGCTATTAATATAAACACATCACAACAGTATTTTTTTAATCAATCGGTATAAACAGCACTAAAACGGTTGCTCTTTAGAGTTTTCAAGGATCGAACACATAATAAAGTGAACAGCAAAAAATGATGAATGTGCAATCTTATCACTTTCGTGCTTGAGGGATGCTCCTTATTTCCATTATTTGTTTTGGTGCACTTGATTGCTCCTTCTTCCCATGAGTTTTCAAGCAACCAGCGATGCTTTTTAGAGAGCTTTTTTAGCTTTTTACTTAAGCTTAGAAGGTTCTTTTTCTAGGTTTTACTCTTTTCCTTTCTTCTAATGATGAAACTCGAAATCGATATAATTGAAGACTTAGAGTTAAGAAAGGCATTAAACTTATCTACGAGACCTATTCATGTCACACTGGAAAAACTTTCAGAGGAGAGGAGAAGGAGAGAACGAGGGTCGCCCATGGCAACCCACGGAGAAGAGAAAGAGGCAGGCGGAGAGAGAGGGAGATTCTGGAGAAAAGACTCTTCCAGAAAGCCTTGATACCTTCCCCTCTGCTGCTTTATGAAAAGTGATGGATTTGGGGAACCAAGAATGGGTTGCGGAGAATCTTCAGAGACAGGTTAATAATATTATCGTCTCTTCTTGCAGAGTTATTATTTCACTTATTTACTTCATTGAACAGTACGAGTAGCGTATTCACATGGATAAGATATTCTTCAAAGTTGAAAAAATTACACAGGCATTTCATTTTTCCATTAAAGAAGTGAGAAAATTATAGATTGAAAAAATTAAGATATTTCACAGTTGATGATGTTTGAAAGTTTTTTTTTTGAAACTTGATATTTTAGAAAATTGAAAATGTAGAGCTAATGTTTTAAATAAGAACAGTTGATGACAGTAAAAGCCTGTTCTTAGTCATATCACGTAATGACAGTAAAAGCCTGTTCTTAGTCATATCACGTAATGACAGTAAAAGCCTGTTCTTAGTCATATCACGTAATGACAGTAAAAGCCTGTTCTTAGTCATATCACGTAATGACAGTAAAATCCTGTTCTTAGTCATACCACGAGAAAATATTGATGAATTAGCGATCCGATCTCTAGAACACACTTTATTTATTTTCATGTTCAATTTGAAGTAAATTTGTCTTCAAGTTGAGTTATATGAAATAAAAGAGAGTTTATTCACAAAATTTCTGATTTAATTATCTAGTGTCTTTGTTCCTCTCTGACTGACTAAATCTTCTTTAGCTGATCTTTTACCGTACTTACTCTCTGAATATATAAGAGTTCAGTTTGATGCCTTCGCTGCCTCTTGAGCTCTCGATCTTTCTATTCAATGCGTTTTAGCGCCGTATCTTGGAAGAAAGACAGCGGGCCAAAAGGGCACACGCCCAGTCCGCAGTACGGTCTTCTCCTCTGGAATCTGAGTCGTTCGCTTCGTTGTCTGCGGCTCTAGTAGCAGATCCGACTCCTGCTCCTCTCGCTTCGCTCCCTCTGAATCCCTTCGTCTCTCCCAATAATGATTACTCAGACCGGATTCCGTCCCCGGCTTCGTCTCGCCTCATCACAGTAAATACCCATCCCACAGTACAAGAGAAAGTTCCAGCTCCGAGGTCAGTAACCAGTAGAAACGAGTCCTTGAAATCTCCTTTATCGATATCATTAGCTGCCAAGGCAACTGAGCGTGAGGCTACCTTGGCAACAACTGTCTGTTTACTTCTCACCTATACATTCATTACCAAAGCAAGCGGGATCTCTCAGGAAAAAAAGACTCAAAAGAAAACAAAACAATAGTGAATGATTATCTTGATGCAAAACCACCTTTATTTCACACCTTCATGGGTTCTCACAAATAGAGAGAGAAAGAGTCTTTAGGGTTTTCGAGGATGAACTCCTCTCACCAGAAGAGGAGGAACCGAACTGTCAGGTGGTCGACGACGCTCAAATGAAGAACTGTGAAGGACTCGAGGAACACGTTCTTCCCCCGCCGCCCTCGCCCGACTTTGATCAGATCAGAAGGGACATATCCAAGTTGCTCATTCAACCAAGATTGGCTTATCACAGAAAATTATTTTTAAGCCATTTGCTTCTTAGCCTGCAGAATGACTCTTTCCAGATTCGTCACGGAACCGGCGCAAAGACATGTGACCTATCGCTGTGTGATAACGAGGGACAAGAGAGGAGTAGATAGAGGAATGTATCCGACATACTTTCTTCATCTGGAACAAGATGCCAAGTCCAAGGTACTCTCATTCACCACATCCTCTTTTGCTTCTCTTATTACCCTCATGGAGACTCAGAGACGGCTCCTTTTACTGACCAAAGTAGTTTCAGTGAAATATTTTCACGCTTCTCAGCTTTTTTGACCTCAACCAATTTTCCTGAATCTTTCAGATATTCCTATTAGCTGCAAGAAAAAGGAAGAAGAGCAAAACTGCGAACTATCTGTTGTCGACAGACGCGACAAACATGCAAAGAGCTTCCGGAACATATGTCGGCAAAGTCAGGTGACTTCTAAAAAATTACCTTTTTTGCTTTCATGAAATTGATGAGAAATTAAGTGTAGAAGGAACCTTAGTTTTTAAATGATTAAAGTAAAGGGATTTGAAATGGGTCTTTCGTTTCACTCATACCCCGTGCAGATTCAAAGGTATGAAAAAACTTAACGTCTCTCATTCTCGCCTTTGCCTAATAAAGACAAGCAATGACCCAGGGTACTGTTCTCAAACATAAGTAGCGCGTACCCTTCGACAAGGCGATATGGAAGGCAGAAGAGATGAAGATTAAAGGAGAGTACAAAGATAGAAGCTCCCGAATAGAAAATGCTGTTGAGGTCCAATGCTCTCGGCACTTCCTTTGTCATTTTCGACAATGGCAGCAATCCTGCTAAAAGGCACGAAAAGGGAACTCCACGCTGTGAAATAGCTGCAGTTATATATGTATGTATGCTACTTTTTCTCAAAATGATTTATAATTAATGTTATTCAATTAATGTTATTCATTTCTTTCCTTTTCTCATTCTCCTGAGCGGTCGTCATGTAACAACTCTCCACACTTCTCGTTATTTTCCCTTTTGCGACATTCTGAGCGGCTGGTATGCAATGATTCGTTGGATTCTCGGTTTCCTAACTAGAATCCCTCCGTAGGGACTCCCATCGGAAAACACCTCTGAACCCCTAAATTCCTCTACTCCCCTATGCCCCAGAAACCCCCTATATCTTCCCTCTAACTTATGCTTTCACATGTGGTGTTTCAAAATACTTTGCGTAATAAAACTAGAAACTTGATATTATCATCATAAGTATTATTTATAATTAATAGTAGTGTTATTTATCGTGATGTTATTATTCATTACCGTTTCTTTTTTTATCATTACTTTTTTTATCGTCATTAATTCAAATATCATTATTTCAATTACCCCTGTTATTATTTTTTCTATGATAATTTTTCCATCAAGGACACGAAAAGTAATTATTGTTATGATTCCGCCATTTGATTCTGCGGGATACTAATGTGCGCATGAGGACGTACACCGTAGGCATGGGTACCTCGACTACACCGCGCTAAAACTAAGACTATAGGGCTCTTTTTCTCAAGCAGAATCAGTTTAACTTTAGGCGGTAAAGTTATTAGAAAGAGAAAAAATCAAAAAAGGCCCATAAAAGTTTCAAGAGAGTGTTTTGTTGAGTTTGGGTTAAAAAATTATTGAAAAAACATCTCGCCTAGATCTAAACATTAAGGTCCACGATGCAAATAGGAAACTAGTATGCTCTTAAGCAAAATGCACCTTTTACGTCTAGAAATAAGAATTGGAGAGAGAGAGAGAGAGAGAGAGAGAGAGAGAGAGAGAGAGAGAGAGAGAGAGAGAGAGAGAGAGAGAGAGATGAGAAGGAAAAAATGGAAGATGAGAGAAAGAATATAGAAAGATAGTGCAGACATGAATAGTGGTAGTCCGGCGTGGATATGAATAGTGGTAGTCCATGGTAGTCCGTAATAGTGGTAGTCCATGGTATATGAATAGCAGACATGAATAGTGGTAGTCCGGGCGTGGCATAGTGGTAGTGTGATAGGCCATTGTGCGAAGAGTCCCGAGTTCGACTCCCACCCCGGACAGATCCACCCAAACCAAGGGGGTTAAGAAATGTTGGTAGTGCTCATGCACGAATCTGACTCTCCCCACTGCTGCTAATCACACTAGCAGTGATCTAGCAGGCAGCCACTGGTTCTACCAGGATAGGTCTGTCCTGCATCTCAGGGGAGCGCGTACCCTGTCGCGAGGCGGGAACAAGCGCGAGGAAGAAGAAGTGCAGACATGAATATGTCGAAATAACAACATCTTAATTGGAACTTTTAGGACCCAAATGTGCTCGGATTCCGTGGACCTCGGAAGATGACCATCATCGTTCCCGGAATGGAGAGCTCCGATGGAAACAAGCCCATCAAGATTAGGCCTATCTCGGTTTGTCATCTCGCTTTTTTGTTCCCCAAAATGGAGAAGACAGTTAAAGCGAGGAAGAGAGGGAGAAAAAAGAGATAGATAGATAGAGAGAGAGAGAGGGAGAGAGAGAGAGAGAGAGAGAGATAGAGAGAGAGGGGTGAAGAAAAAGCGATAGAGATAGGTAACTTCCCGAAAAGTAAGAAATAGGATCGACTGAACCTGAAGAAAAAAAATAAGAAATAGGATCGATTGCGCTCACTATTGTATGAGTTATCTTATGTTTTGTCACATCAGTATTGATGTATGAATAAATAAATAAATAAATAGATTGATCATTAAGCTTAGTATATGTACAAGCCTCATCCCATCGATCAATGGCATAGAGTGCCATAAATCGAACTTCTACTGTGAGAGTGGAAATGTTGAGAGATATGTACTAGCTTGACCGATATAGCAGAAGAACTCAAGCTTTTAGTAAAGACGAAAAAATCTTATACTCACACACACCAGGATGCTAAAGGGAGAAGAAAAAGTCACTTGCTTCAAATGCTTTCAACAAGAAAAAATCCACTTCACCAGTGATGTTGAATTTATTTATTTTATCGACATTTCACAATGCAAAATTATGGTGAGACACATTCTAAATGATACTCAAGTGTGGCGACAGGTAAGGCAAATTTTTCAAATGCTACTGATTATTCTCCAGTTCACTTAGCACATTCTCGTTACGGAGACGACTTATAAACTGCTCTCTTGTTCCTGAATTAAATATTTCACTCGAGTTTCTGCAAAACATTCTTGAAACAGGTAAACCGAAACAATTGAATCCAGAAGTGGAAGAAGTACATTCAATTACAATACTATTTATATTAGTACGAGTGGAGGAGTGCGTGAAAATGCGTGATTTTTCAATAATAGACTTATCATTGAAGATCTGAAATTCCCTTCTAAGGTCTGGAATCACTCTTCTTTCAGCTAAAGTACTCAGGCCAACTAGATTCAGACGATCTCTACACATGGAAGGCTAAGAGGGTAATCCGGCTGTGGGGTGCATCGATAAAAGAGAATTCTTAAGAAATATCCTACAACCTTCTCTAGAAGATCAGAATCCTTCCGGTATAATGGATTCCATAGACAAGAGGCAAATTCTAGATGAGGTAGAACATATGCATTGAAACACTTAACAAGTTATTGGGAGTCATTGAAAGTTGAAGAGCGGAGCATTGCGTACATTGATTTAGTAGCCTTGATAGTTCGTTCAAGAATTGCGTCATGTCTGCGAAGAGATGGGACTAGTTGGACTCCAAGGTCTCTCACTTGAGTAGATACTTCTAGAACATTATTATTCAGGTGGTAATTGAAAATACGAGGAATTTTGCCTAGGCGTAGATGATAAGTCTTGTTCGAAGATAATGAAAGATGGTTGGAGTACAAAGAGCATCTATACCTTTATGCATTCCGAGAGTTCGTTCAGTTAGATTGTGAGCACTGTGAGATACATAAAGTTTGATGTCGTCTGCGTATGCTTGATAACGTACATTCGGATAAGAGCTAAACATGTAATTTAATTGGCTAATGTATTATTGTTATTGTTATTGTAGAGAAGGAAATACGAGAATTTAAGCATAAAATACAATTTCACTGTTTCTACGCTATTCACAAAAGTCTGTTTCGCCCCATCTCAGACAGACTTCTGTGCTCTCTCGGTGGGGCTATAGAGAAAACTAAAGTGGTCTAATACGGAACCCTGCGGCCTGCCAAATGTCACAGGCTGAGGAGCAGACATTGTCTTGCCCATTCGCACAGAAAAATTACGACCATCAAGAAAATATTCTAGCCAAGACATCAAAGATGGAGACAAACCGAAACGCGCTAACTTTGTCAACAATTTAGATATACTTATCGTGTCGTAAGCCTTAGTAAAGTTTAGATAAATCAAATCGAATGATAAGCCCCTACTGATATCTTGTGTCCCCCCTACTGATATCTTGTGTCCAGTCATCTTCACAGACGAAAAGATTAGTAACAACAGAAGCACGGGAGCGAAAACCATGTTGATTTTCGGGTAACAATTCGAATTTCGCTAAATGGTCCTCAATAATCGCTCTTATCAAAGGTTCCATGAATTTAGAAGCACGGGAAAGAATGAATATTGGTCTATATGATGACGGTAGGGCAGAGTTTCTTGCTGGCTTAGGGATAGCAGTAATCAGAGAATGTTTCTATACAGAAGGGGTCTTACCAAGCCATAAAGAGAAATTGAAAATTTGAGTGAGCGAAAGAGCGAGTGATTTGGTACACTTTTGGAAGACTATCTGAGGAATTCCATTCGCACCGACGCTACCATTAGGTTTGAGCTTGAAGAGAACTCGGTAAACATTACATGGCAAGAACAAATGATGATCTGGTTCAGAAGGAATAGAATCGCCGTAAATGGGAGGAGGAAATCCATGGTCTTTAGTTTAAAAAAAGATGCAAACTCGGAAGCTAATAAATCACATTTTGGAAGAAAGTAAATAACAGTACAACCAGTAGCAGTTTTCAAACAACGTGGGGGAGCTGATTTAGTTTTAGTAAGGGAAGCAGTATCGCGATACAGGTCAGCTGCTCTCTTCAATTTTTTCCTCTCACAATACTTAATTCATTTCCTAATTTTTTTGAGAAGATCTGAACTAGCTTTCATATGTATAAAGAGTGCGAACGAAAGGTACTGTAATATTAAGAAAAAGTGAACTGTATTTGATGAGTCTATGAGTATAAGAAGGATAAGAGAAAAATGGAGAACGAAGGAGTCGCCTCGGCACATGTACATAATTCAAGGAGTCGCCTCGGCACATGTACATAATTCAAGGAGTCGCCTCGGCACATGTACATAATTCAAGGAGTCGCCTCGGCACATGTACATAATTCAAGGAGTCGCCTCGGCACATGTACATAATTCAAGGAGTCGCCTCGGCACATGTACATAATTCAAGGAGTGGCCTCGGCACATGTACATAATTCAAGGAGTCGCCTCGGCACATGTACATAATTCAAGGAGTCGCCTCG
Organism: Allodiplogaster pararmata; assembly: GCA_964056735.1. NCBI lineage: Eukaryota > Metazoa > Nematoda > Chromadorea > Rhabditida > Diplogasteridae > Allodiplogaster > Allodiplogaster pararmata. Next base: position 40,117,539 of record OZ057404.1, on the reverse strand, counting down.
GCACATGTACATAATTCAAGGAGTCGCCTCGGCACATGTACATAATTCAAGGAGTCGCCTCGGCACATGTACATAATTCAATCAAATCAAACACTATTTTACAGAAACGATCACACAGATCATCAAATATCATGGAAAAACGATTCTGGCATTCTATACTTGAAAAATATTCATTCAGTGTTTCATAATCAGCTCGAGCAAAATCAAGAACAACAATGCTTTCAGAAATCGCAAAAGAAAATTGCAAGGTCAAATGAATTCTAATGATCACATGAATGAAAGGAAGGAATGATGCGAGGACTAGAAACAAGATTCTTCTCCGTTGTCAAAAGCCAGTCTATAAATTTTGTATGGCGAGTCGGATCATTAAGCATAAGATTATAGCCAGCAGTATCTAGACCGTAAAATCGTATCAGAAACAGTTGAAGGATCAGTTAGAAAGTCCCTGTTGAAGTCTCCTACTACGGTAGTTGGGAAGTTGCAATATGCTGCTAAGTCTACAATTTAGTAGTTAGTTCAGCGTTGTAATTTGGAGGACGGTAGCAAACTATTATACGACATAATAAGTTCGCTAAATACAAATCAACGTACTATGCATTAAAGCAACACCTCCTTCTCTAGAGTCTCTATCGTTAAAAGGATCATATTAAAAGGAAGAAGACCGCTAATTTCTGAATCAGATACTCTAGAGTTAAGCCAAGTTTCACAAAGTGCTACTACATCAGGTTGCTCAACTCTGAGAAAGGAAAGGACCAAATAACGTTTATTTTTAAATTAACGAATATTGAAATAGAAGGCTATCAGACCGGTAAATGATCTCAGTTTGACGTCTTCGGCATAGGAATCTTCTGGCTTCGATTGAGGGTGCTGTCGACTTCGGAGGTCTTACTGTTATTTTCTGACTGCTTCGAACATTTGGAGGGGTATGTAGCGCGGCTGTGTTGGAGATCGTCGTTTTGGTCGGATTCAGTCCGGGGCATCAGTTCACCATCGAAGATGACGTAGTCTTTTCCTTCCGACAATAACTTACGTTTTTCTTGTCTCAGCAAGCACTCTCTCTCGCTCTCTCTCTCTCTCTCTCTCTCCTCTTTAGTAAGACTGGGTCGGACATTGATTCCTTTGAATTGATTGTTCTTGTGTAATACGGTACTCTTTGAAAAAAACGGTCTTTGATGTACTTTAGTGAGGAAGATGACTTTGAGAAGTCTAGACGCTCGTTACTTGCGTATTCGGCGGCTTTCCCATTCTGGAGTGAGAGATTCCACCGACGGCGATACCAGATGAGTCTAGAAGACTGGTGATGAGTTGAGTCTGCGCGGAAGGACTAGCATCGGGAGCCCTTTCGATGACGACGGAGCGAAGCCTTTTTTCTTCATCGATCTCCTTTCGGATGGTCTCTTGTCTGATGGAGCTTGTGTAGAACGTGTCGAAGAGAGCGTTGCAGGTTTTCTAGAGAAGTAAGACGTGGAGTGGAAGAGAAGGTGTCCTCTCTTCGTCGTCGAAAAAGTCTTTCAGAGATTTTTGTAGAATAGCGGCATCTTCATTCGTTGTCGTGGCCGCCATTTCTGCGAAAAGGCAGTGGAAATGGAAATAAACTGAAGCAAGTAGAAAGGTCATCGCTCGATATTGAGAACAAAGCGGAAATAAGAACAGAATGGGGATTGGTATTCTGTGAATTAGTATAATCAAAGGAAAAGTTATGACTGCTCATACATGGAACAACTGGCTGATGCAGAAAGTAAAGTTTATCTTTCAAACATAGCAAGACTCATTCAAATGCATTAAGCTCAGTCATATGCATTTATACTTTAGGTACGTACGTACATAATTACGAACCAGAGAGGTTATACTCTTGTCCTATTAAAATAACTAAAAAGGTTTGAAAAAAAGACTTTATTTAGGAGTGGGACACACTAATTGAGAGATTCAAGTCGAATAAAATGGATGAAATAGTCAAGATGCAGAACAAAGCCCCCGTTTGGAGCGAAGGTGAGCAAAAAAACTCTTCACTTCAAATTTGTTCAAATGATTGGCAATTACTAGATTTTATTGATTTTATGCATTTATATATAAATATTATTCATTAAATGGAGACCGTCCTACTGGACAAAAAAATTTCATCGTAAAGTTCGTTTGCTAATTCGCATCTCTAAAACTACTTTTTTTTGTGTATTCATCATCGAGCTTTGATCTTTCTCATGAATATTATTCTGATTTACAAGTTTCATGGTGTTTTTTTAAGAGAATTAGAACATGAGGCGTGACTAAATAAGGGAAAATTAAGTGAAAATTTGTGAGAAATAAGGCATTGGCTTATATTACGTTCTGAAACAGTCTAAAGAATAGATTTGTCAAAAAATTTATAAGTAGACTCAAAACAAATAAAAAGCACCTTTGAAAAATAAATACCTAACTTTGAGAAAAGGTCCTCTGATTACAGAATCGCAGTCCTTCGTTCTCAACTTTCATGGGAGAGTCACACAAGCCAGTGTGAAGAACTTTCAAATCGTTCACGAGAGTGACGGTCAGACTCGCTTTATTCATCAAACTATTTTTGACGAGGAAAAAGTTATCAGCTTTTGATTTTGGGCTTTCTTCAAAGATAGCGAATGGATAGTGAACTCGTATGTAAATTTATCGGCATGGAAATGCTGTGGGGAAAAGAGAAATAAACCCAGACACCACACTACTGACATTATGTATATCTCTCCAGTATTCAACGAAGAGGGAAGTTTTACGGTTGCGAAGATCATGATTCCTCATCGTCTTTCTGTGCGCGGAATAAATAGTTTAAATGAACTAGAAGATTGTTTTAGAGAGAAATAAAGATATTTGGATAAAAAGCAAGGCTGGGAGAGGAAGAAAGAGAGAGGGAGAAAGAGAGTTAGAGTTAGAGAGATAGGAATATAAAGTCAGATGGAGAGAGAGAGAGGGAGATTGGTTGCAGAAGACTATGTCGTGATGCAGTTCGGCCGCATCTCGTCGGAGCAGTTCTCGATGGACTACCGCTACCCGCTCAACGCCGCACAGGCCTTCGGCATCGCCATGACTTCCTTTCACGGAAAGATTGCATGTGAATGACCTTCCCTACACACACTTATTATATTGTATCCAGCTTTCGAGTTACGCATTTTAAAAGCAGTACGGTCTGGTTGAAATTGAAATGGTTTAAACTATAAGAGAAAAAAGTCAGTTCACTGGGATCAAAATCAGTTGACTCTCCAATTAAAAAAACTGCGAGCGCGTTATTATTACAACCCGGGGAAACATTGACATTCCTTGCGATAGTGCAATATGGAGCACTCAGAGGCCTTGTTCTAGTTCAAACAATTATTCTATTTTCTTACGTTCACTGTGTGTTCTTTGAATGAAAAAACTGAGTTTTTACAACAACCAAAAACACTGTCTTCGTACGATTTCCTAAGTCTCTACTCACTGTCTAACAAACAAAATAATTTGAAGGGTTTCTTTTAATATATCAACTTCCTCGCCAATCTATCTTCTTCTCTCCAATCAAGAAGATGTTCTCAGATCTCTAAAATGAGTTTTTCCTATAAAACGGAATGTTCTCTCAAAAAGGACACAGAGACCTTTAATCCCCCATAAGAATGACTCAGTCGGCCTCTCTTTGTACTGGCTTCGCTATCTGATCAGAATCAGACGATTTTCTCGTCTGTCTCCATCTTATTCTTTGCATTGTTCAAGGGAAAAAAGTATCTGGTGAATTTTTTGGTTTATTCGTTTGTTTGTTCTACTTCTAAATATATGTAATAAAGCTACGCTAATTTTTTAGGAACAAAACAAAACAAGACTATTCCCGGGAATCATTTTAAACAAAGGAAACAAAGTCTTTAAAAAATTGCTCTAATATCAAACTTTTCTATCATGCAAGTGATCGGGCCACAGACTCTACCACATGATTGATGCTCTTTAACCTAGCTGTAGAATCGTTGTAAAATTGCTCTCTTCTTTCCAAGTACGACCATAGGCCGAATCCAGAATCCATCAATCTTCATACAGAGTGAAATGATATAAACTACAGATGAAGAACTTATTAAAACATGGAAGATACTTATTCGCAGACCAGCCTAGATGTTAAATATCGTATTACTCCACTCTTATAAGTTGACCTTTTGTTCGGAAAAGAAATTTATCAGAGTTAGATATCAGCAACAACAAAAGCCAATGGAAACATATTATGCATTTGCGAGAACGAATACGGTAGATGAGAGAAAGAGAAAGACAAAGCAGAAAAGAGAGGGAAATCGTCTTCTACCGTTTGGTGTTCCGCCGTGCCGAGCCCGACTGTCCATGAGTAAGCGAGAAAGGGGGAAAGGTCAGACTGAAAGTCGCCTTTTGAATAGACCGAGATTCTCTTTTTTCCTCTCATTCTCGCTTTCTCTCTCAGCTATCGCCAAGTTTTCTTTCTTTCTTTTTTCCTTGTGTTTTCCCGCTATCCGCTATTTACTTTATATTTCAATTCTGTTATAATAACAATCTTCCTGTCTTGTAATCTCCCCAAAGTTTTATCCTTATATTTCTATCTTTCTCTGAAATCTCTACTGTAACTCTCTTGAATAGTTTCCCATGTACAAATGTACGGTACAAATGTCCATTACATTTGTCTGATATCTCTGCGAATTCTTTCAAGACTCTTCAGAGCATCGTTACTCCTCCTACCTTTTGCTTGAACCGAAGCGAAGCTTCTGCCATAGTTTGGTTCAAAAGTGCAACCACTCTTGCACCCATTCAACAACCAAGAAACCACTCTTGCATTCATTCAACAACCAAGAACCACTCTTGCACCCATTCAACAACTAAGAAACCACTCTTGCACCCATTCAACAACCACGAAAAAACCGGTGACCATCATTTCCCTCTCAAGTATGAATTACTCTAATGGAATTTTTTTATTTTGCTGAGTAAATATTTCATTTAACATTCGAGACTTCTGCCAACTCATTCTCTTTCTACACATTCTCACTCCCTTTTTTCAATCATCCCTCATGAACAGAAGAAATAGAAATTATTTTCTGGACTACTTGATTCTATTCCATTTTCTGGGTAATTTTCTCATTGAGAGTTCTCTCCATAGATGCTTCCCTTCCAGTTATATCACCGTGCCAGTCCTATGCTACTCCTGCCTTTTAGCCGATAGTCTTTCACAACATGACACACTAAGTCATATAGCCATCCTGCTACAGTCTGCTACAAAGCCATCCTGCTACTGCTACAATTTGCTAATCTTACCTCTTAGCTGATAGTCATTTCTTACATGAGAAATTAAGTCATATATCCATCCTTCCACAGTCATTTTCTACTCGGGCCTTTTCTCAGTTATTAAATTCATGCACTCCTCAACACACAAAGTCGTGTACTCTTTTCTGCCATAGTCACTGATATGTATAAACATTCCCTTTTGCCCTAACTGACTCATCTTACCTTTATAACATAGTCATGTTGCTCCAAACATAAATTACTATTTGTAAAACTCTTTTCTATTCCATTATTGAGTGATTTTCTTATTGAGAGTTCTTTTCAGAGATGCTTGTTGCTGATATAGTAACTCAGTACATGTCCCACTATATCATATATGTACTCTTCTCTGCCGTAGTCACCATGGGGCTCTTCACTGATATAATCATATAAATTTCCCTTACTGAATCATTTGACCTTTATTACATATTCATGTAAACTGCTGCATCTCGCCATTGATTTCAATTATGCTCTGCATCACTATTAAATCTTCGACATTTACAGGCCCAGTAAGCGACAAATCTTTCTCTACAACCAATTCTTCAGGATTTTTTCTCAATAAAATCATTAGTTTTACCACATTATCGCCGGCCTGCTTTTCTAACATTTCTAACATTCAACTTCACCAAACAAATTCATATACCCCTTGCTTTGAACTGTAATTTCTTCTAACATTCTCAGCTGAGCCCTGTAATCACAAAGCCTTTCTTGTGCTCTCTTTCCCTCGCTCTCTCTATCTTTCCCTCGCTCTCTCTATCTTTCCCTCGCTCTCTCTATCTATTCATAAATATTTGACAGAGACTTTTTTAAAACAAACATTAGAACGATTATAATATAGAAAGCTAAAGTATCTACTTTCAAAACATATGCATCTACCCACACCTTCTAAAACGCCTCTACTTGCAAATGTTACCGTTTCTCCAAAATTTAAACTCCCCCAATCGGACGTAGTTTTCTGTATCGCAACCTTGCAAATAGCTATTTCTGCAGAAATACTACTGAGCAATTATTCGTCTTAATGCTAACATACGACTACACATTTGTACTCCTAGATAAGTTGTTGATAAGTGGTATGTTATTATACTAGCATCATTTTCGATAGCCATCTCTACAAAACAAGACTTGGTACTATCTTTTCTAGTGGCCTTAACCAGGCTTGGCATGGAATTTATACAATCTCGTTTTAGAAAAACATTTGTCCATTCCTAAAATCGGTCAAGATGAAAGACGAGGATTCAGTCTGCTCTACGGCTCTGCCGACTCCCCTATTCAACCCTTCGACGAATTCTGACATCGGTTAGATCACTTCAGCTTTGTCTTGAGATGTATGAACCCTTTGTTTGCAAAAAAAGCACTGAGTTCATTTCTTAGCCCTTCATTTCGTTGCTTGGATTAGATTGTGAACATATTCTTGCTTGGATTAGATTGTGAACATATTCTTGCTTGGATTAGATTGTGAACATATTCTTGCTTGGATTAGATTGTGAACATATTCTTGCTTGGATTAGATTGTGAACATATTCTTGCTTGGATTAGATTGTGAACATATTCTTGCTTGGATTAGATTGTGAACATATTCTTGCTTGGATTAGATTGTGAACATATTCTTGCTTGGATTAGATTGTGAACATATTCTTGCTTGGATTAGATTGTGAACATATTCTTGCTTGGATTAGATTGTGAACATATTCTTGCTTGGATTAGATTGTGAACATATTCTTGCTTGGATTAGATTGTGAACATATTCTTGCTTGGATTAGATTGTGAACATATTCTTGCTTGGATTAGATTGTGAACATATTCTTGCTTGGATTAGATTGTGAACATATTCTTGCTTGGATTAGATTGTGAACATATTCTTCAAACAAAAGTCCCGCCATTTGGAATGCAAAAAAGGTTCAAACGCTTTGTCGTCGATGCACTTTAAACGTGTTTAGTCAAAGAATTCGCACGTGATCCCTGAGCTCGATGAATAGTAGATGATCGTAGAGTCTAAATGCACAAAAAAAGCGTATTAATAGTAATACTTTCGAAAGCATGAAAATGGAACTATATACTTTAAAAGTATTCCAAATCGTTCCGTACACAGACTTTCCCGAAGGGCCTTTTTTCCCGAAAGGCATTCCCGAAGGGCTTTTTTGAAGGAGAGCGCTCCACAATCAAAAATTTTTTTTCTGATGCCTTTTTTCCAGAATGGCTGGCTTAAATGATTCACACAATACGATTCCTATGTGTGCTTTTCCCTTCTGAAGTAATCGAGATAGTAAGTCTAAACAGAGCAACCTAAGTCAACCGGGTTTGCAGATTGGATAAGTGCCAAGAAAAGGAAGAGAGCCACCAAGGCAAACTTTCAAAAGTATCCCATTCATTCATTGATTGTATGCTCTTTCTAGCATACTTTCATACTTACGCGCAGGAATACTTTCAAATTGTAACTATTCATAAATCACATGTATGCCTTTTTAGCATACTTTCCCAAACTCATCCTTTTTTCTGTGTGTACTGGAATATCTATCATGCTTCGGACGGCTCAAGGCGTCCAAAATATCCTACAGACTGGTGAAAAAACTTCAGTGATAGAAGTAAAAGCAAATACGAATTCAACTGCTTAATACCACGAAATGAGAGAATTTCCATGACCGTAGTCAAATTTTCTTTTTCCTTCTACTCTTGAAAGCATACACCAATTCTATTCTAACAAAACGATTGTTTTCAATGTTTTTGTCATGGATCAAGGGAAGTTTTTGAGAAAACAAGTTGCTGCATAATTACTTGAACAAGGTTTCAACCCGATTTCTCATGTTTCTACCCGTGCAGGTTTCTACGAAACTCTGCTTTCGCTGTGCATGAGATCATCCTTCTACAATCAGCTGTCCTTTCATGCTTTCATGCCCTCTTCCTCGACTCTGCCAACGTCCTCTACGGCACTCTCGCCTCCCGCTGTTCACAACAACGACATCACACGTATGGAGGACACAACGTGAGCTCCATTCAAAAATTCTACTATACTAAAAACATTTTTCTATGGTTTATAAAGTATTCTCATCACGCCCCATCCATTTTGTTAAACGAACAAGAGGCGTGTTAATTTACATTTATAAAGCAGTGCTTAAAAGAAGGATGAAGGGTCTACAAGGATATACGGTCTAACACAGTCCCCAAATTGAAACGGCAGACGATACCGTAGAGACCTTAAGTAGAAAGAAGCTCTATACCATAACAATTCGTGTAAGACGAAACGCAGTCCAGACATTGATTGTGTTTTACTTGCTAACGTTCCTAGAGCTTCTTCCATTCTTCAAAGTGCAAAGATTTACATGAGCTAGTATAAAACTTCTTTCGAGGTATTCGAACAATTCCTAATCAATTCAATTTGAACGGTTAATCTTGATGTCGAAGACACGAAGCGCCAAAAGTCAGACATCTTCAGGCATTGGAAGTGAAAGAGTGGGAGAGGTTGATTTGGTTTGGACGATACGAATCCAAGGAGTCACATTCCTCCTAGAAGCCGCGATCTAACTTGTGGATGAAAATAAACGTGTCGAGCAGAGAGTAAATGATTAGAAGGCTGCTCTAGACGTTGTGAAGCAAAAAGAACAAATAAAACCGAGCAAATAAGGTTCCCTTAATTTGAATAAAAAAACTATGATGTTTAACACCTCGGGATTCACTTGCATGAATGTGTTAGTTACTGATGAGATCAAAGTTACTGATCAGATAAACCTGCATATTTTCATTGCAGCCCCGTCGATGATGGAATTTGCAACAAAACTGAACAGATCGTTCCTAACAACGACAAAGAAGGTGAGACCTCTTCTTGCGTTCAGCTCGCCAGACTGCATTTGCGACTTATTGTATTTAGGAACTGATTTTGCAGCAAGAACCCACCAATTCAACTCATGCCAGATGTTGTTGCTCCAAGACCGGTCTAATGTAGACTGTTCAGGTTGGTGTCGCAACAAGAAGTACATCTCCAAAATACAGGGAGGCTTCATGTGCACCGTATGCCGGAAGGTGTATGGCCGATACAATTCAGTCTCCTATCACGTCACGATCTACCACAGAAATCCTCCCATCGCTTGTGGAATGCCTGGCTGCGAGTTTACAACGCGAGAAGCCCGTTACATACACTTCCACAAGTACTACAGACACGGTGTCGAGCTACCGCTCTCGATTGATCTTGGTTGGAGTTCATATTTTTTCTACGCTCTCACTCCACTGTGATGAAATAGTGACCTAACCTTATAGAACCAAAGGTTGCTCCCGGTTCAATGTAATAGGAGAAATGAAAAAGATACAAGCACCACCCCTTGGTTTGGTGAACCTGCCAGGGAAGGTTAGGGTTCTAATTTGAAATCTAATTGTTTTAAAAAATGATAGTGAGGCAGAATACTACATATTACGCCACACACAGGCTAGCATTTACAGACTATATTAACCCATGTTTTTTTCAAACACTCCACAGCAGCTCACACATCGAACTTCTTGTCTCCCTACTATTAAGGAAATCTATCTCACGCAGGTAGATGGTCATCAAAGAGTCGCTTAGTACCTGCTTATACAAAATTAGCATAAGATAACGTATCTAATATTTTATGATGACCGTTTAAGAAGTATTTAGACAGTTTGTTGAGTTTAATTGACCAGTTCTTGAAAGCATCATGTTTTTTGCCTTGCAATAGAAATGACAATCTGAAACTCGATTTTCTCACAGGATGAGTGAATGTAATAATGATTGAAGGATGTCGTCGATGCCCGTTCTGTCGCCATGTCTCCAAAAGTCCGGCCATGTTGGAGAAGCACATCGCCAGACATGAGACGGGCAAAGAGAGGGACAGAGACAAACAACTCCGGAGTAAGGGGAAAGAGGGGCACGACGTGGCTGGAGAGATCAATAAAGACTCTCCTCTTCTAAATCCTTCTCTTTCCTGTCGCAAGTGCAGTTATCGGTAGGAATTTTACTGAATCGCCGAAACAATGCGTAATCAGCGTATTGTGACGCGATAGAACTGATTCTTTTGACCTATGCTTCAACTTTTGCACCAACGATAGCCAGTCCTCTTAGTGGGATCGTACCCAGCCAGCTCTTATCGTAAAAAAGCGAGTTACCACTACATTGCCGAGTGCTATCTAAAAGGCTTTTAATCATCTCTCTTATGAAGCGTAAGAGCACGAAAAAGTGCTTTGCTATTAATAGACTAATTACCCGAAAAGCGAGACGAATTTTCGTGAGAATTAAAAAGACTACTATATGTTGGAGTTTTATATATTCCAATATTTAAAACTCTTTTTTTAGGAAGTTCAAAACTACCGCACTTTATTTTCAAATGTTTGAAAATAACTCTTCAACGTTCGCGGAGTACCTGCAATTTTTAGAAGTAAAAAGATAACTTACTCGAGTTCAGCTCCAGTATGCTGCACGACTCCTAAAAAGCAATTTGTTATTCAGAAGTTTCTTGAAGGCTAAACAAATATGAAGAGCGAGAGACGGGGTGGATCATAGTAATTCATACATAGTAATTGGGCCTATATCTGCGCACAACTATTTATTTTATAAGTTCTCAATTACACAGTTCAGAGGCAATTACCAAACCCCCCCCGGTTGAGAGGAAGCCTGTTTAAACTATCATCCGGGAAAAAGCTTGTCCCTGTGTCGGAACGAGCCTAATTAAACCTTCATATCTCACTTCATCATACAACTCAACAATAGATAAGGCTTATCCTCGCTATATTAGCCATCGTAAATGAAAATATTGCAGGGCGCGCGACCCGGAGATGCTCTCTCAACACGACAAATTCACGCACTCGACGGACGTCTTTATTCGCCACAAGTGTCCCTTGTGCACTTATAGCGCGCCCTCGGAGACGGCGCTTCTTCAGCACTCCGTCGCCAGCCATTTATTGGCCTCCCTATCGCCTCAGGCCACATCTACTTGACCACGTAAATTCATGCATTAAATGCTCACACTTTGTACTCGTTATTCTATTATATATAAGAGAGAGCATTTATGGAAATGGGAAGCATTTTCTCAGAACACAATAGAAAAGTAAATGTTTGAATAACAAAGACTATAAAAACTATGTATGATGTTCAAAAATACAGAAGAATTAGACTCGAATTAGACGAGTTTAAGGTTCAACACACGAAATGATTCACTACCATTTAAAGAAAAAAATCGTGATTATAAAGTTTTTAAAAAAATTTTTTATAAAAACTTTTCCGCTTTTCATGATATGGTCTCCGGTGCTATTTCACTCGTTTTGAATATTTGAGTTTTATTTAATTTGTTTTCTTCTTTACTTTTTTTTCGGTGGTATAATACGAAGCCGGAATGTTTGTTTATCGCGAAGCTTTCGCTCACATCAATCAATATCATCAATCAATCAATAGCATCAACAACAAACCAAAACAACTGTAGTTCATCACACAAAAATTATACAAAAAAGCGAAGGTTTGACAGATAAAAAAACTGCATTAGCCTTCAGAAAAAATAACGAATCAAAGGGCATTTAACATCAACACAAAATCATAAAAGAAGTCAAACTTCAAATTGCCATTTGAATGTTTTTTCTAGATGAGTCTTAAAGTTGCGAGATTTCTTCTTCAGATCCTCGCCGACTTCTGACTCTGTAATTACCATTTTTACATTATTATAGAGTCTTCTTTTGCCAGGAAAGCATTTTGAGGGAAAAAAGATAGGCCTGAAGTTCGAATTCGACTGACAAACCGCTTTCATTACACATCGCGAAAAAGATTGGAATGCAGTCTCAGAAGTATACTGTGGTTTAATATTTATAAAAAAAACGAGCCAACTTCGATATATGAGAATCTCCCTCTTACTGGATGAGAACCATTCTCCTCTAAATGAATTCAGCATAATTACTAGGAAAGAGAATAGTCGTAGAGGAAAATTTTTTCCATTAAAAATATGAAGCTCGTCTAACAACGACTTCAGCCGAAACCATTATAGAACAATTCAGCACAAAAAGTAAGCGAGAGGTTCAGACGAAAGAATGGAAGAAAACGTAATATAACACCAATATAGACAGACAGAGGAAGAGAAGGAAAGAATGACAAAAAGAGAACAGAGAGAGAGAAAATTGATGGAGCGACAGACATACATACGCCTAACTAGAAAAAGAGTACATGCTAACCTTGGATGTGGAGAAAGAGCAAAGAAAGCGTCGTCGTCAAGAAATTATCTCTGGAAACGATGTCGACGAAGAAGTCCTGTAAAACATTCAAGCAAGTTGATCACAAAAAACAATAGATCTATCTCAATATACATTCAATATGAATATATTGCTCCAACCATCCTATCAATAATCTCTCATCATTCCAGATTTCCTACCAAAGCTTTAGCCAAAAATTCATTTGTAAAAAAAATCCCTGGTAATTGTTAGCCTATTCCGAGGTGAGCATAGATTAGAACGTGTTTATTATTGATTACCCGTTTATTAGGAGGTGTTTATTATTGATTAACCTGCGGGCATTCTCTCAACTGGAAGAAAATAACGCGGAGAAAGGAGAGAAAGAAGTCTTTGTTGGTGGGTATCGATGAAGGCGATAAGCAGGTCAAGTGTACCAACTTCTTCCATTGCTCCAATCCTTCATATACCTGTCAAGGAATTAACAGGTAAAGAAATTCTTCTGGCCTCCCTCGAAACACTCATTCTTCGCTCGCCTAACTCGAAACACTCATTCTTCGCTCGCCTCCCTCGAAACACACATTCTTCGCTGACTCCATATCTCCAGTATTATTTCCTCTCCTCATTTCTCATCCTGCTTCCAAATAATGTTTAAAATTTTTTTTATTTGTTTTTCGACAAGTTTGCGCTAGCTCTGATGCTAGCAAAACATCTTTTTTCACCAAGAAACAGACAAAACAAAATGTCCTTCTTAGGGTTATTTAAAATTTCACCTAGCACCATCACATATATTTTATCAACGCGCTCTTGGTAGTGAAGTAGTAACGCTTTCGGTAAAAGAGAGAAAGCTGGGTTCGATCCCTTCTCAAGGGTCAACTGCAAACTATGCTAGCAAGATTGAGTCCTATCACATGAACACGTTGATACAACTATGTTTGCCTTCAAAAATGCACCATTTCAATCTCAAAACTTCTGATAGAAAATGCACCATGACATTCTTAAGACTTCTGAAGGCACCGGAAACCTTCTCTAGACGCCATGGACTACCTTCAGTCGGTTTGATAGTCGAATCATATATTGATATGTGCTTCTCTCACAACGCAAAAGACCTGTTCTGGATGTTTCTTAACACCCGCCAGAGAAGCGTGTAGACCATAAAGACTAACAAATGTTAGAACGGCAGACATTTGAGAGAAGATGAGAGCGTGAGTTTGAAAATGTTGAAAGCTATACAAACCAAAAAATAACTAGTTTCGCTCTTTGACTTAACCCGAGGTGCGGGTCAGAGGAAAAGCCTGGACCTGTCCGATGAGAAACATCACGAAGGCGATCTGGAGCTCGGCGAGGAGTTGTCGATGAGTCAAGTCCCTGAGGACTTTCTCCAGATGCAGACTGTAGTCGGTTGTTCTGCCTCCATCTCCCTCAACATAAAGGCGTCTTGAGCACTCTCTTGACTGGCTTTCCCTACATCATTGAAACCATCACCCAATGTTAAAACTAGTGAAAACCTGCGTTATTGCCCATCTTATCTTTATCGAAGAGCTTATTTGTATCAAAAATGAATTCATATTGAATGCATGTGATGATGATTTTTTTTTCTCTTCAAAAACCTGTTATTTATACGCAAAAGTGCTTCGCGTGTTAGCGTCGCCAGTTCTCGTTATTACTCACCGGAAACTCTGGGAGACTGATGAATCTAATTTCGTATCCGGCCTTGACTTCCATCACGGGGAGGCCCTCACTGTCCGCAAATCTCATTCTCCTGAGATAAATGAAGTTATGATAATTTAATCAGAACTTACTAGAAAAAAATACTGTTATCAAGATTTCCTTGATATCACCGGCGCGGAAAGTTGTATTATTCATTCTTGCCATCATTGCTTTAAATGAATTTTTTTAAATATTAGAATCTTGGCCTCTCGCATCTCGTATACAGCCTTGAGTACCGAATAGTACAACTTGCTGATTTTCTGGCCTCGTAATCGAACTTTGATCGACTTTCTCGCATCATTAATTTTAATCTCCGTCCTTACAAGACTTCTAACACAAAAGAACCGCGTGCAGAAGACCTCAAAAATTTCTGGTTGTTCTCGCTTCGCGGTAAGGTACGCGCTTCCGCGAGTTGCTGGATAGACCTATACTGGTAGAACCAGAGGCTGCCCGCTATATCACTGCTAGTGTGAGTAGCTCCCGCGAGTTGCTGGATAGACCTATACTGGTAGAATCAGAGGCTGCCCGCTATATCACTGCTAGTGTGAGTAGCTCCCGCGAGTTGCTGGATAGACCTATACTGGTAGAACCACAAGCTGCCCGCTATATCACTGCTAGTGTGAGTAGCTCCCGCGAGTTGCTGGATAGACCTATACTGGTAGAATCAGAGTCTGCCCGCTATATCACTGCTAGTGTGAGTAGCTCCCGCGAGTTGCTGGATAGACCTATACTGGTAGAACCAGAGGCTGCCCGCTATATCACTGCTAGTGTGAGTAGCTCCCGCGAGTTGCTGGATAGACCTATACTGGTAGAATCAGAGGCTGCCCGCTATATCACTGCTAGTGTGAGTAGCTCCCGCGAGTTGCTGGATAGACCTATACTGGTAGAACCAGAAGCTGCCCGCTATATCACTGCTAGTGTGAGTAGCTCCCGCGAGTTGCTGGATAGACCTATACTGGTAGAATCAGAGTCTGCCCGCTATATCACTGCTAGTGTGAGTAGCTCCCGCGAGTTGCTGGATAGACCTATACTGGTAGAACCAGAGGCTGCCCGCTATATCACTGCTAGTGTGAGTAGCTCCCGCGAGTTGCTGGATAGACCTATACTGGTAGAATCAGAGGCTGCCCGCTATATCACTGCTAGTGTGAGTAGATCCCGCGAGTTGCTGGATAGACCTATACTGGTAGAACCAGAGGCTGCCCGCTATATCACTGCTAGTGTGAGTAGCTCCCGCGAGTTGCTGGATAGACCTATACTGGTAGAATCAGAGGCTGCCCGCTATATCACTGCTAGTGTGAGTAGCTCCCGCGAGTTGCTGGATAGACCTATACTGGTAGAACCAGATGCTGCCCGCTATATCACTGCTAGTGTGAGTAGCAGAAGTGGGGAGAGTCAGATACGTGCATGAGCACAACAAACATTTTAACCCCTTTGGTTTTGGTGGATCTGTCCGGGGTGGAAGTCGAACTCGAGACTCCTTGCAAAATATTCGAACACACTACAATTATGCCACGCCCACAAAATGAAGCTTTCTAATTATTACATATTGCAAAATGCTTCTGACCTAGGATTCTGCTTGTCAACTCGTGAGGAGCAGCCAGCTCCCGACTCTCGTTCTATTTTCGTTTCGAGACTCTCCAACTCCGCCTGGGAGGAGATAAATCCGCACAAGGGCTGTATCCGCTCCACATCTTCCTTCAAATGGACCGCTACCTTTCCATTCGGTATAAGTATTTTTGATCTTTTTATGGCCTATCACGCAGTCATACACGTAAACGTGAACGGACGTCAGACTAAATCTTCTGAATCTTCAAATGCTCACTCACACAGTTCAAAGGCAGTTATAATGTTACCTAAACCAGGAAAGGACTCCAGCAACCTGAACGGCTATAGACCAATATCAATACTATCCCCTATAGCCAAAACATTCGAACGGGTCTTATTACCATTCCTGGCGGAAGGCTTTCAAATCGCTGACTGGCAACATGGATTCCGCAAAGAGCACTCGACTACTACCGCACTCCTGGAAATAACCGGGAAAATAACAAACGGCTTCAATCGGAAACCACCCCCGGACCGCACTCTCATGGTCGCCCTTGACCTCACTGCAGCATATGACTTAGTGAACATATCCCTTCTCTGCAAGAAACTCACTGAAACGAATATGCCAAGAGCCATCGTCCGATGGATGTCCAGCTACCTAAGAGGCCGTACAATCAAGGTAGATTTCCAAGGAAAAAGCAGTCGACGTCTCACATGCAGATCTGGTGTCCCACAAGGAGCAGTGCTCAGCCCCCTCTTATTCAATCTCTACATAAACAACCTCCCGCAACCCACAGGAAACACGCAGATGACAGCCTACGCCGACGACATATCAATTCTCTCCTCAAGCCCCTGTATTGAAACCTGTGAAGATCAGATCAACCACTTCCTACCGAAACTCGTAGAAGAATTGGAACAACGTAAAATGATCATATCCAAGGAAAAGACTACGGTCACCCTTTTCACAACCCATACAGGCGAATGTAAAAAAGAACCCAAGGTAGAAATCCACGGAACCCTTCTGCCGACAACTAAAACACCCAAAATACTCGGTGTCGTCTTAGACCAACTCGGCACCTTCCGACAACATGCAGAATACCTTAAACAGAGAACGGCCAAAAGACTGAATATACTACGTGCCCTCGGAGGAAGAACATGGGGCCAACAGAAAAACACCCTTCTTGCAACCTACAAAACAATGACCAGATCCGTTCTCAACTACGCCGCACCAATTTACTCCCCTCAATTGGCCGAGACGAACTGGAAAAAACTACAGGCAAACCAAAATAGAGCAATTCGGATCGCAACAGGAAACCTAGCAATGGCCGGCACAGAGCACTTAGCTCTAGAAAGCGAAATGTTACCCATAAAGGAGCACAACACGATGCTTACCAAGCAATTCGTTGCAAGAGCAAGACTCCTCCCAAACCACCCCTCCCATCGTCGATGCATGGAACCCAAACCACCTAGAACTATTCGTAAACATGCCAAGGACTTAGAAATTATGCTAGTAGACAGTGATCAGAAAGCCGCACTTAAAAGAATACATACTGAAACTGTTAGAAATTTCATTAGATCTTGCTCACCTAACCCAGTTCTAGGTAAGAAACCTCCCAGAATCCATAAATCAACGAATCAACTTCCCAGGGAACAACAAATAACATTATCGCAACTACGTAGTGGCTATGCAAGTTACCTTAACAGCTACCTACACAGAATAGGAGCTGCCCTATCACCTCTTTGCCCAAAATGTTTAGAAGAGCCACATACAACTAGTCATTTATTCTCGTGTCGCTGTGACCACACACTTTTAAGAAGTATAGATTTGTGGAATAGCCCGACGTCTGTTGTTAAGTTCTTATACCAGTGATTCCTTTCTCTCTCTCAAAAAAAGGGGGAAAAAAAAAAAGAAAAAAAAATATAAAAAAAAAAAATAAATAAATAAATAAAAAAAAAATAAATAAATAAATAAACCCCGAGAGAGAAAGAGAAATAATGTAATTAGATAAATGATGTAAGTAAGGTTATTGTTTTCTGAGCCATGTCAAAGAAGACCTCGTCTACCCAGCCGGAGACCTACGGCGGGCAATCTACAACAACAACAAAGGCAGTTATGCCTGGTTAAAACGACCATTGATTGAACCATCGCACAAGAAAAATAAGTCCATCGGTCGGGAACGACCCCAGTCAGCTCTAAAGAACTCTAGGGAGCGAACGCGTTACCATTAGACCCCGGTGACACATTGCTATTCCGAGCGAAAGTGCTATATGAAAGGCTCAATCGCGTTTCTCTCTTTTTCAATCACTATACTTAGAAGTTCGCGCGAAAAACCAAGCTACGGAGAAAAGTGCCTCATCTTTCTTGATGCCCATTCCTGTACTCTTTCTCGATTGTGAAATGAGCAAGTCCAATGTATACAGCAAACACTTCTCTCTCGTGCGAAACAACAAGGAAAAAGCGACGCTTCGAGAACTGACGGGGCTGACAAAGTCGGTGAGAGAGTACCATTTGCGGTACTCTTCGTATGGATAGGCACCCAGATTGGAGTCGAGGTTTCTGAGATTGGCCTTGACTTTTTCTATGTCCTCCTCGCTAATCGCATCTCTGCTGA
Organism: Allodiplogaster pararmata; assembly: GCA_964056735.1. Lineage (NCBI taxonomy): Eukaryota > Metazoa > Nematoda > Chromadorea > Rhabditida > Diplogasteridae > Allodiplogaster > Allodiplogaster pararmata. The sequence continues at coordinate 40,099,270 of OZ057404.1, read as the reverse complement.
GCTCTTCTTCTCGCTTATTCCACTGCTTAACGAGGACTTCGCGAGGAGCAAAGTTGTGTAGAAAACCTGAAAACGCAAGAAGTGAGCCTCAAAAGACTTTCAACAACTGATTGTTCCTATTAAACCGTTAAAGAAATGTGCATATCGATAAAAATACCCATGAAGGAACGGCAGATTTTAGAGAGAAACCGAGTGCGTGCGATTCATGAATAGAGAACGTCATAAAAAACGAGAATACATATTACTTGTTTGTTAAATAGCCAAATAGATTTGCGCATAGAGAAACACCCTGGACTAATAACAAGAAAACCCAAACTATCGCACGAACAAAAACTTTAACACGGAGTGTGATCGACCCGAACTCAAAACCCATTCGTCTCTTACAGTCCCATCTAAAGTGCGAGCGAGGACACAATGCAAATCCTTGCGATACAAAAAAGACCCAAATGAGTTCACCGATTCGTGGAGCGCCTTTCATGGAGACGTAGACAAAGTGAACACCGGGCGGAATCATTTTGAGACCGAGGAACTTCTCGCCAGTGTTCCATGACTTGTAGTCGATGCCGAACTCTGAGCCCACTGGTAAGTCTTTCAGCACCTGTCACAAGGAAACGTCTTATCCCTGCACAGTATACGAAAAATGGGCGACATCGAATCAGTCTGCGAAACATGATTGAACCACTGCAAAAACTAAATTTGGAACAAAATTCAACCAGTGTTCTCTCTAACTTCTACTGAAAGCGAAAGCTTTAAGGTTTCAAAACATCATTCCTCCTTTACAAAGAAGCATTACATGATTCCTCCCGGTTAAGCATGTTAACGATAATAACGATCAAAACACCTACTTATGTGGTCATTGTGTTATCATATCTCACAAAGCTCACAAAAAAGGCTCCATATTCGTAAAGTGTCGGAACGAGCGGAGTTGGAAGAGCCACTCCTTTGCGGAGACATTCCAGCACTTGCTCCATCTCAATCAAAATCATTTGTTTACTATCCCAATCGATATCGGTATTATTTGCGGCTTCATTACATTTACATTAACAAGAACAGCATAGCGCTAGGATGTGCTGATTATCATGAAATGCGTCAAGCCTCACGCCGAACCCTCCCTTTGGCACAAGTATATGTATATGTCTTTATCTCCACAGGATGACTTGTTGAGGTCATCACTTACGTGGTATGACAATAGAGCTTTACAATCAAAAGCAAGCAACAACAAAAAAAAAAACGAATCGAATACTGAATGGAAGGGAAATGGGGACACAAAAAAAAGAAAAATTGGGGAGGGGTAAATGGGCAACTCTCAGTTCATAGTCAGAAAACGTGGCAAGTCGACGATGGTTTGCAGGTCTATGCTCTGTAAAATATATGAAAATTCTTCAATAGTCGTCACATTAGGATGATTCTCCGTGACCTTATTCCATAGAGTGATCGACCTCAAAAAGAAGAAATTTGAGTGCTTGTACTTTTTAACCGAGGAGAGTCTCAAACGAGATGTTCTTAGTGAGGTTCTTAAGTTGAGGTTACTTCTGTACACAACTAGACTTCTGCATGTTATACAATCGAATCTTCCGTTGAGTATTCTGAGCAAGAAAAGAAGATCTAGTCGAATTCTTCTTACAATTAATGAATCTAACTCAAAGATCTCTAGTCTTCGAGGATAACTTAGCTTAGAGTAGCCACATCGGCTGAGTGCTCTGGTGGTATAGAGTCTCTGGGGAAATTCCAGTCGTTTGGATAAGTTACTTATGATTATTAATGCGAAAACCGTCGTTGCATATTCAAGGAGTGGACGTATGTAGGTGAGGTAGACAATACGATATCCCTTCATGTCCAGGTGTCGAAGTGCTTTGAACACTTGAGAAATCTTATTAAGGGCTCTTGATCTTATGATCTCTATGTGTTTATCAAATTTTGGTTGTTGTTAAAATAAGTAGTTGTTGTTAAAATAGGCATGAATCCTTCTCTCACTCTACTACACCCTAACCGCTACTCAGGAATCAGCAACTGGTTCTACCACTTAAGTTCTGTATCTTATCGAGAGAGCGCGTTCCCTGCCACTAAGAAGGTTATTATCATAATATAAATGAAAGTGTTACATTAATATAGTAAACAAATTATCTAATATTTTATACAATGTTTTTGAAAAAGCAATTTTGAAGTGTTTTTCAGCTTTTTGTGTTGTTTTGATGGCTAAAAGGATTACATGTGACTCTTCTAAGTATGTGACTCACTCGACTTCATTTGACTTATGACAGGATCGGATGAAATTGTTGCTAGGCACTTCGCCGTATTTTGCATTTGCAGTTGAGATGTGAAAGAGCACGAAGAAGAGAAGGGAAAGTGGAAGAAGCGCAGACGACACTTACGAGAAGATTCCAAGTCTAATCTCGTCGTTTCCCTGAGAGATTCAAACCCTTCCCCCCTCTTCCCTCACTTGTTGCTTTTGAACTTGTGCGTAAGTTGCTGTGTTTTTGGCTCCACAGCAAATGAAGTCGATGCTCGGTTTTCTGACCGTATCTACAGTACTCCTTCGTTACGGTGAGCTTAGCGTTGTCGTACTGTAGGACATTATGTTGTTGTTGTTGCCGGCAAGCATCCCGCATCGAAGACTTGGTTATGAACACTCTCTTTAATGAGAGAAGTTCTCGTGTTCTTCGGACAAGATGCGTCCGGAGAAGGTTTTTGATGTCCTTTGCAGTCCTGAGACTGTCATGCTGCACCTTGTGAAGGCGGACATCGTGGTAGCAACCTGTTCATGCTATAGGCTTTGTGAGTGGGTGGTCAAGCCGGCCTAGCATCTTTTGGTTGGGAGTATAGACGTCTCGCCTGTCGTTGACCGGAGATAGGCAAGAGGCTATTTGACTGGCGCCTCGACTCGCCATTGAAAAGTATAGCGGAGTATCGGCTGATGTTTTGTCCGGTGGCATGCCCAGGCCGGTCCGGCATCGCCCTCCTTTGACGAGCTATACTACCCAGTTTTGGTCCGCGGCGGGATTTCTCCCGCTACCTCCCAGCACGAATTCTTCGTAGGGAGGAGTCCCTCTATCCGCCACCTGAGGTCGCGCTCGATTCTGGACTGGATGATCCCGCTCCATCCGTGACAGGCTCTTAAGGCTGTAGAGTCACGAATGGCCACTGTTGCCAGTGTTTTTCGAGTGTAGGGCATTATCGTAACCATTCTCTTCACTCAGGTTACGCCTTGCAATGTCACGCCTGTGCTGACCGCAACTTCTTCGCCAACATGATCGACCCTATTCTGCGAGGATTGGGTGCACCAAACATCATAGCCAGAGCGGGAGACTGCAACAATACAGCGAGCCTGTGCGTTGCCCAGACCTACTGCACAAAGAGAACAGGTTCGAATGGTTTTTGGAACCAGTGATTATGAGCCAAGTTTTCGTGTTTTCGGCTGTGATTTATTAGGCGAGGTCTGAAAAATTTATTTTAATTTCAAGATTTTTGAGTTTTCTTGCCCAGTTTTTATTTATTGATGCTAAGGTGAACTTTTTTGAAGTTAGATTGTAGAAAAGTCGCCCCTGCAGTTTTGTGAGTGTCTTCTACTCGGCAGAAAAGTTCATTCTTGTTTGATATCAATGTACGAGTTTATTTCCTTTTTTATTAAAAAGTCGAATGTATTTCTCAATCAACGAAGCTTCGAGCGATTTCAACGAGCTTTTGGACTCAGAAAACTTACTTATTTGTAATTTTGATCTCTCAAATTTTTTGTATTTCAACTAATCGAATCAGTAAAATGTATTTTAATGATAAAAACTTTGGTCCACAACTGCTTTCAGCGATCCACAGGCGAGATCAGCAACAGTTTTTTTTCTGACTAGACCATTTGAATCCTATAAAGTGTTTGGTTGAAATAATGATGCGTCATTAGGTTAGTTCTTCATCTCATCTCAGGGTAGCACGTAGCTTGGAACGAGGCAAGGATGAAAGAGAGGTAGATTTTCATCTATTGGTGGAGGAAAACTGGTTCTGGGTTGGACATTAATCCTTTTGAAGACTACTACTACTCGGATACGGCGGGGATGCCTGGCGAGGCACGTTTCTGGTCCAAGCAATGCGACATGCCACCAGGGATCGCTGCGGCCGTTTCGCCTGGGTACTGCGTGGACTACGACAAGCAGTACAGCAATGGATACTATGTCGTGAGTGGAAAACTTACCTTCAGTCATAAGCACTTAAGTATGGAACAGAAGACCGCTAAATGCGGTTAGACTGAGACAGGCCTGATGAATTCGGCTTTTTAAAGCAAAAAAATCATAGATAAGGGAGGATTACCCCCTGACAAATGTGAAACATAGTGCCATTAGATACAGGGGACGCCGGTGGATAGTCAGCTACAACTATTCAACGCCTGTTCTCATTTCCATTTAAATGAGTCGATGAATTTGTGTTTGATTGACACCTCTATCACCAAAGGATAACTTGTTCAGAATACATTCTTCCAGACTCTTCCACTCGAAATACGGTCGTTTTTCGAAATTCTCAACAGCGCTGGTGACCTAGAACAGAATTTTGTGAAAGGCGAGAAATGGAGAAACGAAGCAAGCAAGTGGAAACTGCTTCTTCTTTCCAGGTGCGCAGAATGTGTGCGTGCAACAATGGCGACTTTTGCAATGGGAGTTCTTCGTGGAGTTCTCATGGTTTTCTAGTCGCACTGATAACAGCCAGCATCATCATTCTACAGTGACTTATCAAGCTTTCTTCACTTTCACCTTATAGTTGAGCAGTTTTTTGAGGTTTTCTTCTTTTCAAGCCAAGATTACCTTACAGTGACGAGATTCTCAATACTCTACTGCGACAATAGACCTACAGTCCTTATAAGAACGATAAACTTACAGTATTTTTAAGCACCCAGATTCAATTACCATAGAGGTTTTTGATTAGAAAAGTGCATTGTGTTGGTAACGTTTTCCTTAATTTATTAAAATTCTTGCCCAAACTTGATTTACAATATTTGATTCTAAGATTTCCTTATGTATTAGGGCTAGAAATATCGCTGTAGAACTGAGACGAAAATTCGGAAGATAAAAAAGTTTCCACATAATTGACATCATATTTTCTTTGACAAAACTTGATTTTTTAGCCGTTTATGGTTGATGAATTGCATATTTCAATGTTCAATTGTCGCTGTGCAGTCGCTTTTGCTTTGTTCGGTCGTTTTATATAATTGATGCACCGAATGGTTAATTGTGTTATGATCCTGGATATTCATGTATGACTTGATGAACTTACACATATTCTGCTATTTAAATTTCTCATAAGGAAACTGTTTATACATTTGAGAGTAAAGAATCGCACAGGAATGTGAAAGAATATTCGAAACAGCTACGAGCGAGCGATAGGATGAAAATCTACAGCACAGAGAAATAGAGAGATAGAAAGTAAAAGGAACTTCTTAGGGTAGCGAGAGGCTCCTGAGACGAGATCGCGACGAGATTACTGTACTCACATTCATCTACCGTTGCAGAGATCAAAGGGAGCTTGCCCGGATAAGAAATGAAGAGAACCTAGTTTGGATATGGGGAAGAGAAAGACAGAGAGACAAGAATGGGAAGGAGAGAAAAAGAGACTATTTCCTATTCTCTGTAGGGAAGATAACATATGCCATGAAACCGGGAGATTAACATTCAATCCATTCTCTATGACATTTGTCGAATAAACTTTAGAAGCAGCACACATAGAATATGGACTAGAATAAGGATTATTTTTCTCTCCTATACTGAAATTAGCATCACGACATGAATCACAACAAAACTTCTTACATTTGTTGTGTCGCAAGACTTTCTCAATGTTTGATTTGCTCTTTAGAAGACAAGGTTATCAGCTTCAAAGAATGCAACTTACTACTCAATTCGGACATACATCTGATAAGGTATCAGAAGCCCTCCAAACCGAAATAAAATATATGAAAAAAGGAATTGGGAACTAAAATACTTAATATTGAATGAAAAGGTCCTTATCAAAGTGGACAGAGGAAGTTTAGAGTTGACAAAGTGTATACCACAACCAGGAGAGAAGTGAGAGATCAGCATTCACAAGTAGGACAGTACTGCAGACAATCTACAGGCTAAGTAGCATATGACATCGAAACAGAGCCAAATAACTAAAAGGATACTTACTTTCAAGCAAACTTTGTCATGCACAACTTTGCTTCCCTTTAGATAACGAAATGCTCAAACTCTCATTAGAAAACATAACTAATCAGTTCTACAATTCGAGATCGAAAAAGATTTCTTATATCTTGTATTAATATAATAAATAAATGTAGACTTCTTGTAAACTCTATACCGCAAAGTGATCTACAACTGTGCAATCGTTGTAGAATTCTTCAAAAAGAACACTCTTTGTTGTAAACATCTGTGTGAAACTCTGAGAGTAAATAGGTAAGTAAAACAATTTGAACACTTATTCAAAGTGGAGATCATTTTTAAAAAACAATTACTTCTAGAAAATTTCCAAAGAAAACTTGGTCTTTGAAAACTATTATGATAAAATTTCAACGTATACAAAGGGTTCTTCATCCGAAATATGCTAGAGCAAAAAATATTTCCTTGAGAAACGGAAAAGGCGAGGAAAATGCTTTCGTCGAAATATTCATCGAAGATTTTACTATGGAAAAACGATTCTTCCAAATTCAATAGCTTCAGTTACTGAAGAAAGGAGTCAAGTTCATTCCTTACAGAAAGGAACTTGAGTCCATGAAAAATAAAAGATTTTGTTTTTATGATGAAAATTTTCATTTCTAGAAAAAAACATCTGTTTCATGGTAGAGGGACCCTAATTTTTCCAAGAGGTGACCCCATTTCTATGAGAAGGATCCTGCTTCTCAAAGAAACGATCCCCATTTCTCGAGCAACTCCGCCTTGAGCTCTGGCGACATCAACTTGTACTCATGATTGGTGGATACGGAGTGAAAGACGTCGAAGGAGATAGAATCTATCAGAATCGCGCGGACTTCGCTCATTCGATATTTGTCTGCCAATCGAATCGCTCGCAGAATCGAGAAGCGAGGCAACTGAAACCACAGAAGGCGTTGAAAAACCATGATAATATCCTAACCAGCGGACCTCTTTACCTACTACAGGAGAACAAGAAACGAAGTACACAGACGTTCTTCGAAGCCGGCTACATCCGGCAACAACAACAACCTACTACAGGAGCCAGCCACGCAAGAATGATAGAAACAGTGAAACAGAGAGAGACTTGAATAGATACTCAAATCCATAATAGTTTAGATTAATTGTTCGCGTTTTCAATGCCTCAAGCGGTCTAAATCCCATGACTCGGCTTCTTCAAGTATTTGAACATTTTCTGCGATTCCTAATTTTCTGCGAATTAAATATTTTGTGCCTCTTTAACTATCATAGGCCGAATCGTATTAAAAATGTATACCTTATACTAACCATATTATGAATTTTATTTTCATACTAACAGTATTGCAAATGTTACTCTCATACTTACCGTATTGCAGATGTATCTCTCGCAGAGAGCACGCACTTCGGCAAACTTGAGCCTCTGCGCCAGCTCAAGTACGTAGCAGACGTTGTTGGCCGAGAGCGATGCCGGGTCGGCGTGCACTTGCAAGAGCGCCTGCAGCAGTCATTAACTTACTGCTCGAAAGGAATCTTTTTATTTACGAATTGCAATGGTGAGAGAGAGAGAGAGAGAGAGAGAGAGAGAGAGAGAGAGAGAGAGAGAGAGACAGAGAGAGAGAGAGAGGAAGAGAGAGAAAAAGGGAGAGACAATCTTATTTCTACAGTATCTCTTTCTGTCTCAAATCAATACGCACCTGCAGATGAGTCGGATCCACATCCAGTGTGGCATCTCGGTGTTTGGCGAGTAGGGCGGCGAGAATGGGACTCGCTCTCGAGGCAGCCGAACGAGACACCATGAAGGACATGGAGCGAGCTCGCAGAACGGCCTCGTCTGCAGCGAGGATCGACGAAGCAGCCGGTTCTCTGAATGAATTCCACGTGGGGTTTCTCTTGTTGCTGTTTTTTTGTTTATTTTGGAATGTGGAATAGAAGAAGTTCATCATCGATACCTTTGTGGCTCCCACCACTGCTGTTACGGTACTTTACAAATGTTTGTTGAGCATTGTTATCATTATTATTATAATTATTATTATTGAACTATTATTATTATTATTATTATTGAAGATACAGAATTTCAAAATTCCCGTTCCTTCTAGTAATAAAGTTACTTTTTATATAGATAGTAAGTTAAACTGTTCAAGTAAATGAGAGAACAGGAATTCTCCAAAAAATAGTTTTTTTTTTTTTAATGCTGACGCTCTTTCTAGCTGAAATACTTCGTTACAAGAACTAACGGATATCACAGCTAAACTTTCTTGAGTTATTTTCCAGAATGCTCTCTCTCTGTTACTATTATTGCGCTGTTTGTTATTTTCAAAGACAAAACGGTGAAATTAAGCACTAAAATTGGCTCAAGTTAACTTCGGCCTTTGTCTTCTGTGTTCTAGGCATTCATAGAACTCTAGTGGAGCTCGAATAGACTACAGAATAACAACGAGTGTTGGATATGTTATGTGTTTCTGATCCGCATTTTGGCTCTCCTATCGAACAGTATGTTAACACCTTATTCTAACTGAAAAAAGACCCATTGCAAAAGCTTTGAGATTCCTTCAGGAGGAGATAAGTTTGAAGCGTCTTTTCGATCAAATTCAACTACTGCCGGAAGCTGTTTGGAACCTTTTGAGTGGTTCGGATTGGATGGGAGAAGAAGAAGGGAAGAGGGTCCTCTTCACCGAGAAGCAGCTGTAGTCCAACCTGCAGCCAATTACCTTCTGTCAAAACTTGAGAGATTCAATCTTTGCTGCAAACCTTATTCTCTGAACTGGTTATCACTATATCTTCGATGATGTTCCTTAAAAACTGTTTTTAAAACGCTTTCTACTTCTTCCAATCAGGTTCCTACCGAAGTTTCTTTTTGCTATCAGCCACTCGCGGTCTATGCACTCTTCAAAAACAGTGACAGAACCAGGATTTTTTAGTGGGTCCGAAAACGGTACGGACGCCCACCGAAGCAAGAAATTCTTTATAAAAGTGACCCGCGGTTGAAGCAAAAGAATGTTTAACAAAGAAAAATAAAAAGAATGTTATTCATGTATATGAGAGCATAAAAAATCGTTGGCTTTCAAAGAAAGAAATAGATTTTTAAAAAGTAACCCGCCAAACGGGTGAAAATTTATAATATAGAACACAAGATTCCCCTCTTATGAAAAAATAAGAGACGCCCGTGGACAGAGGGTCGGACATGACCATTCAACCCTGGGCAGATGAACAGTGTTCTGCCCTCACTAAAACATTCTATAGTAGGGAGACGGGTGGGGGGGGGACTCGTGAATAAACCTGTGGCCAACTGGGTTCAACCAGTCAAGTCGACGGGTGGGGGGGGACTCGTGAACAGGGGTTATTTAGTCATGACAGATCTTCTGTCGGTGGGCCTCTGTGTTCCAAATCTTTAGGGGGAGACCCTTATGTGAAAAAAAAGTAAGGGGGACCCTTATGTGAGAAAAAAAATTTTTCACCCCTAAGGGGGGACCCTTATGTGAAAAAAATTTTTTCCGTCTTCGGAGGGCCTCTGTTTTTCCAAATCGTAAGGGGGGACCCTTATGTAAAAAAAATTTTTCGCCTTTGGCGGGACTCTGTTTTTTTTAAAAAAAAATCGTAAGGGGGGACCCTTATATGAATTTTTTTTCGGCGGGTTTCTTTTTGAAAAATCATAAGGGGGGACCCTTATGTGAAAAAAAATTTACCGCCTTTGGCGGGGGTCTGTCCCTTTTTCTTTCACACTAAAAAACCCCTGCTCGTGAATAAACCTGTGGCCAACTGGGTTCAACCAGTCAAGTCGACGGGTGGGGGGGGGGGGGACTCGTGAATAAACCTGTGGCCGACTGGGTTCAACCAGTCAAGTCGACGGGTGGGGGGGGGGGGGGACTCGTGATTAAACCTGTGGCCAACTGGGTTCAACCAGTCAAGTCGACGGGTGGGGGGGGGGGGGACTCGTGAATAAACCTGTGGCCAACTGGGTTCAACCAGTCAAGTCGACGGGTGGGGGGGGACTCGTGAACAGGGGTTATTTAGTCATGACAGATCTTCTGTCGGTGGGCCTCTGTGTTCCAAATCTTTAGGGGGAGACCCTTATGTGAAAAAAAGGTAAGGGGGACCCTTATGTGAGAAAAAAAATTTTTCACCCCTAAGGGGGGACCCTTATGTGAAAAAAATTTTTTCCGTCTTCGGAGGGCCTCTGTTTTTCCAAATCGTAAGGGGGGACCCTTATGTAAAAAAAATTTTTCGCCTTCGGCGGGACTCTGTTTTTTTTAAAAAAAATCGTAAGGGGGGACCCTTATATGAATTTTTTTTCGGCGGGTTTCTTTTTGAAAAATCATAAGGGGGGACCCTTATGTGAAAAAAAATTTACCGCCTTTGGCGGGGGTCTGTCCCTTTTTCTTTCACACTAAAAAACCCCTGCTCGTGAATAAACCTGTGGCCAACTGGGTTCAACCAGTCAAGTCGACGGGTGGGGGGGGGGACTCGTGAATAAACCTGTGGCCGACTGGGTTCAACCAGTCAAGTCGACGGGTGGGGGGGGGACTCGTGATTAAACCTGTGGCCAACTGGGTTCAACCAGTCAAGTCCTACTAGCTGCTGGGGGGAACTCGTGATTAAACCTGTGGCCAACTGGGTTCAACCAGTCAAGTCGACGGGTGGGGGGGGGGACTCGTGATTAAACCTGTGGCCAACTGGGTTCAACCAGTCAAGTCCTACTGGCTGCTGGGGGGAACTCGTGATTAAACCTGTGGCCAACTGGGTTCAACCAGTCAAGTTCTACTGGCTGCTGGGGGGGACTCGTGATTAAACCTGTGGCCAACTGGGTTCAACCAGTCAAGTCCTACTGGCTGCTGGAGGGGGACTCGTGATTAAACCTGTGGCCAACTGGGTTCAACCAGTCAAGTCCTACTGGCTGCTGGGGGGGGACTCGTGATTAAACCTGTGGCCAACTGGGTTCAACCAGTCAAGTCCTACTAGCTGCTGGGGGGAACTCGTGATTAAACCTGTGGCCAACTGGGTTCAACCAGTCAAGTCCTACTGGCTGCTGGGGGGGACTCGTGATTAAACCTGTGGCCAACTGGGTTCAACCAGTCAAGTCCTACTAGCTGCTGGGGGGAACTCGTGATTAAACCTGTGGCCAACTGGGTTCAACCAGTCAAGTCGACGGGTGGGGGGGGGACTCGTGATTAAACCTGTGGCCAACTGGGTTCAACCAGTCAAGTCCTACTGGCTGCTGGGGGGAACTCGTGATTAAACCTGTGGCCAACTGGGTTCAACCAGTCAAGTCCTACTGGCTGCTGGGGGGGACTCGTGATTAAACCTGTGGCCAACTGGGTTCAACCAGTCAAGTCCTACTGGCTGCTGGAGGGGGACTCGTGATTAAACCTGTGGCCAACTGGGTTCAACCAGTCAAGTCCTACTGGCTGCTGGGGGGGGACTCGTGATTAAACCTGTGGCCAACTGGGTTCAACCAGTCAAGTCCTACTGGCTGCTGGAGGGGGACTCGTGATTAAACCTGTGGCCAACTGGGTTCAACCAGTCAAGTCCTACTGGCTGATGGGGGGGGGACTCGTGATTAAACATGTGGCCAACTGGGTTCAACCAGTCAAGTCCTACTGGCTGCTGGGGGGACTCGTGATTAAACCTGTGGCCAACTGGGTTCAACCAGTCAAGTCCTACTGGCTGCTAGGGGGACTCGTGATTAAACCTGTGGCCAACTGGGTTCAACCAGTCAAGTCCTACTGGCTGCTGGGGGGGACTCGTGATTAAACCTGTGGCCAACTGGGTTCAACCAGTCAAGTCCTACTGGCTGCTGGGGGGGACTCGTGATTAAACCTGTGGCCAACTGGGTTCAACCAGTCAAGTCCAACTGGCTGCTGGGGGGGACTCGTGATTAAAACTGTGGCCAACTGGGTTCAACCAGTCAAGTCCTACTGGCTGCTGGGGGGGGGGACTCGTGATTAAACCTGTGGCCAACTGGGTTCAACCAGTCAAGTCCTACTGGCTGCTGGGGGGGACTCGTGATTAAACATGTGGCCAACTGGGTTCAACCAGTCAAGTCCTACTGGCTGCTGGGGGGGGGACTCGTGATTAAAACTGTGGCCAACTGGGTTCAACCAGTCAAGTCGACGGGTGGGGGGGGGGACTCGTGATTAAACCTGTGGCCAACTGGGTTCAACCAGTCAAGTCCTACTGGCTGTTGGGGGGGACTCGTGATTAAAACTGTGGCCAACTGGGTTCAACCAGTCATGTCCTACTGGCTGCTGGGAGGGGGACTCGTGATTAAACCTGTGGCCAACTGGGTTCAACCAGTCAAGTCCTACTGGCTGCTGGGGGGACTCGTGATTAAACCTGTGGCCAACTGGGTTCAACCAGTCAAGTCCTACTGGCTGCTAGGGGGACTCGTGATTAAACCTGTGGCCAACTGGGTTCAACCAGTCAAGTCCTACTGGCTGCTGGGGGGGACTCGTGATTAAACCTGTGGCCAACTGGGTTCAACCAGTCAAGTCCTACTGGCTGCTGGGGGGGACTCGTGATTAAACCTGTGGCCAACTGGGTTCAACCAGTCAAGTCCAACTGGCTGCTGGGGGGGACTCGTGATTAAAACTGTGGCCAACTGGGTTCAACCAGTCAAGTCCTACTGGCTGCTGGGGGGGGGGACTCGTGATTAAACCTGTGGCCAACTGGGTTCAACCAGTCAAGTCCTACTGGCTGCTGGGGGGGACTCGTGATTAAACATGTGGCCAACTGGGTTCAACCAGTCAAGTCCTACTGGCTGCTGGGGGGGGACTCGTGATTAAAACTGTGGCCAACTGGGTTCAACCAGTCAAGTCGACGGGTGGGGGGGGGACTCGTGATTAAACCTGTGGCCAACTGGGTTCAACCAGTCAAGTCCTACTGGCTGTTGGGGGGGACTCGTGATTAAAACTGTGGCCAACTGGGTTCAACCAGTCATGTCCTACTGGCTGCTGGGAGGGGGACTCGTGATTAAACCTGTGGCCAACTGGGTTCAACCAGTCAAGTCCTACTGGCTGCTGGGGGGACTCGTGATTAAATCTGTGGCCAACTGGGTTCAACCAGTCAAGTCCTACTGGCTGCTGGGGGGACTCGTGATTAAAACTGTGGCCAACTGGGTTCAACCTGTCAAGACCTACTCGCTGCTGACAGTTTAGGCTTTTTCCGTTTTCATTAAAAGAGCGGAACTTCAATGAAAACCTCGTTCCTCCCTCTTTTCTCGCCACAACTAAATGGCGAAACTATATTTAGCAAAATTCCAGTTTTCTGAGTGCTAATGTTTAGATTTGGTAGAGAAGAAAGGACCCTACTCTGACCTCGGCCTGCGCGGGATAACGCTAAGAAGAAGAAGAAGAATGTTTAGAGTTGATGTTCAAATTTGTGGTTCTACCGTAACCTGCTGGTGCTGTCAGGCGTGACTCTGTCCATGGGCTGCTCTCTCTTCCAGTCAAAGTAGGCAAGAAGTGGGTCCTCCCCCTTCTCTGCCCTCTCCGCTTGCTCGCTCTCCACAGGAACACTCACTATCGTGCTCCCGATCTCTCCTAAAATAACGTTCTCCGCTCAAAGTTTTTTTCGATTGCACGGGAGGGAAAGATTGAGTGCTTTTTTTAGCTGAATGGAAAGCAAATCTCCCGATAAACGAAGCTGATGGGTTTGGTTCCCACACAGTTTTTTCTTTAGAATTCTTCACGACCATGGTTGGAGAAAGTGAACAATAGTGGTCACTCTCTTTTTTTAGTGGTTGAGTATAGATTGTTTTTTGTCCCTCTGTTCATAGGAACTTCTGCGACCCCGAAACAAACTTCTAGAAAAACGAACCCGGATAGAAGTTGCCTTGATAGGGGAGAGCTGGAGAAGGGGCGATGTACTCTCGGTCCCCTTCGATTCTGTCTCCGAATACCCGATCGCCTTCAATTCTCTCTCCGATTTGTCTCTGTAATCTCTCTCCTTCTCCTCTGTCGACAAAGTTCCGCTCTCCGTATGCGCCTCTTTCCCCTCTTTCTTCGAACTTAGCCAACTCATTGAACGTGGAGTCTGCTTCAGCCAATTGGATCCCTTCCCTCATTGAACTTCCTCCGGACACTTCTCCATGAAGACCACGCATCTCCATCTCAACCCAACTTCTTTTATTCCAAAAAAAAACAATTAAAAAACAACGCATTACTTAAAACCTGAAAAGACTCTTCACTATAAGCGAATGATCTACTTTTCGGAATACTGTACTCGGTATACTGTACTCGGTTTCCAAAAACTACGCTATATTGAATCCTTCTGTCATAAACTCCACCCGTCCTCTTATGCATATAACCTCAGCCTTAGAGGTATTCAACCTTTCCCCGCGGTGAACAAACCATGAGGACTATAAAGTGGCCCTCAGAAAAATACACACGGAGACCGTCAGAAATTTTCTTAGAAATAGTCGACCCAACCTAGTTCTGGGAACTAAACCTCCTAGAATACATAAGTCCACGTCCCAACTATCCAGAGAAAATCAGATAACTCTGTCCCAATTGCGTAGCGGCCACTCTAGTTTCCTTAACAGTTACCTCCATCGTATAGGGGCCAATGAATCTCCCCTCTGCCCACTGTGTAGGATAGAGCCGCATACTTCGAGACATATTTTTTCGTGTCGCTGTAACCCCACTTCACTTAGCCCTATCGACCTTTGGTATAGGCCGCACTCGGTTGTTGATTTCATGTTCAATTAATTCTCTCCAAAAAAAAGTGAAAGAGAAAAAAAACCAAAGAAGAGTAAAAAAAACAACAAAAAAACCCAAAGGAGAGTTTTAAAAAAATTTAAAAAATAATAAAAAAAGAGAGGAGAGAGAGAGTGTGGGCTTATAACGCTGGAGGGTCGAGAGCTTCAAAGACTACCTCCGGTGTCTCGCAGCGAAGGAAGATCAACCCGTTGGGCAAGACAACAACAACAACAAACCATGAGCGGAATAAAGCCTGAGGAACAGAACATGCTCAGCTCAGGAGTTTGAATTGATCTGTGAGTAAAAAAGTAGCGGGAATTTAAACGAGGTCGTGCGAGAGGTGGGATGGTGATTAAATCAATATATGCTTAACGACCATAGCTCGCTAGCACTGTATGATAAAAAAAAAACGACGAGCGTTCTTCTAGCGGTGAAGTGCGGAATAATCGATAGTTCTCCCTCTTTCACTCGGAATAATCGATAGTTCTCCCTCTTTCACTCGGAATAATCGATAGTTCTCCCTCTTTCACTCGGAATAATCGATAGTTCTCCCTCTTTCACTCGGAATAATCGATAGTTCTCCCTCTTTCACTCGGAATAATCGATAGTTCTCCCCCTTTCACTCGGAATAATCGATAGTTCTCCCCCTTTCACTCGGAATAATCGATAGTTCTCCCCCTTTCACTCGGAATAATCGATAGTTCTCCCTCTTTCACTCTATACCTTTAGTTCAAGACTTCTCCACTCGAAGAGTCGCTCTTTTTCAATTTTCAACGCTGGCACTAAACCTTTGATGAAATATGTTTACGACCACTTAAAGACATATAACACTACATCTTGGTTATATGAAAAACACTCGAGAAAAGTAGATTCCTATTATGGGACATGAAAGAGAAGTAAGACATGAGAACCTGCTGCTGTGGCGTAGCGATGCATTCTAGCTTGAAGGCTTGCGACGTTGCGTTCCCATGATTAATGTGATTGGGTGCGTAGGACACTGCCTGTGCAAGGCCTTCTTGGCTGATTGTCTGGTGGAAAGGAGCTGCATGGGAGACCCCTCCTTGGGAGCTTGTAGTATGCGAGTGAGAGACTTCTTGAGGTAAACTCCCTTGTGTGGTCAATGGAAGCTGTACCTTGTGCAGGGCTTGCATGTGCCGTCGCACATTCTTTCGACAGGAGAAACTGAAAAAGAAGTATATTTTAATTGTTGATCGTGCCCGGTAGTCGTCCGGAACATGCTTTTGGACACGGGCACTATCAACTTTTCGTTTTTCATTTACCAAAAGCCAGCTTGCTACTAGTACACTAGTACACAGGGGTTTTTAGTTGGTCCGAAAATCCTACAGACGTCCGCCGGAGGCGAAAATTTTAGTATACAGACACTTGCCTCACATCTCGAAAAAAATTTCAAGTTTTAATTTTATGAGATAAAAAGTTTTTTTTACTTTTAACGTTTATGAGATAAAAAAAATTTAACATAAGGGTCCTCCTCTGATGAGTTAAAAGACAGACGTCCGCCAGGCGACCGGACATGACTAAATAACCCCTGCTGGTACACGTGTACTAATTGCGCCCTCACTTCCGGCAAGGGAGAGACGTAGAGTTCGATCCCGCCTTGTAGACTTGCTTTTGATCCTGCGGTATTCCACTTATGTTACGCTTCAACAAGGCGTCAGTGCCATTGAACTGTTCAACTTCACATCTGCTAATGTTTTATATTAAATAGAACTCACGTTTTGAAGCAGATTGTGCACTGGAAGGGGGAAATTGTGTTGTTGGAGGAAACGACTGGAGTCGGGGAGGAGAGCGGAGTGGAAAGAGAGGAGAGAGAGGAGAGCGACGGAGTCGGCAGGTTCATGTGAGGCGAGCGGCTCCGTCGCTCTTCCATCATCGGCTGCTGGCCCTCTTCAACTCCGCCCCCTTCGAAAAAGATCTTTTCAGCGCCTGCTTCCTCTTCCCGTGCATCCGTCCCATTGGCGTGCTCCCTCCTCAACTTGGCTGCCTGAGAGGCGTGCGCCTTCAACGCCTCACCGACCGTCACCTGAAAGAAATTGCTCATCTTCAAGGGTTAAATGTTGAAGTAGTTGTTGTTGTTGTTGCCGACAAGCATCCCGCATCGAAGACTTGGTTATGAACACTCTCTTTAATGAGAGAAGTTCTCGTAATGTTGAAGTAGTAATACATATCTACGGAAGGGCCTTTGTTCCAGATTTGTTTAATTCCTGTTCCTATTATAAGAGCAGATTCTCACATGAACACACATTTTTTTGTTCGTGAATTACTCATTCTAACTGTGGTGTATCTCTTCAGACACATTCCCACTTTCTGTGGAGCTTCCCTGAAGTCCTTCTCGGACACATTTCCCACAAAACCCTTGCTCACTGCTAAGTTGAAGTCAGTTGAGACACACATTCTTAAAACTACGACAAAAAAATATCGTCATTCCAAGCGAGCCTTATTCAGAAACAAAGAGCCGCTAATGGCAAGAGAACTTTTTGACTTCAGATATGCGAATTTGCATCAGGATCTTTTCCATGAGAACGGGGGCTCGACAGATAGTCAAACACTATGAAGTATTCGGCATCTGCTTTCAGATGAGAAGAGCTTGGGATTGGAGGACTGACATATGGCCCGGCTTCCTTCTTCCAATGAGGCAGCATTGGCAGCATGGACACATTCGACATCATCCCACTCGTGTCTTCCCTGAACATCGGACTCATCATACATCAACCAGTCTGAATATCGATGGATCAAGTAATCCCCGAAATCAACTTTATCAGATAGTATTTATTTACTCATTATTCAGTGTCTTCGTTTTAACCCAGTTCATCCTATTCAAACTGGGTAAGCAGCGAACCAGTCTGCTTATCTTCTGCCTCTTAAACTGGTCAATCTCTTTCTTCTATCTGCTTCATATCTTCTTATGCGAAGAGGTGCAGAAGAAGGAAACTTTTCAAAGAATGAAGACTCTGAAGGACCTTCACCAGACTACTCTAAAGACTCTGAAGGACCTTCACCAGACTACTCTAAAGACTCTGAAGGACCTTCACCAGACTACTCTAAAGACTCTGAAGGACCTTCACCAGACTACTCTAAAGAACTCTCAAGCAACAACTAAGGGTGGACTCAAAGAATGAAAACTCTGAAGGACCTTCACCAGACTACTCTAAAGAACTCTCAAGCAACAACTAAGGGTGGACTCACGCGTTGCTGGTAAGGGCAGCCTTGCAGGTCACTCTGTGTCTCCTTAAGTTGCTGTTGCTGCAGAGGACTCTGTGACAGTGCGGGCAAGTCTTCTTATCCAATCCTCCAGCCAAGCTCCTATGTTCGGTTTTTCTATTTCAGAATGCCCGATAATTTCAACATAACTACTTTCTTTATTTCAGAGTAAACTTTTAGCTTTTTTTTTCCAAAAATTTTTTTTTTCAAAATTCAAGAATGGAGAGTTTCTGGCCCTTGTATTTAAAAAAAAGCTTCGGTTTTCGAAGGGTGCGCAGAAAGTCTTTTCGATAGAATTGAAACTTGCTTCGACCGTGAGAACAAGCGGTCAAAAAATAAAATCCCTTTTCTAACAGAATTAATCATGAGCACACTCTCTGAAAAAAAGAATCTCCAAAAAAAGAATTTTTAATCACTCACGGTTTGCAATCCGGAACGAAACAATCGTTGGAGTTCCTGAAACAGACACATTCGCTCATGATATATCTTCTTCTCTCTAAACTTGGAAAAAGTTATGAAGAAAAGAGAGGAGAAAGTGAGAGGACCAAAGAAAGACAGATACAAAAATGAAGCTTTCTTAGGTCACATTCATACATGACCACAGCCAGGTATTCAAGCAATTGCATTACGAATAGTAAACTAATGTTCAACATTTTGTGGCTAAAATCCGCATGTAGCGTTTATCTACAATTATTCTGACGCCTTTTCGGTAAAAATTTAAACTTTTGAGTGACAATCAGTGTTTGCATAACAATTCTTCCTGATCTACCAATGGCTATTCAATAATGCCAACAGCGCGAATGAAAATCCTTCAAATCGCAAAGCTAATTTTTTAATGAAAATAGGTAGCGCACCTGAAAATTTCAAAATGATTGATCATCGGAACGGGGGGCTCAAAGTAATAAACCTCTCCTATCTTTGCTCTCAAGTTTTTGCTTGCTTGACATCATTCTAGGCATCTTCCTTTCGTTCTTTAACAGTTACATGTCAGTTTGCTTAAAGAGTGCTCTTCCAGGTCTTTTTAAGGTATTCATAACTAACAAGCATTTGATCTACCCCGGAATATAACCTGTTGTTGTTGAAAGGGGATGCAGGAATTGAATCGTCTCTGCCGTAGTTGATCGTCGTCTTTTGGTTCCTGAATATTGAATCTCATCTCATTCGTTTTTTGTTGTTGTAATTTCCCATAGGAACTAGTAAGTGGAGAAGGGTGCAAATAATGAGAAGCGAGCGAATTTCGACTCTTCACCTCTAATATTGCTTGACATCTGGCTTTTATCGCTCGCTGGCTTTGATATTTTTATAACCTTTTTTCCTTTCCTTTCAGAGAGCAGTCGTTTTTTCGTTGCTAAAAGTGCACGAGAACTAAAAATTTGTCATATAGTATTCATATTTCTCAACATGGCTTTAGTAAAAATTTTCAAAGCTGTCTTTTGCTTTCTAAGGCATGAAAAGCAGCAGAGCAATTTGAAAGTTTCCCATTTCGAGAGGGCTTTCATCTCCAGAGATGAGACACTTTTCTACCTAGAATGGCTCGCTACGGCGGAAAATCTATACCATTTGTCAGAAGAAGAGAGATAAAGGATCGAACTCAGTGTTTGTATGGAATGACTGGGGCTGTTGTGTGTACGTATGCTCATCCGAGGGAGGAGGTTTCACTGCTGCCGAAACCATATTGTATCCCGTGACTGGCTGATAGAGGTGGTTGAACTCTTCCATGGGTACGGTGGAATCATCCAGGTTGGCTACTGTAGAAGGGCATCCCATCTGCTGATGCCGAAGAAGATTACGGGAGGATGAGAAGCTTTTCCGACAAGTGTGGCAGTCAAAGAAGGTTCTGACTAGGGACGCAGGGGTAGGATGGGCGGGTGAAGGAGGGGGAAGAGTGGAGAGGTTGTTTGAGGAGGAAGAGGAGGAGAGAGGGGGGAGAGAAGGGTACGAGAGGGAGTGTTCGGGCGGTCGACAAGGTTCTGCTAGCACATCCGAGGTCGCTTGCGATGAGAAACGAGAGGCTGACAGGATCTTCGACACATTCCTGCAATAAGGAAGAATATATTTTATCTACATTTTTCAATGCAAAAACAGTTTCCAGAGAATTAATTAACAACTCATAAAGCGTGACATGATGAACATCATGTAAACAGCGGAGAATGAAGTTCTCAAAAGAAAGAACATTTTCTTTTAATCAACAATATGAATATTGGATCAACAATATGAATATTGAATATGAATAAATTATCGCACTGGCAAAAGCTAGTTCGTGGAGCGGGATTGAACCAAGCCAGCTCTTTTTCGCCAAGAGTGCGAGCGCGTTACCACTATACTACCGAGGACACCAGCTCTTGCGATAATGTATATATTTGAAAAGCTCAATGGTCCTTTGAAATGAGATTTTTTTTAATTCTCTATAGAAAAGTTTTTGAATCTACTATTTTGAAACGCGCCAATTAATTGTATGTAATGTCATACAGTACATGAAGCTGGTAAACGATTTCATGGAGGAAGAGAAAAAAGGGGGGGCTGAATTGATGAAGACAAAAAAGGGGGGCTGAATTGATGAAGACAAAAAAGGGGGGCTGAATTGATGAAGACAAAAAAGGGGGGCTGAATTGATGAAGACAAAAAAGGGGGGCTGAATTGATGAAGACAAAAAAGAGGGGCTGAATTGATGAAGACAAAAACCTGGCAACTTCTTCTTCCAAGCCACGCTCATCGATCATCTCTTTCCTCTTCTTCTGGTTAATCACATTTCGCATCCTGACAAATTTCAGTATGAAAATCGTCAATATTTCTCTATATAGAGCTGAATGATCCCGAAAGCAAAAACAAATTAATTTTTATTTTTAATTTTTTTTCAGAGCAGGGGTGGGTATAAATGGTCATGTAAGCAGGGGTCAAATAGTCATGTAAGCAGGGGTCAAATAGTCATGTAAGCAGGGGTCAAATAGTCATGTAAGCAGGGGTCAAATAGTCACGTCAGACCTTCTGTCGGCGGGCCTCTGTTTTTCCAAATCATAAGGGGAGATCCTTATATAAAACAAACTTTTTCCGCCTTCGGCGGGCTTCTGTACCTTTTTCTTGCACACTGAAAAACCCCCTGCATGTAAGACCCTATCTCGGCGGGCCTCTGTTTTTCCAAATCATAAAGGGAGATCCTTATATAAAACAAACTTTTTTCCGCCTTCGGCGGGCTTCTGTACCTTTTTCTTGCACACTGAAAAACCCCCTTCATGTAAGACCCTATCTCGGCGGGCCTCTGTTTTGCTTCAATTCATAAGGAGACCCTTTGATTAAATCGAGAAAAAAAATTTCGCGGGACTCTGTTATTTTCCATCATAAATTCTTATGAATTTTTTTAAACTTAATTTTTAAAAAAATTATTTACACTGCTTAAGAAAACGAACTCGCAGTAGTCACTATTAAAACAGATCAAAAACTTTTCGCAAGCCTCTGTACCTTTTTCTTGCACACTAAAAAAAACCCATGTTTCAGAGTTCTCAATTCAACTTGAATCAAGACAATGAAAGACAAAAAAATGTATTTTAGGCGGAGAGTGGTCGTTTTCTTTCTTGCCATTCACTCCAACTTTTGGAAATGTTGACTTCTGGTACCATCTGGTATCGGAAGCATATGTAAAAATTGTTTTGGTTTTTTGAAGGGTCTATCGCCCAAGTAGTTTAAAAGTTTTGACTTCTGATTTTAAAAAGCTTCTTAGGACTCGGTTTTTGCTAATGGAACTTTCCATTCAAAAATGTTGAGATTTTTTCTTCCCATTCTATTTGGGGGAAAACCAGAAGTTTTTTTGAGGCCAATGAAAAAGAGAGTTGGTAAGTCGGTCGCCCTACAATTTTTTGCTAGTTGGCAGTCCACCTATGCTCAGAAGCCTTGATAAGCTTAATGTCTCCATGTTCGAATTTCTCGAATGTTCGTCTCTAATCTACTTTCATGGACTATTACTTCCAAAAACTGAAGAAATGCGTGTACCAGAATTCGAATATCAAATTCCTGTAGCAGTCGGAATTAAACGTTTAACTTGAATGAAAAAATTGATCAACTTACGCTGGTTCATACTTGGTCTTCACGGGATAGACTGGTTTATCTTTGGCGAGCGCATATCGGATAACTGGAGAGTCCTGTTTCATGGAGGAGGGGATGAGTCCTGCCCGCATCACATGCGAGTCCTTGAGTGAGGAGGAGGAAAGCAGGCCTGTCCGCATGCTTTGCGAGTCCTGTGAGTGCGAAGAGGAGTGCAGCCCCGGTGTTTGAGAATACATGAGATTCTCCATCTTCACACTTTCTGAAATTGACTCTTTCGATTATATCATCGATGGCAAATAAGCTAGTCAACTTGACAGGATTATAAATCAGTAGCACTGCTGAGATTTTTGAGAAAAAAAAACTGCCGATCTGCGAGCAAAGGGACGTAGAAAAATGAGAAAATAGCTATTATTTACAGTCTACAATCCGCATACAGTAGATTTGAACACTTTGTTCACAAAATATAAATCTGTTCGCGATCTTTGTGTTCTAATAGATTCGTCCCTATCGTTTAGCTTTCATGAGAACGTACTATGTCAATAGCAGGTAAAATATAGTGACCTGCCACTCCTATGCGACGGATACGTACATGCATAGGTAAAATGTCTTGATTTCTCAATAGGTCGAGAAAATGTCAGCAAATAAGAATGTTACTGGTAGTTGGAGCAGAAAAGATAGCAACGACTATCACCGAGAGGAAAATCTCGAGTTCAATTTTTCTAGAGTTTTTTAGTTCTTTTTTTGAGTGGCGGATACGTACATACACCCATTTGGAACGATAAATAATATTCCTGGTCGATAGGCTTTATAAACAGTATATGCAGGGGTTTTTAGTGTGTAAGAAAAAGTTACAGACGCTCGCCGGAAGCGGAAAAAGTTTTTTTTCACTCAAGGGTCTCTCCTAATGATAGAAAAAAACATAGGCCCGCGAAATTTTTTTTTGTTGTCTTACATAAGGGTCACCCTTATGATTTGGAAAAAAAGGCCGCCGACAGGTCTGTCATGACTACCCTTGAGTATATGCCCTTTTTCGAATTATAACATATACAGTTCCATCAGTCTATTTGAGGGGTTATAGATCCTATGTTCTTCCTTTATGCGAATTTTCATCAACGGTCTGGTCTTCTACTTTGAAAGCATAAAGATTAGAAAAGTTTCACTAAGCTACTCTTTTATAGATGTACTCCATACTCTTCTTCTATTATTACTTACCATTTCCATTTGAATAGTTTGAACTTGCCTTTTCTATACTACAGAAAAATCGTAAATGATTCAACATTTGCCTTTCAACTCAACCGAAATTCAGTGGATATAAAATGGATGAGTTTTATGTTTTCAAGAACTTCTATTTTCAATTTCCCTATCTCAGTCACTAGAAAGAAGTTAACTTGAACTCTTTCGCAGTGAGAACTGATAATGGATGACTAGATGACTAGACTACCTCCTGAACTGATAATGGATGACTAGATGACTAGACTACCTCCTGAACTGATAATGGATGAATAGATGACTAGACTACCTCCTAAACTGAGAATGGATGACTAGATGACTAGACTACCTCCTGAACTGAGAATGGATGACTAGATGACTAGACTACCTCCTGAACTGACAATGGATGACTAGTTGACTAGACTACCTCCTGAACTGAGAATGGATGACTAGATGACTAGACTACCTCCTGAACTGAGAATGGATGACTAGATGACTAGACTACCTCCTGAACTGAGAATGGATGACTAGACTACCTCCTGAACTGATAATGGATGACTAGATGACTAGACTACCTCCTGAAATCATGAATTCGTCATGTTCTCGAGAGTAAAAACATAAGGAAACTCTTAGATATTCTGAGCCTTCTTGTTTTGGATTTAGCTAATTTTACGATGCATGAAAGTATAATTTGTTCGTGTGATTTTTTCCGGTAACTCGTTTTGTTGTGATACGGTTTTGTTCTATTACTACTCCAATGCGAAAATAGGTGCTGTAATTGCTATTATTAATGAATAGTGACATCAAACTTGATGAATGAATAAACAAATTTCGACCTCTCAGATTGCCCAATTTCTCTCCTTTCTATCTCCCGAACTTCTAGCTCATTTCCAATTCTTTTAGAACGTTCTTAATCGGACGGCGATACTTTTCTCTTCTTCAAATTTCCAACATAGATGACCTATGAGGAAATCCATCCGCTTCTCTCTCCCTTTGTCTTTCTCTCAAACTTTCTCATCACACCAAACGTTTGTCTTTCTTTTTATCTCACTCCCTCCCCTAAAGAAAAGAAGCGCTTCAGCCCTGAACTACCGAGGACACATCGCTAATGTTTTCGATAAAGCTACATGAAAAGCTCAATGGCATTAATAAATTAACTTTTCTTCCAAGCACATTGAAAACTATATTAAACGTTAGTGAAGAACAGCTGAAGAAAAAAAAAGAATCCTTCATTTATATATTCTTTGAGGACTGGATAAACAAGAAAATTTACAAACTAATTGTTCTAGAAGAAGAAAAAACAACTAGAGTAATCATCATGTTACTTTTTGATGTTTCTGTCATTATTTCGATGTTTAAAACTAATCATTAGGAAAAGCTGCAAGACCTTCCAATTAATAACAAAAGTGTATGTATTACCGGTATAGGTAATCTATATCTTGTTTTTCAATTAGTCGCTCGCTAAAGTAAGCTAAAAGTTACACTTTTAACTTTACTTTCAACCGGTTGAGGCTGAGTTATGGATAATGAAACGTTCTATTCGTGAAGAGGAATGAAGATTTTTTCTTTCAATTTAGCTGTGAAAACTCTGATACAATCATTTCGAGCAGGGGTTAAATGAAGCCACCCAATATGGGTTTACATGTATCCGTTTGGGGGTTTACATGTATCCGTTTGGGGGTTTACATGTATCCGTTTGGGGGTTTACATGTATCCGTTTGGGGGTTTACATGTATCCGTTTGGGGGTTTACATGTATCCGTTTGGGGGTTTACATGTATCCGTTTGGGGGTTTACATGTATCCGTTTGGGGGTTTACATGTATCCGTTTTGGGGTTTACATGTATCCGTTTGGGGGTTTACATGTATCCGTTTGGGGGTTTACATGTATCCGCTGCTCAAAGTTTGGAGGAAAAAAGAAGAGGGGATGAAGGAAAAGGGTAAGGAAAGAGAGGAAGTTTTTTTGTCAATAGTGTGTGTACATGTATCCCCCGACGGGACTGATCCGGTCAGTATTTAACCCCTGATTTCGATTGAGGAAGAGGCTCGGTAGGTCAGTCACCCTAGAAATTTTTTCGCCAGTTGAGAGTTTACCTATGATTACCGGAGAAGATAAACTTTGGAAAAGGGTCGAAAAACTACCGTGGTTAGAAGACTGTTCAATTTTTTTCATTAATCACTTTTAAAACAATAAGTATGTGAATAGTTGTTTTCTTACGGTCTCATTTGGTGTTGAAGACACTAAAAGTAGATTGAAAAGCTCTTTTATGCGGTTATCAGACATCTCACATGACTAAAGTTCTCTCTAGGATATTCTCAACTATGCTGCATAAGAATGCACTTTGTAAAAAAAAGGTTCTAATAATTGTTCAGTTCCTTTTTTATATCACATTTTTCGATAATGTAAACATGCTGTTATTCAGAGTTAGCCGTTCTCTGAAAATCGCTTTTTCTTCTAGATGCAGTTATTATAATAACAGTATGATTGATGACTATCTCTAGGGGAGTTTTCTCTTTTGGATAGAAAAATTAAAAACAAGTGATTTCTTTTTTCCAAGTTCGAAAACAAGACAGTGAACTCGATAGACCTCTAGTGGGGCATTTCTCTTCTTAAAAAACAAAACATGAAAAACAAACTTTGTTCAGAACGGAAATTTCGAAAAGTTTTTTGTTCAACAAGTTATTTTCTATTCAGAATACTTTTCCAGCTCAGAATACTCGATTCGGAGAAATTTAGGATTTATTAGTGAAGCCTTATTAAACAAAAAGCGTACGATTGATATTGTCTAGAAAAGAGTAGTGTTGAAGTAAAGGTGTACAGTTAGAAACGGATAGCGTAGGCCCACTCCAAAGAATTACTGACTCGGTTCTGAAATGCCGCCCAAGGAGTGATGTTGTGGTATTGAATGTACATGCTGGAGAGACATATTACTGCAAACAGCATACATATCAATTTATTTCCTCGAAATTTGTTTTAAAATGAGAAACAAATTGAGTAAGGAATGCGAAGAAATGGATTTCATATGTTTAGATGTTGAAAAAAAATTGAGATGAGCTATTTCAAGATAACAAAAGAGAGAGGTATTTGATAAAGACAGAACAGAAAAAAACAAATGTTAATCATGATTTGAAACTCAGATTTAAACATTGCGAATAAAATAATTTGGAACTTTCTCCAGATACTTGAATTTGCTCTAGTGGGTACACAGTAAGGTAACTTCATTCAAAAAGAGTATTTTTAGTTTTAAAATATCTACCAAGTTAATTTGCGTGATTTTGTTTCACGATAAGTTGAAAATTTTGAGACGCGACGCGTTGCTAAGCGTTGCGGCCGATAGTGCAACAGTGTTGCCTTTGCCATTTTCTGTCAGCGAAGTGGTAAGTAAGTTTTTTGGTCTTAAAAGTTTACCAAGAGAAGTTCTTATTAAATAGAGTGAAATATAACATGTTTTTCACTTCAAAATTGAATCCGCCACTTGAAATTCTCAACAAGCTATTGATTATCTAGAGCTCATGTACTGTTTCAAAAAATTCTCGAGTGGAAAAGTTGTTTTTCATCCGCGGAAAAAGACTTTTCGAATGTTACCATGACTCATCGGGATGTGCTTTTTATAAGATTTGAACATATTCTTCGTTCAAAAGATGGTTGAAAATTTTTCTGAATATCTCGAAACTTCAGCTCTCGAACTTCACCTTCAAATTACTTACGAACAGACAATGGCTAAGCCTCTTAGAAGGGTCGAAGAATTCAGTATATTCTGTAGTCAAAACAATTGAATAACTTACAAGCAATTTTTCATTGTTACCTCTGCTTAGACTAAGTTCACACCACTGAAGCTGTACGGCTAAGAATCGAGATTCTAAGGCCCAAGCAGTCACATAATTTCTGTTTTAGAAAAAACTTCTTTGAAAAATTAACAAAAGTTGTTTTGAATACGGCTTCCACCAAGTTGACTCTTGAGCGAAGTTGATACTTAACGGTTAGTTATTGAAAGCGTATCAAAGTCTGAATTTTTTCCCTTTCCAGATATGATGAGCGGATTGAAACATTAACTTAAACAACGTAACATAGTCATTCCTATAATTGACAATAAAAAAAATTTTTCACAAGAGTAAAAACAAGATTTCTTCCTATATAAGAGATTCTTTTGAAAGTTACACTAAATAATGTTAATTTGGAGAGTAAACAACCTGGTTGCATACTGAGAAAATTCCTGCTCAATTTTCTCAATATTCACGGAAATACAAACCTTCAATTTATTCATCGTTTCTGAATACATTCATTTTAATAATGAGTTTTCTGAAAGTCAAATAAAGCGGGTGTTGTTTGCAGTTCCCATCGCCCTATCTACCGAAACAAGAACGTTTCGAATGTAGTCGTCCGAATAATGTGCTGGATTATCAGTGCAGACACTAATGAAATAGGATTCTTTCCAATAATCCAATAATAGGATTCTAATAAAAAATATGTGCAACAGAGCAACAGCCAGGTGCGCTTACATCCTAAGAACCTTCAAATCGAAAAACCCCGTTCTTTATAAAAAAGCTTTTCGTTGCTTACGTTCGTTCCCAACTGGAATACTGCTCCGTGATCTGTTCATCTCGGCAGAAATATCATAAATAACTCGCAGAAAAGGTTTAACGAAACTTTACAAAACAAGTCTGCAGAAGAGCCGGAGTGCCCGATATGACATACAAAGAGAGATTTTTTTGCCAATTGCAGTCCCTCGAAGAACGGAGGGACCAGACCGATATAGTGATGTTCTCAAAATCTTGACCGGAAGAACCCCCATTCCTCCATTCAAGATGTTCTCCCCTCAAGACCACAGATATCCCACTAGGTCACGCAAGTTCAGTCTGACGCAACCCACTTTCAAACATGTTAAGCTCTCTAATAACTTCTCAACCAGAGTAGTTCCGGTCTGGAACAAACTCCCAGAGACTGTATTTTCGATTAATACAGTCAAAGCATTCAAAACAGCTATCGGTAACCTATAAAACGATCATCATATTCTCGATTCCAGACCCACTTACCTCTTTTTCCTCGACTTACCTCTTTTCTCACTTTGAAAAGTGTCACGCTTTGGTGTTGATACGAATCACTCCTCTATTTGATCCCCTACCTGCCTCTTCCGAAATCACCCTTGCGAAAAAGTATTATTCTTATTATTATTATTAATTCGATCGAAAAAATTCACAGAAAAGCCTTTAATAGCAGCGAAAGAACGAAGTCCAAAATTTCTCAATGAAATATGACTATGATGCAACGAAGTATGTGTATTGGATTTAACTAGGATTGTCTGTTCAAAAACATTTAAAAGGCCTTAGGCATCACTGTTCGAATCCGCGTATATCCGTACTATTATCGACTTTTAAGTCTACTTCTAAGTCCTCCATCAGTCCTAAGCCTTTCTGAGTCCTATCAAAAAGCGAAGAATATCATGCGGAATCGTTTAGAATCACGGCTCTTTATTCAAGTGAAAAAAGATGAAGAATGTGCACTTTTTCACATGTGTACGAGCTACGATAGAAATAAAGGTATGGAGGCTAGGATCAATAATATTACACTTACTGTATGCATGTAGATTTTGACCTATTTAATGTTACTGACTGAGTATCACACAGATCAACAGAGGTCTTCAATTGAATTAAAACTCTGCTTGGAAGGGCTCGAAACAAGACGTGTTACCCTGAGGGTCGCGTTACGGTTATTTTTTGATCCTGTGACACAACTAAATTGACACTCTGTTCTACATCGGAATGTACATTTATGTTTTCTCTATTGTTTTGTATTGTTTATTCCATGTACAGAATGGATCGGGAAAATGAGAAAAGGCAGAATGAGCGGAGACATGGACTGTGTTTTGTTGTAAGGCATCAAAGAGGCTTTTGGAAGTGGGGCTTTTTTTTCTAACATACATACATTTAAGCTTCAATTTCAGTATTAAAGACATACGGGCTATCATTCAATCAGCTACCAATTGCTGCTTTCAAACAGTAAAAAGATTGGAATGATTTGTTTTATTTTCAAAACGTCAAACTCATTCCGGTTGTGTGATGCAAAACACGCGACCAGAAAAATGAGTGATTATCAACCATTCTGGCTGAAAATAAATATTCCGTTCAAGTCGCCAAAGTCATTTTAAAAAAAAGTCAGGAAAATTTCAAGGATATGGCTTGCTTTAAAAAATGATAGAGTTGTACGTAATTTTTTTTCGAAAGGGCATATCTTCTCGGAATTTAGGTGCTTTTTTCTAACGCTCATTAATGAATGTTAACGGCCTTATCAGCGCTACAAACTACAGCGGGATGATAAACCTCCTTCCTATCACAATCACTGATTTGCGTTATTATCTACTTTGCAATGGACGGAGCTACACTTGTCGCGCAGTGCTTAAAGTTCCAGGTTACATTAACTTTTAAATTTCAGGTACTTACTTTGAAGTTTCTGGTCATACTTATTCTGAATGTTCAGTTTATACTCGCACTAAAGCTCTACATTATACTTACTTTAAAGTTCCAGGCTATACTTATTCTAAACTTTCAGGTCATACTTAATCTATAGTTTAAAGGTTACACCTAATCTAGAGTTCCAAATGGCACTTACTATAAAGTTCCTGGTTATATTACAATGTTTCTGGTCCTAAAAAATTAGCATTTTCGGTTACCAGGGCGTGGAATATGTTTTCGGTGTTGTTGGCTTTCCCATCATCGAAGTTGGAATGGCCGTACAGGCAAACGGAATCAAATTCATCGCCTGCCGGAATGAACAAACAGTTAGCTTTGGCTTATTTTACTGCCTGAAACAACTATTGATTAACTGCATAAATTGAACCAATTTTCCAATAATTAGGCCATCATCATTGAAATAAAAGTATTGATTGAATTGTAAGTATATTATTCAATAAGCGGCCATGCATGTATATCTTTCTCTGTTACTAACACTCTTCTCAAGACATGCAAACCGCAATTGTCTCGCCCCGTTTGGAATAAAGCTGACTGGAGAGCCATCAACTCTCACATTTATAATGTTGACTGGACAACCATATTTTCTTCTCTGACTGTGGATGAATGTGTAGATAGATTAACTGATGAACTTACTAACCTCATCTCACTTCATGTACCCCTTAAAAGACCTAAGAAACCCCATTTGCTTTATCCGCGGAAAGTTGGTGTTCTCTATAGTTATTTACAAAGAGTAAAAAATCGCTCCCTACTTCAAGTTTAACAACTAGTTATTGCAAAAAGTTACATAGAGAAATACTCAAGTTTGAATGCAAGAGAGAAGAATCTCTCGCGATGCCCAAGAACTATAAGTTGTTTTTCCGTACTTTCTCGAATCGAATCGAAACCAAAACTTCCCCATCCGCCTTGAGTTATCAGAGCAAGATTATAACTGACCCTACTGACCTGACCAATACCTTTTCTGACTTCTTAAAAAAATCTACGCTTATTCAATCTCCACTAACTTTTTCTAACCATTCGCATGTTCTTGATTTTACTCAATTTGTAACCCCATTAGATATTCACAACATAATACGCAAGATGCAACCTAAAATAAACAATTGGCCTGATTCTTTTCCTAACATTTTCGTTAAACACTGTCAAGATTCCCTAACCATTCCACTATCAATAATTTTTACTAATTGCATTAACACTGGATACTATCCCTCGAAATGGAAAGAAGGGATCATCATACCCATTCATAAGAAAGGTAGTAGCTCTAATGTTGACAATTTTAGGCCCATAACTCTCGCTTGCTCAATGTCCAAATTATTTGAAAAATTTATTTTTATTTATTAATACATTATTCAAAATGTGACAACACATGGTATATAGTGAGCTTGAACTTATCAAGAACACATTTCAAATAAACGGAGTGAGGGAAACCGAGCTATCATAGAATACAATTTAAACATCACAAGAAATTCATGAAAGTAAAGTAAAGAGAGAGAAACAAATTGAAAGTCAAAGATCAGCTACATTTATATCGAGTAAACTAAGAACATCAACAGAGCTCAGCCTATCTTTAACAGTCAGAACATTAGGGGCGGATACTATACTAGGCGGTAGCTTGCAATAATATCTCGCGGACCGTAATGCAAACGAGTTGAATAGTGGTAGCCTACGTGACCGAGGAATGTGGAACGCGTATCTGGAAGTACGACCATGACATGACTTAAAAGTATACATTCTACTAATTGGAATATCCAAGAAATCGTTAAGAATCCTATAAGCGAACAAAATGTCGGTTTTAGTTCTCCGAGACATCAAAGTTTCTAGCTGGAACATTCTAAGTCTCATGTTATACGCAGGAGGTGGTAGGACTGATGTTTGTGTACGGCATCGAATGAACAGTAACCTAGTGAACGTATGTTGAACTCTTTCAATTTTCCTAGTCAGTGTAACCTTGTTAGGAGACCAAACAGGCGAAGCAAACTCTAACAGAGGGAGAATGAAAGTTTTGTAACAACGGATGTATGGCACTGGATCTCTAATGCAAAGAGCACGAAACAAAGCATAAACAGATCGCAGAGCACGCCTTGTCATCTGTTCAATATGAAAGTCATAGGACAAGTCCATACCATTGAAAACTCCTAAGTCTCGTATAGGTGAATCAGCGATCTTGAACGGAATCACTTCATTTCATTTCTTTATTCCAAGCACATGAGATATCATGAAAACACAAACAAGAACAAAGTTAAATGCATGGACTTTCTTCTAAGTGGCGGTGTTTAGGGGTTGCGGTATAGATGAAAAAGGGGGGGAGGGTGATATACTTAAAATCGACAATTATATTAGTCATGAACGAAAGGTTTAGGTAATATCTTTTCAGTAGGCAGAGATAATAATTGTTTTTTGAAACTAGCAGTATTAGGTGTACTGACGATCTCAAAAGGTAATGAATTCCATACTGATAGCTGGCGAGAAACACATGTAGAAATAGAACATTTGCTAATGTTATGAGGTGTTTTTAGCCTGAGCTCATGAGAATGGCGAGAAAATCTCTGTACTGCAGACAACTGAAACAAGTTCATAGTTTCAAGTTCACATTTTTTGTGGGCACATTTATGAATAAATAAAAGGTCAGATATAGCACGACGATATTCAAGAGTTTCTAGGCCTAACATGAAGATTCTTTGTGAATAGGGAAGTCTGGAATGGCCAGATCTTGCTAGGATTCTTCTCGTAAACGACCGCTGAACTTTTTCAATAGATTTTACTAAGCCGGGGGATGAGGGATTCCATAACTCACTAGCGTATTCAAGAACAGGTCTGACATAAATTTTAAAAGCTGAAGTTAAAAGAGGCGGACATGGTGACTTGAAGGCTTTTAACACCATGTTAACAAGAGTAGAGCCTTTTTTTACATTTGTCTTCAACATGATTACGATAAGAGAAACGATCACATATGATTACACCAAGATCTTTGGCAACTCTACCAACTACTAGAGGTTGACTGTTCATGTAATAGACGCTGCGAGAATTGGATGATCCGAGATGAAGTACATTACACTTAGATATGGATAGGGACAAATTCCACTCTAGGCACCAATCGGTTATACGATTCAGAGCTAGTTGGATATAATTACAAGAGGTAGAGCGTCCCATTATCTTTATATCATCGGCGAATAAGCAAAATTTGATAGAATCGGGGATAGCTTCTTTAACAGAGTCGATGTACAACAAGAATAACAACGGGCCTAAAGATGATCCTTGAGGTATACCTGATATTACGGGAATTGGGTCAGATAGACTATTATCGATCATAACTGTTTGTGAGCGGCCAACAAGATAATCAGTTAACCATTTAACGATTGAAGAGATACCAAAAGATGCTATCCTATTTAGAAGTAATCTATGATCAACAGAATCAAATGCTTTACTGATATCAAGGAATATTATATCGATAGGGATGCTTTGGGATAACGAGTCAACAATGAACGAATGAGATTTAACTAAAGAGGTCACAGTAGACCTCCTAGCTCTAAAACCAGCCTGGTAGGGCGATAAAAGGTTCTCTTTTTCTAAATAGCAAGATACTTCCTTAACAATAATTTTCTCCATAACTTTTGATAAGGAACAGCATAGAGAAATAGGTCTGTAATTGGTAACTAGATTCCGGGAATTGCTCTTGTGTACTGGTTTTACTATAGATCTCTTCCATAGTAGGGGAACAGAGCCAGTAAGAAGGCTATTATTGAATAGGATACATAATGGTTTAATCAGGGCAAAGCGACATTTTTTCAATACAATATTAGGAATAGAATCAGGGGACGTGTTACACTTAGATTCAAGAGAAGATAATGCTCGTATTACCATATCTTCGGTTATATTATCAAAATTGAACGGCTCAGTAACGATTGGTAATTTAATTTCAGGTAATGGACATTGAAGAGGTACAGAAAATATGGACGAGAAATAGCGAGAGAACTCATCAGCTTTCTCTGATGGGGAAAATTTTTCATTTAAATCACTATCGATCAAAGCGGGAATAGCATTATTGGCTGTACTCAAACGGCTCCTACAAGCCGCGAAAAATGATTTCTGATTACCTCGTAATATCAGTTGAGATTCTCTTTTAATTTCGAATTCTTTGAGCTTTTGATCAAACTCGGACGTTTTTCTAATACAGTAATCCGAATACGGGGCATTTCGAGAAATTCGTTGTAATTTAACGAACATCTTACGTAGATTTGAAGGATAGCGGGATAAATCGTCTCTAGGATCTACAGTTGGGACAAACTTATCAATTAGAGAGTTAATGAAAGAGACAAGATAATTATTAGCTGATTCGACATCTAACAAGCCAAATATTTGAGTCCAATCTTGCATAGCTATTTCATACTCAATAGCAGGCCAATTTGCTTTAGAAAACAGCTTAATAGAATGGGAAGATTTTGAAATAGTTGCAGATAATGATAAACTAAATGAAACTCCGTGATGGTCACTACCATTGAATCGACCGATTACATTACAGTCAGACACAATATTCACATTGGAAAATACTAAATCGAGAATATTATCATTCCTAGTTGGAGAACATACATATTGGGTGAAGAAATTATCATTCATATATTCAAGAAACATGTAGTCGCTCTATAGCGGTTTCAATGAGTAAATGTACTTTCTCGTCTCTTACGAGTTTTCTTCCCAATTATTTCTCGCCTGCCACGTCTTCTTTCAATTATTTATTCTCACAATTACTCAAACAAACAAAGAAACAAACATCTCCGGAGATCTGCACTTGAGCACTTGGACGGGTTGGACTGGTTGAGAGGGTGACTCAGCAATGGCTATTTCAGCGGATCTCAAACTTGGGTAATTAAACCCTGTTTAGTTTAAACAAATATATAATAAACAAACCTAACAAACATAAAGTAACTAAGAATGAGAGCTAGTCTCATAAATTTAGGTAAAAGGCGAAATGAATTAGGTACGGTATGATGCAATCCGTACGAGACCCATTCAAATATGAAAAGGGTAGTCGTATTCGACTACACTGGGGCCCGGGGCGGGTGAGAAGGAGATTCCCACAAACAACAATGAACAGAAATTTCACAAAAGATGATACATGAATATAAAACATCTTAGAACATTCTTCTTGGCGTCCTCAACGAGCGAAGACCGAATTTGCGGGCACATAGCCGAATGGTGAAGACCCGAACAGCGGTTGCATTTCTTGATTTGGTAAGGGCGGCCCTCATGCGATACGCGTAGACAGGAGTGACATCGCTCGAGTTTGACCAGTTTGATCCGCCTTCCTTCGAGAGTGGGTTTTCTGCATCCGGAAGCCACGTGACGATTGTCGTCGCAAAAAAGGCAGGAGACTTGCGGTTTGGAGACCTTCGATGAGTTGGAAGAAGACTCGATGTCTTCGGACTGATGACGCTTTCTTGAGAAGTTCGAGGCAGACGAGCTGGAGAATCGCGATACACACTGGAGAACTTGTCTGCTCTCTAGTTGGATGCTCGATCCTGACTAGAAGCGTATTGACACCGCTCTCCAACTTAGCCTGGGCGATCAGACCATCCGAAACGCGGTTCATGAGTTGCTGTACAGAATCCGTAGTGCTTTCCAGTCGAGATAGCACTCTTTTTTTCCAAGCAGCTCATTCTTGCTTCGAGGCCGCCAATGTGCGCCCTCATTTCCTTTAACTTTCCTAACAAGTTTTTCTCTATCTCGGCCATCGAGTTGCACCACATTTGCTCATGAGCTGTATCCTCACGTTCTGGCACGTCCTGCACGTCCATAAGCTCCTTCTCCAGAAGGTCTTCATCTACGTCTACCAGATTCGCCATCTACAAGAAATACTACTTTACTTGTCATTCATCAACCCATATCTGAACAAGTATAGCATTTCTTGTTATTAAAAACATATATATATGTACATTAGGTCACCCACGGTGAGGCTGCCCCGCCCGACCTTGGATACAATACCCTTTTCACTTTCTCATCATTTGCCAATACTCGGGGTCTCTTGCCAATGACTTGCACCCTCTAATTGGTCTTTTAGGAGGTTTCGCTACTTCCCGAGGTTCTATCGTGGGAGCAGTCGTCTCCTTTGAACTTTCATCATTTACCACATAGGGGAGTGACTCTTCATCCGTTGAATACACCTCGAGAGGAACCAGTAGGTTCAAGGGTCGCCTCAAATACGACCCTGCCCCTGTTCGAACCATTGCTTCTCTTTCAGTGTACTCTATAATACCTCCCATCGGCCATGACCCTCGTGGTGTTGTTTCTTCTTTCAACAACACTATTTCTCCTATCCTAGGACTTCTAGCGCTTGTTCGACCTGTTCTCACTGATGCTCTAGCCCGATCTCTCAGAGTAGTAATGTACGTTTCTCGGAACAGTTCCCAGTACTTCTGAAGCCTGCTTTCCAGCTCAACACACTGAGAGCGCATGCTATTCTCATTACTTTCTGGTGGATGGTAATCTACGTCTTGCCATTCCCTTGAATCGCTAGCAAGACCCATTGCGCCTCCCATCGGCATGAGAAAATCGGATGGTCGAATGAAACGTCCTTCGTCCTTTCTGTCATCATCATCATCATCATCATCTTATCTCGTGATCATTACAGATGTTACAAACAACCACAAATTATCCAGCAAAAGGCATTGCACTCACATTGCTTTCGTATATAAATAAAAATATAATTGAATGAAATGAAATGAAATTCCAATTAAAGTTGTAAACAAAATCTTATCTTAAATACTGACGTGGAATTATCAACAATACACGGTTAGAGAATGATTCAGAAGAAATGCTAAGAATGCTATCATCCATATTGTTGACTATTGCATACGTACGATTGGAAAACGAATGAGCAGTAATGTTGTCACTAGCTTTAACAAGCGGAAAAAGCTTATTTGAGAGACCACGAGTATTTGATTCTTTGATAGAGAAAAAATCAGTGATCAAAACATCGGATGAGCCGATCAAAATAGAATGTAGTAATCGAAAAGTTGCTATTTGTCTTCTATCCAGTAAAGAATGCAAATCAAACATTTCACAAGCTAGTCTATAACAAGTCCATGGTATATTACAGCGGAAGAAAAGGCGTCTTAAAAACAGATATTGGACATTTTCAAGCATACGCTTTTCGTATAACAAGTGTGGATCATATACAGGGGAAGCATACTCTAAAATAGAACGTATGTAAGCTTTGTAAACATGTGTCAAAACTATGGGATTACACGATTTTATTGCTATAAAAATAAAGTTTACACGTTTAGTTGCTTTATTAACTATGTCAGTAATATGATTAGAAAAAGAATGGTTCTCTGAAATTATCACTCCAAGATCTTTAATAAACCCGGGTGTGTGCAATGGCTGCCCTAAAAAAGTATAGGAGGTGCGTGGATTCGATTTTCCGAAATGTAATACAGCGCATTTAGAAACGTTAACAGTCATTTGCCACGCAGTAAGCCAGTTTTCTATGATTCTTAAACAATCGAAAATTTTAATATAGGACGAATTATCATCAACGACTACCAAGAGTTTCAAGTCATCTGCAAAAAGAAAAGGTGTAGCAGGTAATGAGTCAGCAATGTCATTGATGAATATAAGAAAGAGAAGAGGACCAAGAACACTACCCTGGGGCACTCCCGAGATAACCGGAACAGAAGAAGAAAGTGCATCATCTACTTGTACACTTTGCACTCTATCAACAAGCCATGCATTGAGCCAATTGAGCAATTTGCCGCTTATACCATAAGACGATAGTTTTTGCAGAAGTTTTATATGGCTCACTGTATCGAAAGCTTTAGAAAAATCGAAATAAAGTACGTCACAGCAAACGTTTTGTGAGTGAAGTTTGTGCAAAAGATTCTGAAAAGAGAGGAGTTGGAGGACTGTGCTTCTATTTTCACGAAAACCATATTGATACGGCGAAAGCAGAGAATTTTCGTTCAAAAATTTAGTGATTTCATGCTTAATCATCCGCTCGAGGCATTTACCAATACTACTTGTTATTGAAATGGGTCTGTAGTTTTCTGGATTGTTTTTACTGCCTTTTTTGAATATTGGCTTGACTATTGCTTGTCTCCATGCATTGGGTAAATGTACAGATTCGAAAGAGGCGGAGAATATTAGCGAGAGAGGAAATGCGAGTGATGTGCAGCACTTTTTCAATAAGATGGAAGGAATTTTATCAAAGGATAGAGAAGTTTTAGAAGCCATGTTTTTTGAGAAATTTTTCAACAATAAATGGGGAAAAATCTATGTTTTCACAAACACTGTTAGTTCTATTCACAAAGAGAGGAGTGCAATTATTATCATTCACAAAGATTGAAGAAAATTGATCGGAAAAAGTTTCAGCTTTCTCTAATGAAGAAATAGCCAAGGAATTATCGTGACGTGTTAATGAAGGGATAATGATTTGTTTGTTATAGACCGAGCGCATATGTTTAAAAATTCCATTTGCACCTTTCTCAAACAATTTTTTTTCTTTATATACTATCTCACGCCTGATTGCACGACGAAGTTTTTTGCATGTTTTTGAGTAATCCGAAAGGTTTGAAATATATGCTCCAGTTTTCCATAAAATATGCTTTTTCTTCATTAATTTTTTAACTTGTGAAGAGTGAGTTTTTGTTGAAAAGTTGACTAGCGGAACGCATGAATCAATTACTGTCTGAATAGCATTGAGGAAGCGATCATACATGTTAGTTACATTGTCTCCTAAGCCGAGTGCTTTGACCCAATCTATGTTAGCTATCATAATGTTGGCAGTTACGTAATCTCCTCTCTTCCATGCACGTGCTAGAATTTTTCTGTCTCTTCCAACATTATAAGAAAGGGAAAGAGAAAGATAGACGTCAGCATGATCAGCTAGGCCTGCTTTTACTTCGCAATCAGAGACAAGAGATGAGTCACTAACAAACATGAGATCTAAGAGATTAGAGCCGCGAGTGGGACTTGAAACGCATTGAGAAAGGCCGTGAGAGATTGCAAAGTGCAAAAGGTTTCGGCATTGAATGCATGCAGTCTTGAGAGAAAGAGTGTACCAGTCGATATGCGGGCAGTTAAAGTCCCCGGATATGATACAAGGCAGAGAAGAAGAAGAAATTAATTGAGAGAGACACTGGAGCAATTCCAAGTTACTCGAACTGTGATTAGCATGATAAATTGAAACAAAGCGAATAGCAATAGGAATAGAAGTTTCAATGGCTAATATTTCTAGTTTTTCATGAAAGGGAATTCGAGAACAGGGAATTTCTGCAAACATGACATTTTTATGGAGATAAATAGCAACACCTCCGCCTTTGATGTTGCGATCATTTCTAATAATGGAATAATTATTCGAAGAAACAAACGAGTCAGGAACAATATCAGAGAGCCATGTTTCACATACTGAAGCTATAGAAACATTTTGCTGATCTAGTGAACAAAGAAAAGGGGAAATTTTGTTACGGATAGATTGAACATTTGCTTGTAATATAACAAACTTTTTCAAAGAAGGATGGGAGCTTCTTTCTGTCTGGATTTGATGCTGTCTCTCGTTCGTTCTTCTTTCTTCCAGTCTTCTCTCTCCGTCGGCAGCTGTGTCAGTCGCAAATTCCTCACAGTGAAGATCCTTTTCCCTGCTTCGTCGTTTCGTTGGATGGCTTCCGCCCATGCTTGTTTGTAGACTAGCAGATCGGCTGCATTGTAGTCTGGTCGAGCAGTGATTGCTGTGGAGTGCTCTCGACGATGAATGTGGAACTTCTTCAGGAAGTTGAGTGCACTCTCGCGGGAGTGGAATACCACTACAAGTGGTCTCGGCTCCACTTCTCCATGCCTCTCCTTGCCAATCCGAAAAGTTTTGACTGCTTGGTCACCACTACAGTTAGCAATCAAGTTCGACACAGTTTCAGCATCGTCTCCCTCGGGGACTCTTCTTAGGAAGACTCTTCTCTGGCGTTCGCTGTCATTCTCTCGCTCACGGAATGCTTCTCTGACGGCTGTTTTCACAGGAATCCATGATTGAGGGTTGGTACTTGGAATAGAACATTGCTCCGAAAGTGCATCTACTTTGACTTTCAATTCATTGACGACCGAATGAAGTTTTCCATTTTCTTCCATAAGCTGAACGATTTTTTTGTTGATTCTGAGCAGCATGGTCTGGAGATCAGCATGAACCGTTGCCAAATCCAGAGTTGTTGGTGTGGGGAACTTCTTCTTCTTTTTGTCAAGAAGTATAGTTTTGCTCCAATCCGAGCACTGATATTTTTCTGTATGACGAATATCAGTGGTATTTAGCGCTGGAGATGAAGATTTAAAGATAGATGGCTGGGAGAGATAAGAGAGCTTTTAGAATCATCACTGCTCATGATGAAAGAAAAGGATGGGAATGAAAAAAAAAAATGTCGTCGGACAGGTGCACCAATGGTCGGTTGTTCACAACCGCTTCAATCTCCACAATCATGGTTTCAAATTCTCCTCTGTCAAGGAGCTTTCTGCCAATGGTTCTCGTCAAGCAGCTCTTCATCAACCCAACCAATCTTTCATATATGCCTCCTTGCCATGGAGCGTGAGGAACCGTGAAGTCCCACTTTACTCCTTTCATAGCCAAGTACGTGGGGAACATATCATCAGAAACGTTTTTTGCGGTGCCTTCTTTCAGGGCGTCACTCGCCCAATGAAATGTGGGCGCGTTATCCGACATCACTCGATCTGGAACACCCCTCCTAGATGTGAATCGTCTGAAGCTGGCCATGAAATCTACAGCTGATAGTGAGCTTGTGACTTCGAAGTGTACGGCCCCTGTTGTCATGCATGTGACAAGAAGCACATAGACTTTGACCCTTTCTTCTTTCTGCTTTACTAAGAATGGGCCGGCATAATCCATTCCGACATGTTGGAACGGTCTTTGCCTTGTCACTCGAGCCTCTGGAAGGTCTGGAACACTTGGGTATGGAAAGGGAGCGGCAAGCGCTCTTCGACATGATGTGCAACTCCTTAAAACTTTGCGCACTGCCCTTCTTGCTTTCACCACCCAGTAATTCCACCTTACCGCGTCTAGCGTATGATTCTCTCCAGAATGCATCACATTCACATGAGCTTCTCTTATAATCAGAGTCACTAGATGATCGTCCAACCCCCCTGGTACAAATATGGGACATCTGATATCGTACACCAATGTCGAGTTTTCCAATCTTTGATGGCCACATCTATAAAGACCATTTTTGTCCATGAACAATTGCAGGTTTCGGTTGCCTGGATCTTTCAACTTGTCCATGTTGTTCAGCTGGTGTAACTTGAGGATGGTGCATTTTGCCCGGTTCAACTCTCTCACTGTCAACGGACCATCTGTTGGCTCATCACCAACCAACCGTGCAAGCCGTTCACTGTGAACGCCTTCCAACTTCGAAAATCTGGCTCTGACATGCCGTCTGACATAAGCCATTACTCTCATCATTCTCTTCCAAGTCGAAAAGCGGGTCGTGTCGAACATTGGTCTCAACTTAGGTTCCTGGATGATTGCGAGCACTGGTTGAGGAGAATTTAGCTCATTTGCCTCATTGACAACTGCTTCGGGTGTTTCCGTTGGATCAAATGGACAAACTAATTCTATCGTCAACCATTCTGGACCTGACCACCACATACTACCCTCCGCCATCATCCTTTGAGCTGGAACTCCCCTTGTGGCCCAGTCGGCGGGATTCTCTTCCGAACGCACGTGGCAGAGCATCACGCAGTCCATTTCCCCTTTGCAGGCCTCACCGTGCAGTTCTCGACAAATCCCTTTTCTTTCAATAGATATTTTCTCGCTTGTCTTGCAGACATTCCGGCTTCCTCTCTCCGAATTCTGATTTATCTTACCAACGGCCCAGTGTAATGCGATTGTACTATCCGAGAAAACTCGACATCCGATTACTTTGTGTAGGCGGGTCTTGGTCATGCTCAGGAACACAAATCTCAACAACTTTACCGCCAAGAGTAGGGCTCGGAATTCCAGCCGTGGAATCGTCAATTTGTTTTTGAGTGGTGCGAGCTGTGATCGGGCCATCGCTAAGCTGGCTCCAGATCTACCGACCACATAAACGCATGCCGCCATTGACTTTCTCGAAGCGTCCGCAAACGCAACCAGTAACCATTCGGACTCAGCCTCAAGAAATCGTCGAGGCAACACATAGCTGAATTTGGCGACATCTCTCTCAATCGCGGTCCAGGCCTTCCTATCCTCCTCTGAGATCTGAGTGTCCCAGCCGTAATCTCTAGTCCACATTTCCTGCACAAACAACTTCGCAGGCAATAGAAGAGGAGCCAACCATCCGAGCGGATCGAATACAGAGGCCAGTTTGCTTAGAATGCTTCGCTTGGACATCTGTTCCGTCGAAATGAACGATCTGGTTCCGAGAAAAAACTGGTCCTTCTTAGAGCACCACGGTGCACCCAGAATTTTCTGCATTCCAGTTCGCCCTCTATCTTCAGGTGGTAGCGATTCCACGAAGGAGATATCATCCGAAACGAATTCCCACAAATTCATTCTGATCAATGAGAATATTCTCTTCGACTCATTGTAAACGTCCAACTTGTTTGTGTTCGAATTGCATTCAAACATAACGTTGTCAACATAGACATTTTCTTCCAGCTGATCAAGAACGAAATCCGACTCGCCACTTGCTCTTTCCTTTTCCATGCTTCTCGTGCGCCCGACGTGGTAACGAATAGATGCCTCGAGTAGGTATGGGCTTTGGGAAATGCCAAAGGGTGCCACTTTGAACCTTAAGTGCACCACATTCCCGTCGTTCATGGGTTTGCGAGCATTTTTTAGCCACAGAAATCTCATCATGTCGCGCTGTTCAGGAGCGATAACCACTTGTAGAAAGGCGGCTTCTACATCACTCAGAATAATGCTCGGAGAACATCTCGCACGGAGGAGTAGTCCTGGTATTCTTTCTAAACGCACTTGACTCTCTCTCATGCAGTCATTCAAGGAAAGTTTTCCTCTTTCCTTAGCGGATGCGTCAAATACGATCCTGATAGGCTTCTCTGGCTTATCTATTCGGAAGACCGGGTGATGAGGCAAGTAGCACATCCGTCTTTCATCTTTCGGAGGTTCAACAATCTCCACATGGTCTTTCACAATGTGTTTCTTGATGATTTCGTCGTAAGTCTGAAGCATGTTTTTGGCTCGAAGGCTCGATATCACATTACGCATCCTGGCGTGTGAACATTTCAAATTGGTCGACAACTTCCCCAGAGCATCTTCCCTCACGCAATATCGAGTGTGGACTCTTCCATTTTCCACTCGCACATTGTCACGGAAATAATCGTCCACTACTGACGTTTCCTTTGAAAGCTGCTCTGAGTCATCCTTGACACAATTCTCCAGTGATAGAAACGTTTGAAGAGATTCGTTGATTTCTCTCATCGCACTTTTTC
Source organism: Allodiplogaster pararmata (assembly GCA_964056735.1). Lineage (NCBI taxonomy): Eukaryota > Metazoa > Nematoda > Chromadorea > Rhabditida > Diplogasteridae > Allodiplogaster > Allodiplogaster pararmata. The sequence goes on along the minus strand of OZ057404.1, from coordinate 40,056,118 downwards.
TATCTGCCACATATGCCACTGTTGACCTGTTGCTGTCATACGCTTCACCTCCGCTGGCTATCCATCCAAGAAGCGACGGTAGAAGAATGTTTCCACTGGGCAATTTGATTCTCTTCTTTTTTACCATAGTCACAGTCAAATAGTCTCTGTTCCCCAACAGCAGACGTGGCTGCACTTTAATGGTTTTCTCGCATTCGTCCGCCAATATTAGATTTTTCCTTCTGATCATTTCTAGATCAGATTGAGACAGAGGTGGGTATTCCAATGTGCCCACTATTGGTTCTGCATAGCCCAACGCTCGGATAACCAATTCCTGTCCTGTGATACTCTGGAGCGGCACTTCGTACAATGGATAGACTTTCGGACCATCTGTCCTGTCTCCTAATCCACATACCGTTGATTCCACATCATATAACTTCTGCAAGGAGAGCTCTTCAGCAAGTTCTTTAGACACCAAGCTGACACTAGCTCCCGTGTCTAACAAGAATGCTACTCTTCGCTTGCAGTCCGGGGTAGATCCATGTACCGTTACTTGACCAGTTTGGAGCCTTGGAGAGTGTACTTGAGATGCATGCCCTTGAATGTAATTGCTTGCGATAACATTTTGACGACCATGTTCTCTCTGTCTTGGAGGGTTACCTTCGTTTCTTCTACTTTCATTTCGATTCTGCGGAGGGGCTCGTGCTGTATTTTTTTGAAACTGCATCATGGATGCTAACTGCATGCAAGTAGATATATCGTGAGCCTTATCGCAGATGGGACACCTCACTTCACAATTATGAACAGTGCTTGCAGGTTTCAGGCAAGCCAGACACAGTCCACGTTGCTTGAGGAATGCGATCCTGTCCACAATCAACTTGATTGAGTAGCAATCATATGACAATTTGTGTTTGCCGCAATAGATGCACTTTCTGTTGTCACCGTCTCTCATTTCAGTGTTCCGTGTGTTGTCCCTTGCACGACTCTCTGTTTGACTTTCTCTCACAGCACTAACAACCTGTTTGTTACTAGCTCCAATACCTTTCCTGCCAACATTTCCATTTAGGGATGCTACAAATAGCTCTTCTCTCACGATGTCCTCCGCCTTATCCAGCAGCATCTTCACTGTCGCCTTCTTCGTGTGGTATGCGAACCTCTGAAGTACGTCCTTCAACTGTGGAGGAAACTTACGCACTATTATCTCTTGCAGAATCACATCTCCTTGCACGCTCTCGCGCAACCTTTCCATTCTGGCTACCAGTGCCTTCAACGTCAGTACCATACTCAGTTGACTTGACCATGACCAATCACTTGCCGTCAAGGATTCGATCTGGGAGGCCAGTGCCCTTTCATCACTTTCTTTAGCTCCAAAGCTTTCTTTCAGAAGATTCATCGCGCCCGCATAGCCGTTCGCTGTCACGGGAAACTGTGTTATTGCGACTCTCGCGACGCCTTGCACACACGCAAGTAAATAACTCATCTTCTCTGAATCTGAAATGTCCGATCGAGCATGTACCATGTCATCAAATCGATCATACCACTCCGAAAATTCTAGGCAATCACCCGAAAAATTCGGCAATGGAAGAGATGGAAGCTTAGGTAATCTGGTATTTGACCCTAACTCTGGTCTATTCTCACCATTACCAAGCCTTCTCTCTACTCTTTCAGTTTCACCCGCCGCAACACTCACGTTTCTCAACTGCTCGACCAGACTCTCATCCACTTCGCTAATGACCGCTGGCAAGGTCTCTAACTCATCAAGAAGTATTCCCAAGTCCACAGAAGCAATATCAGCTTTTATTTTAGCAGCTACCACATAACGATTATTATCCGCTTTCTGCCATCTTTCGAAATCGTTTCTATACTTTTCTTTTTGACCAGCGTCTTTTATCTTTGCTATAGCTTTGCTAACTTCACCGTGCGCGTTCAAATAATGTTTCAAGTCAACATTAATCCTTTTCACCAACGTTTTCGCTTTTCTGACTCGATCGTTTTTGCTAGCGTGCTCCCATTTGGACCAGTCAATAACTACTTCACACTCAGCAAAATGATAAGACAGATTGTGGAACTGGTTTTCTAAAACCTCAAGCTCTGAGATAACCCCCCAACCAAGCTGTTCCGTTTCACCCAACTCATCACAAGTATCGTTTTTGGCCATTACCTATGGCCGATGCACCATGTAGTCGCTCTATAGCGGTTTCAATGAGTAAATGTACTTTCTCGTCTCTTACGAGTTTTCTTCCCAATTATTTCTCGCCTGCCACGTCTTCTTTCAATTATTTATTCTCACAATTACTCAAACAAACAAAGAAACAAACATCTCCGGAGATCTGCACTTGAGCACTTGGACGGGTTGGACTGGTTGAGAGGGTGACTCAGCAATGGCTATTTCAGCGGATCTCAAACTTGGGTAATTAAACCCTGTTTAGTTTAAACAAATATATAATAAACAAACCTAACAAACATAAAGTAACTAAGAATGAGAGCTAGTCTCATAAATTTAGGTAAAAGGCGAAATGAATTAGGTACGGTATGATGCAATCCGTACGAGACCCATTCAAATATGAAAAGGGTAGTCGTATTCGACTACAAAACATTTCATGTTGACCGTTTCTGTTGGATATTTGCTTACACCAGTCGATATACGGAAAATTGAAGTCACCAGTAATCATTACAGGGATCTTATCAGAAGCATTTGGATTATTCAGCTCACATTCAAAGTAGTTCAATAACTTTTCTAAAGAAGCAGTGGGAGAACAAGGAGATCGATAGACACAAATACATCTTAACTTTCCTGATCTAGATGAACTTTGAAGAACATTAATAGAAACGCATTCAATACCATCTTCTGAAAAACTAGAAACAAAAGAACAGGGAACTCGAGGCGAAATCAAAAATGCTGTTCCACCACCTTTAGAGGCACTGTTTCTATCACAACGGAACAACTGATAATTAGACATACCGGTTATTAACGAGTCACTTTCTTGGTCACTCAACCAAGTCTCACTTATAGCTATCATATCATAAATATTTGAAGCGAGCAAGTAAGAAAGGTTGTACAACTTATTTCGAATTGAACGAGCATTTATTGAAAAGCACTTGATATTGGTGAGGTCATGACTAATGATAGGGACACCGCCACTGACCTATCTTCTCTGCGTCACGTTGTTCCTCTCTGGAGCTCGAGGAGTCGCCATCGGAGTCACCATCTGCGGATCCGTGATCCTCGGAGTCGCCGTTTCTTGTTGCCAAGTCGTCTGGGAGTAGTGCCGAATAGGAATCAAGGAAGTTCCGATGACCTTCCACTTTTGTCCTCCGGGGATGCCGTTCCGCTCTCGCGCCACTTTCTTCACTTCTCGTTCCAATTCAAGTCCGTCGCGAGTCAAGTCTTCTCTTATGTAGCAATGTGGATGCGGAGAAAGGCAAGACGGGCGACGACTTCGAATTTTCCTCAGTAGTTCAGTTCTTAATGTTGGTGACTGGAGGAAGATTTTGAGAACTCGACGCTTCTTCACGGGGTCGCCGAATCGTTTGAACCTTGCACTTGCAAGTTCTGGGCAGCCGAGGTCGAGGGAAAGGGCCTTGAGAAAGGATTGGTCCGAACTGTCCGTGGCTTCGTCACTGGGCTGCTCAGGAAGTCCAACACAAACTAGGTTCTGTGCTTTCTCTTCGATGAGGTTCTTGTCGACAGTGATTGCACGCACGGCAGCTTGGTAGGCGAGCATATGAGGTGGGATGGAGAGAATTCTCAATTCTTTATTCCGCTTGAAACAAAACATAATGTTAAGTGACGAAACAGATGACACTGTCACAAGAAAAGTGAATTCAGTGAAGGTTATGAAAAGTGAGATCTAAATATGACAAGAACAATGAGGAACATTTCATTTTAGGAAAATAGGAAAGCACACAAAAAAAGCAAAGAAAGCAAAGCTTGTATCTTCAGTTGTGAACTATTCATCAGCAATTAAGAACTATTCATCCGCAATAATAACTTGGAATTCCAAAAATTCAACTCACTCTTTATCATTCGAGAGCTAACCGAGAACACAAATATAATGGAAAAAAGAGGAGAAACAGAAACAAAACATTTGAAGAAACAAAGCACTTGAATTAAAAATGTATTCTAGAGTTGGTGACAATGGTCTCACAATCAAGCTTAATAAGTTCATTTCTAAAAATGCTAGAAGAGCTTGTAGAAACCAAAGAACAAGGTAACTTATTCCAGACATTAATCATTCTTGAGGCACAAGTGCTTGTTCTGCTTTGATATTTACACGGCAAGCATATTCTGTAGTTATTCGATTCTCTCAGCGAATAAGGCGATGGGCAAAGTTTAAACATATTTGAGTAATCTACTTGAATATTTCCGTGCAGACATTTATGGATGAACACAAGATCGGCCACATTTCTTCTATATTCAAGCGAGGAGATGGAAAGAAAATTCAGTCTAGCAACATAACTCATTTTGGGTAATCCGGCCCTTTGTAGTAACCTTCGTGTAAATGATCTTTGCACTTTTTCTATGCAGTTAACGAGACCGATAGTTACTGGGGACCATACCTCACTCCCATATTCAATAAGGGGTCTTATGTATGTGGTGTATATTCTGAGCAGAACTTTAATTGATTTGGTTTTAAAGGCTCTGAAGATCATGTTTATACATTTTTGGGACTTTAGGGAGGTTAGTTCAATATGTTTAGAGAATGTGATATCTTCCTGAAATGTAATGCCAAGATCTTTCACTAATGAAGTAGTTGGTATGATATTGTCTTCTAGGTTATATGTTACTTTCGGATTCCTAGGACCACAGTGCATGATAAAGCATTTTTGAGTTGATATCACAAGTCCCCAGGTCAGTGAGTAATCGGAAATGGAATCCAGACTTTTCTGAAGAGAGTCTCTGTTTTTGGAAAAAATTTTGAGGTCATCGGCATATAGAAAACCATGGACATCTGGCTCTATGTGCTCCATGATATCATTTATAAATATTGAAAAGAGGAGGGGTCCAAGGCAACTCCCCTGGGGAACACCACTGTTGTATACTTTAGGGCCTGATAATGTATCTCCGATTGAGACTTTCGAGGACCTGCTCGTGAGAAAAGAACGGATAAGATAGAGGAGGTTGCCCGTTATTCCCACTTTTTCAAGTTTGTGAACAAGAAATCTTATGTTTACAGAGTCGAAAGCCCGTGAAAAGTCGACTAGACAGATGTCAAAGTCTATTTTTTTATTCTGAAGCGTGAGGTAAATGGAATGAGCCTCTACCAGGGATGTTACCGTGGACCGTCTCCGACGGAAACCATGTTGTTTGGGATGTAGTATGCCATTGGTTTCCAGATATTGATAAGTTATATTGAAGATCAGTCTCTCGAATACCTTTGACATAGAGCACACCATAGTGATAGGACGATAATTTTCGATCTGAGAGCGGGGCCCTTTTTTATGAACTGGTTTGATTATTCCTTTTTTCCAGGCCAGAGGGTAGTGCCCTAAGGTTAGTGAGTTGGTGAAAATGATGGAGAGAGGTATGGCCAGTGAGTCCAGACAATTTTTGAGTAGTCTACTTGGAATAAAGTCAGGGGAAGAGTTCAGTTTCGGAGCTATTCGTTTCAGAATGGAGTTCACCTCAAAAGGGGAGATGTCATTAATGTGGTCGAGGTGAAAATTCGGGCGAGAGATCTGAAGGGGTCCACTGATTGGTAAGGGTTGTAACTTATCAAAATACTCGGCGAAGTGAGTTGCTTGTTCGAAGGGGATAGTAGTTGGTTTATTGTTCACTATGAGAGCAGGAATAGATGTGTTGCTTTTAACGCGGTTGGATATAGTTCTGAAGAATACCTTATAGTTTCTCGGGAACTTAAGCTTGTCTTCCCTAAGAACCTCGAATTTGACTAGTTCTTTGTGAAGTTTCTTGGATGTGCGTAATGACGTAATGGAGAGAGGGTTTCGTTTGTTACTTCTCTGTAGGAAGCTGTATAATCTTCTTATCTTGGGGGGATATTTCAAATGTGTTTTGACATTCTTATTTTTTGGAATCCTATTATCCATTATGAATTGGATGATGTTGGTTAATTTATCGACACTTTCGTCAATAGTTAGGTTTGAGAGCATGTAAGTCCAGTCGATGCTAAAGAGGTCTGAGTTGATTATTTCCCAATCTGCCTTTTTCCAGTCTAACGATGAGCTGGTGCTTGTGATAATACGCTTGGCTCTATCTCTGATTTCAAAGTATATTGAGGCATGATCGCTGGTGGAGAAGGGAGGCCTGACAATACAGTCTTTTATGATATTTGAATTACAGAGCAGGCAATCGAGTGTATTTTGAAGTCTAGTGGGAGAAAGTACGAGTTGTTTAAGATTGTTGTCGCATGTCATGTTTAAGAATGCAAGAGATATACTACATGTATTGGGAGCGGTGAGATTTGCCCAGTCTATCTTGGGGAGGTTCATGTCTCCGCACAGAATGGTGGGAAATACTTCAGTAACATGAGAGGTGATAAACGAGCAGAGATCCTTTGTATTTTCTACTCCACAGCTAGGAGATCGATATATATTAATCAGTCTAATGGCCGAGAAAGCAAACGAGAAAGATGTGTTAGGATAAATGTCTATTACTAACCCCTCGCACTGAGCCTTGCTATATTGAACAACTAAAGATGAGGAGATGGCATTATCTACTAGAATGGCTACGCCTCCTCCTCTTTGTGCCAATCTGTCACCTCTGAATACCGTGAAGGGTAAACTATCGGTTAGAATGGAGTCCGGAAGCTCACTGTGCATCCATGTCTCAGATAGTAAGAGAATGTGATATTTACAGCAACGAAGAAGAAAATAAAGATCATATAGCTTATTCATCACTGATCTACAGTTGAAATACAAGCATTTGATTACTTCTTTTCTAGCTCTTTTATCCGACTTATCCTATGGTGAATAACGAGAGGTTTTCCTAACATTTCTTCTTCTGGAAACAAATTCGTCTGACTTTCTGGGGCATGAGGCAGATTCTTCGGCGTTTCTGGTATTGCGTCTGCTTCTGACTTGTAGCGGCTTCACGGAGCCTTCCGCCAGAGAAGGAAAGTCAGTTGAAGAAGCCTCGAATGTAGATGTCGACCGGGCCCCAGAGTTCACCAGCGAAGACGATGGCATTTGGTGTTGAGTTGAACTGGCTAAGGGGGATAGTGACGAAGAGGCGGGAGGAGGGGAAATTGGTCGATAGGGTACTCGTTTGTAAGACTGGGCAAAACGAGGAAAGGCAGGGATTAGGTGAGCATCGACCACTTTGGCAGGGGGAAAAGATGGGTTAGTGGATATTCGGATGCAGTCTCTCTCGGCTTGAAGCTCTGCCGGCGAGAGGTCAGCTCGGGAGTAACATCCTTTAGGAAAAGGGTGTTTCGCCTTTCTGCAAAGTTCCAGAAAAAGGTTACGCTTTCCAAGCGAAGAAAACTCAATTTTCATGGGACGGCCATGAGGAGCAGAGAGACGTGGGCGATCAATTGGGTGACGATGATGATTGATATTACCCTTCTCTAGGTCGTCAATAAGGTCCGCTGAATTGAGTCTGATGATAAGACGTGAGATAAGGTCTTTGTCTTTGCAACACGTATCATCCTCTGACTTGCCTTCTGGAAGTCCGATAATAACAGCTCGTTTACCTTTTCCTATGAGCATATCCTTGTCTCGATAAGTGGATTCGACGATAGCTGAATACAAGTGGGGTCTAAGTGTGGCCGGAGAGACAGATGACTTTATGGATTGCATTTCTTCACTAATCCGTAGAAGTTGCTGTGACTGATCCAGAATTACTTTGTTCATGTCAGAAATCTGTTGGGACTGAGCAAGTATCATCTGTTGAAGCGGCTGCATAACTTTTGTCAGCGTTTCTCGGACAAGACTATCGATGAACGGAAGAGAGACTGTGGGAATGGGGAGGTTGCAAAGATTAGGAGGAGATTTGCCATCAATTGGCAGAGCTCGGGAAGAGTCACCACTCATAGAGAACGGAGATCATTCAATGAGAACGGAGATCATTCAATGAGAACGGAGATCATTCAATCAGAAGGGAAGGGATTGTGGGGGTCTGGGGCTGAGGAGTCGAGAAGGGGGGAGAAGTATGAAGAGTTGAAAGACGAGAGACGAGGTCTTCGACGATTGTCTCCAGTCTTGAGATTTTGTTCATCATATCTTCAAATTTCTTCTCATATTCTGGGCAACGCGTGCACTGGGGAGGGGAAAGGGGGGTGCGCTTGCCAGGCATTTTCGGAAGCAACCGCTCTATACCGAGCCAACTAGGAAGTCACTTTTTGGGAATTTCTCACGAAATATGGTAGACGAGGATTTAACTTACCAAGGTGTAATACATTACACTTGCTGCTTGCAGCTGACAGTTGCCATTCGTCACAAAAAGATTCAATAGCAAGTGCAGCCGATGAAAGTTGAGAGTGAGCGAGGCTAGGGTCAGTCGGAGAGAAAGTTAAGAACAGTTTGATATCGTCTTCGAATAGACTAGTTGTTACAAGATGCAAATGAGCAAACCTCGATGTCAAACCCGCAATTTAGAGAGAGAATAGAATAGGGCCAAGTACCGATCCTTGTGGAACACCAGAAGAAATCGAGAAAATATCAGAGAAACTGTTATTAACACGAACACGGGAGAAGCGATCTTTGAGAAAGGATTCAAACCACTTTAACAAGCTAGACCTAAACCCTACATTATAAAGAACACACAACAACTTATCGTGAGAAACGGTATCAAATGCTTTAGCGAAGTCATAGTACAGAACATCTACAGCATTCCTAGCATCAAGAGCTCTATGCCAAGCTTGAGTACATTCGACAAGATTCGTCTCTACAGACTTACGAAAACGAAAGCCATGTTGACAGTTGGGTATTAGACTGAAAACATTGCACCAATGCAATATGTATGGTTTAAGACATCGTTCTAATACCTTAGATGCAACGGGAGAAATCGTAATTGGACGAAAATGTTCTGGAGAACTTGGCGATGGAATTTTATTAATCGGAATAACAATACTATCTTTCCAGATTTCAGGAATCATGCCTAGCTTTAATGAGAAATTGAAAACGAACGAGAGAGGCTCTGCTAGTACTCGAGCACAGTTCTTGAAAATTACAGAGGGCACAGAGTCAGATGGTAGGAAACAGGAAGCTTTCAAACGCTTAAATTGCCTGAATACTTCTTGTGGCATGATTAGACAATCTGAGATGTAATGAGTATTTGGCAAATCCATATTAGGAGTGAAACCATTGTCCTGAACAAATACTGACGAGAAATGTGAAGCTAAAGCATTTGCTTTTGCCTTATCAGAATCCACAGGAGCCCGTTAACAGTTATACAACCAAGGCGATTAGACTGTTTCAGCTTATTACTCACAAAACGATACAAATTCTTTGTCGACTTCAAAAGCTTCAGCTCTCTAGTTCTATTCAGCTTGTTAACTTCTACTTCAATCCTTTCGCATATCCTTCTATACTCGGCAACGACGGGCTCACAGTTGAGTTTGCGGAATAAAAGAGACTTATACTTCAACATTTTCAAAATATGCGAGGGATAGGATTCGAATGGTTGTTTAAGTCTACGTATAGGAGTATGTGCAGATATGAGAGGGAGCAGACTGTTAAGAAAACGAGCATAGAGGTCATTGATATCGAGGAAAACGTCAAATACAATATTCCATGAAATAAAAGATAGATCGGCAATCAATGATTCAAAATCGCAGCGGTTATAGTCTAGGCTAGGCTCGTATAATGTGGAACGTGTATCAAAAGAGATTTTGAAAAACACAGAGGAATGATCACACAGCGGAGAAAGGGGAGATGAGACATTACATTGAGAGACTGTATCCATGGGGCCAATAACAACATCGAGAATGTTACTGCCATGGGTCGCTGTCTTGACAAATTGCTCTAAGGACAAATCATTCACGAGGTCAATAAGCAACTTATGTTGGCCTGAAGCGGAAGAGGGGTTTGACCAATCGATAGCCAAGTTTAAGTCACCGCAAAGTATGGATGCATAAGGGACACACAGCAAATCAGTAACACTTTTAAACAGCAAAGTATTTTGTTCTTTACTAGTATTTGGTGGTCTATAGACGAGAACAATGCGAAGTGAGTTACTTGAACACGGAGAATGAACATCTAATGCAATCAGGTCAGACGAAACCGTCTTAGTAAGTGTAGCACATGATATCGCGAGGTGATCACGACAAATAGCAACAACTCCACCACCTTTTTTACTAGAACGGTCAGAACGGAAAACAGCATAGGGCAAATGCGCTACCAATTCGGAATCAACTATCTTAGGGCTCAACCATGACTCACAAATTAAAAGCAAATCAGGTTTAAAAATAGAAAGAAAATTATGCAAATCATGAAGCTTATTTACCAGAGAACGAGCATTCAATAAAACACAATACAAACCCGAAGAGCTGCCTAGACGATCCGGTTTACTATGTATTATTAAGAGCTTACAAGTCGTATATCATACCCCTGTTAGAATATGGATGTGAGATATGGTCTCCTGTCTCCATTGGCCTCGTTAATCCCCTCGAACTGGTTCGGAGAGCTTTCACACGTCGCTTACTAATGAGATCAGGTCTAAATAACTTGAGCTATACTAATCGGCTTGCTCTACTCAACCTTTCCACATTAGAATACAGGAGATCAATCGATGACCTATGTTTTATTCATAAATGCATTCACCGTAACATTGATGTTGATTACTCTTCCCTGCTCATTGTTCGTCCATCTTGCTATCAGAGCCGATCTTCACACTCTTTGAGAATTATTCTTCCTTTTAACTCGAAGCTGGAATGCTCCACGTGCGCCTCTAGAGTAATTGAAATTTGGAATAATTTGCCATTGTAACATTAACTTCATCTAACACGTTCAAAAAAGCTATTTCAAGTTTGCCTGCGGAAATTGTCGTTCTCAGATCAGTTCTGCAAATATGTATAGCATCAAGTTACCAGATTTACACTTTTCTTTGCATGTTTTCTTATTTTCATTTTCTCGGTTCTGACCATTGTACCCAACTACTGTTTTCTTTTGTTTTCTTTTAAACACTGATCCCACTTCCGTGGCAGTCATCCATTGTCATAACTTCTACATGTACAACTGGAATAAAGAATTGAAAATCGAAAATAAATTTATATACAAACTATTATTCAAAACTCTTTCGAAACCAATTTTTTTTATTCGACTAGAATCACACCTGTATTACAGGCATGCTACGCAGCTCAAGCCATGGGATATCTCACACGAAAGTTAGTTCGCTTCTCTCGTACCTGGGAGGGGGAGATCCGTGATGATGATGATGATGATGATGATGATGATGATGATGAGGTGGATTTAGGGCAGTCGTGTGTCTGGTTGTCTCCGGACCCGGGGTGCTGCACGCCCTTGGAGGACTGGCGAATGCGACCATCAACTACTGGCCAGTCATTTGCATCGGAGGAGCATCGGACGTCGATCAGGTCAGATTACCAGCAACATAAAGACATGGTTCATGGACCTTTGAGTGCAAAGGAATTCGATTTCTGTAAAAAAATTTCCACAATTTTGGTTTGTTACCACTTTCTAAACAAAACGATTTCGCAAAATAAACTCTCTACCGTGTCTCTTGTGTTATAAATAACCAACTGACCTTCTATGGTGCTACAGCCCACAAGTTCACACCATTGCAAGGGACCGGTTCATATTCACCGGTATCGAGTGCGTCCTCAGGTAGCGGATAAAGAGATGTCTCTTTGCACAAGTGCGGGCCCGTCGTGGACCAAAATTGGATAGTATAGTTCGTCAAAGGAGGGCGATTCCGGACTGGCCTAGGCATACAACCGGGTAAAACATCAGCCGATACTCCCCTATACTTTATAATGGCGAGTCGGGGCGCCAGTAAAATAGCCTCTTGCCCTTCTCCGGTTAACGAATGGGTCTGGCGAAGAGGATCGCCGACTGCGGTGCGAGTGTAGACGGAGAAAATTTCTCCGGACTTGAAAGGATCCTCACCAACCTGTCCCAAAGGACTCCCCTCAACAGGACCAATGAGCAAACAACAACAACATGAATACCCAAAAAAGGAACGTGTTTGCAAAAACGCCTTGCTAGGAATCGAAACCTAAATCGTTTGCTTTTAAGTCTATTTTTTCCCCATCGAGCTATATCAGTACCAACAATCGCGTGCTTTTTGCTACTTGACGTAGCCTATTAGGTCCTCAAAGCATAATTAATCACTCATAAAAACACGTAGACCTTTGTTTTCTCAGGAAGGACGAGGAGCGTTCCAAGAATGGCCGCAAGCGGACTCTGCTCGTGTTCACTGCAAATTAGTCTCCCGCCCTGCTAATCTCGCCGCAGTTCCCTTCCACATAGAGAAGGTCATCTTGATGTTTTTCTGTTTTATCAGCAATGACTTTACTCATTCAAGGCAGTCAGGACATGCTTATACGGTCGCCCGGGAGCGGTCTACATCGATCTGCCCGGCAACCTCGTGCTCGACTCTATCTCAGAAGCCAACATCTCGTCAGAATATAACTTCTGCAGTTCTTCCACGCTTAGAACCTATTTCAATTCTTCCCTCACTCCTCCACCTCCCTGGGCTGTTTCCTTTTCTTCTCGCTACTCTTGATTTCCTCTGGCAATCACGAAATAATAAGGTTTAAACGCGAAGCGGTCAAGAAAGACCATTCAGCACAACTTCACAACTCTTTTATGTTCATTTGAACAAAAAATCTTACGCAATCCCCTCATTGTCTATAATTATATAAATGACTCTTATCTTGGTTCCCCTTGGGGTTAAGTTTTCCATCTTTTATTCTCTAAATTAGGCAAAGACCAACCATTTGCTATATAAATTACTCTTTTTTGATTTGTTATATTTAATTATGAAGTATAAATCAAAAAATTAATTAGCGAACAAAGTGTTGAGATTGGGTAACCGCGTTCCTCTGAGTTTCCCTGTGAGTGCCCCTCCCTCTGCACTCATCGTCCACGCCATGCAGACCCTCAAAGCAGCTAGAAAACCACTTGTGATCATAGGCAAAGGTGCTTTTCATGATGCTTTTGTTGAGTGTATGATAAATTCTCACTTATTGTGAGGTCTTCCAATACTTGGAAATCTTTGTACAGCACTGTCTTCCAGTTCAGCAGAAAACAGTAACATTTTCGTTATTCTTCCTGAAAACATTATGGTTTTTCATTCTTTCAGACGTCGAGCTTTTAGATAACTGGTAATAAATCTCTCGCGAGTTCAGGAGCTGCCTGGTCGGAGAGGGGAGCTCTTCTTACTCAGCAGTTTATCGTCAGAACATGCCTTCCATGGCTGCCGACTCCGGGAGGCAAAGGAGTTGTCTCGGACCACCACCGCATGTCAATCAATCACGCCTTTAAATTAGCAAATCTTACTTTGTAACGCGATTATTGGTAACGCGCGCGCTCCCGTAAAGAGAGAGACGGCTAGGTTCGATCCCGCCGTTTGAACCAGCTTTTGCTGGAAGATATTAATAGTTTTATAGTATAATATTAAATTGTTCGCTAATTTTTTTTGATTTTAGAGAGATTAGCCGGCTGACAAGGAAGTTTCAACACAAGGGAGTTTGTAGATCAAAAGGCAATAGGGGAGAAAATTAAAGGTTTACAAGAAAGACTGCAAGTTCGTCTAAAAGGAAGGAAAGAGAGTGGCTGAACAAATTCTGGATTTTTAGAGAGCGCAAAGATTTGTATGTATATTTCACCTGCACTTCGACTTGAAAAGAAACCCCAAAGAATGGTTTCGAAAACTTTTTCCGGTGAAAATGTTGTTGTTGTAGATTGCCCGCCGTAGGTCTCCGGCTGGGTAGACGAGGTCTTCTTTGACATGGCTCAGAAAACAATAACCTTACTTACATCATTTATCTAATTACATTATTTCTCTTTCTCTCTCGGGGTTTATTTTTATTATTATTATTTTTTTTTTCTCCCCCTTTTTTTTTTTTTTTAAATTTTTTTAAATTTTTTTTTTGAGAGAGAAAGGAATCACTGGTATAAGAACTTAACAACAGACGTCGGGCTATTCCACAAATCTATACTTCTTAAAAGTGTGTGGTCACAGCGACACGAGAATAAATGACTAGTTGTATGCGGCTCTTCTAAACATTTTGGGCAAAGAGGTGATTGGGCAGCTCCTATTCTGTGTAGGTAGCTGTTAAGGGAACTTGCATAGCCACTACGTAGTTGCGATAATGTTATTTGTTGTTCCCTGGGAAGTTGATTGGTTGATTTATGGATTCTGGGAGGTTTCTTACCTAGAACTGGGTTAGGGGAGCAAGATCTAATGAAATTTCTAACAGTCTCAGTATGTATTCTTTTAAGTGCGGATTTCTGATCACTGTCTACTAGCATAATTTCTAAGTCCTTGGCATGTTTACGAATAGTTCTAGGTGGTTTGGGTTACATGCATCGACGATGGGAGGGGTGGTTTGGGAGGAGTCTTGCTCTTGCAACGAATTGCTTGGTAAGCATCGTGTTGTGCTCCTTTATGGGTAACATTTCGCTTTCTAGAGCTAAGTGCTCTGTGCCGGCCATTGCTAGGTTTCCTGTTGCTATCCGAATTGCTCTATTTTGGTTTGCCTGTAGTTTTTTCCAGTTCGTCTCGGCCAATTGAGGGGAGTAAATTGGTGCGGCGTAGTTGAGAACGGATCTGGTCATTGTTTTGTAGGTTGCAAGAAGGGTGTTTTTCTGTTGGCCCCATGTTCTTCCTCCGAGGGCACGTAGTATATTCAGTCTTTTGGCCGTTCTCTGTTTAAGGTATTCTGCATGTTGTCGGAAGGTGCCGAGTTGGTCTAAGACGACACCGAGTATTTTGGGTGTTTTAGTTGTCGGCAAAAGGGTTCCGTGGATTTCTACCTTGGGTTCTTTTTTACATTGGCCTGTATTGGTTGTGAAAAGAGTGACCGTAGTCTTTTCCTTGGATATGATCATTTTACGTTGTTCCAATTCTTCTACGAGTTTCGGTAGGAAGTGGTTGATCTGATCTTCACAGGTTTCAATACAGGGGCTTGAGGAGAGAATTGATATGTCGTCGGCGTAGGCTGTCATCTGCGTGTTTCCTGTGGGTTGCGGGAGGTTGTTTATGTAGAGATTGAATAAGAGGGGGCTGAGCACTGCTCCTTGTGGAACACCAGATCTGCATGTGAGACGTCGACTGCTTTTTCCTTGGAAATCTACCTTGATTGTACGGCCTCTTAGGTAGCTGGACATCCATCGGACGATGGCTCTTGGCATATTCGTTTCAGTGAGTTTCTTGCAGAGAAGGGATATGTTCACTAAGTCATATGCTGCAGTGAGGTCAAGGGCGACCATGAGAGTGCGGTCCGGGGGTGGTTTCCGATTGAAGCCGTTTGTTATTTTCCCGGTTATTTCCAGGAGTGCGGTAGTAGTCGAGTGCTCTTTGCGGAATCCATGTTGCCAGTCAGCGATTTGAAAGCCTTCCGCGAGTAATGGTAATAAGACCCGTTCGAATGTTTTGGCTATAGGTGATAGTATTGATATTGGTCTATAGCCGTTCAGGTTGCTGGAGTCCTTTCCTGGTTTAGGTAACATTATCACTCTTGCATCTTTCCATCTGGACGGGATAATACCTGTTTGCAGCGTGTTATTGAAGAGGATGCAGAGACATTTTCTGAAGTTTTCACCGGCCATTTTGAGTAGTAGAGGGCAGATGCCTTCACTGTCTGGGCATTTGGAACCTTTGGTTTTCTTGATTGCTTCTTCGATCTGTGCCAGGGAAATTTGGGGAGCGTCTGTCCGTTTGAGGCCTTTAATTAGTCGTGTTGTGCTTCTTGCTGATTTGTCGACCTCTTTAGGGGCTTGTTTAGCTAATTTTCTGGCAAAAGCGTTTGAGGCAGATGTTGGGCATAGACTTTTCCCGTCGTGGGTGATGGTCAAGTGCGTCGGTTTTATTGATTTGCCGTCGATAGCCTTTATCGTTTTCCAGAGTTTGTTGCCCGGTTCGTTGTGGCTAATTTCAGATATGTACTTTTCCCAAGCCTTCCTCTTTTCGAGGTTGATGCGGAAGGAGATTTCGGCCATTATTGAGGGGAGTGAGGGGTCCGTAGGATTGTCCCTCCTCATTTGGTCCCGTTCTGTAATCAGCTTCTTCACATCTTCGCTCAAGTGAGGCGTGTATTTTGGCACCTTTCCACGGGGAATGTTGTTCTTAGCCGCTTTGGTCAAGGTGGTGGTCAGGAATTTGTGCATCTGAACTGAGTTGCCGGAGAATGGGAAATCCATGAGAATCTTGTTGATGTCCCTTTCGAAGCCTTCCCAATTCGCTTTGTTGTAATTTGTATAACAACGTGCGTTTGAGATGTTGGATGGCTGTGTTTCGACGTCAATCAGGCATGGGAGGTGGTCAGAGTTCATTCTGTTGATTGTTGACCAGTTGCAGTCGATGGCTATGTCGTTCGAGGCGAGAGTGATGTCTGGTGATGCTTTTTGTCTTGTGGGCATCTTTGAGTTGTTGAGACATACAAGATCGCTGTCGTCAATGAAGTCGCATAGTTCATCTCCTCTGCTATCCTCCGTACCTTCACTCCAAACTTTATTGTGTGCGTTGAAGTCTCCACCGACAATGAATGGTTTCTTCTGTGTTAGGAGTCGGTTGAAGTTCGGCGCGTATGTGTTGGGGCAGGACGATCGAGGTGGGATGTAAATGTTGCAGATTCTTATGGTTCCTTGGTCGGTTGGCACGTCCACGTTGAGTGTTTCGGCTGTCTGGTCCGTTGTTGGGGAGGTCACGTTAGCATAGCGAATATTCTCTTTGACTAGTATCGCAAGTCCGCCTCCAAAGTTGGAGCGGTCTTTTCTTATGATCGTGTAACCTACGATATTCGGAGATGGAATACTAGCATCCATTTTGGTTTCTTGGATGAGTGCTACGTGAATATTCAACTCATGTAAAAGGTCCTCTAGCTCGGTTAGTCGGGCTCTCAGTCCATTAGCGTTCCATTGGATTATCCTCAGGTTAGCTACCGTCTGGGAGGCAGTCTGCTGGATCGGGGCTCTCTCACAAATTCTACATCTCCATTGGGGGTTCCAATCATTAAGATTGTTAAGGTTGGAACAGCGGAAATGTACCCATTTCTTACATTTGCTACAATTAACACAATTCGAAGGCGCGTTAAGAGAGCATACAGAACAAGGCCATCTTGGGCCTGGGTTAGTCTCGATACCAGCGATTTGGAGGAGTATTCGGATCAGAGACGCTGGGTCTTTCTGATCCGTGTTAGAAAAAATGAGGTTTCGGGGGAAGCCGTCCTCGTTGTCCCTTGCGGGAGATTCCATTGGGAAGTTTTGTTTTGGAGGTCCATTGGGTCCGACGCCATGTAGCGTCGTCCACAGTCGCACCGCGTGTAGGTGACCTCCGTCGCGACCTTACAAGAAAGACTGCAAGTTCGTCTAAAAGGAAGGAAAGAGAGTGGCTGAACAAATTCTGGATTTTTAGAGAGCGCAAAGATTTGTATGTATATTTCACCTGCACTTCGACTTGAAAAGAAACCCCAAAGAATGGTTTCGAAAACTTTTTTCCGGTGAAAATAGAAGATTTCCCTAAATAAAAAAGAGAATCGCTCTAGCAGGCAGCCCTTGGTTCTACCAGGATAGGTCTGTCCCGCATCTCAGGGGATCGCGTACCCTGCCGCGAGGCGGGAACAAGCGCGAGGAAGATTATGGTAAAGAGAATTGCGCAGAAAAATTTTTCGATAGTAAAAAACCCTTAGAGATTAGGTAAAAATTCCTGAGTTATCTCAAAAAAACACGTTTAGGTGTGTCAGTGCTGCACGCTCTTTTGCTCTGAAAGAAACCGATTGTGTGCTACTTATCGGAGCGAGAATGAATTGGATGCTGCACTTTGGACTTCCGCCAAGGTAAGTTATAATCTTCAAATGCTAAGTTACACAGTTTAAAGGCAGTGACGCCTGATTAAGATGAAAAATTATTGAACTCACGCTTAGAAAAAAGGTAGTCCACCGGGCGGGATCGAACCCAACCATCTCTGACTCAAACCGGGAGCGCGTGTTACCATTACTCCACGGGGACACATTTCTATTCCGTGCGATAGTTTTATATGAAAGGCTCATATGCCTTGTTCTCCTAGTCACGCATGCTTATCAAGCGATTGCGTCATGAATGGAGCGTAACTCACGATTAAGACAGAAGAGAGATTTTTTAAAAGTTATAATCGTTCCTCCTTTCCCGAAAAGTTCTCTCTGGATCGAGACGTTGAAGTTCTTACCGCTTCATTACTGATAAGAAGGATTGAATTCAGTTGAGTTTCGAGAAAGTATGAGAAAGTAGAGTTTATACAAAAACTTTGATTATGGTTTGTACGAACGATCAGAATTGGATGGTAAGGAGGAGAATTATTGAGATGGCGTCCCGATGTCAAAGTTATCCAGATAGACATCGCAGCCGAGGAGTTTCATCAAAACGTTGTAACCACAGTTCCTCTTCTTGGGGATATCGCCGAGACTCTTTACTTAGTTTCTTCTTTTCTTCAGAATGAGTTTCTAGTTCTTATTCTTCCATTCTCGTAACAAATTTTTCGGAATTATGATTAATTGACCTTTGATTATGTTTAAGAGATATGTATGTATGTATACATATGTATAGTTTAGTATTTTAACGCTTTCTTTGATAAAAAAGTGCTTTTAACTGAGTAACGGAGCAGTTATTGATATTCAATGAAACACTCTTTGTTGCTTGCTTGCTATTATTGGAGACATTTAGATGCTTCCTGAAATCCGGGACTGGAGAATGGAAGAGAGCTCCGAGTGGATGGCGGCGTTGACCAGCAATGCAAGCAAGAACAAACAAACGGTGCAGTCGATGGCGGAAGACGACTCTCTGCCTCTCAACTATTTTGCTGCTTACAAACCGGTTACTGGAAATTTTTTTTACTTGACCGGTGCTTCTTGCAGCAGTTAGTGGTTACCAATTATTTCACTTAGTCGTTCGCGGTTGCTTCGCTTTGTATCTGCTTCGCACCCTCAGCGCGAAGAATTTTTTGCTTCTTAGATTGCAGAATGGGCGGAAAAGCACGACGTCATCATTGTAAATGAAGGCGCCAATACGATGGACATTGGTCGGACCATGATGAAGAACTTTCTTCCTAGGAGGAGACTGGACGCAGGGACTTTCGGTTCTATTTCCAAAAACTTTTCTCTAATTTTTCTGCACTGTATTCATTCATTCATGTATTCATTAGCTGATGCATTCACGACGTCCAAATTCTCCTTCAGGTTCTAATGCCAGGATGCTCAAAGTGATGTTTACAGGAAAGTTTCTTCTGAAACAGTTTCTCTCCCGATGTGCTTCACTAAGGAACTCGGCCCCTCTCAAAGGTATCTTCGTCCGGCCTAGTCTTACCAGAGAACAGCGGGAAGCAGAACTTTTTCTTCGCCAGGAAAAACGCCGACTTGTCGCACAAGGCAAAGATGTTGTGATCTACAATAACCAAATCATGCCACGAGCCGATGCTGACGCCAAACGCTGGTCCGGAACCCATAGACGAGCCACTGGTCCCAACGCAATTCCTCTTTCCTCACCACGATTCAATCAGCAAGGCAGCCAACCAACGTCCGTCAGCCGCTCACCGAAGAACTCATCTGGCCACTCTCCGCTCAAGTATCCTTTAAACTGATGGGATGTCCTCGTCTTCTCTCACCTCCAATCATCCAATTGAATTATCAAGTCAGCCATATCCAAATTCGTTCCTATGCGAAGTCCTCGCAATCTCTCCACCGGTTACCCGACGCACATTCAGAAAATGATCAACTACCATGATAAGCTTTTTCTCAAGATTGACATCCCTGCAATGTTTTCCTGATCCTAGCTATCCAAAATCCCTTCCCACATACTCCGACCGCCTCGCGCGCCTTGGTCTCATTCCTCTCGCTGAAAGAAGAATTTTCTCCGATTTGATTATGGGCTATAAGATATATCACGGACATTCCATTATCAAAAAGAACAGATTTTTTAAAGAAACAAGGAACTAATACCCATGGAATTTTTTTGGAGGGGACACGGAATACATCTAGACACAATTCTTATGGACTTAGAATCTGTCGATGGTTTAGGAGATTACCTTGTGAGTTGATCAATGCTAATTCACTGACATCATTTAAAACACAGCTGAAGAAAGGAAATATTCTTTCCAATCTTAAATAGACCTTTTTTTATATCGATGTTAGAATAATTTTGAGCTTTATTACAAGTTTGTGTTCATGTTGTATAGGTATTGAGGTCACAGTGAGTGCTTATCTTGATGGGACGGATTTTATTTATATTGCCATTGAAAGAATTGGATGTTTTGGTTCTTTTGTTTCGTGAATGTTTTCTTAATTCTGTGCTTAACGCCACAATTTTGCATTGAAAAATGTAGATAAATTATTATTATTCCTTTCATTCCCATTGACAAAGTTCTTCAATATTTATGAGTTTACAGCACGCGTAAGCGACAGACTAACCACGCGAAATAAGTATGGAAAGTATGACTATTTATACTTTTAAAGTATAGAGTCATGAATAGGATTGTATGTAATTATGAATGGTAATAAATTATAAGTATGAATTGTCATACTTCAAAAAGAATATGTGTAATTTTCCATACTTTTTTATTTGTGTGTTTGTGCACATTTTCGCCTTTAGAATAAAGATTTTTGATAAAATACTACGTTCATATCTAAATAAGGCTGCAACATTTTACTGACCGCAAAAAAAATCTAGTGAGCTTTGCATAGGTACAATGGGAGTCGGACAGGGCTACGCTCTAGCGGCTGCTCTCTTTGCACGCGATTACTGTCACTCGGCCAAGGTTCTCGTCATTCAAGGAGACTCCGCATTTGGCTTCTCCGCGATGGAATTGGAAACCATAGCCAGGTTTTTCTAATACCGAACTGCATTGTAGTACATAACTACGTTCAATTTCAAGTTCAAACGCTTCATAATATATGTCATGAGAAATTAAGCGCCGTTAATTCAAACCATTCTGTGTCTCATGTCGGGTTTTTGATAGATGCTATGGAAAAGTAGTCTAGATCGTATTGTCGATCGTAGTTTGAGGAACACGCATTCAAAGTAGCCGATATTCCAGTTCTGCTAGATACCTGATTCTGTCATGTCGGGAAGCAAAAAAAGAAGGTTGATGTCGACCGTATCACGACACTTTGTACCGCGTCACTTTGTATACGACACTTTGTACCCGACACTTTGTACCCCGTCACTTTGTACCGCGACACTTTGTACCGCGACACTTTGTACCGCGACTTGAGTGAGGCCGCGCGTTTTATTTTTACATTAAAACATATTTTTACATTAAAAAACGTAGTAAAAGTTTACGATAACGAGGCCGTACGGCTTAGCTAACGAGGCCGTACGCGGTACAAAGTGTCGCGGTACAAAGTGTCGCGGTACAAAGTGTCGGGTACAAAGTGTCGTATACAAAGTGACGCGGTACAAAGTGTCGGTAATTCGATGTCGACGGCATTTGAAAAAAGGTGAAGGAACTACAAAATTCAGGGAACTTTTTAAATTTTTTGTGTAGAATTTAAGTGCAATTTACATGCCAGTTTTTTTCGCTCTGTCTTAGGCTTTCAGCTATTTTTACTGTTTTTTTCGTTCAGGCTTAGGTGAAAGTTTCGTAGTCTTCTCTCCTTCACTTGTCAATTGCCTAAGTCGACCACTCTTTGTGCTGAGAGAATAGAAGAATAATTCAACTAAATTTTCCAAAAAAAGTTTTTTCAATCATCATTTTACTCTCCATACAAATCAGATACGACCAAAAATTTATTCGTCATGGGAGCTCGAGTTGTTGTCCAATATTACTATAAACGGTAACACGTCACTTTGAAGAGCGTCACTTTGCAGTGCGTCACCTTGCACCGGTCATTTTTCAGAGCGTCACTTTGCAGAGCGTCATTTTGCAGAGCGTAACCTTGCACCGGTCACTTTGCAGAGCGTCACTTTGCAGAGCGTTTTTTTGTATAGTGTCACTAGTGCACTTTCCGTTTAGTAGTTTAAGTTCGCAGGTTATTTCGGCACTTTTTTTTTTACTTTATTACGTTTTTAAAAACTTTTTTAAAAAATTTTTTACGGCATTACTTTTTTACTAAATCCATACACGTTGATCTCTCACTCAGAAAGAGATTTTATTAATGAAAACTCCCTTCCCCCCTTTCTTCTTAGTGCCCTTTTCCCCCCTTTAGGGCCCATCTTCCTCCTCCCTCCTCCCCCCTAGGGCCCCATTTCTTCTTCCCCTCTTCGCTTAGCTAGGGCCCTCTTCCTCCCCCCTTTAGGACTCCCTTCCCTGCTTAGGTAAACCCCCCTCCCCCTCCTCCTTTCCCCAACCATCGAGAGAGAAAACCCCGAAAGAAAAAAAAGCCGAGAGAAAAACCAATTCAATGCATACTTAATTCAAATAACCTGCCAATTCAAACTACTAAACGGAAAGTGCACTAGTGACACTATGCAAAATAACGCTCTGCAAAGTGACCAGTGCAAGGTGACGACTGCAAAGTGACGCTCTGCAAAGTGATCGGTGCAAGGTGACGCACTGCAAAGTGACGCTCTGCAAGATGACATGGAACCCTATAAACAGATAAACATTCCTTAAAGCTTGTTAAGTTGCCGATTATAAACTGAGAGTATTTAGTTGATATTCAAGGTACAAACTGCCAGTGATCACTGTAGTTCTCAACAACAATGGCATATCTCGAGGTCTCAGTGCAGAAGACCAAAAAGAATTGAAAGGAGACCTCACGATTGCGTAAGTTAATTTGCACTTAGAATTTAGTATGGATAAGCTCGAAGGTATTTAAATTTATAAATAATGATGTGAATATGCAACTCAAGATTTCAAAGTTCAAACATACGATGTTTATAATACTTGATATAGTGAAAACATAGTAAAAACTATTGATTCAATCGTTTTTTTTCTTCTTATGCTCAGAATATGATGGCTATAGTTACTAAGTTTTAGCATGCGATGTCTATATTTTGTTTTTAGTGTCTTTACCAACATTTTATTTATTCATGTACAGCTCTGAAAAAATTCTGAAATAATGATTTTTTTAAATAGTCAAACTTGAAAGCATTCCCAATTGAGTTTCGCTCAATCTCCTTAATCTCACAGATTGCCAGTGCTTTCACTATCAACGGAATGCAGATATGACAAGTTATCAGAAGCCCTCGGGGGTCGAGGCTGGCTCGCCAGAACTCAGGAGGAGATCGCATCTGCATTGCGAGAGGCCGAGAAAGAGATAGAAGCTCCCTCGCTCATTAATGTGCTCATCTCGCCAGACGCAGAGAGAAAGCCACAGAAGGACACCTGGCTGACGAGATCCAAGATTTGAATGTTTACTTGCATGTGACTTTTATTCGTCGACCTCTGACTCGAGAAACATCAGTTCGACGCATTTATTCTCTTATTTATACATACAATACACATATGAACTTATTTACATATTTATTCATATGATGTTTATTCACATTAGTCTTATACAGGCCCATCAATATAACAGAAAACTTTCAAGAAGTTCAAGAAGCTTATAACCGTATTGAAAACATGGTGTTCAGAGAGTAGAGAAGAGAAAGCAAAGAGCATGGAAAAACTGGACTGTGATTCAATGAAAGACTTTGTTTGGAGTCAGGAATGATGATATAAACCTCCGGATCGCAGATCTGCTCATATAAGAAGAGATTTCGCTAGAGACCGGTTAGAGTGCACAGAGAGAGAGAAAGAGTGCCAGAAGCGCTCCAATCATCGGCTTCTCCGTAGTCTTCGAAGACGAGTTCTTCAACAGAAATAACTTTTTTTTAAACAAGGACTGGATAGAGAAAAAACGGATAGAGAGTTTTCGAAGCTTTAGCAACTTTTCAAACCAAGACTTCGCCAAACATCGTACATGAATTCCAAAACCAACCGCGCACGCGCAGCTCTCGTTGCATCTGCAACCTGCATTGATGTTGATCGAGAGAGGCCCTTTCGTCATCCGAGCCAAACTGTTTTCTTCTTCTGGTATACGTAAAGGGTAGGGTCGGGCTGGACGCAGAGTAACTGCAGGGAGAGAAGTGATACACGGTACAGGAATTTCGGTTGTTATCGAGTCACAAGGTAAAGAGGGGCTGGGTGTATTGAGAGGGGACGAAGGTGGGGAAGTTGAAGCACCCGTACTGGGAAGACAAGGGAAGGCAGGCGTAGTTGGCAAACTCTCTGAGCAAGGTAAATGAAACTCGGGTGTCGAACTGGGGTTCGATGAGGGAGGAGAAACGGTAAGTACTACATCTAAACTTGGGACCGCATATTCTGGACTCACTGTGGACGGCGAATATGTACTAGAACTGGTCTCTAGACATGGCTCTTCAGGTGAGGGTTCAAAAAAAGGCTGAGAGGTCGAGAGAATCGTTTCGGTACTCACAGCAGTCAGAGTAGTTGGAAGACTGTAACACGGAAAACTTGTGGGAAATGCAGGGCAACCAGGGCGAAATATCTCGCAACATATAGTTTCTGAGATAGAGGATCGAGGGTCAAGGACGTAATTGGGAGATTTGGGAAATCGTGGATTCTTCCTGCTCTTTCCGGAGGAAGTTGCATTAGCAGTCATTCTTTTCGTCCTTGAGAGCATTTTACTCTTCCGATCTGCCAGATCAGCCTGAATTATAAACAAAAGTCTACTTGGTGAAAATATTTTGATTGTTTTCAGAGGGCCGCAAAAATTTATTCACCTGAAACTTTGTAGTTTTGCGACAGGTCTCACATAGATGAGAGCAAGTCTTGGTCGAGTAAGCATAGGCCTCCGTTTGCGGGGAGACTTCACAATCGCATCCACACAAACTTGGACGAAGTGCGAAACTCAGCATCACTACAACAGCATGTGCACCCAACCTCTTTTGATTCTTCCATTAATAGAGCGTTAAAATTCAAAAAAGTGAAAGAGAAGTGGAGCACCGATTTCGTACCTTCTTTTTAGTCTCACCACGAATCGCCGTGGAATGGCAATACAATACGGTGTTTTTATGTTGCTACTTTTTGAAGGGAGCAAAAAAGATTGAGCAATAAGAAAACAAGGTAATCTATTGCCATTTCACGGCAATTCGTGCTGAGACTAAAGAAGGTGCGAAATCGGCGCTACATTTAACTTTCACTTTTTTGAATTTTAACGCTCCATAAATCTCAATAATTGAAAAGTAAACCTTTCGCTAACTCCTTGGCAGACTCATTTTGCCGTTTTATATTACAATTGTCTATGGAATCCAATATACCGGAAGGATCTTGTCTATGGAATCCAATATACCGGAAGGATTCTGATCTCCTAGAAAAGGTTTTGAGATCTTTCTCTAGAATACTCTTTTATCGATGTTTCCCACAGCCTGATTATCCTCTCAGCCTTCCATGTTACAGAGATCGTCTGAATCTAATCGGTTTAAGTACTTTAGCCGAAAGAAGGGTGATTGCCGATCTTAAAATGGGTTGGAAGATCTTCAATGACAAGTCTATTATTGAAAAATCACGCATTTTCAAGAGCACCTCCTCTACCCGCACTAATATGAATGGTATTGCTATTGAATGTACTTCTTCGACGTCTAGAATTCAAGAACAGTAGAGCAGTTTATAAATCGTCTCCGTAACGAGAATGTGATATGTGACCTGGAGAATAACTAGTAGCATTTAGATATTTGCCTTACTTTAGATATTTGCCTTACTTTTAGATATTTCCCTTACTTTAGATATTTCCCTTACTTTAGATATTTGCCTTACTTTAGATATTTGCCTTACTTCTCGCCACACTTGAATATTATTTACAATGTCTCTCACCATAACTTTGCATTGCAAAATGTCGATAAAATATATATATATAATTCAAGAAATTGCACGCTAAAAATGAAAAGACCTTGATAGAAGAGAGAAAGAAGCACAAGACGCAGCATTCCGGTAGAACTGCCATGTCTTTCTCCCCTACCCTTATATGACGCCCTGCAGATCCGCAACTCCCTTTCCTTCCGCCCATTCATACTCATTCCGTTTCTTTCATGACATTTTGTATTAGTTTCCTTTCCTGGATGTGTCAAAGCAAGCATCTTTGTCAAACCTTTTATGCCACCGCCCTCTTATACATTATTCACATGATACAAGGCGAGTAATGGTATAGGATGACAGTTATACGAGGAAACCTTCCCAGCAGCAATCTCGAGCCATTTTAGTGCACTAGCAAAAAATTCGGAACGATCAGTAGTTCCGATTACAACGCGGAACAATAAATTAGAAAAAAAAAGAAATTAGTAATAGTACTTGCGAGGTTACCGCTTTGGTTGTTTTTGATCATTCATTTTTAGCAGATTTTAATCACGGAGAAAAAGATTGAATAGTCTTTTTGGAACCGTTCGATTGTGAAACTATTTTACTTGGTCTAAATAAGGTAATGAGTGCACATGAAGATATGAGAAGACGTGCTGTCTCCTATGCACTTACTAAGCGACGTGAACATTTTCTACAACCAATCTTCTAAGCATCTTCTATGCAATTGTGAAGAGCAAGCACTCAACAAATGAGATAGAAAGTCATAGAATATTTTTTTTAAAATTTCGTGAAATATGAGGAATATCATAAAGCGAAACTCAGGACGCGAAAAATTTCCCGAGAAACTAGCGAGGATTCCAACAAACCAGGAAAAGCTATGAACAAGGGGCAAAATTAAAGCTCTTGTAAAAGAGCTAAAAGGAAATGAAGCAACCAGAACAGAGGAAAGTTGAAAGAAAGCTTGCTGGGAGGCAGAAGCTGTCAATTGTTACGAACATAAATGGACAGAGAGAGAACTTCCGTCAAGATCTGTGAGTGAGTGAAGGACGTGTTTTTGTTAGAATGGCAAAATGCACACAAAGAGTATTTAATGAGGAAATTAACAACAACAACAACATGAATTTATGCTTACTATATTATACACGCACAAAAAATACAAAGTTTATAATACAGATTAAAGCATTTTAAATATGAAGTTTTGGGTCGCTCTTTGGTACGAGGTTCACCGTGATCTGGAAGGGATTTTGTATGCGGGAAAACACTGGTAGCGAGATCGAGAATGACTGAGGGAGAAGGCTGGAGGGCGAGAGCAACGAGGCGGAGAAGCACTGTACTTCTCTCGCAGCTTCTGTGCCAGGGGACTGCGAGCCGCTCGTGCGCGAGTTTGCCTCCAGTGTACAAGTGTCGAAAGTGTTGGTTGAGCGACTTATCTTGCTGACTGCTCTGGAAGCTCGCTCTCGCTTCTTGCCATTCAGCTCATGGCGCAGCTTGTGCGCTGCAACAAAACATCATTCAGCCAAAAAATCAAGAGGGTATTTCAGCATTCGATAAAGTTGGTAAGACTACAAAAAGACAATCTATTTTGTTTTGTAGAAGACATTGCTAACCCAGTTTAGCGTGTAAGCCTTTCAATCGAGTGAATGGAAGGTGGACGGAAGCGAGATGAGACGCCAATCCAGAGACGCCCTTGTAAGAGCGAAAGCACTTTCCACACTCCAGAAATTCCGGAACGAACGAATCTTCCTTTAAAAGCATTTTTTCCCTCTAGGCTTTGCTCACTGCTAACCAAGATCTCCAAAAAAGGATGTAAATTTTGGAATTTGATTTGTTGAAATTTAAACAAGTGAACTTGAACTCTACTCACAAAAAAAGAGCATAACTATTGGGAAGTATGCTAAAAAGGATAAAGGCATTTCATGAATAAAAATACTTCGAAAGTATTCCTGGCAGCGACAATGCGATATCGCTTCAACAATATCAAAGTATGCTAAAGAGGCATACTTTGAATTTTTTAATACAATACTTGTGAAAGTATGCCTCATCGTAAAAATCAAAAGCGTGACCCGAAGTAATGTTAAAACTCAAGTACTGTATCAAAAAATTCTTCTTTTTCAAAGTTGAGACCGTTGAACTTTAACCTGTGTCTTGCATGGGGTCACACTCATGCTTTTATGGTGGAATTTTACAGAACTTTTGCACTTTAGGGCCCCCCTCCTCCCAGAGGTTCCATGAGTCAGTTTTTGGGTAAGTTTCTTGAAACGGTCTCGTTAGCCTAAGCCGGACGGCCTCGTTAGCGTAAACTTTTACTAAGCCTAAGCGTTTTTTAATGTAAAAATAGTTTTTTAATGTAAAAATAACTTTTTTGAAAATGTAAATGAGTCAGAAGTATGACCCATGGAACCTCTGGGAGGGGGGGACCTAAAGTGCAAAAGTGCCAATTTTACTTTAAATATTTTGCTCTTTTAATATCAAAAAGTGTTTTAACAGTGCAGTTTGCTTATGCTTAGTAAAATTTCAAGCTATCGAGGCCGTACGGTTTAGTAATGAGACCGTATAAAACAATTAGTCACAGTATTAATGTTCTGCGAACTAGTATATAAAAAATGTTAAACCGTTTAAATTCGTTCTTGCTGTTGTTAATCTTACTCAGAAGACCATTAGTTGAAGAAATTAAGTTAAGAACTTGATCACTTGCTCATCTTGTTTTCTCTTCTTTTACGTAAACACGTTTGGTTTGTAAGGATCGGCCTCAAAAGATCGCCCTCAAAAAAGAAAGGAGCGTTTTCAAAATTATTTCGCCAGTTCCTTGTTAATTTATGACGAAGTATATTTTCGAAAAATTTTCATGCTTGGTAGAAGGTAAAAATGTATTTGTTGTGCTGACTCTAATTTTGTTATTATAATAACAAAATTGTAATATATTACAATTTTTTGCTGGTTGATTGTGATTATAACATTGTTTGCTGTTATTGAATAAAAATTTGTTGATTCAATAATAAAAAAATTGACTCCAGAAAAAAACAAACAAAAAAGAATCTCGACACAAAAATCAAGGAAAAAAAGAAAGGGCAGGCATACTTCAAAGTATGGCCTGCAATACTTTGATTTCATGAGAAAAAAACTTTCGAGGTATGAAAAAGAATACTTTTGCGTAGTATCCCGACAAACAGTGGTATGCTTAGAATACTTTGATTCCATGAAAAACCATGTTTTCGCGGTATGAAAGACATTACTTTGAGAAAGTATTTTTCGGAATACTTTCAAACGTATCGTTACGCTTCCCATGCTTTGCTGGTATGAATTTTCATGTAAAAAATTTTTGTGAGTAGCTAACCTGATTCTGTCTCGCGATGTGAAGGGCGATTTGAGTCGTCATGTTCATCGCTTCGTCCTCCTCGCTCTTCTCCGGTGTATCCTTGGCCTCAGGACGATCTTCTCTGCTGCCTTTCAGCTCATTTAGTCTCTCATGCCTCGCTCTGTGATGCTCCATATTACGATCGAAACGCGTCCGATAAGAGCAGTCGGGACACTGCCTAAACTCGTTGGTTGCTCGAGCAGCTGCAGAAGAGTTCGCAGCTTCCAAGGTCAGCGGCTGTCGCTGTGATTCCCCCTTGGAAGATCCTTCCTGCGCCATTGCCTCATTTTTTGCTCCGAGCTGAATAGAATAGCAATCTTTCAACCTTCGAAAAAATCACTAGATACGTTAAGTTATACTAATAATACTAAGCTATCCAAAATAGAGATGATAAGAGGGCAAAGTATTTGTAGAGGGGTGGTTAGATGAACTAATGCTATTGGACTACCTACCTCCTGTGCCAGCAAAGCTTGGATTGTTAAAGGAAGAGAGAATGAAGAAGCATCATGGGGCAACAGAGCTGGCATAAGCTCCCCGCCGCCGGTGTTATCCTTCCTGTTAGCGCCATGGTTTCCAGCTGCCTGAGTGTTTCCCGCTCCTCCTCAAATTTCACAATTTAGGCCAAAAGGTCAGAAATTTAATCCAAATAATCTTCTCAAATTGTATCATATTACTGCACGACTTGATTAGAGTAACCTGTTTTGGATCGATGATTGTTGGTTGATGGATAGGAAACTCCATGCGCCTCCTGCTTGTGTTCCCGAAGAAGCACTCGTGACTTCAATTCGATTCCGCACATATCGCATCTTCAATTCAGAGACTTTTCAAGGATCATTCATGACAAATGCGAGACATAATGCTGAAAAAAAATGTTCACCTGAAAGAGAGTTCGCCTGCCTTCTCCTTTTCTCTCGTGTCGATGTTCGCAATGACCGACTTGTTCTCGTCTATTACGACACCGTGCATTTTGAGCATGTGAGTACGTAGGAAATACTTGTTGCAAACCTGCAATAACACATCATTGACATGAATCCGAACCTCAGCTTGACTAGAAAAAAAAAGAATCAAATGTAACCTCTTTGTTACAAAGATCGCAGAAATTTTTCAGTGCAGAAGAGTACTGCCGTTTTTGACCGGACTTGGGCGGCTGCAACGAAAAAACATAATTTTTAAATGATCTTTCTCATGAGAAAAAAATTTGAACACGGACCACGTGTTTGAGGCATGAACTTTGATAATGCGAACTAGGCCATTTCTTACCATTTTCAGAAGAAGCGTGTGAATAAATTGAGTGATTTCCAGCTTTAAAGAGAACCAGAGACCATGCGATTGAAAATAGAACAAACAGAGAATTCATACTACTAGCTTATTAGATAGTGCATAGATTTGCGCATTTATATTATCTAGAACACTGATAAAAAAACACCTAGATGTTGACCTGCGCTGGCTGAGGGACCGGAGGTGGCTTGTCGCCCTCTGGCAAACCAAACGCTGCCATTGCAGCCGGCGCGAGCATGAAGGGGAAGGGGTTGGAAGAGTGCGACTGCAGCATCCCACTAAGGATCTGATTGAATTCCGCCGGGGACGCATTGAAGGCCGGATGACCTTGAGAGAAAGCCTTCGCCGCCTGTTGAAGCTGATTGTGAACCGCCTCAGAGACGTCCTCGCAGTTAGCTGCTCGATCTTCTTGCCCTTCTTGCCTTGAACACAAATAATGGAATGGCAGATTCAGATATGGATACGACGAGAGAGAGAGAGAAAGAGAGAGAGAGAGCAGTGGAGCGAGAAAGTAAAGAGACGACATGAAACAAATAGAAGAAAACGAGAAAAGGCTGTAAAGAGACTGACTTAGAGTGTTGTGGCTGAAGATGTTCGGTGGCCTTGTGAGTGTAGAGGGACAAGATAGAATCGTACTCAACTCCACATTCATCGCAAATCGTGGAGATGTGTGCGGGAGCATCCGGATGAACGGACGCCACAGGCTGCCTGAGCATAGTGCAACAGTTCAGACTGGGATCAAGGTTGAAAAGATATAAACAACGAGATCTTTCTCAGATTAATTCTTCTACTACGAAGCTCCGAATAATCCGAGTAAATTTTCATCGGCTTATTTCTGTTTTTCTTCACTCTCTCTGTAATAAATGGAAGTGGACTTGACATTAGAAAAGTACGATCATATTGGAAAACAGATGCGAATCTTTTAGCAAAACTAAATTAAATGAAAAGCTGCATATCGACCACATTTCATTTCGGATGTCCGGTAAGCTTTTTTCTTGTCACCGAAGGTATTCAAATAAATTCACAAGATAAGCTGGAGATTAGAAAAACATCTTATTGTATTTAGGGGCATATTGCTCTCAAAGCTGGGAGTTCGACAGATTACAGACTGCAGTCCTTGATCTAAACTCCAATTTGGTCAGTGCCTCTACGTTAAAAATGAGTAAAGCGTCGAAGAAAAAGGAGAGAGAGAGAGGGAGAGAGAGAGGGAGGGAGAGAGAAAGAGGAGAGAGAGAGAAAAGAGAGGATAGAAACAGTGCGAAGGAAAGATAGAAGGATAATGAGCTGACTTGGAATGTTGTGGCGCACTGGTATCCAGCTTGATCCTCTTGTTCCTGGGAGAGGAAGGCTGTTCGGTTTTCCTATCGGCAGGGCTGTTGACTATGACGGAAGGCTGCGAGGCGATTGAAGTCGACGGTGTCGCATGTAGATCCAATGGCACTGAAGCGATTTCCACGTGATTCCAAACAAGTCTGATGGAGCGTTAGAATTAAACTTTTCACTTTGCAAAGTAATCTCTGAAAAGTGAAAAAAATTCTACTTCTCCAACTTTATGCTATATTTTACCACTCTCTAGCACCGCTCGCTGTTTAGGTCATGATTTTAGAGTGATGGAGCGTTGAACGGGATCACTTTGCAGAGATTACTTTGCAAAGTGAAAAGTTGAATTCTAACGCTCCATGACATGGTTATTCGCACGCTGTTTCTTACTAACCGCAAAATTGAGGTGCAGGTCAAAAACGCTATTTGCATTTTAACTATTGACTCCGGAGAGAGAAAGAGCGATATTGTGTGATGGTAAGTATAGAATGCCATACAAGCAAAGAATACGCGTATAGATATGCACAGAGATTTCACACACAGTGCAGCGCAAAAACCCTCTGAGGCGAAGCGAACCGTCACTGCAGTGCTCGTTTTGCTTGTGAAGCGGACCTTCAGGAGGGACTCCGCCGTGTTTACTGTGTTGGTGACTTCGGAGGAAGTAGATGTTGCAGAAGGACTTTTCACAGAGTTCACAGTACAATTCTTTGTCTTCCTGCAAAAAAAGCTCTTTTTTTCTTTAATTTTCCTTTTTGTTTCTTTTTCTCAACACTCGCCAGAAGGGTATAGGTCGAAAAGACTATTCATAAGAAAACGACAGACTTGGTAAAAAAAGATTTAAACCGCGGAAACTAGAGATTTTTATACCGAATGAACATCCGTTTCACTGTTTTTTAGAAGCGCATAGATTCAAATTAGATTAGAATTCAGCCGCAGTAAGGGTTCGAGAAACATCCTTGTTCCCGAAATTAATTTGAATTTCGACAATGTATTCGTGAACATAGTAAACGTTCAATTTTTCAAAGTGAGATTGAATTCAACAAAAAGCTGATTTTTAGAACTAAAAAGCATCAGAAGTATCTAAGAGTAACTGTAATCAAGTCACAATAAACTTCAGTCTAGTTTAATGAACACTGAGACTAATAAACAAACAGAGAATCCAATAAATCTGACTTTTGGAGGGTTGGCATGAAATTGTGAGAGGGCGAGTCCTGAAGCGATCGAATTGTTCTGCTGAGACAGCAGGTTGGAGTGCAACTGCTCCAGCAAGCCAGCCATTCCGTTCATTCTGAACTTCATAAACTTCAACCACGTCTTTTTCTTTTTCTCTCTCTCTATATCTATTTTTGTCTCTCTCTCTCTCTATTTTTCACTCTGTTTTTACTTTCTCTCCCTTACTATTTGTCTATCTCTGTCTCTCCAACTTTCTTCCTATCTCTCTATATCTATTCTTATACATACATATGTGTCTTCATCTCTCTCTCTCTCACTCTCTCTAGTCAATGATGAACTGACGCAGGTTGCGGGGCGAGTAAGCTTTGCAACATAGCAGCCATTTCCGGTGTGAAGTTATTGGACTCAGTGCCGGGGTTGACCATTCCGTGAGGTTGATTGTTTGACTCCGTCGTTGAGTCTCCGACCATCTGAGAGGGGAAGGAGGAACGAAGTCCACCCTGCAAACCAACTATTTATATATGTTCACACGCTTTGTTTTTCAAAACAAATAATTATTTCTATGATGAAAAGGGTCTTGGAAGCATGGAGGACAATATGTTAAATCAGGGTACAAAGAGTGAACGAGGGAGAAGAAGGGAGGAAGGCTGACATTCTCCGAAGATTGCAGCATCAAGTTCTGCAAGTCGAACTTCTCGCCTGAAGCATTTTCAGATTTCATCATGTTTTTTGTGGAGCAGATTAAGAGAAACTTGTTCAGACACACTCGTACACGTCCGATCTATGCCATATATACATACGAATGCTTAAGCTCTTTAACTTTCTAGTCGGAAATAATCGGAGCAGATTAAATAAATACTCTTTGATTAAAAGTACTAATAATTTCCAATTTAGTTCGAATCATTAAGTGCTGAAGCCAAACATTTAAAATTTCGTAATTATGAGAATTCATTAGCGCCGAAAATGTTTATTGCTCTCATTTCATTCTGAGTCGAGTTCTTATCACGAACTATGTATAAATCGGTTGGAATGAAGTGAGAATGAAGAAGAATACACACAAAAAGATACGAATTTCTGGTGGAAGAAAACAAGCGAAGATGAAAACAGAGAAGAAAACAATGAAAGATGCGCATCTTTCATGCCCAGAATGCATACGGGAAGAAGAGTGTAAAGTGAGGAAAGCATCAATCGACATGAGCATGGCAACTTGCGAAGTCTTGTATTAGTACAGTTCCCTGATTCGTGCGAGGAAAACAAAGAGAAAAGAAGAATGCGAAGAGAGAGGGAGCTATGCGAAAAGAAGAGAGGGACTCGAGTTATGAAGAACAGATTAACATACGAGATGACCATGCTACTCAATTTCGTTTCTCCCCTCTTATTCTCTCTAGCTCGACACTCGCACTGTTTTTTACGAGAAAAACAAAACTGGTTGACTTTACAGGTAATTTGTATTAATTGAGAGAAAACAATGGAACCGGATGACATGAGATGTAAATAGATAATTGCCAAGAGTTTTCAGCTCTCTCGTAAGAAGCAAAAATGCGGGATAGAGATAGATAGATAGATAGATAGAGAGAGAGAGAGAGAGAGAGAGAGAGAGAGAGAGAGAGAGAGAGAGAGAGAGAGAGAGAGAGAGAGAGAGAGAGAGAGATCAGGGAACTCAGGCGATACTCCTCGGAGAGCAGAGAAAGATATTTACGAACTAAAAGTAGTTAGAGGGAGCGTCAGAAATAGCTGGATGGAATTTAATAAAGGAGGCGAAGAATTGAGCTGTGCCTAAAGATACGTATGCTTTGCATACCATGATGCAATAAGTAAACGAATCCCTTATTAATCCCATCTCTTATCTCATGAAACGTTCACATTACACCCAACTTATTGAATTTATATTCGAACTCAAACCACAACATACTCCCTTATTCAAGAGATAAAAAAAGGAATGGTGAAGTCCGGTAGGGTAGCAAGTAGCGAGACATATGAAAGACATAGAAACACCACGAGACTCGACCAATAGATTAGCGGGTAAGGCGGATTGAGACGAGTAACATCTCCAATCATACATTTTGGTACGTCATATATTTTGTTTCAAAAAAACTTCTCTCCCCTGTATCGACATTCATTCCTATGCTATCATAGTTTCTTATGATAGCCCTTGATAAGTTTGAAGTATTTACGAAATGAGAAAAGATTTGAGGAAAAGATACAGAAAAAAGCGGAGGAAGAAGATGTCCTCTCTCCAGAGATTGATAAGAAATGATAAAGAGATCAAAAGGCACAAAAGTGTACTCTATTTTTGCAGACTCCTAGAAAAAATTAAATCCATACATAAACATACAATCTCCCTCTCATTACCTTCATATATTGTCCTCCCTCTCCTTTTCTCTCTCCATTTACTCTTTCAACCGATCTCTCCCTTTTTTCAAGCCCCGCCCCTTCTCTCCCCGAACTTTCTCTCGACCACTCCTCTCACTCTTTCTATAGAACTCGATGACCACTAAACATTTGTACACACGTACACCTGAAAACTAGCCGTGACCATCATCATAAACATCTTGCTGCACATTCGCAGAAGCAACGTTTTGCATATTTCGACAAGTCTATTTCTCTCCTCGCATGGTCTCTCTCTTATCTTCTCTCTTTTATACTCTTTCTTTCTCTCTCTTATATTCTCTTTTATGCTCTTTCTCTCTCTCTCTCTTATCTTCTCTCTTTTATACTCTTTCTTTCTCTTCATCCCATTCCTCAACTTCAAAAAAACAATTCCTTTTTGTATGTGGTAAAATAAAAATGCTTGTCGTAGAGAGAAATTTATGACCGTCAGAGTGAGACATGGAAGAGATTAAGAGGAGAGAGAATGGAGAGAGAGAAATAGAGAATAAACCGTACCGGATCTGTCACTTTCTTCGACATACTCTTTTGTATCTTTATGTATCATATCTCTCTCTTCTAACTCTCTCTATCTCTTTTCTATCTCTCTTACACCTAGCTCTCTCTCTATCTCTCTTTGTCTCTCTATCCATCTCTCCCGCACACTTCTACCATAACGACGTCCTGTTCTCCCAGTTTTCCATCTACTAATTCAGATGGACTATACTCACATTGAATCGTTGTTATTTTATTCTTAAATAACCTACTTCACTGTTTGTTTAAGATGAATACAGGCGGGACAAATCAGGCTTAACTTAGGGGGGGGTTACATCCTCAGAATGGATAGCGGAGGAAGCAGAAAGGGTGAAACAGGCTCAACGTAAGGAAGAAATCCTGAGAAAGAGGCAAATCGGGCTCAACGAGCACGCTCAACGTAGGGAAGGGAGAGCGGGGAAGGGGGAGAAGAAGGTTCAACGTAGAGGAGACATCCTCAGAAGGTAGAGCGGGGGAGGGGGAGAAGAAGGTTCAACGTAGGGGGACATCCTCAGAAGAGAGAGCGGGGAGGGGGAGAAGAAGGTTCAACGTAGGGGGGACATCCTAAGAAGGGAGAGCGGGAGAAGAAGGTTCAACATAGGGGGACATCCTCAGAAGGGAGAGCGGGGAGGGGGAGAAGAAGGTTCAACGTAGGGGGGACATCCTCAGAAGGTAGAGCGAAAACACGATAGAGTGACAAGAAAACAACTGTTTAACGGGTAACTTCGAACATTCATTTCACTTTTCGTTTCCTCTGTTTATGAGAATAGTGAGTTGGAAGAGAAGAATAGATAGGAGACAAAATGAGGAGAGCAAGCAAAGAAGTCCAGAGTGAGGAGAGAGTGTATGAAAGGAGGAAGAGAGGGCAGAGAAAACAGGGCGAGAAGAGAGTGTGTGAGCAGCGGAGAGTCAGAGAAAAGATAAGGTCTTGCTTGAAATGTTGAACGGTGCACTGATTGATGAAGCAGTGTGAAGTAAACGAGGAAAAGTGGAAGCAAAAAAGAGATTTAACTCGAAATAGAAAAGAACTGAAGAACTGGGAGAATGAAGGTTTCTCTTCACTCTAATCATACACACACTTTTCAAATAAGAGAAAACAAAGGTTTTGTTGAAAACGGTTTATATACCATGTGAACTCGATTTGAATATCATAAATTTTCTTTCTCCCCTTTCTTCACTCTTCCCTTTTACTCGCTGCGACATGGTCGCTTCTTCATCGTGTCTCTAGACTGTAACCCTTCTCCCAATATTCACTACAATGCCCGAGAGAAAAACTTCATAAATCTCATGGATTTGTCTCTTGACATCAAGGAATGCCTACAATGAAGATATTTCGACCAGCTTTCCTGGCTCCCGCTCCTTACTTCTGTCTAAAAACTCGATGAGGCCCATGTGATGTACATATGTACGTATGTCACGTAATAAACAGTTATTAACTTGAGAGCCTGATTTCATGATGTCAACGAGAATGCCCATTCCATCACTTGAGACTCAATATATTTTTTTGTAAAAAAAAACAACTGTAAATTCTAAGTAATACAAGCACATTTCACTTGGTTTCAGTAACCAATTCATCAAGATGCACTTCAAAAAAGTTCAATTTTCCTCCGTAAGCCATTTTTTCTCGTTCAGTTCCTGTCTCTACTCACAGCTGATTAAGCTAGTCAAGTTTGCAACTTTTTCTGTCTAAACTGCAGGATTAGCCTTATTGAATGTTGAGAAAAGTTGGGGATTAGTGTTTTAAGAAGTGAGTGACTGAGAAATATCTTGATAAAAACGAATATTCAGCTGAATCGAATGAAGTTAAAAGGTACTTCTGTGAACTTTGAACTTAATGTGGAAGATGGTAAACTTGATATTTTAATAAAAAGTCATTTGTCCTCGAACTCGGAATAGTTTGGGCGCGTGAAGAGTACTGAGGACACTTTCTCTCAAGAAATATTCCAAGTTTCAGGTTTGAGCTTCTAAGGATTTTGTATTCCATATAGAGACAGGAAATGAGCGGAGCGCCAAATAAGCAGAAGAGAAGCGGATGAGCGGAGTGCCAAATAAGCAGAAGAGAAGCGGATGAGCGGAATCTAGGCGCAAAAAAAGATGAATTAAGCAAGGGGATTCAAAAGCTGAAGGAAAATCACAAGAAGTGAACCATATGGCGCGAGCTAAGAGAATGAAAAGTGAATTTAACAAGAAAGGCAAGCTCTTACTTCCTCTTTCTTTTTCCCTCTCACTACACGCTATATTTTCCTTTTTCTCTCACTTCTAAATTTTCTCTTCTCTTAACACTCTCTCATCCCTAATCTCTATTTCTTATTCATTCTCTCCCTCTTCTTGAGGCAGTAACTTTTCTCCTCTCTCGTTTACAAAATCTCTTCGACAAGAAGGACTCTTTAACAACTCTCTTAGCCTATTCAGAATCTATCCCTTTCACTCATTCTAATAAGTGAATTAACTGTGAAGATACATGGAAAGATATGTCTTATAAATGCTCTGAGAACAAAGTTAAACTTTACGAAAAACAAAAATGTACGATATTCTCATATACTTTGATAGGAAACCAAAACTTGAAAACACACGAAAGAACAAAATGCGATGGGAGATAGGAACCAGGTTGGGAGAGAAGCCTATTGAAAGTCGAGGACTGAGTGGAATAGACGAGTTATAGTCACTGTTCGAGTCAGAGAGCGCAAACTGAGAGAGGAAGCGAGAGTATAAGTATCGAATCAACTAAAGTATACTTCTCATTTTTTTAAACAAAGATTAGCTGCGGAAGAATTAGAATTATGAACTGTTTCGCAAATTTCTTTTTTAAAAAGGTGTGCGACAGTTGAGGGGTAATGAGAAGGAAAGGAAAAATTTAGAAAGAGAAAAGCAAAAGAGGATAATTTTTATTGGATGATTGAAGATAAGAGACAGAGAAAGCAATATTGGAGAGAAAGCGAGGAACGAGAAAGTTTAGAGGAGAAAGAAAAAGAGTGATAGAAAAAGAGAGAGAGAGAGAGAGAGAGAGAGAGAGAGAAAGAAAGGGGACAGTGAGTCGAGTGAGTGAGTAAAGGAGAGAGAAAGTGAGAGAAGGGAAAAAGATAAAGTGATTGAAGTGTTCCTTTTAGCAATGACCGGCATTCTCGAAGCAAAAATAAAGAATCGAAAACAATCGCACAAAAAATAAACGGAGCTAAATGAAAGAGAAAGAGAGAAAGATCATAATGTTTACCATGTATAGAAAAGATTTTTCAAACAACTTAGTTTCTAGAAAAGACAAACCTGTATCCTGAGGTCCGTATGAAAGAAACTGAATGTCTAAATAGTAAAATAAGTAC